>OZ026601.1:19783929-19826429 GCA_964020085.1 Micromussa lordhowensis
AGTTGGCAATCAGAAAGGCAAATTCACTGTTTTAAACCCTTGGGACTGAAAGCATTATGTTTGACCAGAATTTTGAAGCTTCTATTTCGACTTGAAGTTTTTCATAGGAAGAAAACTGTCTCTTTATAAAGAACAAAAGTTAATTCAAAGCATCTTTAAGAGCAATAGAAGAATAAATTAAGCCTAAGATGCCTGCAGCTATCCCAAATAACACTATAAACATCTCTGAAACTTTGCTATACCATCTTAATTTATTCCATTTGAGTTGCAAATGGAAGAGACAAGGAAAAATCATAGTTATACAAACTCCAAACAAACTTCCAAATATGCTCATAAGAAGTCCAAAATGAGGGACAGCCAAAGCAATACCTAACGTAGAAAAAACTAGGGTAGTACGTGTTGCAAAAACCCATAGGTAGTTATAACGCTTGTCCTTGTAGAAGATTGGAAACTTTGGTAACACAACTATATCTAAAGTCCCACTTACAACAAACATGTTGAGGGGGTATGAAAAGTACACATTTACAATGACCAGGAATGTTGCTATTTTACTTAAGATGGAACCATGTGAAGAACTAAGATTTAAGATTGCAATTGACTGAGTGCTGCTTCCAAAGGTAAGGCAGCCAAAGAGCCCCACCAAAAATTTTATTACTGTTACGGAACTAAATGCCCCATGGGAGACCTTTTTGTATTTTTTGGGTTCCTGCATAGAGCCCTCAATACCAGGAAAAACTGTATGCCCACAGTACGAAAACAAAATGATGCCCAGACTTATGGGAAATTTGTTCAGATCAAATGAGGGGATGTTCTCCATAGCCCAGGCATTTGATCCTCCTAAACAAAAGCCTAACAGAATAAAAACTATGATAAATACTGCCAAAACTGCTAGCATACTTAACCAGGCCATTATTGACAGTCGCTTAATAAAAACAGTGGGTAGCATGGCGAGCGCACACAGCAAGCACCATTCTTGAATGGACAGCACAACCAGGTTACTGAGTAGGTCCATCATGCTGCTCCCCATCATCATGACCATCAGCACACAGCAGCAGTAGGAGAGCCCCACAGTGATGAAATCAACAAGTCGCCCACCCATTGGTCCCCAAACGTCCGCTGCAATCTCGGCAAAGCTCGCTCTTACTCGTTTGCGAAGCCGGCTCTTCGGGGAAATTTCGTAGAGGCAGTCTACCAGTAGCACTGAGGTGATGTCGTCGAAGAATCCGATCACCAGAATGAGGAACAAGGCGGTGAATCCACCAAGAGAGACTGCATAAGGCATCGCTAGAACGCTACTGCTAGCCAGAATCATGTTGACAATGTTCCACAAAGCAAGTATAAACGATGCTTGGCCATCTTCTGATAACTTCTCGAACAAAGTCACCGTTGAGCTTTGCGATTTCGAACTTCCGCCGTTTTGTCCACTTCTGTCAGGAATCGAGATCGCTACAGATCGTTGATTTAGAGACCGTGAGATTGACACTACGCTAGAATACAACGAGAACTGGAACGAAGGGATGAATAAAGATGCTTGGCTTGTCGTGAAAGTTGTTGTGAAACTTTTACTGTTGTGCGTGAAGAAGCTTGAACCACTTTTCTCGAATGTCTCGTTCGAGCGAATTAGAGGAGTGTTTTCGTTTGGTTCGAATTCGTCCTCGGCTTCCTCTAAAAGATCTTGTTCTTCTTCGATTTGTTCTTTCGTCAACGGCAAACCCTCGATAATTGTCACCAAATCGGGTTCTTTTATCACTGTACTCGCCAAAATTCCTGGGCTTGTTGTACACGAGGTCTGCGCTGAAAGTGAGAATGTGTTCGTTAATTCCAAGTTGTCCTTTTCCATTTCTTTTTCTTCTGACTCGATCTTGACCGCCTTATCTCTCGTAAATATTCAGTGAACGGTCTTCTACGAAGGACGTAGAGCAAAAAGGCAAGTCGTTTCTGTGGAAAGCCCCCAGTGGAAATGCAGGAAGATGAGGCTTTCATCGTTCAGGCTTGGTCCACGCCAACCACGTCTGACTGGTTTGGCCAAGTTTTCGTTACTCGCTTAATTCAAGTATCGCGCCTGCATTTTCGCACGTTGTTCCGGTAAAAACATGAATAAATTGTGAAGTGAAGGTGATAACGAGTTATTTTTCTTCACGCGTTAGTAACAAAGACTTCCAAGTTGTATGGAAAAGTGGAAACTGCATTCAATTTTTGAAATTGCTACGATCGCCAGAAAGTCACGCAATATCACAACAGGAGCACGTGTAGTTCAGAGAAAACCCCCAAATTCAATTAGGCCAAACCTCGAGGCAAAGACAACATTTTGTTACAAAATAACAGCAAATCAAGTCAGTGGGAAACTGAACAAACTAGGGTTCGAAAATTTCGAAACCAAAAAAATGTTTCAAGAAAAGATTTAGATTTCGGATTTCTTTGACTCGTCCAGTGGAAGAAATTGCGCAAATCACGCGCCAGTTGGCCTGAACCAGTGAAACGGGATATTCTCATTGAAGACACGACGCGCGACGTAACACTGTGTCTGTTGTACCTCTTTCTCAAGCCTTCTTATTCTGGTTTTACTATTTAAAACGGGTTTCGTTTGGTTTGGTCCTTAGTCACGTCCGTTGTTTTTGACATCACGAATGCGTCACACAAGATATTTCCGCTTGTTTTGGTGAGGGGGTGGGGGTGGGGGTGCGGTGTCAAAAAGGAAAAAAAAAACGAGAAATTTTGAACTCGACATCAACTCTAAGGTAACTCCTAAAAATACCCAAGTCGCGAAAAGTTCACTGCCACCCTTTCAAAATAAGGGAAAAGGTTTAAATGTTATACATCAGGGTTTTTTTCACTCCAGACACCCCTTCCTTCTGCAGCTAATTGTATATCAATTCAGCCTGTTTACTCTGTACCGACAGCTGTTTAAACTGTGAAGGATTCTGTTTCAATATCTCCAGTAACTGGATTGAAAGTGCTGCTTTTATGACCCAAAAAAGAATCAATCAACAACATGTCTTCCAAATCTACTGGCGGGCTTACTTTCTCACTAAATTATCCAATGATATGAAACATTAAAATGAATGTCAGGGAGCTGTAAGACTGACCAAGGAAAATATTAAGATACTTTACCAAACACCCTGAAATCTATTTTTTGGGTGTCATGTATTTCTATAATTCAATGGAACATTGTAGTCATAATAAAAGGTACTGATTGTAAGAAAACAAGATGACAAGTACAAATAAGATTTAAATGCACTGGGTAGTCCATTTGAGGCAAAGTTGGAATTTTGGGAGCAATATTTAAGCAATAGAACACTTTTTCAGCGTTTACAAAGCCTCATCTAAACACAAGGAGGGTTAAAAGAATTCAAGACAGCTATGCAAACCCTTGACTATGTCTCGGGTTTGCATAACTTTCGAGAATTCTGCCAGCCGCCTGTTTTTAGATGAGATTACATAAACACAGAAAAAATGCTCTATTGCTTTTATAAATTACTCAATTGGTAGTAGTAGATAATCCCTTAGTTCTTCACATTCTTTTTCCACTTTTTCCGACAAATATAAAATTTTGCAAACCGCCCCAACCAGAGATAAATGAAAATATAATTACCGGTAGTATATTTCAGTTATTGTACACCAAACCAGTGGTAAACCTTGTGGTAATTTGTGTATGTTTTCACATTTGGAGGAAATCCTTCTAAAAATAGCTGTATGCACATGACTCCTCCAAGAGCTCCTTTACTTTATAAAATACCGTAAAAAGAGAAGGAAAGCAATCATGGTGCTTGGGATTGAGCACGAACTGCAAGAAGAGCAAGGGACTGAGGATGCGAAAGAACATGCACATACCCCCAGATGTAAAACTTAAACAAGGTTGAACTTTACAAATCATACATCCCTATTATAGCTTGAGAACAATCTATTAACCAGCTGATTAATTAAAGTTCATTTATTAGCATACAAATATTGTTCACTCCGATAACACTACTTGTCTACAATAAAATTCTTCTAGCTCACAACTCTCATCATTTACATTACTCATTAAATTAACTTGTCAATTTTCCATATAATTCTTAAAATTGTTTATCTTCACAAAGAAATCTAGAAAAGACTCATTTTCATCTTGCATGCTTGCAACCCATTTGCTTTGGTTTAAAAAAATGTTTTCACTACCTTGGCGACTGATCCGACAGGTTAAAAAATCTTACCGCACTTGTGCACGCGACATAAAATGATTTCAGGGCTTTTGAAACCACAGCATTCAAACCAGTGTTCAAGTCATTGTTCAACCACTGAGCCACCAAGCCTCTGTTATTGTGCGAGCCAGAGTACATTTCTCATTATGAATAACACTCCTGACTGCAAAATAGATGCCACAAATTCACATACTGCTGGAAAATACATATTTTCTTACAAAATATACACTCTAAAATGCTAAAAATGACTGTATACTATAAATGTGTCCTTCAATATGCATACCTTTAACTTTACTGGCAATCCTACAGCCTATTATAATTTACAAGACCTATTACATGAACAGAAACATAATTCAACACTTAAATCAGATCAAAGTAATAAGACCAGAAAGCACTTGCTTGTACTGTTTAGCCACAATACATTATTGCTTTGCCTCATAGACGCTAGAGTATCTAAATCCACATATTTTAATCAGTATATTAGGAAAAAGGACTATACATACACCCAAGCTATATTAAACTTGATATAGAGTCCTGTGCCCTCGAAGGCAGGCCACCAATATTTCCTTTGAAAAATGATTCCGTTTTTGATAAAGTAAACAATATATTTTTAGATGATCTGCCAATTCACCTGCTCAAGGTCAGTATTGTTAGAATTTGTCATTTAACAATAACACTGCATGACATGTTTATTCTGTATTGAAAACAAACAAAATTCAGATTTGTCCAATTCTTATGTAATTGCCTAGTTTAAATTCCCTGCATTGCAAGCAAGGAGGGCAATAATTATTATTTCGTACAAGGTTTGAGGTAGGTTAAAAATAAATGCACTTGTGGGGTAAAAAGTTATAGTACTAATCTCAATCAAACTGAAAGCCATGAATGAGTTTATATAAATAAAATGGCTTCAAAATTGGATTTCAGTCCACTTAACAAATGCACCTGCATGTTTGAGGTAATCACATCATATTACTAGAACGTACGGAAAGAGTCCACCAGGGCTTTTCCTGAATACGCAAAGCCAAGGCCTCCAGCGATAACTCCAAATACAATAAGAACAATCTCGCCTGTGATGTGATACCAGCGTAAGAACTGCCATCGTAGCTTCATGTGGGCTATGCATGGAAATGTGAAGGAAAGACATGTTCCAGTAAAACTGCCAACGAAACCCATCAACAGACCAAAGTGTGGTACGACAAGGGCAATAAAAAGTGCAAAGGTTACAAGCAATGTCCTTGTTAGCAGTAACCAATACCAGTGATGTTTTCTTCCTTTCTGCAAATGCGGAAAGTAAGGGCTGAGTGTGTTGTCAAATGTTTCTATCACAACAAACAGTGGAAGAGGGAACGAGAAAAACACATTCAGTGCAACAAGTGCTGTTGCTGCTGTGTTAAATGCCACATCTTCTGCCAAGTTAATGGTGAAGACTTGATCTGTGAGCAAACCAAATGTCAGTACAGCAAAGAAGCCAAACACTGTTTTGACAACAGCTGAGATAAAAAAGGAAACATTCATCATTTTGTTGTATTTCTTGGGTTCTTTCATGCTACCTTCTATTCCAGGAAAAACTGCATGAGCGCAATAACTGAATGTTACAATGCCAAACCCAACAGGAAAGGTGCTGATATCGAAGGGTGGAATATTGTCCATTGTCCACTGATCATGGCGCACAAAACAATATGCTATCATGACTAACAGGGCAGACATAAGTGCAAACACAGCCAGCATGCTCATCCAGGCAATAAGTGACAGTCTTGTGATGAAGACACTTGGAAGCACAGCCACGGCACAGACCACAGCCCATTCATTTAATGTAAGCGGTATGTACTTGTTTGTAATCTGAGAAAACATGGTGGTTAAAAGTACCAGATACAGGATGGCTGCGGCATAGAGTTCTACTGTCTGGACGACACTAACCACCTTGCCTCCGACGCCTGGCCACACCGCTTCACCTACATCAGGATATGAGTTGCGCACTCTCTTTCTCAGCTTGCTGCGGGGAGAGGTCTCATACAAACACTCGACCAGTAGTATGCCAGTAATATTACAGAATATTGCCACGATAAAGATACAGACGAGTGCTACCACTCCCCCCTCCCGCACAGCGTAAGGCACACCAAGGATACCCATACCCTGAATCAGATTGGTGACATTCCAGCCGGCCAAGAACGCGGACGCTTGTCTATCCTGGCACTCCTTTTCCACTAACGACACCGTAAAATGGGACACGGAAAATGAACGGAATCGTTTGAAATTCGTGTTCCATGCGGACCGCGGTACTGGCTCGTCAGGATCTGTGGTTCGTACCAGAGGCGTTCTTTCAGTAGATTGCGATTGCTTGTTTTTGTCCACTATTCGGAGTTCGTAGCTCGTCTCCTTCTTATCCTCATTGTCACTATCTTTGGGCGACAGGGAATTCGAAAAAACGAGTTGCGAATCACGTTCATTGTATTCTAGTTCGTCCATCGTGTCCGCCATAATTTGCGGTGAAAAGCACAACTGAGAGATACTGACACCCTTCGGAAGCAAGACAGATCGCTCAGCAGGACCACTTTAGAATCCTATCGCCAATTTGATTCGGCAAAATAGAAATCACAGAGAAATCAAGATACGGCAACAAACTGAACAACTTATAACAACAGAGGTCAACAAACAAAATACGGTATATTTTATCAGCCACTGAAGACTTGTCACGCTCTTACATAATTCTCAAATTTTGATTGGTTTTCACCGCTCTAAGTCCCGCCTTCGATCACCGTAAAAGGACAGCAAACTCCACAAGAAAAGCACGTGTAATGTGCGCAAAAAAAATTGGGAAATAAGTCTCGATCAACTAAAGGCACATTAGGGCAAAAGTAGAAACAAGCTCTTCTTTCTGTAGATTCAAAATAAATTATTCTCCATAAACGTAGACAATCGATCTGAAAATCGTGAAAAAGCCGCTAGGGCTTGTTGCGGTCATGTCACGCTTTTGTGACTGTCCATGCCAAAATCTCGAATCTGATTGGTTTAACTTTCCACCATTGTCTGTAAAAATGAGTGCAAATGCCACAACAAAGATCTCCATGTGATAGCGAGAAGATCAGTTCTATCGTGTTTTAGGACATGAAATTACATAGAGGGTATTAACGAAAAAAGCTGTCTGGACCCGAGTTTAACTTATTCTCGAAGGACGCACGGATAAAACGCTAGGAGGAGAGTTCAGAGAAAAATGGACAGTGGATCCGCAGCTTCAGCTCTATCCACAAGCCCCACGAACGACGATAACGAAGCGATCTCATTACACAAACCATCTCTGCAGAGCGTCGACGAAGATTCACCTCTGTTGTTCGCTCCAGCTGACGACCATGGGGTGAGCTTCAGGAAGTCAGGCATCGTGGAGAGCATGCGGAAACTGCGGAGTGCTACAATGACCGTGTCGGTCTTGGAGAGACCGTCGGATGATCGCCATGCGTCTGCTTGGCTTGCTGGGTGGAATGTGACGAATCTTATTCAGGGAACCGGCATCCTCGGTGTGCCGTATGCAGTCATGATGGGCGGCTGGGCTGCTGTAGCTGTCATTGTTATAGTGGCCGGAGTCTGCTGCTACACCGGTAAGCTTCTGGTGGACTGTCTGTACGTGGAATCCAAACGAACCGGTGTGCGCAAACGAGTGCACGTGAACTACCCGGAGGTCGGCGAAGCGGCGTGGCCAGGCTGGGGCAACAGAATAGTCAGCGTTGTACAGGTGTGTGAGATGTTCGGTGGTGTTATTATGTATATCGTCCTCCTTGCCACGGTATTCAGCGACATCTTGAACGGAAAGACACCCCTGGACATTTACCAGTGGGCCGTCGTGTGCGCGTACGTTGCGTTACCTGGAATCTTTATCACGCGCGTTTCAGTGATCGCCTGGATTAGCGAGGCCTTCCAAGGGGTAAAAGCGACAAGCGACACGACTCTCAAAATCAGCGACACGGGAATTTCTAATCAGCGACAAGCGAATAGAATGTGCCGCTAAAATTCGACAGCGACACGAAAAGCACTAGAAAACACAGCGACATTGCCCCTTTTGGACTTTTTTGCCTTTTTAGGAAAATCCTATTTTCTTTAAAGTATGTAAATGTCAGCAACTTGTGTGCTTTTCCATTGAATAAACTCTAACAAAATCAACCTTGTAGCGACAGCGACATATGATTTCAGGCAGAAAAACGACAGCGACATTTGTTTTCGCTAGTTAGGCGACATCGCTACACGGAAAGATTGCGACTTGGCGACACGGCTACCACCCTTGGAAGGCCTCATTAGCATGATCTCTGTGTTTGCTTTATTGTCCAGCATCGCTACCATCATCATCTACTGCATCACCGAGTACAGCGACATGCACCTCTCCAATATTCCTCCCTTTGACCCAGAGAAGTTCCCCATCGGGTTTGGCATCATTGTGTTCAGCTACTGTGCACACGCTGTGTTTCCTGGCGTGGAGGGCAGCATGAGACAACCAAAACAGTTTCCCATGATGATGAACGCTGCATTTGCTCTGGCTGCAGTGGTGAAAATGCTGCTTGGTCTATTGTCAGTCCTCCGGTTTGGCAGTGAAACTGAACAGGTCATCACAGTCAACATGAGAATCAGCCCGATCTTCAACATCGTCGCCACAGTTCTTGTTGTGACCAATGTCTTCCTGGCCTTTCCTATTTGTATGTTTGTCGTTTTAGAAACATGGGATGTTAAAATTTTACCGTATTTTCCACATCTCAGCAAGGAAGGCAATTACCACTGGTTCTGGCTGCTACTCACCCGAGTCATGCTTCTCACTTTTGCCTTGTTCCTGGCCATTATTGTGCCGCACTTTGGTCTGTTAATGGGTCTGGTTGGCAGTTTCACTGGCACTTGCCTTTCTTTTGTTTTCCCTTGTGTTTTTCACATGATCTTAAAATGGGATACCACTCCATGGTACAGCGTTCTGCTTAAGATTGTGGTTGTGTTATTTGGTTTAGTATGTGGAGGGTTTGGATTGGTGTTTTCGGGAAGAGAGCTTGGAAAGGCATTCACTTTTGGTTAAATTGGTAAAACATGTTTAAAGACATATTGTTTAAAAGGGAAACATTAACACTGACTTGATGAATGAGTATAACAAAAATGTAATAATTTGTCTATATTTTCAATCTTCACTTGGGTAAAAATATCTTTTGTGTAAATATTTAATGACATGTGTTTGACTTTCCGAAAATCTGAGGAAAGGTACTGGGTTTGAGACAGCAGAATTTATTATAATGGATGTACCTTTTTGGGTAACCTGGGGTGCTTTCCATTATGCCAAAGATTCCAGAAATTTCGGTCAGAATTCAAATTGAAAGGTGCGTTTCGGAATATTCAGGATCACCTCTGGAGGTGGGCCACTTATTTCAGTCGGAATATTCCGACCGAAATTCACCGTTCCATTTTTAACAAACCGGTTCTTTGCCCTAATAAGGGAATTGGGAAAAGGAATAAAAAATGGTAAGAGACGTTCCAATTGGTTGGCCCGGTTTAAACACGGAGCGAGCCTATAAATGGAGGCTGAGCGGCTCAGCCCGTCCATCACAAATTGGAATACTCTGCTTTGATTGGCTTATTCACCCAGGCGTGTCGTACTCCCGCGAAATTTGCATGAAGTAATATTTCAGGCGACCGCACAAGGGAAGGTTTTTCGTTTGTTTGCTTTCTTTGTAAAATGGTCAGCGAAAACAAAAAGAATGGCATCTACAGAAGAAGAATTTAGACAGGTATCGTACTTCATATACATGCATTTTAACTTCTTATTTTTGTTGTTTCAATTGTGAAAGCATATCGATTGTTTTCGAGTTGTTTACTCAACGTAAATGCCGTGTTTTAGCCAATAAAGTGCAAGCCGCTGACCTTTTATAGGCTCGCTCCGTGTTTAATCGAAAAATGTTGTTCCATTTTCCTCGGGTATTCCCATTGATATCTGACCGGTCAGTTTGGCATAATGGAAAGCACCCCTAATTTATATTTTGCAATATTATGTTCAGATACAAGTTAAGGGTAAACATCAATAATTATTTATGGACCTTGCTTGTCAAATGCAACATTGAAAACAATGATTTTAAAAGTAAAAAGAAATCAAAGCAGGATGAAGAACCACCTTAATTTACAGGTAATGATAAATTACTGAAAATTCTGAGCATTTTCCACATTTTGGTTTTGAATTATGTATGGTGGCCTTGATATTTTGTATACATTCTGATATAATTTTTTTGAGTCACCTGGTAAAATACCAAAATGTTCTGACTTTAGATTACGAGCAAAAGGTTCTTGCTAACATGGCTGGGTTTGTTATAGTTAATGTACATGCTCCCTAACAACTTGGAATAGTTACTTGATATTGAAAAGTTTGTAATGGCTATATGTATATATCAGTAAAACTGGTCACAAAAGCAGTGCTTTTGGAAAATAAGTGATAGATAATTTGTTTTTCTTTTTTAAAGGAGCCCTGGACTCACAGGGGTCTTTTCTGGTCACATAATAATGAAATGCATATTTAAATAAAACATGAACAAATTTAGCATGACTTGTGTGTACCCTTCTTGTGACATTATAATGAAATGAATATTTAAATAAAACATGAAGAAATTTATCATGACTTGTGTGTACCCTTCTTGTGACTTCACAGAAGTAACCTTGAGCATTTGAAACAATAAAAATCAAGATTAGCAAGACTCACTCTTAAATCATTAGGTCAGGGTAATATTTATGGTACTAGTAAATCCTGATTTCAAACATGCATTGCAGGGCTGCAAATGACAGTCAGTCATCAGAAAATGGCTAAAATATAACCAAAATTTACCCAAACGGTTGACTATATGATTTCGCAGATGTAAAAATACACCAGCAACGGCAGTACACTCCTTCACTGGACTGTTTTTTTTATCTATGCAATTGTGGTAACTCCCACACTGTAGATGTGCTAAGTATATTATACAGTTACTTTCCCGCAGAGAGAACAACCCGTCTCCTATATTTTGTTAGGTAAAAGATGCATTTTTGTACAAAGACTTGAGCTAGAAACTATAAGCTTATCTCAGTTTTTAGACTTTGTTAAGAATAAGATCATTGTACAAAGAGCTATTTCTCAATCAAAAGGTCAAATGAAAAAGTTTTATTCTGTATGGAAACCGTTCCTTCCTCTGTTAGAAAAATTGTAAGTAGGATAGATGTAATTAAGTAATCTGGTGAAAGTCCATCTGTTTCGTATAGTGTTTACAACATAAATTTATTATAAAAAATCTATGCAACAGTCTTGAATTTCACATATACAGCAGAATAAAGGAAATATCAATTTCAACACTGCCTGAGGCACAAACTACTGGCCTATGGTCAGTTTACAAGACTCTTGTGGGGGGAGGGGTACTCCCACATATGGGCTATAAAGGCATGTGCCACGGGATAGGGTAGGGTTTTTGAGGTTCTTGATCCTTAAACAGGGTATCGTTTTTGCCCCTGTTGGCATTGTGTTCCCAGTGAGATCCTTAGATACAGTACTGCAATTCTACCAGCTAAAATTGCAGTAGGTAAATGCCCAGCTAAACAAAAAACAAATGATCTGTTAAAACTGGACCTTTGGTTACCGGTAACTTCCAGCGTTACTAATCCTTGGGGACGGACTAACATCCAATCTAGTGACTTTTCTCCTAACCTGACAATCTGAGGATGTGTCTGGAAGTGATTAAACCAAACTAGTGATTTAATCACACATATTTCAATCAACATTTAAGCAACCTTGGACAATTTAAATGAAAAATTAAGATCATCCCTCCGCCATTTCAATGATGGAAAAGTGGCGCGTTTTGGATGTATGTTTAGTCACGCAACAATTCTTGGGGAGTGTTGTGTGACATCTGGATCGAATTTTTTTTTTTTTTTTTTGACGCCATGAAAGAACGCATAATTTTCTTAAGAGAACCTTGCAGTTAAAGTACTGCTCCATTGTTTTGATGAACAAATGCAACAACCAGGCCGTCAAATTTGTAGTAAACAAACGACGATGTACGAAGTGTTTGGTTCTGTGATTGGCTAGTTTCCCCTGGGAAAACATAAACACGTGCAAAACACGCCAAGGATGTATAGATTTACATCACAAAGACGAAAACTGACGGCCCAAAAGAATCTCAAGTACGTGTTTGCCTTTTGATGCAAGAACTGTTTACAGAAATCTACACGTTGCGAACGACCTTAAAACACTGAGGACGGATACAACCAACAATGGCGGAAAACTCCCCTCTGCTTGCAACCCCAAACCCAAGAGTTAGACAACCCGCTGAAGAGATCGCTTTGGGGACATCCAAGCCAACTGTCGTACCGTTGGGAGGGAAAACGCCTCTAACTCAAGGCGAACCTGAAGTTGGGAAGAGCTTTCTCGGGGTAAGCTTATCGAGAATGGCACTGTCCCGGAGTTTAATGAGATTGCGTTCCGCAACAATGACCATGTCCTTGATCGAAAAACCCTCGGACGATCGCAGAGCTTCAGCCTTTCTCGCCGGTTGGAATGTGACAAATCTTATCCAAGGCACGGCGATTTTGGGCATACCGTATGCTGTGAAACTCGGAGGGTGGGCCGCTGTTGTTTCTATTGTCATTTGCGGTTACCTTTGTTGTTACACCGGCAAGTTGTTGATCGAATGTTTGTATGAAGACTCCAAGCGCACGGGTCAAAAGAAAAGAGTAAGGGTCAATTACCCGGATGTTGGCGAAGCCTGTTGGCCCGGATGGGGGAACAAGATCGTCAGCATTGTGCAGGTGTGCGAGATGTCTGGAATAGCGGTAACATACATAGTACTGCTAGCCACCATCTTCCTTGACCTATTTCACAACAGAACTTCCATGAATGTCTATGAATGGTCTGTGGTTGTGGGCTGTTTTGTTCTTCCTGGAATCTTTATCACCCGAGTGTCGGTGATCGCCTGGATCAGCATGATCTCAGTTTTCTCCCTGTTCTCCGCAGTCCTGACAATCATCATCTATTGTGTTACGCAGTACGACAAGATGAGTGTCCACAACATGCCAGGTTTCCAGTTGAACTCCTTCCTGATTGGCTTCGGCATCATAGTGTTCAGCTTCACAGCACATGCAGTGTTTCCTGGGGTTGAAGGAAGCATGCGATATCCTGAACAGTATCCCATGATGTTGAATATCGCATTTTCAAACTCGACAATTACAAAACTGATTCTGGGCCTTATGGGTGTGTTTCGATATGGACAAGAACTTAACCAGGCCATAACCATCAACATCAAGACCAGTCATGTCTTCTACATTCTCTCAAACACCTTTGTGATATCCAATGTCGTCCTTGCTTTTCCTCTTGTCATGTTCGTCGTGTTGGAGACCTGGGACAACAAAATGCTTCCTCATTTTCCTCACTTGTCCAAAGAGTCAGGTTTCCATTGGTTTTGGTTGATTCTCACACGCCCATTGCTCCTTATTTTTGGCATCTTCCTGGCAATTTCTGTTCCTCATTTTGGTCTGGTTATGGGTCTGCTGGGCAGCTTAACAGGAACCAGCTTGTGTTTCATATTTCCTTGCATTTTCCATCTCAAGCTGAAGTGGAAGAAGCTTAACTGGTTCCAGGTAGTTTGCAGAGTTCTTGTCACAGTGTTTGGTATTGGCTGCGGAGTCCTTGGAGTGGTATTTTCCACTATTGAACTGGTGAATGCATCAAAAGGGAGCAAATGAATATTGATCGAAAAAAAATTTTTTTTTTTAGTTGATATCAAGTTTGTCAGGGCTTAATTACTCTTTCAAAATTTTGTCAACAAATTTTGACTGGGTTGAATAATATTGTAAGGATTAATAGCGAAGGATTCATTTTCAAAAAATATTTTAGTGTTTCTTACACTTTTGTACAGGAATAATCACTTTAACCCAAATGGAGTTTTCGGAGCCTGAATCACAAAACATTTATAAATATTGTAAAATAATATAGTATTTATCTAGTGTGAATTAATAATAATAATAATAATAATAATAATTAAAACTGATATAGTGCAATTTTCCATGACATACATGATCAAAATAATAATAATAATACATCACTTATATAGCTCAACTCTTCTCAAAGATCCAGCGGCGCTTTACAATAAAGGTGGTATAAATATAAAATCAATTATAGTAAATTAAAAAACTTGTAAAAAACCAATGAAAGAACTGCCTAAATAGATGAGTTTACAATTAGATAAAATGATTAAAAATAAATAAAATATACAAGTAATTAAGATTGATAAAATACAAGGTGAACAAATTATAACAAACTAAGAGCTTGTTTAAAAAGGTATGTTTTAAGATATCACTTAAAACTTGAAAGAGAGTCAAGACTGGATATGCTATGCTATACTCTATATTTTATTAGCCTTTTTATCTTGCAGTAGTTTCTTAGCCAGTGGTAGTTTTTCAATTATCATGTAGTAGTCATTAATTACGCAGGGCTCCTATTGATATCAGCCTAGTGCTGAAAGGGCCACCCTGCTTAAATAAAGATGACTTGACTTGTTACTCTGTAGATTGTTTCAGAGCTTCAGAGCCTCGTAAATGCTCTTCCTCCAAGTGTTGCGAGTATCTTGCCACTTGGAACCTCAAGCACAATTTTTTTTGGCTGGTTCTGAGCAAATATCTAGTTGATGTTTTTTGAGTGACCAATTTACAGATGTAATCAGGTGCCATGTTGTGAATGGCTTTAAAAGTAATGAGCAGAATTTATTTGTTAATTAATGTGCTAGACGCAGGTTACTAAAATGCAAGATTTCTGTTGCATTTGGGTTGCAACTTCAAATTGGGTATCTAAACCAGCTGTTTTCAGTGTGATTTGACCATGATTTCAGTGTCATATCACCAAGTTTTGAAACTTGCTGGGTAAGTAAACACCATCCTTGTTTGCGACATGAGTGCAGATACTCTGGGACAAAATATGTGTTTTATCACAATACATAGAAATTCTAACAATTTCATGCTAAATTGCATTGAGATTGCAGCACAAGTGCAGTCAACGGAAATCCTGACCAAAATCATGGCAAAAATCATCTGTGTAAATGGGCCTTAAGGCCTACATGTAGTTAGCTTTTGTCATTCTTGTCCCTAGAGGCCACAGTCCTTTTGGTCAGTATCAAGAAATGCAACCTCTGGCAACAGCTATTTTTTTGGGCAGATGTAGAGTACTCATTCTCATTTTAACTAATTTAAAAGCTGTCTTATCACTGGCAATAAAACAGTATTGTTGACATAAAGTTCCTGATTAAATGGACTGCCAGTTGTTGCATTATTTGCCAAGTTTTGTTTCTTCAAGGAGTTACAGGTATTACATGTAATAAAAGATCCATTTACTTGTGAACAATTTTTTATTGCAATCTATGGTTAAAAGGCCAAAGGATAATCTGTAAATATATATCACCTATGAACTAATATAAATACACAAAAAATAATAAATTCGAAGAATACATTCAGATATGGAAAAAATACTTAACAATCGCTAAGACATTTCTTAACTGGAAGGCTTAAAAATATTTACATTATCGGAGCAACGAATATCTAAAGGTGGTTGATTCCGCATGTCAGTTATAACATATTTGATGGAAACATTCTTGCTTCTATCATTAATCATTAGAATAAATTTTTATTTTGTCTCATAATTCGGGCATTTGCACTCTTCCTGAACTCCATTGTGGGATTTTGTACAAATGCCCTAGCCTTGCAACAGATTTTTTTCTTAAAAATAAGAAATGCACGCAGTGGGAAGGGAGTGGTAATGAGCAGGCTTGCAATTTGATGGAGCCATTACGTGGTAATCTGTATAAATCATCACTAGTTTGATACTAAATTTTGCTAAAGATGAAGAACAAAACATGCAGACTGAATATAGACGTGTAATAGACCATTTCCGAGTTACCTAAAGCCTCTCTTTCAAAGCGAGGCCTGGTGCACAACCATTCATATGAAAATGAGTTTAATTTGCATGTGAATGAAATCTCATTTTCATATGAAAGGATGAGCACCAAGACTCGCTTTGAGAAAGAGGCTAAAGGTAATTCGGAAATGGCCTATTACAGTATTAGTCGTTGCAAAGAGCTCAGTATGGCTCTTTAAGGCGGGGTTCAAGCTGGTATGTGTGCCCTGGTTGTACAGTGTAGTTAACACTTGCCACAAGTCGACCTTTGCTTCATCCTTCGCTTATTCATTTCCCTAGAACAAAGTCAGGAAAGTAATATTGGAAAAGACTTTTACAAAGTCTAGTAGTAGTTCACAAGAAGTTATTGTATTTGAACCACACCGTATTTTGTTTTCCACAATATAGCAGCTTCAGTTCAATTCTATACTGCAGTTTAAATCATATTGCTTTCATTAAACTATCTACTGACTGTTTCAAACTGTCCTTGGTCCGTCTTGAATCGTGGAACCAACTGCTGATGTCCCGGCCTGAGATAAACCAGTTCATGCCCTCTCTCTCTGTCATACAGTGCAGAACACTTCATATGTCACATTTGTGTGCATTTATTGATGTTTTTAAAAGATTTTGATTGAATTTTAAACTTTGATAATTTAATTAGGTATTATTATTATTTATTAGGTATTATCTATTTGTTATCACATTTTATTTTATTCTATTATTATTTTAATCGTATCTATAACAAAATTGTCAATCGTGATTGGTTCTCCACACACCTATTTGTCACGTAATCGGCGCATGATCACGTGGGAGTCCAATTACAGGTGTCCGATTTGAACTTTTTGTAATCAGACACCTGTAATTGGATACCCACGTGATTTTCACATCAATTACTCGCGCTTTTATGGTTTCCTTAGCAAAGTTTTCTACAGTTTTCAAAACTTTTCGCTCAGAAGAAGTTCTCAAAAGACATTTTTAATTTCGGAATTTGTTATAGATACGATTAATTAGTAATTGGACCTCGTGTTATTATTATTATTGTTATTGTTATTGTTATTGTTATTATTATTATTTATGGCTCTTGATACTGACAAAAGGATTATCGGTTTTTTTTTACGCTAATCCCTCTGTTTATATCAAAAGCCCTTATTAGATAATCAGTAAAACCTGCACAAGAAATTCAAAGTGTTCATGGTTTCGAGTGTCGACTTCAGTGATAAGGCCTAGTCCAGTTCTGGCCCCTCCCTTTGTCATGTAATGCTACGATCTCGAAGAGAGAGGGTCCCTCTCTCTCCTCTCTCTGTTGGTTGGTTGTCAACTTGTTGTTATTACTAGTGTAGCCAAAGCTATGAAAGTGCTGCGGAAATTGGGATGTTGTTTGCAAATTAGGGATTGTATAGAGCTTGTGTAGAAATGGTTGTCATCAAGTTATTTTGTTTGGTCAAGTCCCAGAAATTGTTGAGCAAGATGTGGTTATAATCAATTCATGATGTCATCAGTTAAGCGTTTAATTTCTGAAAGAAATAATGTAACAATAACTTCAATAAAGTTCATAAGTTTAAGATTTCATGAACAAAATTAACTGATTTTGTGCGATTATGCAACGGCTTGTTAAAAAAATATCAAATGTAGCTGTGCGTAAGTGCGAACACATGAAAGCCTGTCAAATTTGCCGAGATGCTTCGGCAAGAAGCACATGGCAGCTACAGGAGTTAGAGTATACGACAAAGCTATCAGAAAAAATACTTAAACTACGTTCAATTTTTGGCAGACGACAGTACTATCGAAAACCTCACAGTGTTACATGTTTGCGGCGAACCCGACCTGATCAATTTATTCATCGACATGTATCTACCTAACAGTGTAGCATTTGCTTCTTGACACGTTCTACTAAAAAACCGTGTCTCAGGTTTTATTTGTTTCTTTTGTGACGATTGGATAAAGTCAGAGGGGACAAATCATCAGCACTTCCTTCGAAAAAATGACGATTATTCGAAAACGGAAAAAGAAAACAAAAATCGCCGACACGCTGACAATAAGCTGGCCAAATTTCAGCTAAATCGGTTCAGGGGCTGTCGACTTGGAGTTAAAAACGTACGCTTAACTTTCCAAAATTTTCGTTCCGAGAAAACAAGAAAAATATATTTTTTGCGGCATCTTAGCCGCAATGGGATTATAACACCTAATCATCCATTTTAATGTTTACCAGCGAGGGATCATCTTGCAACAACAATAGGCATTTGACAGGTGATATGCAGCAGGCCAAATCTTTACGCCGGACGTGGCGGGAATGCACTGCATTTTCTGTTTATCGGCGATAGACCAAGAAAACTAAAAACTTTTGAGACTGTCGCGTGACCGCCATCGATAGCTCGAAAGCCAAGAACTGATGCCCAATTTATCGCAAGCGCCCTGCTTTTTTTCCATCGTCGGAAATGGAAGATTAGTTTCGTGCGACGGACAGCTTTCGTTCTGGCACTGAAACATCCAAATGGAACCAAGTCCGTTTTTACTTCCTAAATCCTCCGCAAGTTCAACGCTTTCTTGACAAAAGTGACAGGTCACCGATTCGTTGATCTTCTCCTGCAGTCTTTGACCAGCTACGATAGCGTGGCCATATAACTTTTGCCATGTTTCAGTGCTTTCCAGGCCCGGGTTGTTCGAAAGGCGGATAACGCTATCCACCGGATAAATCACTATCCAGCGGATAGCGTGGTTTGTTTTGTTAACACTTGTCCGCTGGATAGTGATTTATCCGGTGGATAGCGTTATCCAGCCTTTGAACAACTGGGGCCAGATCTGTAAGAGGTTCTTCAACCGTAATTTTTGACCGGCTTGCACTACATGTTGACGAAGAAACCGACGAATCGCATTTGGCTGTTGGCTGCTCGTTCAACTCCTTTAGCCATTGCTCCTGGTCGAAGTAAGAGCCTTTGTCACTCTCCGCTAATTTTTCAGCTCAATCAGAGCTAAACGAGTCTTTCGGCTTCTTCCCTCGAAACAGCAAGATGACAGTGTAGAAGATCTTATGTTATGTTATGTTAGAACTTCTCAATTGCTTGTCTTCGTCTCGAATTGAGGAATGCGCAGTGCATTCTGGTCCGCTGAAAGCGAGGCTCTTCACAGCGCAGAGCATTGTGGTCCGCTGAAAACGAGGCTCTACCACAGCGCAAAGCATTGTGGTCCGCTGAAAGCGAGGCTAAAAACCATGGCAAAATCTCAAATTTTCCTACCTTTCTTTTATATTTAGATTATGAACTGCTGCTACGCTCGCTACGCTCGCTCCGCAGCAATGAAAGTCAACATTTGACAGTTGCCATTTGAACTTGAATGAATGCACAGATCTTCACAGGGATAGTTGATTAAGGTACCCACTGCACCTGTAGTGATTTTTCTTTTGTTACTGAAAGAGTTTTTTTTCTGTTGAAATTTACGTATAAATTGCTTATTTTGTTACTCCGTCACTTTGCGCAAATGTAACAACGTTGTAAGTGACTTGTAAAGTCATTTATACAGCTATCTCTGTCACTGGTTCCGCTCGGCGGGCCTTTTGAGGCGGAACTTTTAAACCAAAATTAGCGCCACATATGTCAATCAAATTGACAACAACGTTTCAAACACAAAGACAATTTAAACACTTCGAATCTCCGTGACAGAAGAATTAAGTGACCAGTACTGGAGTTAAGTGTGTGAAGTCTGTTTTATAGCAAACGCCTGTTTTCATGTAATGTTCAAATATTCTGAAGACTCTCTCAAGGACAGCTAAATTAGCCGGCAGACGAGTATATAAAAAGGTAAACAGTAACACAACACTGCCATGCTGCCACGCGGACAAAGTTCAAGTAGTCTCCGGCTCACTTACACTTGTTTTGAGAATCATGCAACCAGTTTTTGCAGATCTACTAGGCTAAGCCAGGACGATTCCTACGAGAGAGTTTAACACAACAGCTCAACTGAAACGATAGCAAAGGAAGAGAAGAGATTTTTGCCTTCTAAAACCGCCGTCTTGTGAATTCAATATTGTTGTTTGCAGATTTCGCCTACACCAAGATTAGTTCCTACACACGATTTGCAACTGGTTAACTGAAAAGACGGTAAAGGAAGTTGAAAGATCTTCGCCCAGACATGGCGTCCGAACAGCAGGGCAACGAAGGCATCGCCTTGACCGAACAAAACCAACCGACAGTCGTACCCTTGGACGAACATTCGCATCTGTTAGCGGGGCAAGATGATGTGAGATCGAGAACGAATTCGGGCATCGCCGGAGGGAGTTTATCGCGAGGCGGCTTCTCTCAGAGCGTACACAACCTGAAGTCGGCTACCATGACTGTTTCGCTGCTGGAAAAGCCTTCAGATGATCGACGTGCCTCGGCTTTCCTCGCGGGTTGGAATGTTACAAACCTCATCCAAGGAACGGGTATTCTGGGGGTCCCATACGCCGTGCGGATGGGTGGATGGGCGGCCGTTGCCGCCAATGCGATCATCGCCTTCTTGTGTTGTTACACCGGAAAGTTGTTGATTGAGTGTTTATATGAAAAGTCCAAGCGCACGGGGAAGGTGAAACGGGTTCGAATCAACTACCCGGAAGTCGGAGAAGCCGTGTGGCCCGGGTGGGGCAACCGCATTGTGAGTTTGGTGCAGTTTATTGAGATGTACGGTGGTATCATTACATATCTTGTCCTACTGGGTACCATATTTAGTGACATCCTGCACAAGTATGCTCCATTCGATATCTACACCTGGTCTTCCATCAGCGCATGCATTGCTCTTCCTACCTTTTTTATCCGTCGGGTATCAGTGATTGCTTGGATCAGCATGATCTCCGTGTTTGCACTGATGTCATCCATCTTAACAATCATTGTCTACTCAGTAACCCAGTACAAGGATATGTCTATCGACAATATTCCTCCATTTGACATCAATACCTTCCCTGTTGGATTTGGCGTCATTGTCTTCAGTTACACTGCCCATGCAGTGTTCCCAGGAGTGGAAGGAAGCATGAAGCACCCGGAGCAGTATCCAATGATGATGAACATGGCATTTCTACTAGCAGTAGTGGTCAAAGTTGCCTTTGGCCTTCTTCCTGTGCTGCGATTTGGAGAAGGCACAGAGCAAGCCATCACTGTCAACCTCAAAACCAGTCAGCCATTCTACATTCTGGCCAATGCCTTGGTTGTAACAAATGTGTTCACAGCTTTCCCTATTGTTAGCTATATTGTGCTAGAAACTCTTGATAACCAGATCCTGCCATACTTTCCGCACCTGCATAAAGATTCAGGGTATCACTGGTTTTGGATCATATTATCACGCCCATTAGTCCTGACCTTTGGCCTGTTGATGGCGATAGTTGTACCACATTTTGGCTTATTCATGGGCTTGGTGGGTAGCTTTACTGGTACCTGTCTCTGTTTTGTGTTCCCCTGTCTTTTCCACATGGTCCTGAAATGGAATGAGCTTAGATGGTACAACATACTGGTAAGGGTTTCTGTCATCGTTTTGGGCCTCATTTGCGGGGTTCTTGGCATTGTATTTACCGGCAAACAGCTGGCAAAGGTTTTTACTGGATTTTAATTCATGCATCTTAAAATGGGGATCTACTGACTAGAACTATGAGCTGCACAAACAATATGAAAATGTCCTGTATAAAAGGTACAGTTCTATTTACAAACTGATATGGAGGAAATAAGGGACAGAAATCAAATCTGCTTATATTCATAGAAAATCTCATAGCTCATGACTGCAGGTAGTTAACCAAAGCCTGTAAACATTTGGGCAAAACATCTCTAAGGGGAACAAGTGCCTTTTGGAGAAATCATCATCAAAGAGTTTTCAATAATTAATATCTAATTAATAAATCATTTAAGGACTCTTTAACATTCTAAAACAGTCAAACCAGGGTATGTTGTATTGTTTAGCAATTTTTTGAAAATCAAGAGCTTGGTCTATTTTCTAAAGCAGAATGTTGCCAGCCATCAGCTAGTGCTTGTTTCCCTAACTGCCAGACATTCCCTAATGCCTAATTTATGGTTCTACAAAATATCCATACTTCCTCCCCATAATCTGTTACCCCACCCCTCTGGAAATTTCAGCTTAGCCTTATGCTTTCGTTTAAAAGCATTGACTATAAAAAATTTAAGTCCCCCTTCATAGCTATGGATATTTCCTAGAAGCACACAATGCAGTTTAGATTCCTGATTCCAGTCCCAAAGCTCTGTTTAAAATGTCAATGTCACTGTCTCTTTTCATAACATAGACAAGTAGCAACTTAGGGTTGTAAGAATTTTCAGACAGGTGCTGCTTTAGAGCTCAGATGTCTCTAATAGGAGCTGCATTTTTGTCAAATGTTCTTCAAAGGGTACAAGTTCTGCATGTTACGATTTTGTTAAAGATTTAACTTCTATGGAGCAGGATGTGGAGAGTTCATAAAACAAATAATATTTTAAAGCAAAGTTTTGTGTGCCAAAAATCTTATAACATACGCAATAGTTTAATTATTTTCCATAATTAAGTTCCGGTAGTGGATTGATTCATAATAGGAGGCTTTTAACGTAGTAGCCATCATGAGTTAAGGGAGTAGGGTTGAGGAATGTTTAGAATTCCCAGTGTATTTACACACTGGCGGTCAGAGAGAGGCAAGTGTCACACAAACAGAAATATTTTGTGACGCTTGCTCTTTATTAAGTGGTACAGAAAGAAGGAGGATACTCAGTTATTTAACAAATGAATATTTTTACTTGAAGACCCAGTGCACAAAAACATCCATGCCAACTCTCCCAGATCTTCCAGGAGTCTCCCAGTTACAGACTGACGCTTCTGGTCTCCTGTATAGGTTACCAAATCTACCAAACATGAAGGAAAGCGCTTTAAGCAGACTTTTCACATTGTTTTGGCTGATTTTGGCATTTTTCAAGATAAATTTTTGTGGATCTTTGAGGTATTTTTTGAGGAATTCCACTTTCAACAACAGTACTTTGCTCAGAAAGGTAAAATTGGCAATCTCCCAGATTTTGAATTTTTCCAGGTTGGCAGCTATGTAAAGAAGCATTAGTCGAAGGTAAACATCTCTCTTACGTTGTGATGATCAGTGCCTCTGTTTAGATTTCACACTGCTTTGTAGCTTGCGAGCTGTGCTAACTAAGTTAAACCTTTGGTTCCCATGATATAGATTAATAGATGCATCAATTTATTATTGGTCAAAATATGTAAAAATTAGCTCAAAATTTCAGCTGCCTGTGTATAGGGAGTTTAGGCAAACCACAAACTAAGGCATTGGCAACAGGAACATCACTAAACTACGGTTTAATGAGTAGGTTATGCATGTGCATTATTATTGTTGAGAATTCTTGCTAAAATTTTTATATTTTTTTTTCAAATTTTAAAACATATTAGTTTTTGGATAGCAGTGACAGTGATAGATTTGTCAGTTGAATATGAATTCATTTTTTTCAATTTTGTCCTTGGGGTTGCTTTTGTGGTTGCCTGAACTCCCTAATGGCTCCAGCAAGCAGCAGGTGGGGCTTAATGCAGACTACATTCGGAATATATTCTCACAAATAATGAAAATTGGGAAGAACAATTATTAGTGTTTTGCTTCATTTCCATGCAAATATAATGCACTCTAGTACTTATAAATCTACTAGTATTCTATCAAGAATGCCATTCTCTGATTGGCTACACCACTCACTATCCTATTTTAGTATAAATCTACTAGCATTCTATCATGAATGCTGTTTCGTTGATTGACTACACTACTCACTATCTATTCCATTGTAGATAGTGGGTAGTATTGCACTATGCGTTTGTTGACAATTTGGCAGTTGCTTCTTTGCGTTTTCGAAGTGTCTGTGAAAAGGATTTAGATAAAGTTTGGAACGACTAGTAGTTTTATACTAAACAATTAGATTATTCGCTCTCAATTTCTGTTTCACTGTGCCCTCGTCAACTATCACGCAATAGAAATCTCGAGCCCATAATCTAATTGTTAAGTATAATTTACATAAACACTTATCAGGTACATATGTAATAATAGAGGCTGTGTGTTTAGTAAGCAATTTTTTTTATTTTTTTACCCAATAAAAGAAGTATTTCAAAATGTACATTGAAACCTGTCATCATTTTTATCCAGGGGCTCCATGCAAGCTGATGTGTATGGCCTCAGATATGATGACATGAGCCAGTCAAACCTGGAGGCACCAGAGTCCATGCAAAAACTTGCAAATCAAAATCATTAACATTTTTATGGTTGTGCGCTTGTGATTCTGAATCCCTTGCTGATGCAAACCAGCTCTTTCAGAATTTAAACTTAAGTGAAGAGAAATTTGACAAGCCAACTTTCACATTTTACCTCTACACTTAAAATAAAGCCGTCAAACAAACAAAAGTGAAAAAAAGACAAGCTTATTACTTACAGTCTAGATACCAGGCTTAGCTGCTTTAAGACGATATCTTAGTTACCTTGTTATTTTTCAGTTCTTCTCAAAGGCACTATTTTCTTTGCATTAAATTGCAGAGATGGATTTGTTTTCTCATAAAGTGAGCTTATACGTATGCCAGAACCACCAACGCCAAACTAAGCAAATTTTTTTTAATTTTTTTACACAGCAAGCATAACCTACCCAAACGACTTTCAGCTTAAACTTACTTTCTCATCCTGCGTCATTTCTGTGAGTGACTTTCGTTATGAGCTTACACCGGTATTCATTTCCTTAGCAGCTTCATAATCACCACTTAAGAATCAATTTTTGAAATACCTGTGCTGCATGACCTGCGAATCCAGAAACCTTGTCAAAGCCCTACCCACCCCTTCCCTTCAGTTGAGACCGGAAGCGCTCTAGACGTAAAGTTTTTGTTTGAAAAGATTTAAATTTTCAGATAAAGCAATTTTTCATGTAGTATATAAAGCAGAAACTATATTTTGCCTGTTGTGAGCGAACGATCATTTAGTTCCTCAGCCACACTTACCTACCCCCTCCCCACCCCTGAAGTAGTACGGTCCTGCAGCGGAAGCACAGACCACTGGGAAAAATCGAGAACTCAAAGGAAGATGGCCGTGAAAGTTGGACCTCTGCCCTCTGTCTAGATAAAACTTATAAGCCTCAACCATCAACCATGGCCAAGTTTGAGGACTTTTTCTGGGTACTGATCCCTATGATATCAGCTTAAGCGGGAGTATTGTATAAAACTAATTATTGTTGGAAGCATAATATTTGCAACTAGGACCTTTAAATAAGCTTGCCTGTTTATAAACTTTCCGTCTTTCTGTTGTTTGTAAACAGGAACAAAAAGGCTATGAAGAGTTGCGGAAATTGTGTCGACAAGGAAACGAGTTTTGCCGTGAAGTCTCTTCTATTTTCAATGAAAGGTAAGAATGATATGCTGAATAATAATTATGGATGAAGGAAACACACGCAAATTCAAACTCTGATTTATGCTTAATTTGTCAATGAAAATGTCTACTCAGCGTTTGTTTGGCTTTATTTCCCTGGTATTTCTCATGCCAATAAGTTCGCTCATCTATTTAGAAGTAAGTTTTTTTTTATCTTGCCCTTGTGCATTCTTCAAGAAAAATATGACAAAAGTTATTTGTGGTGCGGTTTCGGTATTACAGTCTATGAATCTATTTATAGTACAGTATCACTCCGTGCTACGAAGGATTGGCCTTCTTTCCCGCTAAACTATCAACTTAGATTTCTATGAACTAATTTGCTGTTATACATGTAGTCTATTGAGGTAGTGCATGCATGTTTTGTGATTTAACCTAATTCCCTCCTGTATCAATATTATTGTTACGGGGATGCCCATCAGGAATGTCTTTTGCAAGAATGCTCAGACCTGTACAGTCATTTTTCTGTGATTGGAGGCTAGAGAGGATTGGGTACCAGTGAATTGAGTAGTGTGGGAAGTGGAAGGAAGAGACAAAGGAAAAATAGCAAGTGTCAGATTTCATTTCAGTGTGGAGGTTGACCTGCGATCAGGCGTTCTTTTTTTAACAGTGGGAGAAGGAGAAAAAAGAATGCCCAATACAATTACTTCATTGGTCGCCTTTTTTCTAATTGATTATAAAACAAAAGAGTCTGTAAGCCTGCCTTTCTGACTGGTTATGCGATTGAATTACTGACATCCACTGCAATTTCAAAGACAAAATTTAGTTTTTGCGGAAATTGATACACTTGTATACAGCGAATTTCAGCAAGGTCTGTGATCTTGAGTGGTTATAACTGTCTCTTCAAGATTTTATTCACAAATCCTTAAAGAAAGGGCAGATGTAATACATCCAGGGGATCATCTCGTTAAAAGAAGTAGTTTTAGCCATGCTTCTGACGCAGTTTTTATTTACCAATTGGTTCCAAAAGTGTCAAAAACATGTGCAGTTGTGAGGAGTCCCCTGGACTACATCTGTTGTAATGTTTATTCCTGCTCTTTTGACCAATTCCAATAAAAAAAGATTTTGAAGTTCTACAAATTTTTTCAATGCACTTATTGTTTCTTGATGGAATTAAGAGACATTTCAACTGGCTATTTCCGTTGCCTGGAAAGTAAACATGTACATTGCAGTTTGTCGCTTTCAAGCTTCCAACCGGCCGCATGAATTTCTGGTAAAATCTGATTGGCTCACATTTATAGCATGACATAAGATAACATCGCTGTTGACAGGTAAGCAGCGAAGGGACGGCAGGCGACTTGTCAAGTAAATGCATCAGGCGTTCTTTTTTTCCTCCTTCTCCGCCATTTGCCAAAAAAAAGATTGCCTGATGGCAGGTTATGTGGAGGCTCGCAAAAAAGGTTGTTTCCTACATTCTCAGTAATGCTTTGGAAGAGGTGGTGAATAGTCCTTCCAAAGTAAATGAGTGTCACAACATTTTGTAGAATTTCTCAGGTCTCGTAGTCTCGTTCTTTTTAGCAGTTGTGTGCATCTCAAAGTCTTGATTTTTTCACAAACCTGTCTTGGAGTCTTCATTCAAGTCAAGTCATTCAAGTCCCGGTTTGTTTGTTTGTATTTAAAAAACATGTCTAAACAGCTTGAAGGCTGAACTACTCGCATTTGCGTTTAAAGCACTTTGAAGTCTTGGGACCTCTTCATATGTGCCTGGTTTACTTGGCTGGCGCGGTTTCCAAGGTCTCACCTCAATCCTCTTTGCTGTGTTAACATTTTGATTTGTTCATACGAGAAGGTGAGCCAGCCTGTTTGCAGAGATGTCGGTTGTAGAAACCAAGATCTCAGCAACCGGGATAAAAATTTTCCAAATTATATGAACACTCAAACCTGGGTAACCAGGGCAAATCTTTTCATTTTAAATTAATAAACTTAATAGGGAGCTGTCGTAATCTCGTAGTGAATGGGCAAAACCAGTGGGAAAGTTTTTGTGGCAAATGCTCATTCTTTTCTCCCCTTCCCTGACTCCATGCATGTCTCAATTGACTTCAATTCAAATTTTAATTTTAGCCCCTAAGGAGTAAGGAATACTTGCATTGCACGCCTTTCAAGTTAAAGGTGGGGCTTAGTGATATTACCAGCATCTCAGTCAGTTCCGTGGACTACATTTTACTAGGGAGCCCCACTATGCTTTCTTGAGATCAATGGGAAAAATTGTTTTTAATAGTAGAAACTTTAAACACTGCATCAAGGAATGTGCTTATTCCATTATAGAGCAAAAATAGAACAGACTTATGCTGAGGGTTTGACCAAGTTGGCAGCAAAGGCTCAGAAAACATCAAAGGATGCACTCGGGTAAGTTGAAAAATCAAGTGTGGCTATAAATTTTGATATAGTTATTTATAATTTAACATAGTTAACTACAAGGAGCAGGAGGTGTTTTGTTGGCATTTGGAGGGTTCTTGTGGGTTCAGTGGTTAGCATTTAGGGGGCTTATGGCTGAGTTGTGGGCAGTCCCTGTCATGCAGGCGGTCTTACATTCTGGGGCTGGGGTCACAGGGTGAGTGTTGGGTTTGTTTTCCCCAGGCAGCTAACCTCCACTTGTGACAAATGTTATTAACTGCTTAATAATTTGGAGCCCACAAGAAAGGCGCTTGTAAAGATTTGCAATATGTTTATCTCACTATGAGCATTCTCTATTTAGGGTACATCTGGCTACATGTATATTCCAGGTCAACTGCGTTTTCTTTGTTTTTGAAGACTTTTTAATTTTATTTTATGGTTAAATAAATTGTTAATAGTGAGGTCCAGACTGAGTAAAAAACAGTCTAAAATGTTTCCAGTAAGTGGATGCAATATTTGCTATCCTTGTGGCCAGTCAAAAGCTACTGTGGAATATTCGTTGCTTAGCAGGGTCAGCAACAACTGTCATTAAAGATCATTTTCATTTGACAAAGAAATGTTAAAAGTGTAGACAAGATAAAAATAGATGACTAAGTACATGTATGTGGAGGGAACCTGGAGAGAACCTGGAATCAAGTTCTTTTAAGTAGCCTACATACTCTCTTAGCGGGAGGCGCAGTGGCCTCATGGTTAGTGTGCCGGGCTCCAGAGCGATTGCTCCGGGTTCAAGCCCTGGCCAGGGACATTGTGTTGTGTTCTTGGGCAAGACACTTTACTCTTATGGTGCCTCTCTCTACCCAGGTGTATAAATGGATACTGGCGAATTTAATGCTGGGGGTAACCCTGCGATGGACTAGCATCCCATCTAGGGGGGATTAGTAATCGAGCCTAAATTAACTTTGGTTTAATTTTAATAACTTAGCATTCTAATGTGGGGAATAAGTAAGAAACCCAAACTATTTCTCTTCCAGAGTTTAATTTATTTAAATCCTCTCGCGTACAAAACAAAGTTTTATCTCTGATCTCTGACTGACTAAGACTACAATCAATTGTTCTCTTATCTTAATAATTTTATGGACACCCCTTGATCAAACGTAATCTGATTGCCTGTAAAGATCTTTAGAAAGATAAACAAACTTATTCATCGGAGCAGACAGGGTAACGCAGGCAGATTTCTGCAATCATTACTTCAACAGTAGCTAATTATCCTGTTTCCGACCCTAAGTAATTTAGTTCCTTTTATTGCAACATTCTAGTAGCTTAGTATCCTATGTTGTAATGGTTAAACTTCCTGTATTAAGTCTTGTTGTAACGAAGTTTCATATATCGGGCCATAAGAGAGACTAGAGTCTTAACTGTCATTATGCACCCTATTGAAATAAAGTGTTGTCATCATGATTGTTGTCGTCTTGAAAGAACAATGAACACTTAGCCTTTCATTACACAATGCAACGGTAAGTACACTAAATACATCACACATTTTGTATGGCTAGTATTTTAAATATCTCCATTCATGTCTCTATGGTACATAATTCACCACTGGCCTAAACCCATGGACAGCTGTCTGGCTCTAAAGCATTCAAGCTTGAACTTTAGCATCATTCACTAGCTATTAACCACTATTGTCTCCCACCCTCCCTCCCTTTGGGGGCTTGATTTTTGTTGTTATTTGAATAAACTGGGGTTCACCATTCACATGACGTATCGGTTAAAGTGCTCCTATAAAGTGCTCCTATCAAAACCATTTAAAAACATAAGCAAGTAGCCTGTATGAGAAGAAAAATGCTGTTTACTATTTTCAAATATCTTTTTTCGTTCCGTTCTTAAAATATGCAAAGTAGCCAAGTAATGACGTCATACACTCAACCAAATTTTTGATCAAATATGATGAAAAAAGATATCTCAGACAATACGAGCTTAACAGTGTTGTTACCATGGCAACATACTGGGTTCCAGACCTCCCCAATATTAAAGGAATTTCTGGCCACCTTAAGCATTCCATTTCATATTTGCAAATGGTGCCTTATATGCATGATCCAGCAAGCATATAAATATGTTAGCTTGAGTTTGGGCATTTTTTGAGCTGAATATCACTAACATATTGAAATCGTGTGTGGAGTGGATTCAGAGCCACCTCAACATTTTAAGGTGGCTGTGAGCCCACTTCACAGAATTTTTAAAAAGTTTGCAAAAAGTTTCATCTTATCATGCTTATCATAATTGGATAATAAAAAATGGGGGTCACCGAGCTCGTTTTTTAGTTATAAGCGCTTAAAGCTAAAAGGGTGTTTTTACTTACTTACTTACTTAATCCTCTTCGTTCCTAGTGGAACATAGGTCCTCAACTAAAACATGCCACCTAAACCTATTGTGTGCAGTGCTCTTTGCCTCATTCCATGTAAGATGTTTCCTCTCTAGCTCTGCCATCCTCGTGCATCGCCAGGTGTGCTGGAGTCTTCCTCTCTTTTGCTTCCCCTGTGGGTTCCACTCCAGTGCCCTCTTGGCTACATGTCCATCTGGTCTCCTCAACACGTGGCCAATCTATCCCCAAGCTCTTTGTCTTATCTCTTGTTCTATCGGTCGCTGCCCTGTTTGCCTCCAAAGCTCCTTGTTGCTGATTTTCCTAGGCCACCAAATCCGCAAAATGTCCCTCAAGCTCTTATTAACGAACACTTGCAGCTTCTGCTCCAAACTCTTAGTCAGCCTCCAAGTTTCAGAACCATACAAGAGCACTGTCTTCACATTTGGCCCAAAGACTCTCAGCTTGGTCTTGGTTGTTAATGCTGTGGATCGCCATATTGGTCTCAACATCGCAAATGCCTGTCTTGCCTTTCAAATTTGTGCCTGGATGTCCTTGTCAGTGCCTCCCTTCTTACATGTACTTACAATGCTTCCAAGGTATGTGAACTCGTCCACTTCCTCAATCCGCCCATCTACAACTGACACACCCTCGTCACGTTTGGTACCAATACGCATCAGCTTTGTCTTGGTGGCATTGATCTTCAGGCCTACCTTTGCACCTTGTACCTCCAAGGCCTGTGTCTTGTCCCTCATATCCTGTATTCCGTGCAACAGTAGGGCCAGCCTGTTCCATGCTCCAGGTCAGTGAGGATGATCGAAAAAGCATGCGCACAATGAGCAGGGTCTGGTAACTGACTGAAAGCCTGGAACAAGCTATCTAGGAACTGCAACATTAATACATAATAATTGATTGGTCAGTGGGTTTAAGACTGCCTCTCTTGTTTCCCAGGACACTCAAATCTTCTTGGGAAAATACTATTTTTGAAATGGAAAAGGAGGCAGATATACACAGGTAAGTTGCAAACAGACTATGTAAACATAGTCAAACTTAATGCAAGATTTAATTAGACAAAAACAAGAAAAAAGTAATTATGGCACAAGTGCAAAGTGAAATTCCAACACATTTGGCGATAAGAATTACCTCTGTCAAAATCTTAAATATCTTGAAATATTTATTTGGCAGTAAATATTAGTAATTATTATAATTATTATAAAAATTATAATTTAGAACTAATTACTGAATTGTAACTTCTGTGTGCTATTTAATCATAACCTTTGAAAGGATCTTGATGAATCACTGAATGTTTGCAGAGGAGTAATTTGTAAGTGTGATTGTATTTAGTAATAAAGGTCAAGCAAGCACTTAAATAATTATTGTCAGCAATATATATGCTAGTAACTAAATGCTTCTTTATTTGGTATTACCCTCAGAACATTAGGAAATCAGCTGCATGATGAAGTGTCAAAGCAAGTCAAAGCCTTTGTGGAAACACAGACAAAAGCAAGGAAAGCGGTATATAGTTTCCCACTTGAACTTTCTGTGTAGCTAGGTGTGTGAATGTGGATCTGCAATGCTATGAGTAATGAAAGCTACATACTTGACTGGTGTACAGTGCAGTTTGTTATGTATCATTACTGCATGATTTGTGATGATTTATTCCAAGGTTGAAGTCCACTCCCCCCCCCCCCCCCCCTATAAAAAAGAGAATACTTTTTCACCAATTTTGACTCATGCTCTTCATTTTCTGGGCTACAATCACAGGTTTATGGTCGCTTTTCACATTGATATTTTTTATGGGAAGCCTAACTCAATTTTTTTTTAATTATTTGGAAATGAAACCTACAAATTGCGGATGGTTGTTAATATATATGGTACAAAAAATGTTATAGGGTTTTGAAACATGATTCAAATCCCATTTTGAAGGGGACACTGTAAATGGCCATACTCTGACATTCCTTTTTCATGTAGGTGGAGGCTCTGGTAGACAAATCATACAAGAATTTTATTGATAAACTAAATGATGCTCTGAAGGTAACATAACAGTTTTTTTTAACTTACAAGTCCTCTCATAAAAAAGGAGATACCAACAGGTAGATGAGTGATGCAGGGGTGTCATACTATAAGAATCTAGGAAAATGTTCATTTAAAAGGACACACCGTAGAACACAAAGTAGAACAATGTTATTGAAGTTTATCAACCACACACAGATGAACCTCCAGTTATAACCACCTCTCATCAGCTACCAGCTCTCCTTGACTCAGTAACCAGTTTTCCAAAATACAAAAAGGTTCCAAGTCAAATCACTATATCTGGAACGTCGCGTAAGGGACCAACTTAAGACTTGACATTTTGGATGGTCACTTAAGGGAGGTTTTACTGTAGTATGCCTTTTTACTAGTGGTAGAAATTACCATAATATTCATCCACCTGTCCTTGCTAAACTGTTTACAGCTTCTTTATTATCTTTAAGTTGAAAAACTATAAGGCTGTATTCTGTCTAATCCAGGCAAATTCTCAGTCATTTTGAAGGAGGAAAAAATTAAGCTTAAATCAGAACAATTTTCATATTCTCTCCTCCAAACTTCTGCATCTGTACAAATCTGGTCAAGGAGATGTATTGGAATTTCACAGTGGTCTGTCAAATTTAATTATAAAGTACTTTTCAGTCATACATCACAAAAAGGTTGGGCTACTTTTTAAAAAAATTCCAGTCACCCCTTAGCATTCCATTTGACTTCCAATTAGGCAAAACGTGGTGCTTACACCAAGACAAGAGAAGTTGAAGTTATGTTTGAACAAGTTGAAGAAGCAAGGGCTGGAAAAAGTAGTAAAGTACTCTCTGAAAAAGAAATTTCAAAGGTGAGCTATGGTAAAAATTGAAACATGAAAGGTCATTACAGTTGTGTGATGTACAACGTAAGCAGTTGCAAAAAGAAAAACCCTGAAAAAATTCAATAAAACGTAAATTTAAAAAAAACTGATACATTATATGTATATCCTCCATTTATGATGGGCATAAAGGAACTTTCAGAGATCAAACCAGCTCCCAGTTGGCTTGATACCTTAGAAGACAGAGCATTTGTGGCATAAGTTTTAAGCCCTTTGAATATATTTTCAGGCTTTATTTTTACATTACATAACTGAGATGGCCTTTCATGTTTTATTTGTTTGTATGTTGTTTATTTGTTTTTACGCTGATTGTGGTTTATGTCTTAAGATACAAAGGTGGTACATTTTTTTTATTTACACTGTAAGTTGAGAATGACGAGGAACTTCGAGAAAAAGAAAACTATGGAAATAAAATAGATTTCAAGAGAATGGTGCACCTGTATGAACCATTTTACACAAGTAAGGTTATTGCATAAGTTGTGGGACCTTGACTGTTTAATGGAGTCAAATATTCTGGCAAACTGTGAATATTTTTTAATTCTCTTGATCAGCACACATCGAGACAAGCAACTTATACGCCAAAATGCAACATGTATCCTATAATGAGTTAAACCCCTTATAGAGAAAGGATTATTAAGACCTTCATGTAGAGTAGACATGGAAAATCACCCCAGCCTATATTCTAAAGCCATTAAGATTTATATATCAGATTTTTAAGGTATTTGTGATACAATCCTTTTTGAGCTACATCACTGACTAAAGTGATGATGATGATGACAACAACTACAACGATCTGTATTCAAAACACAGTAAAAACATATCAGTATGGCGACTGAGCTTAGAAATTGATTGATTGTGTGCACAGATGGATATCAAGTGCAAGAAAATGACAGATGTTTCTTTGAAAGCAGGTTGGTGTTGTCAAGCATCTCATATTAGTAGACTCTAATTTTGCACGTCTGCAAATCTGATTGAAAAAGAAAGCAGACAAAATCCCACTTACGTAATACCATTTCAATTGTTTATTTTCTCTAAGCCCTCTCGTTTACAGCAAAATTTTCACGGACCATTACTATCCATCCAGGTATTTTCCTCGGATGGGCACTATGGGCTGTTATAGTTCACCACTAAATTTTCTCCGATTCTTATTTGTTTAAATTGATCACGTGACACGATAATGTTCATCCGCGGAGAGACACTATCAGCTCATAGTGCCTGTCTGCGGAAAATACCCAGATGGATAGTAGTCGTCCGTGAAAATTTATCTGTAAACAAGCAGGTTTATAGGGAAAAAAAACAGTTGAAATTGTATGAAGGGGGTTTTGTCAGTTTTCCTATTCAAATTTTTCATTTCATGGCTTTCATCTCAAAAAGTTGAAAATAGTTCAATTGAAGTCTGATTGATTTTTGAACTAGTGCACGGAAGAAAATTTAGTGGTGAACAATAAAGACAATAGAGTGTTTTTGTCTTGGAACTATCGGTCTGATAGTTGCCCCTTGGAAATTTGATGTTCTTAAAACTAGCATATTTGCCCTCGAAGCTCCGCTTCTCAGGCAAATATTTGTTTTAAGAACATCAAATTTCCGCTGGGCAACTATCAGCTGATAGTTCCTCGACAGAAACACTCTATTGTTTAAATAGTGTCTCTCCGCAGATGAACACTATCACATCACATGATCAGTTTAAACCAATGAGAATCAGAGAAAATTGAGTGGTGAACTATAATGGCTGATAGTACACTAGTAGCTCAGCCAATCAGATTGCAGCATTTGCAGTGGTATACTTAGTAGAATTCTACTAATTCAGGATTGTAGCAATAACGTCTAGTTGCCTCACCTTGCAAGAAACTGAATAGATGAAGTTATGAGTAGCAGCAATGAGATCTCTGATACCTGAAACTTAGCCAAGAGTTTGTTAGGCTATAAAGAGAAACCTTTAACAGGGCTGTCCTGATGTGACCGTTTTTCAATTTCTTGTATATAGGAAGGAAGATCTAGTGAGTGTGCTACTAAACATTTCCCTTTTTCTAGTTTCTGTTTTCTTTATAGTTGAACTTATTGGACTCACTTGACATCATACATGCCATTGCTTTGTGACAGATAAGGAATATCGTGAACTGTATGAAAAAACTGAGAAGGCAAGACTTGAGTGGGAGGCTGCTATGTTAAAGTTTTGCCAGGTAAAATTCTTGCGCAGAATGGTGTTTTAGTCAATGTTTGCCTAGGCATTTTTTTTGCTATTACCGGTAATAAATTATTATATTTGCGTTTTCAGACTTGTGAAAAGTTAGAAGAGGAAAGAATAACACATTTGCGTGAGATGTGCTCCTTATATAGTAACATGCTAGCTGCTGTGATTCCTCAGCTTCAGCAAGTGAGTATCAGTGCACCGATCTTTCCTAGATCTCAAATGTATCTGAGACATTTTATGATGATCTTTCAAATTTTACTAACAGCTAGTGGTTCTGACTTTAAATGATACTTAATGTTTAAAGAGCTTGTGAAACAAATCTTTGCCTTTATTATTTTTTTAATTGTGGGGAATTTTTTTCAAAGGGATAACCTCTAAACTACCCTTTTCAAGACAAAATGTCTTTATATCACAAACCCACGCGAAAAGAAACAAATGCTCGTTTACCAACATACTATTGTCACTTTGGAGCTTTGAAATCGTTTTAATTTTGTTCCACGGGCGCAATTTCAAAGTGAAATTACTTGATCCCGCAAAATTCGTCATGCAGGTCATATTCAAGTGCCCTACCTCAAAATCGGCAAGTAAACGAGTACGTTTTTTAACTTTCTTCTCCAAACATGGGGAAAATCTGATGTAATGCAATTATTCATAGCAAGAAAGCAAGATAGAATTGCGGTATTGCACATGCATAAGTAGCACACAAGTTGTAGTATGTCCCACAAAGATGTGAGTTTGTTCCAATTTAAGAAATGTTGTTACACTCGGGCATTGAAAACCTAACAAAAGCAAATACTTGTTGAGTTCAGCCCCAATGTTTTTTGTTTTACGTTAGCTTCACGTTGTTGTTTCAAAGGCTCACCTTCCTTGATTTTTTGGAGAATCTACCCACCGAAAGTGGCGGGTAGAACAAGAAAAAGAAAGAAATTTAAAACAGAAATAACTGTTGGATAATTTGATCTTCATATAAAGTCGACAAAATCGGCAGCTTTTGATTCAACGGAAAGTCAAGATTTTTGATGCAAGAGGGCAGTGTCTGAGCAACGAAGTGGTGAGTGAGGTACAATCAACAAAGGACATAGGAAAGGTGCTTTACAATTTATTTACAATCTTTATAATCCGGCATAAGGGTTTTTTAAGTGTTCCCTGTTTAAGAAATTTTGTGTTCCGGTGCTTTTTTGATCTGGCGTTTAGGATTTTATATGCGTTCAGGGTTGTAGTAATTTTTTGTTCCGGACTTTAGTAGTTTCAGTATTCCAGGGTTTCCTCCATCCAGGTTACAGTCGAGCGAATCCTTCGAAGGTGGGTTTCGACGTGAAAGAAGAGGATAGACAGACCGAAAAAAAAATTGATCTACCTCGCATTGAAACGATATCACGACGAAACAAACTCAAATTCAGCCCATTCAGCACCTTAATCGCTCATGCTAACGATGCAGCAGTATGTGATGTGGGTAATTATATGGATAATTTAACTTGTATCGGCTCCAATCCTTCATAGGTAGATTTCAATGTGATGCGAACTTAAACAGTTGCTCTGGGCAGCTTCAACCGACCGGCCTCGTATTGAGCCGGTATCACATCAAAACAAACTCGAATGCAGCCCATTCAGCACCTTAATCTCTTGTGCTAACAAAGCAGCAGTGATTGACCAGTGTAATTATATGGATAATAAAACTTGTATTGGTCTGAACAACTAGCAGCAAACTGGCAACGCTTCACTGTGACTTCCTTGTTTAGCAAAACAAAAGGTCTCTTTTGTTTTTCGTTTAACAAAAGATCTCTAAAAGATGCTGCTTGGAAAACCGAGTTTTTTGCATGCGTTATTTCTTGAAAACAAAGCACAAATTAACAAAAACAATTACAGAAATGATGATTTTCATGTCAAAAGAAGTCAGTCTGCCAAACATTAGCTTGATCCTGCAAAAAATGAAAATCAGTCTAAAAAGAGATATATGCCTTTTTTGCATGAAATCCTTCATATATTCATTTAGTGGGTATAAGTCTGCTTTAGGCCAAGTCCATTTTGCATTTGAGCTTCTAGCATTGAGTGACAGGGAGTGTTTCTACTGACCCCTAGATTCTAGGTGCCATGCTACACCATGGATATTTGCTCTACCTTAATGAGTTAACCATATTAGCCCACTGCACCAGTCATGTTCTGCTATATGAATGGGGCATTTAAACTAGTCAAATTGAAACTGTATATCTTTTTGACAGAATTATGAGAATGTTAGTTCTGAAGTATGGAAGGTTAATCCCTCAGAAGATGTTGTTACAGCAGCTAAAACAAGAGGTGAACCACGAGGACCTTCACAACAGATCTTGTATGATTGCTATGTGAGTTCCATTAATTTCTGTGAATTTTATTCAATATCTGGTGCAATAAATATTAAATCCTCCCTTAGCTAATGGGTAAAATTATTGTTTATATTTTGTAGTGTATGATTTTGAGCATTTTGTAACATGACGAGGGCTAACTCTCGAAACGTCAGCTTTCAAATTTTACTGTGGCTTATTCACATTGTCAACTCAGTTGATAAAACCAAATTATCTTGTAATACTCCCCACCGACACAGCACCAAAGGTTCTTTAGAAACTTACCCCCTTTTCCCATTATCGGAGTTAGTGATTGTTTTATATAATTCTCCTCCACTCATGTTTGCGTGGAAAATTGTGTGTTACAAAATTGAGCACCTGACAGCAAGAACACATCTCTTTTATGTTAAGTTATGTTCATATTTGGATGTAACATTTGTTCCCCCCCATTATATAATATTATTACACAGAGCTTAGTCTAGCTTGGTGGCTGATACGGCAAATTGAAGTGTGATGGTGAGATAATTAGCAACTAACAAGCATGCTGTTGCATAGTTAGATAAAGAATAGAAGTAGCTAGATTGAAGTAATCAGTCATTAGAACTGTATTGTTTATTTATGTGGTTAGTTTTGTTCTGCATCTAGGAGGAGGATTTAGAGACTCCTATGAACTTTGACAGAAGAAGAACTGGGCTTGAAACAAAGATCCAGCTACTCTCAGAATCGCTAGAGAAACAAAAGAAAACAAAAAATGGTAGGGCACTTTCTTGTGATACATACCCTACATACAATTTGCAACATTAATAATGGTTACTGGTAATTCACCGAGTTGATGTTCCAAAAACTTGGCTGTTGATTAAATTTTTGATTTCAACCAGGTATCACTTCACTATATGAAGCATACTCCTTGACTCCTGATTACTGCAGCGAAGAAGGTCAACAAGATGTCGCTACTCAACTCGCACATGTAAGTTTATGTTTTGTTTTAATACCTTCTTTCCTTCCTCGGTTATTTTAATTGCACCACTCAGAGACTCAGCAGATCAGGTTCTTGTCACAATATAATAAACCAATCTTCTACAAAACATTTTTCAATTCCAGTATTAGGCATGTAACTGATCTCCGATTTGATTTAAATATTACAGAATCCTATAATAATATTACAAACAAGATGAAAAAAGCCAACATTTTAGTATAGGCAGGTCTCAGACGTGCTATACCGTCCCACTTAGTTTCAAAATTCAAAACAAATAATCCCACCTTTTTGACAATGCCACCCTCTGATTATTAAAAAAAATGACTTTGGTATTTAAATGAAAAAATCAAAAGACTATTATACAATGTTAATGAGTAAAAAAGCACAATTTTTTTATTACTCTTTAGTTCTGAAACGTGATTTTAACTTAAACGAGATCAATTAAAAAATATGTTTCTTCTGCCACATATTTTGTGTTCTGAGGCTTATGTTAATTAAGCTTTTCAATACAAGGTCCTTAACTTTATTCTATACACCAATAATAAATTATATAACATAGGATATATTACAGATGATAAATGCTCTTTTTGTAAGTCTGAACTAGAAACCCGTTTTCACCTTCTTTTCAACTGTGTATGCTCAACTTTTCTGGAAAGATTTTGAATTTTACTTTTACTCTTTATCAAAAGAATTTGTTAATCTTGAATACAAGATGTATTAATAGGCATTAGAGCTTCAGAGTGCCCCTTACTGAGTAATTTCTTATTGATAGCCAAACTATATCTATGGGATTGCAGAAGATCACAAACACTTCCAAGTTTAAATTTAAAACAGAAAAACTTATCTGCACTAAGAACAAAACTTTAGATCAATTTAATACAATTCGTCCTGTGTAAACAATAACTGTAAGTATTTATTGTTTCTCTTTCTTTGTAACGTTCTATTGCCTTTGTAAATGTATTTTAACATAATTTAAATATTGTTCAGTATGTTGAAGTTAGTATTGTAAGTTATGTAACGTTATTGCAAGTAATGAGTTATACGGTTTTAACTAGTAAGCTGTGTTTGTAGGTAATGTAATTATTTGCAGTAGTTGTAGTATTTTAAGAAGTGGTGCTCAAATAAAGGAAAAACAACAACAGCATTCAGAGTAGATACATGTTATTCTTAGCATCATTTACTATAACAACTTCTAAAAGTCATTAATAATTAACTTTGAAGAGGACATTAAAGAGGTGAGAACCTGTGGTAGTCCTTATTAACACTACAGTACTGCTTGGACCACAGTCACAAGTTTTTTCTATGCAAATGGACATTTTTTGGTAACATAATTTTTTATTGAATGCATGTTTAACTTTACAGGCAAATGCAATAATCAATAGTTTGACAGCAAGTGTCAGTAAAGTTCAAGCTGCTTTGGCAGACCTGAATGGTCATCACAAACCAGATGTTTGGTTAATGCCTTACATAACAACCACCAAGGACAAACAGGTTAGATGACATACATTCAAGCATGCACACTCAACCATGCTTGCTACTCTGTTTCCACAGGATCTGCAATTTAGCAGAAGAAATGGACTATTTACACAAAGGGCACTTGCCCCCAAAGTAATTCTATGCCAATATTCATACAGCAGATGTCATATAGTTGTACAATTGTATTAATTTTTAATATTGTCTACAGGGCTTGTTTCAGAGTTATCTTAAAATTCCACTTGATCAAGTAACTACGGTCGAGTCTGCTGATGAACAAGATGAGAGAGACAACAAAAGTAAGAACACTTGACTTGAGGAGGCTGGCATCAGTTTCCAGCATTTTCTAACAGCTATAGTTTGAAGGATGAATATAACAGGTTACCATGAGCATGAGCTCATGAGCATGAGCATGTCTCGACTAAGGAACTAAATCCCTGTGGTGTCCCCCAGGGATCTGTGTTGGGTCCTCTCCTATTTCTTATATATATTAATGATATTCATAAATCTTCGGATAAATTAAAATTTTTTCTTTTTGCGGACGTTTTGATTGTAACCTTAAATGGAAGCACCATATCGACTTTATCTCGCTGAAAATAAGTAAAACTATTGGAATTCTAGCCAGACTAAGACATTTTGTTCCAACCGAAACTCTTTTAATGATTTATCGCTCGCTTATTATGCCATATTTATCTTAGGGATTTGTGTTTGGGGTCGCGCACCCAAGACGTACATTAGCAAGTTACTTGTCCTCCAGAAACGTGCTCTGCGACTGATTTATTTTGCTCCAAGGGATACTCATGCTCTTCCGCTTTTTATTAAGTCAAAGATCTTACCTGTTGATATGATCTATTTTGACACGGTTGCGAATCTCATGCATGATATTTGGAAAGGACTAGCCCCTTCGCCTATATGAGCTCTTTTCACTAAGTCAAATGAAATTCACGGGTACAACACAAGGCATGCCGCTAAAGGAAATTATATTCGGAAAGAAGTTAAGTTGGAAATCTTCAGACGCTCTTTTTCAAGAACTGGAGCAATGTTATGGAATCAAATTTCTCCAAATTGGAGAGATATATCTAAACCAACCTTTAAGAAAAAAATTCGCCAATTTCTATTTCAGGCTCTTTCAGATAGGGATGACTACGTTGAAGTCGACACCCTAATTCAAATTCTTAAATTGTAGTGCCTAATATATTCATATATACTAATTGTCTTACGTCTAGTTTTAGTACCTTGTATTTATCTAAATATGTTAATGTACTTGTATAAACAGTTTTGTAAGTTTTCTTTTTTGTGTGTATTTATGGTCTACTAACATCACCTTATCTCACCTTTCTATTTTATCTTATGTAAAGTTATTTTACAGTTTTTTTTCTGTTTCACAATTTGTAAATACGTATATGGTTGTTTTTAATTAGATCTTATTTGACTGGCCCGCCTAGATTAGCTTTAGCTATCCGTGGGCCAGCCTAAGTTATAATTTGTAATTTATATGTTTTAAATAAAGATTGTTGTTGTTGTTGCACCAGTATGACCTGCTAAAAGCAAACTTCATTTTAGCTTTAAGCGCTTATAACTCAAAAAAGAGCTTGGTGACCCCTATTTTTTATCGTCGAAATGGGATAAGCATGATAACATACAACTTCTTGCAAAGTTTAAAAAAATTCTGTGGATTGGGTTCAGAGCCAAATTAAATGTTTGAAAATTTATGGTGGCTCTGAACGTTTTTTTTTTTTTTAACTTTGCAAAAGGATGCATCATGCTTAGCATAATTCGGTAACAAAAAATAGGGGTCACCAAGCTCGTTTTTGAGTTATAAGTGCTCAAAGCTAAAATTAAAGGTGTTTTTAACAGGTCATATTGTTGCTATGGTAACCTACTGTACCACAAATTGTTCACCAATGATTGGGCAGTTTTTTGATACCATGATTTTGGCATCAACCGATAAAGATTGGTTATAATGACCCATCAAAGTCTATGTCTTGGAAAGTACTGGAAACTGTTTCGAGCTTATCAGGTACAGATCTAAGATCCTTGCTGATATAACCTTTGGTGATAAAGGAATGCATGAAGTTTTACAGGTCCCTTTACATTCTTTAAGAGATCTGCATTTAACAGCAGGCACTAAGTCTGTTGGGTGAGAATTTTCTTGCAAGCTGTTGCCGAATTGAGTGTTATAATGTGTACAGCTATTGAAGAAACGTTCCTTTACTTTGATTAAAAAAATATTTAAACACTGTATTCATTAGATTATTAGACCTTCAGTCAACTAATGACAGTGATTCAACAAAATGTAAGGTGTATTTTGGTAATTTACCAAAATACCGAAACTGTAGTTACTAGTTTTCAAGCTCAAATGTCGCAAACATGAAGTCCGAACACCCATTTTTTTGGGTCGCAATTCAAGTGAAACAGCAATACATAGGGTGGTCCCATTCAATTTAAAACTGTTCACAAATTTGACCTTTGCTCAAATTGCTTG
>OZ026601.1:19836429-19911429 GCA_964020085.1 Micromussa lordhowensis
TGTTTATGTTCTCTCAATCTGGCTCATGGCTGACCCGCTCAAGCCTCACTAAGGAGCTCCGGTCTATTCTACAGAAATGTGGCTTCTCGTCCACCAACTTTTACTCCCACAGCTTCCGCATCGGAGCCGCCACATCTGCAGCCTCGGCAGGCATCCCTGCATGGCTAATCAAAGTTCTAGGACGGTGGAACTCAGACTGCTACGAACTGTATATTAAAACTCCACAATCTACTATTTTAACTGTACCTAAACTGTTAGTTAGCCATGGAAGTTCTCATTCCTGATCTTCGCCTTATCAGTAATTTTAGTCTACGAACAGGGCACCTGACTTTTGCTCAAGCGTCATGACCCCACGTTATCTTACTGTGGGGGTATTGCGTCCCTCACTTAATTAAGCAAGTTCCGCAATTCGTGGCAGGGAAGTGCAGCCATTAGCTGCACTTTACCCCACAGTAAGCCTCTAGCCCACTGGAGACAGGTCCGGAGAAACTACCTATTCCAAGGTGGCTACCCCCGGTACCACCTGATCTGTACTCCCCCCAGGAGGGGCTCCCCCTCCTGGTTCCCTCAGTCTCCCGGGACTGTGGGATATGGGCCTCACCCCTGGAGGCAGGTCTGGAACTTCTATTCCAGGGTGGCTACCCCCGGTACCACCTGATCTGTACTCCCCCCAGGAGGGCCCCCTTCCTGGGCCCCTACTCCCTGTCGTCCTTCCCTGCCACCCAAATTTTACCCACAGCCAGTGTGTGATTTCCAAATGTAGTATTGTCAGTGGCATTTCAGACTAGGCCTCGAAAGAGGATCATTAAGTTCAAGTTTATGGTCTCCATAAACTGATGTTAATGAGACCTGAGCAGGCACACACATTCCGCATTGTAACACTTTATTTCAGAGACAGGCAACATTACGAACCTCTTGTCACGCTCATATGTAAATCCCAGTAACATGAGTACATGCCTCTAATTCTCTATCTCAAAGTCCATCAGGGATCTCCAGTTGGAAACAATTACCTCCTTTAGATATCACAACAAACCTTTCATTTCGTAAGTAAGGCCACTGTTATCTATATCCGTAAAAGACAGTGTATCAATGGTTCCAGTCATTTCTTTCACGTGTCCTCCGCATGCCCCTGACCTCTAATCAAGCTCACCCTCCTCGTTGTATTCAGTCTCTGTGCTAGTGCCGATCCTTCGCCACTAAGTTTCCCTTTTTCCCTCCCACCCTCCCATGACTGGAACCCTTGCTCCACACTTTAACTCCTAATACCTCGCTTTAGGTCTATCTTAAAGCTAAGAAACAAACCATTTAGATTCATAGTAATGTTGGCAATGTATAGGCTTATACCTATTTTTCTTTCAAATCAAAAAAAAAAAAAAAAAAACGCAAGCTCTGACATTGCCCTCAGAGCTTAGTGGATTGACACTGAACATTCTTATCCTGACTTTGATTTTACAATATATCTGTATGTACTTATAGGTATCATTAGCTTTTAAAACTTAAACCATTAAGGGCAATAGGCTACTACTATCCGTCTCTTAGCAACCTAAGACCTTGTTATTCAGAATGCACCGAACTTTGACTACATGTATATTTTTGTATTTTGGTGACACTCTGGTGTTCGTTAATAAAGAATGGTGGCAGGGAAGTGCACCCATTAGCTGCACTTTACCCCACAGTAAGCCTCTAGCCCACTGGAGACAGGTCCGGAGAAACTACCTATTCCAAGGTGGCTACCCCCGGTACCACCTGATCTGTACTCCCCCCAGGAGGGGCTCCCCCTCCTGGTTCCCTCAGTCTCCCGGGACTGTGGGATATGGGCCTCACCCCTGGAGGCAGGTCTGGAACTTCTATTCCAGGGTGGCTACCCCCGGTACCACCTGATCTGTACTCCCCCCAGGAGGGCCCCCTTCCTGGGCCCCTACTCCCTGTCGTCCTTCCCTGCCACCCAAATTTTACCCACAGCCAGTGTGTGATTTCCAAATGTAGTATTGTCAGTGGCATTTCAGACTAGGCCTCGAAAGAGGATCATTAACCTTCCTATTGAACCCCGAAAGTAACGGTCCCCCTGAAAATAACGGCCCACCCGAAAGTAGCAATCCTTTGAATAAGTCACTAAAACTCTCTGAAAATGGATGGAACAGCCTGACTGCAGGACTGACGAATTTGAAGAGCTATTAAATAAGTCTTCAAATTTTGTGATTTAATTTGTAACTTGACTGAGTGGTTCTTGAAACTGTGATCTATAAGCTGTACTTGACTGGTAGCAGAGTCAAATGATACAGTGTAATTAGTTGCATTGCAATATCATTCGGCCATTATGCTTTAGCCCCACTTTACCAACATTTAGTGCCTTTTTCTGTTTTTCTTTTTTTTTTTTGCAATCTGTTTTGTTTATGTGGGTAATTAGTAACATCCGCAAACAGAACTTTTAATTTCATGTTACGCGTCCGCTTTCAGTCTGAAACGACCGTGAATTACATGTTCCAAACAAAAGTTTTAACCATCCGAAAGTAACGGCTACCTGAAAGTAGCGGCTACCCAAAAGTAACAGCCCCTTTTGCCTGCTAAATCCAGAAGTAACAGGTTTCATTAGTATCGGAATTCTACGGTACCTGACTCATCACCAGTCGTCTCTCAGTGATGCATTGAATGTTAACAAGGGCATGAACCTGGGAGCGTATGCTAAATAACTTTTCCCCAGTCTACTCTCACTCCTGTCAGAGACTCGGAGAAAGCTGGGGACAACTCAGAGGCACATACAATGTGCACCAGTGCTTTCAATAGGACCAAGCACCTGCCGGAGCTCTGGCGGGTATTCTGTTGAAAGTTGCCAGGTATATTTCACTTTTAAAAATTCTTCAGAGAGAAATTCTCCTAGGCTTCTCGTATTACTCCGGCGGGTGCTGTTCCTAGGTAGCCTCCTACTTCAAATCTTATTGAAAGCACTGGTGCACTCTTACTTACCAAGTCCAAATTGAAATATTTTGTTAGCCATCAGTGACATTTCTTTAGTCTTTTACTCTGCCATACTTATTGTGACTATTTTGTAAATCACTTTCTTGTTTCAGGGATCTGTCGATGTCGTGCTCTGTATGAATATAAGGCTGCACAAAGTGATGAACTTGACATTTTACCAGGAGACGTTATCATGTTAACAGCTAAACTGGATGGTGGCTGGTGGCAAGGAGAACTCCATAATAAAACAGGAATATTTCCAGCTAGCTATGTGGAAGAAATTGGATGACTGTGAAGAATGTGGACAAGATCGTATCAATGCCAACGCTAGCACTAGCACATATTGCCAGTAAAATATAATTTTTTGGTAAAAATACATACAGGTATGCTTTTATTACAATTCAGTTTGGAGAAAAAATCATTACTGTAAAAGACTACTGAAATTCAGATTATGTGATTATACTCTGCCAATACACGTGGTATACAGACATCAGCTAAATGCAATGAACTGCAGAGATGCAAACATTGGGCAGCAATATTGCAAAGGGACAAATTTTATCATGATATATTTAACAAGCAAGTCTTATTCAAAGTGGAGGTTGATAGTGGAAGAGGTTTCCTAAACCACAAAACAATTCTCTCTCAGTGTTAAAACACACTAAGAAGAACATGAAAAAATAATTATTAGCATCAATCTTTTTTAATTTTTAATTTGTAACAAACAGCAAATGAATAGATAGAGAAAAAAGTTGTAATATTTATTGTCAGTCAGTCTGATTCACAAACTAGTGGGTTGTGGAAGAGATTCAGAGTTAAGGAAGCCAATCAGAGCAGAATTAAACACTGTTCACTTGTCTTGATTTGTACTAGTCTGTATGCAGAACATGGCTGACAAGACCAATACTTATTAAATAAGCCAATCAGAGTGCTTTATTTTGTCTAATTTAGTTTTTCTAGTAATGGACCAGATAAGAAAGTATGCAACAAATCTTGTATATACTGAACTTATGGCCTGGATAGCCTGAATTTCAGCCATCTCATTAAGTTGCCCACTCCACAGAGTGTGACTCGAGGAGACCACTGAAACCCAGGGTATACCTTTAAGACAATGGGGCTGAATCCCTCAGAGACCTTTTAAATGTCTGCCTTTCAATGAACATCTGCATGTAAACTAGATATGACTGCAACAGAAATCCAGCCTGCTGTAATGTTATTTTAGAAAGAACTTTGCAAAGTTAATTTTTGTGAGGTTCTATTTATAGTGTTCAGCAATTTATTATGAGTGATGCTGGGGCAAGAAAAAAGTCACAAGTTATTGATGACAAACGTATTGATTGGTAATCTTATTTTGGAAAATTTGAAGAAATAAATTTTAAACGTCATGATATTGCTCGTATCTGGTTTGCTTTACTGTTAAAAAATATGGATGAGAAATAGCATTGATGTTAAAACATCTGTATGGTTCTTAGTTACGATCTATTGGAGGACAGATGCTTAGATGACATCATGAACAAGTTTTCTTGCTTCTTTATTATATAGAACAAGTAGATTCCATGTTGCCATGGGTCTGTTTGGTAACTGATCACAGAAGACATCAAAATGACACGCCTAACAGCTTGTGATCCTTTTTTGTTCTTTCCGCATTTTGTTGTTATCTATGATCTATTACTGAGCAGACACAGGGCAACATGGAACGTATTTGCTAACTACACTGAACTCTCTCTAAGGTGGACACCCTCAGTAGTGGCTTCAGCTGTCCACTTTAGAGTATAGTTATGCAGAGAAGCAAGTGAAATTCAGCTGGAGGTGTCTACCTTACAAGGTTGCCCACTTAAAGAGAGTCAGTTGAGTGCGCTTGTAGAAATTTTTGAGCAAAGATCAAATATTTTTAACTTTGAAACCAGTTTGCTTAACTCTTGAACATCTTTTATTTTCAGTTCTCACTCCTGAAAAAAGTATTGACGTTACATGTACCTTTTCCTGCTGTTTGTCAGATACACTTATTTTGTAGGTCTTTCTTGGACTAACATGGCAGGCCTTAAAAGTATTTTGTCAAATCACTGGTTTGACAAATCACAGCTCAGTGACATCACCAGTCCGGTACATTTTACAAGTCTTTTAATTTATGGTACAATCATGAACTGCACACAATAAAGTTTTTTTTCACACAGTTGTCATGAAATCAAAATAGCTTGAGTGTAAAGCACAGCCTTGTTTTCCTGACACCTTGTTCCACAAAATTTCCACACATAACAGCTACATTTAACACTAGATTATTTACATTTCAATTATTTACATGTCCATTGGTTTACCAGTTGAGCTACTTGGGTGTTTTACAAGATCTTTAAACTTTCTCCTCATGCTGATTACAAACATGGAAAAGTTGTTTGTGCTGTTGAGTTTCTCCACCATCTCAGCAAGTCCCTCAACCTCTGGCATACAATCCTTCACTGTCAACATGAATTTCAAAAACAAATTAAAGCTCAATGAAAGTAAAATGTTAGCTAAAATCATTGACTAAACCACAGGAGCGCCAAACACTCTATCAGCAGTAAAAATAAATGTTCTGTTATTTGCCTGTGTTTGGGTGTCTTTGTGAGTCATTCAGAAGGGATTTGAATGAAGTGAAGGCAGTTTACTCTTCCGAATATTATCTCGTCTGCCACTTTGTAATTATGACACTCCAATTACATCTCAAGTTTCAATCAACATTGTTAACTACTAACTCTCATCAGGGGAGGGATTCTGAGGTGGTAACAATGTTAACCAAAACTATGTAATTGGAGGTTCAAAGTAACAGAGCAGCAGACGAGATAATATTCGGAAATGTAAACCTCCTTTCCATCATTCAAATCCCTCAAAAGACACAGGAACACAGGTAAATAACAGTACATTTATTTTTACTGCTGATAGTGTTTGGTTCCCTGCGACTAAACCACATGTTTCTGCAAGCCTGGCTAGAAAACATTTACAGCTGCTACTTCCAGTTTAGTTTCAATACTTTCCCCTCAACTTTTAAAGTTTATTTTTCACAGCATACATTTACAGAGTGATATTTATCATGGGGGAATTAAGAGCTGATCGCTAATAGGCAACAATTTAAACAAGTATTGTTACATTATTCAAACAGATTCTCTCGCCCTTTATGCAATAATATAATAAAAGGATAGGGAATTTGTTGAAATCAAGGGTGAATAAAGGTGAGTAAAGTCTGTATACGAGCCACTTGACCCTTCAGACTGGCGCTTATCTCAGGTTTCAGCTGGAGTAATAGGCTGTTGCAAAATTGTGCAGGGAAGTGGGGTGAGTTTCAAATTTTGACCAATCGATAAACTGACACCACCACATGAAAGATCACATTAAGAGTAGTCATTTGATCAAGTTTGATGCTTTTAGATTGAATAGAGACCAAGTTTTAGACCCTGAAATATGGTTCACATTCCATAGGAACCTATCGAGACTGTGTCCCCCAAAACCATATAGACGCTTAAAGTTTTGTATGATTTCTATAATACTATGTGATTTTCATCTCAGCTTCTTTCAAATGGTACTTGAATGATGGGAGTTTACAGTTGTCATAAAACTGATAAAAAATTTTAGAGTTTATATGGTTTTGAGGTATGCTGTCTCAACATTAGAGATGTTTGTATGGATTTTGAACCATGTTTCAAGGTCCATAACTTGGTCTCTGTGTACCCTAAAAGCATCAAACTTGGTCAAATGACTACTCTCAACATGATCTTTCATGTGGTGGTGTCAGTTTATAGATTGGTTAAAATTTGAAACTCGGCCCAGTTCCCTGCACAATTTTGGAATGGCCTATTCTACTCTCCTCTGGATGGAATGTTAGTCCATCACAGGGTTAACCCCCAGAATTAGATTCCCCAGTACCCATTTATACACCTGGATGGATAAAGCATAAACATAAAAATTAATAGCACATTTGCATTACCATTATATTTGTCATGATTAGTAATGGCCACAGTGAAAACAAAAGGCTTCTCTTCATCCTTTGGATCTATATACTTGAACACAAACTGCAAATGCTCCTCTGAGAAATGGAGAGACAAATCAATTTTAGGTAAGATGACAGTAGTGAGGGCTATAATTATTATGTATGACAAACATGCAGAGGAAATGGCCCCCAGGCAATTTTCTTTATGTACACTAGAGAATGATTGCTACATAAAAAAATTTCAGTCTGGCCTGACATTTTAGCCCAGTTAGGGGGGGGAGGGGCTGAGATTTCAGAATGGAATTTAAATCCAGGGTCAAACTCTTTGTGTGATCACCTTCTTGATCTGCTGCTTCCACAGACATCATCTGGACTAACTCCAGATAAAGTCTGTGTTTAAGCTTAGTGGCCCATCAGGGCAGCACGTGAAGTGAAGCATGAAGTGACTAGTGATAACAGTATGCTTACTCCCTCATGGAAAGAATGCAAGTCCACTGCATGGGTATCCCAGGAATTTAATTGCTGGTTTCCATTCAAACTCCAGGCTCAGGTTGTTTGAAAGGTGGATAATGCTATCTACCAGCAAGGATTTCATTAAGGGCTGGGCAAATTGGCATAATGGCAAAGGCAAAGGCCGGGCACCAGGCAAATTGACTGGCTGTGAGAACAATTTTGCCCACCTGGTTTGATCATATAGACAAAAGTTTTTCTTATAAGGAAGTTCTGTTCAAAATGCTTTGTCCGCCTGTGAAATTAACTCGCAAAGCAGACTCTCAACCAGTAAAAAGGCTTACTACACAACCATTCGAACCTATACCTCACCCCTCCCCCCCCCTGACAGCTCCCTGCAGCCATTCCCTTCCACCATTTTCTTTTTTCTTCAAAGCAGAAAGCCAGTTATTACTGGTAGAGTAAAAGCAAATGTATAAAACAGGGCCTACCATCAACCTTCTTAAAGGATAATCCCAGCCTTTCTTTAAAGTACTCTGTCCCTTTGGTAAATTGTTTGATCCTGTAAGAGGTGCTCTGTTCCTTGGCAGAAATTTCTGACAAAGGTAAGATGAGTATTTTCTGATCAGGTTACAATTTACCACAATGTCGTAAATTGACTACTCCTCCTAACCTACATAAGTTTACTATAAGCTTATATTTACCTTTCTGTTGTTTCTGCAATCGCCCTTCAGTTTGTTCGAAATGTTTTTGGTTCTGATTCTTTTTCTCCACCAAGCGTTGCGCTGTTATCTGTAGCTCTCGAAGCTCTTTTTCGAGATTTGCAACTTCCTCAGCCCTCTTTCGTAGCTCTAAAGAGTGAAAAGAAAACTCCGATCGCTCGAGGAATAACGTTAATGTTTTGTAAAGTGTACACAACAGATCGATCGTGTTTTTAAAGCCACATTTATATTTGTTACGTACCTTCCAAATTTTTCTCACTCTGAAGATGGTATTGATTAATCGTCTCCTCCAAATGCTTCATCTTCTCTTTGAGTTAGAAAAGGAGAAGATGGTTAAATTTAGATTGACAAAATTAAGGATCACAAACAAACAAGATTTCATAAGCTTACCTTTCTCTCCAGTCAACATGTTTTCATGGTTCTCTTTATCCTCCAGGCGCGCTTTTCGAAACGATTCCCCAGTCCATTCGTTGAGAAATTTCTCTTGTACCTTCTTTAAGTTTAGGCTTAAATTCTCCAGTTCTTCATTTGTCGTAGATCCCATTTTGATGCAGAAACAAGGAGAAATCTTGCGATGAAAAGAAGAAGTTTTTCCCGGTGATATTTCAATTTTTCCTTCCAACCAATGAAGACGCCGGAATAGATCACGTGATATAAAGAAACCGCTGAACCACCTTACTCAGTTTCACCTTCCACCTACCCTCACTTCCCCTCACTTGAGACCTCACTTTCTATTCCGGCTGCTAGACATTTTATAGACCTTCGTTGACTTAAACTTGTTATTTTTCCCGTAAACAAGACGTGGATGACTTTAATTGTACCCATATGACACAGCCAGCTTCATTTTTCTGACGAATGTCCAAAATGAGCAAGGGAAAGTGGCGAGTGTTGTGGTCTCTAAAGCAGCACCGCAGGACAAGTTCATCATTTGTGGCATCAAATATATTCCCCAGGAGATATGTCTGTACAAAGTCATCAGATCACAGCAGAACCATCTGATCGCAGGGAATATGGAAAATGAATTGTTTTAAAAAAGCTATGGAGTACCAGTAGTGATTCACTTCCTTTGGCTAGTAGTACTGCAATGTGGAATGGAGGAATGCCGGAACGCCAGAAAACTTAAACCCGGAACGCCGAAATACTAAAACCAGGAATACAAAATTGCTAAACCCGGAAACTATGCATAAAAAATCCTAAACGGCAGATTCATAATCTTTAGTTTTTTTGACTCTCTTGTAGCTAGCTGAGTTCTCTTGAGACCTCCGACCAAAGTCCTTGGTGTGACAATTTCAACAAATTGTCCTACGTAGACTAATAGACTAACAATAAAAGTACCAAGATCTGTTACCTTCACTATAATGCATAAAAGGTTTTCTCTCTCAGATTAAGCTCCAAACAAATTAATCGGATTACAAACGAAACGAACGTGTTGTTGATTTATTAGAGGCGGAGGCAAAGACTTTACAGCTGTTTTGTACGCCATATTTTCGCGAGAGACAATCGTACCCAGAGCTTCCAGATCCATCTCGCGCGGCTTAGAATTGGAAACAGAGAACACAATTATTTTTTATCAGATAATCTGGTTTTATCAACTGAGTTGATACTGTGAATTGGCCACCGTAAAGAGGTTCGAAAGCTGACGTTTTGAGCGTTAGCCCTTCGTCAGAGCGAATCGAGGAATTGTGGGTTGTGTGTGGTTTATATACAGAAAGATGGAGCTACGCTATTGGTTGATGCATGGTAACGTGAAAAACAACCGAATAAGTTAGTTGAATGAAAAGCGTTTGTTGATACCGTAAGTGCGGATTTAAAAAATGAAATTTTGTTCTAGGGTTTTGCGGCTTTACGTGCTTCCTTGATGTAGGGAAAGGCCGCAGACTGCCATATGTTGCTTAGTTTCTACAGAAACGCTGGGTGGTTAGAGCAGCAGGCTCAAGTAAAAACAGTCGCGCAAAAGTCGTACTAGTCGATGGCCAGTTCCAGCTTATCCTTCAAATACGTTGTTGCTGAGCTCGTTCAAGTGGAGGTGAATTATTGTGTTTCTGGAAATGTGCATTCGTGGTTCTGTTTAGATGTTTGACAATAGTGTCATTCGTCACGAACTCAATGAAGCTGGAGTAGCGGAAGGCTGTACAACTCGATGTAATTTCGAACGACTACGTTTGAACACAAACTATTTATTTTAATTTAATTTTCAGAATGTCCCCATATTAGTAAGGGAGAGTTCTCCCTGGCTAGGCGGTCTTTTTTTGACATTTGAATAAAGTTTATTGATTGATTGATTGATTGATTGATTGATTGAATGATTGGGGAGATTCAAGTGTCTCGCGACCGGTTTAGATACGTTTTTGTCGTCTTTCTCTGTGTCACGAAGGTGTTCTCTGAATCGGTCGCCTAGTCGTCTCCCTGTTTGCAAAGAGTGCAAGTTATGCAGTAGATGACATTGGCTGAGGTACAGGTGAAATCCATTACCTGCTGATAGCTTTAGAAGATAAAGAATGAATGCTATACCGAGTAATTGCATTGTGACTAAACTTGATAGACAACAAATGCAAGGAAACGATGTTATGAGATTGTTATATTTCGATATAAATCTATATCATCTTCGGACTAGGCGGGATACAGGTAGCAGAGATTTAAATACTGCGAGATTGTACAACAGCATTACCACGTGAAAATGAAAAACAAACGAAACTGTCAAGAGAATAGGCGGAGTTCCCTACTGGCTTTTAAGCCATTGTTCAGAAATGGTGTTGAACGCTTGATATGATAAGCTTCTTTATATAGTAATAGATTCCAATTATCATCGCGGTCTATATGTTTGTGTTATCACGTACGGTTTGGGTGAGAAATTCTTTGTTCATTACAGTAGAAGGTGAAATGTTCTCATTAGTGAAAATATCCGGTAAGTTGTATAAATCTTGTATGTGTTTGATATTATCACAATCGTGCAGATGTTTATATATAGCGCTTTCTTTGTCCGTAAGTGCATGTTCTTGTATTCGGACAAGCAATATTCTGTTCGTTTTGCCGATGTACGAGGAATTACAACCAGGGCAGATGAATTCATAAACAACGTTTGATTGGCTTAATTGCGGCGTTTTGTCCTTAGTGCTTGTGAAGAAACACAATTTTGTGGTCTTTTCTTTTATTCGGATGTTAACATTGGGATCGACGAGACATCTCCGAAGCTTACGTTTAAGCTTCTTGACCAGTTGCGATGTTAGGTCACCGACGAATGGGATGGTAAGCCAGATAGTGGGATGCTGGTTGTTGTGGGAGGTGTCGTTGGCCGGATGAACTGAAGCCCTATTCTGCGCATTTGTTGTAAAGCGATGAATTAATAGGTTAGCAACACGTTTAGGAAAACCATTCCATGATAAAAACTTCCTAATCAGCTTGACCTCAGTTTTAATTTTGTTAGGAGTACAGATACGGTTAACGCGGTCAATCAGTGCTCTGACCCAAGAGATTTTGTGTCGCCAAGGTACAAAGCTGTCAAAATTAGTGTACTGTCCAGTAAAAGTATCTTTCTCTATCCACTCACACTGAATGAGTTCACATTGAAGGACACTTTCGACGCAGCAAATAGAATCCAAGCAATACCTCCAGCTTTGTTCGCCGAAGGTTATGAATTTGTCTCTTTTGATGTGGAATCTCTCTTTACGAATGTTCCTCTCCAGCGTACACTGAAAATTATTATAGATCGAATCTACAATAAAAAGCTTGTCAAAACCAAACTTAAGAAATCTACACTTCGCAAACTCATCCGCGACACGTGCACGAAAACCGTCTTTTCCTGCAACAATAAGCTGTATGAACAAACTGATGGTGTTAGCATGGGTGGATCACTTGGTCCAGTGCTGGCAAACATTATCATGACAGAATTTGAACATGAAACTATAAACAACCTCATCAGTCAGGGTCTAATTGCCTTCTATTGCAGATACGTAGATTACACGCTCCTTCTCATCAAACGCAACACAATCAACACTATTTTGGATCACTTTCACAAATTTGATAGAAATATCCGCTTTACTTTCGATTTATTCGAAAATAGCATTCCTCACTTTCTGGACATCAACATCGCTAGAGATGGCCTTGGCATCTATAGAAAAGATCCTTTTACTTGTTCGGAATGCACTTCTCAGAAGTGCATTCCAAACAGTGCATTACCAATGTTTTTGTCGCGTTCGAAAAGATTCTACCAGCATCGTTTAATTTTTTTAGAATGATGGATTTTACTGCGTGGTTGTGAGGGTGAATGGAATTCTATCATTATTCTCCTTGTGTCCCGTTTGTAGTGCTGACTGGCGATCAATTTGTTGGGCGCGATAATGGCCCGCTTGAACAACAGGAGCAGGATAGCCACGTTTGTCGAAAAAATCGCACATTTCCTCTGATTTTAAGGAAAAATCAGAGTCATCACAACAAAGGCGACGAAGCCTAAGAAACTGAGAATAAGTGATAGTAATAGGACAAAATGTATTTACATTCGGCGGAGCTAAACGTAGTGGCAGTGACAGAGAATGTAAATACTTTCCTATTGGTATGAACGCACGTGAGCCGCTATGGCGTTAATTGACTCTATTGTTATGAGGTATATAAGGTTTTGACAGTTGTAATGTAATCGTAATGTATTCTCAGCTCTCGAACTATCAACTTTTAAAATGTCGTCCGATGCTGATCTCGGCAGTATGAAGCGGAATTTGCATGAGATTTCCCTCTCTATTTTTCAACTAGTAAATGGTATTGATTTGCAGGTGGACTGGATTCCTAGGTCTCTCAATGAGCACGCGGATGCCATAAGTAGGATCGTTGATTTTCACGACTGGGGTGTTTCGTTTGAATTTTTCCACCATGTAGACAACATTCCGTAGATCGTTTTGTTCATTCCCAAAACCGCAAATTACCCAAATTCTTTTCCCGTTTCTGGAACCCTGACTCGGAGGGGGTGGATGCCTTTTTGTTTTGACTGGGCGGGGGAGAATAACTGGCTCGTTCCCCCAGTGTCCCTTGTTCCTCGGGTTATTAGGTCTATGGGCACTCTTATTGTGGGTCTCAGCTCCTCTTTGGTCCCCATTCTCCCTTTTCCGTCTGCGTTAAAGAGACCATTGTTTTTACCAATGTTTCTAATATTTTTGTTCCGGGCTCTACAGAGTCGATTTTTGATGGCCCTAAATTTAAGTCTCATGTATTAGCCGTCCGTTTGTCGGCTTGTTAGATTTGTGCTTCTAGGCTTAGTTTCCTTTCCACAGTTACGTGTAGTTACCCTGTTTAACCTACATTAAAGTGTGTTTTTTTATTTTGAGTGATTTGTTCTGTTTTTCTTTTGCCTCGGTGGCATTTATGCGGGTCTCGGTGACCTTGTTTGTACCTTCACTGATCCCGACAGGTCGTACCGTTACATTCTTGCGCGACCTCGGTCAGTTTTTAATCCTCCCAGGTTCTTCATATATATGGTCGCGTGCGCCTCGGTGGCGGTGTTCCATAACCCTTTTTTTTCCCCTTTCAACCTCTCTTTAAACTTACCAAAATTTCACTTAAATTCACGTGTACCCCCGCCTTAAGTACCTGTTATAGTGGTATCTTCATATTACGCGCTTTTCCTTTTATCGTTCCTTTTTTCTCGTGCATCTTTCCTTTTTTTATGTTTAAGTCCTTACATTGAATCCATATGGTGTTCTATTTCTTTTGTACTTTCAGATGTTTTCGCGAGCCCTATGTGGGCTGAGCTTAACGATGTCAAAGCTCCCTCCCTACGCTGCTTAGCGGAAAAGCTGCCGGAGATAGTCCTTGGTTACAGGGCAGATTCCACTACTCTCACTTACCTCAACGGTTTTAAGCGATAGCGTGCTTGGGCTAACAGATTTCCCGAGGTCACAGTGCTGCCTGCCACTCCGGCTTATGTTTCTTTATACCTGCTCAGTATTCTCCAGGCTTCTAGTTCTCCTGCGCCGGTCCCTTCTACAGCATTCACTGGGCTCATGATATTGCTGGTTTCGACTCTCCTACCAATCATACACTTCCCCAGAAGGTCCTGGAGTCCGCTATAAGAGAAGGCTATCACACTTTACTTCCTAAAAGCTCCCCATTACACCCGAAAGTTTATAAAAGTTGTTTCAGAGTCTCGATGGATCTTTGGTGGACACAAGATTCATGGCCATGGCGTTATTGGCCTTTGCGGGGTTCTTTAGATTTCATGAATTGGCTAATCTGAAACTTAGCTCTGCATGACACTCATTTTGAACTTGTTATAGAAAGCAGTAGAACTGATCAATATCGTGAGAGCGCTATTGTCCCCATTGTCAAGTCGATCTGGTACAGATCTTTGCCCCCTAGGGTAATTTAGAGAAGTATTTATCGCAAGCCAAACTCACGTTTCCGACATCTTCCCAAGGTGGGGACGACTATTTGTTCGGCAATATTCAAACAAAGTCTGGCTCTCAGTTCATCCACCCAGGCTCCAAACTTTCTTATACAAGATGCAGAGAAGTTCTATTGAAGAAGATTGCGGACGCAGGCTTAAATCCTAAGTCTTACTCTTGGCACAGCTTCAGAAGTGGCGGTGCATCTGCCGCCGCGAATGGTGGTATTTCCGATAGAATAATAAGCGCCACGGTAGATGGCGTTCGGAAAACGCTAAGGATTCGATTCGATTTGCAGATTCGTTAGAGAGCCGATTAGCGGTCTCTATGTCTCTTGGACTGTAATTTTTTCCCGTTCTTTGTTTTCTCAGTTCGAGCTGCACACCCATTCCCGTCTCTTAGTCGTGAATATAAATAGGAAATGTATTTACATTCGGCGGAGCTAAACGTAGTAGTGACAGAGAATGTAAATACTTTCCTATTGGTATGAACGCACGTGAGCCGCTATGGCGTTAATTGACTCTATTGTTATGAGGTATATAAGGTTTTGACAGTTGTAATGTATTCATCTCAGCTCTCGAACTATCAACTTTTATTTTTATATCTTACTTTATTCTTCTATCGATTGATTTTTTACCTTTAACCCCCAGAGGTTGTGCGAATGCATCGGTTGGGGAATACGTTCCCAATTTTTGCCCATTGGGTTTTTGGGTTTTCGTATCGGGTGGCGCACGTGAATAGTTAGCCTGAGTGGCTTTATGTAGGGATATTTATATATTATTCTTTAGTTATGATGTTGAACTTTGTATGATATTTGGACGGCATTAAACACTCAGGCTCCTTAGTTCGAGCTGCACACCCATTCCCGTCTCTTAGTCGTGAATATAAATAGGAAGTACAGTCCAATTCGTCCTGTAATCGTACAAGTGATAACAAAATCAGACGACTGCACAGCGGGAGTTCGATTTCTTTATCACGAGTATGATTACAGAAAAAAATTGGACGACACGAAGTGTTATCACTAATTAATCATAAAAAATGGTAAAAACACTTCTAATCACGGCTTGAAAATTCACACAGATTTCATTTTCAACATTTTATACATGTCTGTTTTAAATTTTGGGGAACAAAAAGAACTAAGGGGCACGCCCAAACCCCCGGCCCCTTCCCTTGCTACGACATTGGGCTGTAGTAGCTGTAGTTAGTCTTCCATTTACCATTTACCATTTATTTATTCATTCTTTTACAGATCTATTTACAGAAAGGGCATGCCCGCAACTAGCAAAGGCTAATCTGGGCGGGCCATGCCTTAATAAGCAAATTACAAAAGAAAAAAATATACAAACAAAAATTTGATTTTGCTGCTGGAGAAGAGAGTCTTCGCAGGCACATACTGTTGTAATCTCAGAAGCTCAGGCCACTGACTGCAGAGACTGAGTCAAACACTGATTGTAAGCCAACACATTTTAAAGACGTCAAGCTCCTCTGCAAATTTGCCAGTTGCAAAGCCAGCGGCGGCGAGCTGAATCAGTGTAGACGTCTAACTAGGTAATCCTGGATGGGATAACTGACAACGATATATGAAAGATCATATATTTGAACTGCGGAGAAAGATATGAAAACATCATTGATCATCGCAGTTATACACACAACTTAAGCAGCATGTGAAATTAAAAATAAATTCCGGCCTGAACGGGATTCGAACCCATGACCTCTGCGGTACCGGTGCAGTGCTCTACCAACTGAGCTATCAAGTCAACTGCATTCTTCACCTTCTAGGGTATATTGCGAACTCACAATGTGACCAGTTCCCAGTTGGCTTGATAGCTCGTTATGTACCCATTATGTACCTAAACCTAATGTTAAAATGCTTAGTGGCCGTTACCAGGAACAACATTTTTGACACCTCAAAATCCTCGAACACATGGTCATCTTTTTACGAAGCTGTCCGCAACCTTAGGGTTTAGTCTAAAAGTTATTTTTCGTGTGTTAGAATCACCTCACTATTATAGCCATACCTTGTAGTTTAATCTAATCTTTCTTCTTCTTTTTTCTCTTTTTTTCTGAATTTTACTTGTCTATTATTTGTTTTACAATAACTACCGCGCTAATTCGCTAATTTTCATTTCCAACAAGTGGACAGACGCATGAATTTGTAATGCATGCGATGTTCACACGATGCGATGTTATTGTAAGAAACAAATTGACGTCAGTTTTTCATGCGTCTGTCCTGTTATTGACAATGTATTTCGTCATAACATTGTCAAAGTAGTCTACGGATCCACTCGGCGTTACACCGTAGATCCACTGTAATTTCTCGGCAAATTAGCATACTCTGTCGCTAGACCTTGCCAGTGGCGTAATCAGCTTCACCAATCCAAGTTTGAATAAAGTTACGTACGTATGTATGGACGGTCTGTATGCTGTGTTTTAAACTATTAAAAACTTCCAGTCTGGCTGAAAAACCACACATGAAACAACAATGTAAAACCCAATTTACCACAACAGGTAATTTTGTTTTTCCCGTACAGTTTCACCGCCTTTTTAAAACCTGTTCGTCAAAAATACCATAAAATTACAACTCAAGTAGCTCAGGCCTGATTACATGAGCCGGGCTGGCCCGTTTAGCCGGGCTGGTGTTAGTTTGCCGGGATCTCGGCACGTTTGTTAAACGCAACAAAAATCAACTCCGCGATTACATGACAACCGGGCCAGCCCGGTTAGCCGAGATCCCGGGATCGCCGTGCCGGGATCCCGGCTTACCGCGCTAAGATTTTTCCATGTAATCGCGTTTGGGTAAACGTGAATTTAAGTGAAATTTTGGTAAGTTTAAAGAGAGGTTGAAAGGTAAAAAAAAGGGTTATGGAGCACCACCAGACAGTTGCCCGACCGCACAATGGCACCCCAGGTTGTTGGGCAACTGTTTGAGTGTATCTACCAATTTTTAATTTCAAACTCTAATTTTAAAACAACAACAAATCTTCAAAATTTCCTATTTCCATCAATTTTACTAATCCTTTGAGAAAAACTATTTCTCTCCAAATATACCTAAAAATCACCAAAAAACTTACTAAACAACCCAAAACATAGATATGTGAGACGAGCAGAGAGATTCTTGATTGCTTGAAACGTAAACAAGATATTTGCATTAAAAACATAATACCCAGCCAAAATACGGCTTTCATGTTTCCCCCCCGCCTTAAGCCGATGAGAGTACAAAATCAAGCTCGCTCCGGTTTTTCCCACGGTTCATCGCATCAGCCATCAACCGATCAACCGAGCTGGCTCGCCTCATGTAATGCCGGCCTGAAAGTCATCTCGGCACACCGAGGCAGCCCGGCTCATCTAATCAGGCCCACAAAAATTCTTTCCTCCGGAAATGGCCATAAAAAACATTTTTCGTTCAAGAGTTGGTTTTGTTTGTTAATCCTCCAGAGGCGCGCTTTTGAAAGAGATTCCACAGTCCATTCGTTGAGAAATTCTTTTTGTGCTCTCTTCAAGTTTAGGTCCAGATTCTCCAATTTTTCCTTTGATCTAGAAACAGGGAGAAATCTTCCCGAGAAAATCTTGCGATGAAAGAGGTTTTTCGCGGTGTTATTTCAATTTTTCCTTTCAACCAATAAAGACGCTCGAGTAAGTCACGTGATATAAAGAAACCGCTGGACCATCTCCGTTCACTTCTTAGCTCACCTGACCTCCGACTTCACTTTCTTTTCCGGCTTTTGGAGACTTTTATAGTCCTTCGATGACATAAAACAGTAGTTATTTTTCCCTTGAACGAGACATGGATAACTTTATTTGTACCCATATGACACAGCTAGCTTCATATTTCTGACGAACTGTCCAAAATGAGCACGGGAAAGTGGCAAGTGTTGTGGTCTCCAAACCAACAGGACAAGTTTATTACTTATGGCAACGAAATATGTCTGTACAAAGTCACCAGATCGCAGGTAATATGGCAAATGATTTAAAAAAAAAAACGGAATACCACACTTAGTAGTTGTGATTCACTTCCTTTAACTTTGGCACCTTACGTTAGGCAAGATGTGTCTAGACGGAACCAACAAAAATGTGGGGAGGGGATGGTGGGTATGACAGGTCATAGATCAATTTGAACATAAGTGGCGATCAATAGCCCAATTTCGATATATTAAAATTCAGCCTAAAACAATAGACCTCAGCACGAGGCTCGTGGGAATAAACCCCACAAACTCTGTAGTTATTCCCACGAGCCTCGTGCTGAGGTCTATTGTTTTAGGCTGAATTTTAATATATCGAAATTGGGCTATTCCTATCTTTTGCATGCTACATCTGTGTAAAGCACATGAGAATTCCGAACTTGATCACCCTTTTAAAAGAGTATTGACTTTAAATAAATTGATCTCCCAAGAACAATATAATTTAAAAAGTAAGTCTTATCTGTACAAGCACTTGACAGGCCTCCACCAACCTGAAGCATTGTAAGTATTAACCCATTGACTACCAGAGCTTTTTTCCAAAAACACCTTTTTGGACATTTGGGAGATTTTCAGCCAGGATATGAGCCAAATTACCTCCAATCTACTCAAAAAGGCATTTGCAACATGATAGCATGCCTTTCTTTCCACCAGCACCAGAAATCAACATTTGGAAATTTGAAAAGTTTGTGGATGAGAAAGTGACCTAGGTCTTTAGGCTTTTCAGGTTTTCGTAAAAAAAAATTTTGCCTTTCCTTTTTCTCGTATTCTTATCTTTTTGCGACAGTTACTGACCTTCTACTGAGCTTGCTTCCAGTTCAAAAATTTCAGAGAAAGCATCATCAAGACAGACAATTTTTACCATGGAGTAGCCAAGTTCTCTTTTTTCACTCAAAAACCATACTGGATAGGAATCCATCCATTTCACAAAAAAATACACATGTAGTCACGGCAATCATTCTTGCTAAAGGATGACCAGGAGATAACACAAGAACACAGTGTGGTCTGATAAACAAGTGCCAGGCCCCTATCGGGCAAATCATAAACAGTGTCCAGTCTCTTTTTTGTAGAATTATGTTCTACAAACCCATTCAATGGAATGGAAGGTCACTGAAAATTCTGAGGGGGGTGGAGGGATCTCAAAAGCCAAATCACCGGTACATAATCGGAAGTATGAAGCAGTGGGGAGGGTCAAACCCAAAAGTGGAGGAGGTATGGATACAAGTATTCTGGAACAACACAATTGACTAGTTTGTGTTTGTGCTTTACAGGAAAGTCCTCCAAAGGCTGCCGGCGGAAGAAGTCAAGGTATTGGTCTGTGCCTTTAGTGAATCCTACTCCTTTTGACTATGGGAGGCGCGGTGGCCTTATGGTTAGTGCGCTTGACTCCGGAGCGAGCGCTCCAGTTCGAGCCCTGGCATGGGACATTGTGTTGTATTCTTAGGCAAGACACTTTACTCTCACAGTGCCTCTCTCCACCCAGGTGTATAAATGAGTCCCCGCAAATTTAATGCTGGTGGTAACCCTGCGATGGACTAGCATCCCATCCAGGGGGGATTAGATATATTCCTAGTTGCTTCATGCTACTGAAACCGAGATAAGCTCCGGCCTGATGAGCCACTAGGCTTGTATGCAGACTTTACCTTTACCCTACTCCTTTTGACTGACAATAGCATGGCAGTGCAGATGTAGAAAATGAAAAGCATTATTTTGTGATATGGAAATTAACTATGTGCACAAAACAGTAAAACATGGTTTATCTCTAACATTTTAAACCCATAAAACATGGTGTTTTGATCAAGTAGAATGCATGCATTTTCTAGTGTTTGTTATATCTGCTATACAATATATTTTTTTGTGTGTGTTTTTTTTTGTGTGTGTTTTGTTTTGATAGTGATTCAGCTTTCTGATGATACTTACGCATCACTTTTGTCTGTCATGGCTGATATACAATATCTAAAGGTAACTTATACAAAGCATAGAAGCAAAGGTGATACAATTCATGTAATCTTTCAAGCACTTGTCTAACCACGCAAGCACGCACACCCACAACCCTGGACAGAACTAGTTGAGAAGAAATTGGAAAAAAAAAACCACCATCGTTTTCCTGTTATACAAACTGAAATTCAAAATGGTGTTGAATTAATTGTAGTTATCCCTTTCCCTTTTACACTGTTGTTTTGGTTAATACTGTGTTGTATAGACATGTTGATTTTTAGACCAAAACAATGTTAAATGGGGTTGGTGGGGTCCAACTTTGGTGTAGTTTGATCACATTTTATAAATTAAATAACTGAGCTACTATGCACGCTCTCATTGGTCAATAGGTTTGTTTAGATGAGAGTATGTAACACTGTTGTGACATTTTAGATTTGCGCATATTTTTGAGAATTATTTCATAATAGCAATAGAGCACTTTTTCCATGTTTATGAAGCCTCCTCTAAACACTCGGGGGAGGGGAGGGGGAGAATTCTTGAAAGTTATGCAAACCTTCGACTGTGTCTTGGGTTTGCATAACTGTCTCCAATTCTCCCAACCCTCCTTGTGTTTAGATGAGGCTATGTAAACACAGAAAAAGTGCTCCATTGCTTGAACAGTACTGTGTACAATCGATTGTAGCTTTTTAACCCTCTTACCCTTAGTTAGAGCTCCTTAGTAATGCTACTCATATTTTTTTTAATATAGTGTGTTGCATGGTACCCAAAATCTGAACCAGAGAACTTGTTAGCTGTTGGACAAGCAAATGGCAGAGTTCTTGTTACATGGTAAGAATATGCCATAGGTTGTGCCTTTAACCTACAGAGCTTTTATTTTTTCTCTTCTGATAGGATATTCTTACTACCAGATATCATGTTCGGCATACACTGGTGTAGAACAATGTATAATCTACCGCATCTTGAAAATGTTTTGGCAAGTTGTGTGGTACAATGAAACCTGTATTGATGCAATGTGAGCCTTGCCTTTTTCCTATAATTTTTGTTAACAATGGTGTTAAGAAGATTCCTATATGATAGAGTGACTGGGAAAGATACACTGGTTATGGCATTGTATTCAGGAAGTTTGCATTTTGAACACTGTTTCTAAAACAATTATTATATTGAAGTCTGGGATAAAATAATAAAGGATTATACTGGTTGGGATTTTAGAATGTGGCCATTGGCTGTATGAATAGGAAATCCCAAAATTTGAGATCACAATTTTATTTATTTTCAGCATTGGAAATGAAAACAGTCAAGCAAACTTTGGACTTGCAAGAGAATTTGGTAAGAATCAACAACTCATAAATGTTTACAGACACTGAAAGAATAAAGTTATCAGTTAAAATGAAATATGATGTTGACATAAAATGAAACAAATATTTTAATTATTTTAATTTCTAAAGTTCCAAGGCATTCACGGCAATGTAACAGTCTTGCATGGAATCCTGTTGAGAGCAATTTGGTAAGTACAATCTTTAGAACTCCAGTTATATAATTATGAAAATAATGGTAATTGGACAGAGTAAAGTACAACATAGGAGAACTTTTAGTTTCATAATCAGACAAGCATGCAGCATGAGGGCATTTTGAAATTATTAGCATGATTACTCTCTGAATTGTACAACACAAAATTAAATTACTAATATATAAATAACAAATTTCGAGACTAAAAAAAGGCTTTTGAGAACTTCGTTTGAGTAAAAAGGTCAGTAGCACTGTCTGTAAGTTTCAAAAACTGTAGGAAATACCATGAAGGAAGCCAATACAGCACAGGTAATTGACATGCAAATGGCGTAGGTATCCAATTGCAGGGATCAAATTATAAAAAGTTATGATAAGATACCTGTAATTGGACTTGATCAGGCACATGGAGAACCAATCATGATCTTGAGAATTTTTTGTAGATACGATTATTGAATAAATGATACACATAATCTTGAACCTGGAATAATAACTATATTTTTAACAGTTTATTGGGGGGAGTGCCGTCCAGTTCTCTGGGACATGTAGATTTTCCTGCTAGGCAAGTAACTTTACTTTCTCACTTGCCAGATGGACAAAGGCTCGGGCAAGTCATGAGCATGAAAAGTTATTTGTCAAATGAGGAAATGATCAGTAATTATGTCGAAGAAAATCACTCCGATAGAAATTGTCAGGTGACTGTCGGCCAACTGTTAGCAGACAAATAACCAACAGACTACTGATAGGTCACAGAAGGCCAATATAAAAATGTGACTGTATATCATAGCAATAAAACCAACGCTTAATGCACTAAAACATTTCAGCCAGTCAAAGTCCAAGTGATTGACAACCTATGCAAATTGCATGACGTTGCTTGTGATGGAGTATTGGCATGGTAATGACATGTTAATTGATTTTTAGCCAATGGGAGGAGAAACAGGGAAGTCAGTTTCTCAACAGAAGTCCGTAGATCCTCTATTTTTGTCTTTCCCCAGCTCCACCCCACCTGTGTTCATATCCCTTACAGTGAATATTTTGCTTGACATCTGTATGAACTTGAGATAGATTCCATGGACAGACTAGGAGTGAAGAAAGGTTTTATTTCTTCTCAGCTGGCAGCTGGACTTGACAAAGTTAGGAATGATGTTTCTCTTCTTGTTTGGGACATTAATGTTCAACTCAGTGAGTAAACTTACCATTTAATCTAACTTACGCTGAAGGACTTAAGGGATTACAAGCAGTACAACTTGTCAATTTGATTTCATGTACTGTAGGTTGATAAGTCAACTAATCCACATGGCATTATCATTTTATTAAGTAAATAATACATGTTGTCAAAATCACAAGTTTGAGAGCATACATTTTCTTGAGCATGTTTTTATCGGCGAAAGAAATGTCAAGGTTACCTACATTACAATCTTGGACAAAATAAATGGAACATCTGGACCACCCCTCCTCCCATTTCAATGATGCCAAAATGGCGCGTTTTTTGCTCCTTCCTGCCTTCATCATTGCTTTGGAGGGGAAGGGGGCTAATTGAACATTCCTTTTTATTCTGTCCAAGATTGTAGCTCTCATGCAATGTCTAGTTACAATTGATGACGAGCGTTTCTTACGGAGGAAAATTGAAGTGGAAACCGTGAAACTGAGTATTTTTCCATGAGAAAATAGTATTTTGAGGGAAAGTGTGTGCTAATATAGGTATCTGTTTTCTGCAAATAATTAGCTTCCATAAAGTATTTATTAAATCAAGGTCATTATACACAGTCATACATGCACACATCAGATAATAAGTGTATGTCTCCCATTTGGATTATTTTGTTATCAGGTGTTAGAGACAGTTCAATTCAAGAAAAAAGGTTGGTGTACAACTGTCCAACTTTGTTTCCATTGTTAAAACAGGTTCTGATCAGTGTTTTTCCTGTCATTGATTAATCAGGCCATGTCAGATAGATCAGATAATTTGTAGTACAATGTATATGAACAATCAGTTAAAGCCATAGTCAAGTTTATATAATGTTTTTAACCAGATGATAAGTCGCTTGACACTTGCCAAAGATGTACTTGCTGGAATGAGAGTTTACCAAATATATTTTTCTAGGTTCCATTTCTTGTTCACATAATATGTCGAATTATTTTTGCATTTTGATTGGTTCTTACTTTTGAAAGAGTAGGACAGATGCATGGGTTATGTGTTTGTTTGTTTGTTATATAAAACAAACAGTAATAGATCACAGATGACATCAAAAATGTGCTAAGACCATGGGCAACACACTCGCCTAATGGCTTGTGTGCCACTTTATTGTTCGTACTACATTTTGATGTCATCTGTGATCTATTCCTGAACAGATGCATGGTGGACTGAAACAAGTTGAAAGTGACCAAACTAGCTGTCAGTAAGTGCAAAAAAAGCTGAATAACAGCTCATAAAGAACATTTATTTTTTGACGGATTGTTTCCACTGAAATTTGATGAAATATTCCATTGAATCTAAACTAATTTAGCCTAAAAGAATAACTCTTGATACCTATTGTGAAGTGTTTTAATGTACAGTTTCCTTTCACATCCTTAATGTAGACATTCTGGAGTGACTGGTGGTAAACAGTCTCCCATCACTGTAGGAACAGGCTTTCAGGACCCGTCCACTGTAGGAAACAGACCTCTTGCAGAACTTTGTAAGCTGCTGTCATCTATGCTCAACTTGTTCACTGAACATTGCTTATGGTATAACTGTATTTGCTAGTTCTAAGACATTGGAATCTAAATGGCCAACACTAAACATTAAATATGTTGTCTAATATTACAAATTTTAAGCGTAATTCAAACTAACTTGACATTGATCAAAACAGCGAAATGTTGAAATGAAATCGCAAGTAATGCAATTAAACTAAATCTCTTTCAGTTTTTCAGCATTATTTTGGATCTTGAAACCTTGGAAAGTTTGAACTTCCTACTTGTACCACTCTGATAATTACAGTTCAGCTTTATAACTTTAGGGTTGGAGACCGAATGACCTTCCATAAGCTGGGCATGGATAAAGTCTGAAACTGCACAATATCCTGTTAACTCTAGTACTGTTTTCTTGTGTTTTATCCTCTGCTGATTGAAAAGCATGTAATTATGTTTTAAAGTTGATCGATTTTCAGTGAATGCAGTGTACATCAATTGTACATCAAGCCTCTGGATTTGCTGTACCATGATCTGCTAATTCTAGTTTGTTTGCCTGCAGCTACTTCAGACCCAACTCTTTCCCTGGCATGGTCACCTAATGATCATAACAAATTAATTACTGGCCAGGCACAGAAGTTTCTGAGGGTGTTTGACATAAGAAGTGAGTACAGTACATCTGTTACTGATTTCACCTAAACCTGATCATGACACTATACTTGCATGCAGAGTTGACATACCATATTCTTACTAATTTTCATGTGTACCAGATGTTCCAATTTTTGTATTTTGGGAAATGTTTTTGATGAAAAGAGAATTATCTCCTAAGTGCCTTGTGGACAGTTATGGTACAAGAAGCTTTTCTTTTGCCTTGCTGAAATTGTGGAACTCAATACCAGAAGATAGGTTTAAAACTAAACTGAAGACTTACTTTTTTAAAAACGTTTTTACTTGATGAATTAGTGTGTTACTTTTCTTAAGTAATTGGGTAGTTATTTTAGTTAGTTATTTGTTCTATTTCATTTAGTTAATTGTTTGCTGTCAGGCACATTGAGTTGAGAAATGCGGCCTATAAAAATGTAAATGTTGTTATAATAATTGTTATCATTAAAATTACCACATGTATGAATTTTTCCCAGATAATTATCAAAATCTTGGATTGGTCTTTATTTACACTATTTAATGTATCAGCATAATTTGACTTAAATTTAATTGTTTACCAAGCTACATGTACCAGTGACTGAAAAACATCTCTTCAATTATCAAAATTGGGGATTTGTTTTTTGCCTGTCTGTGTACGTGGTTACTGTAAAAAGTATTATGTTTCCAGCCACATCTGTTATAGCATTATATTTCTTAAAAAGCTACATGTAAATTGAGTATCTATGTAATGGTAGACAAACATCCTTGTGACAAAGTGAATTATCTGTGTTTCACAACTGAAGTTTGAAAATGTGTTGAAAATGTTGCCCCCTCCCTCACTGTTGTAACTCAGGAGAAGTTGCAGGTACAGTGTAGAAGTGTTCACAATTGCAGTATGTTGGGGTGGGTGGAGGGGCTGGGCATGTATTGTTGCATGCAAGTGTTAGTTCGTTCTGTCTGTAAAAGCACCAAAAGTGCAAATTTGCCCCAAGACTTTTGTCCATGATGTTTAAAGTGTCTACTTTTTTTTGTAGACACCACTGGCCCTCACAATGCAGCTGTTACAAAAGCAGTCTATGGTGTGTGTGTTGACCCGCATGATGGACACAGAATTGCCTCATTTGCAGAAGTAATTTAGAACAGTCCCAATTCTTGTAATAATTATATTATAATAATAACTCAAAGATTGCAAAAGATCACTTTTTATTTCTGAACATTTCCCAATATTATTGGAAGGTTTGCGAGCACTGTGGAAAATTCTCCAAAGATAAGTTGTATTTGAAGGACAATAGTAGGGCATTCCAAGGGGTTTCATTAACAGCCGAGCACCGGGAAAATTTGAACGGTTGTGAGGATGATTTTACTTGCCTGGTTTGACTATCTAGAGGAATGTTTTTCTTATATTAGAAGTTCAGTTCAATCAGTCTTGCCTGCCTGTGAAAACCAGTTGCCCTCCTGCTGGAACTATTATCAGACCCCTGATCATTCCCATCACGCAAGTAGACAATGAATGTCTTATCCAAAGGCAGTAACTAGTTTTTTTTAGTGTCCTGTTGAAATATGTAACAGTAATCTCATGACTTTTCTTGTACAACTTAGAATAAACAACACCAACCTACCTAAATGCACTCAATATCGTGATTTTGATTACTGTCTTGTACAAATTTAGTGTGTATGAACTGTACATGTACATTATATGTTATAGTAATTAAAATTTAAATCTTTCTTTGCCACAGGGTCCCCCTGGTGTTATGTGTATCTGGGATGACCGAAATTTTGAAAAACCAGTATCCTTTTTTCATGGTCTACTTGAAATTATAATAATAAAATTAGTCACTGAGGTGTTCACCAAATACATTTATCTTTACTCATTACATGGCTTAGTGAACTGTGTTAATAAAAATAAATGGGGTGGGTCAAATTATGCAGAATTATCATAAAGAAGTTGAAAAGTACAGTAATTGTGAAGAAGAGCTCCCCGAAAAACCTGTCGGTCAACTGTTGACCAACAGAGTACCGACAGGTTACCAACAGGCTACCAACAGCTAACCAACAGCTAACCAACAGTTTCCCAAAGAAGAAAATTCATTGTGAAAACACGTAGTAAACATGACCCAAAAGTACACCTGTGTTACTTGCTTGCAGTCCAATGTTTTCTTTAAGATCCAGACTTTGTTCAAACCAATTTAATATTGCTTGTAATCAGCCAAGGACAACTTTAAAACCAGTTGCAAACTAGGAGATGTCTGTGTGTTAATATACATGGAGTTGTGCTATTGAAGGAACCATGGCAGCAGCAAATGCATGAACGAATCAGTTAAGTTGGTTCTATAGGTAGCCAAGATAGAGTTCTCTTCTTCAGAAAGTACCAAAAACAATCTTGAAGGGAGATCAGAATGTTCAGAGACATGGTTGGAGATGTATTTGTTGTGATTTTTTGTGTCTTTATAAAATAACTGACATACTACGCATGCCCTGATTGGTCAATAGAGTTGCAAAACCTATGCTCTATTGTACCGGTAAACACATAGAAAAGTGGTTACGTCAGCGTTCCCGTAATAGCCAAAGAAAGAGAGAAAAATTTCTCCAGCTTCGACCTAATACCGGCTTTTGGTCTGGAAATGTCTGAAGGCAAAAATTAAAGTGAAAATAAACCAAAACTGTAAATAAACAAATGAAAACAAAAGCGCGGAGGAAGACGGGTCCAGCAAGAAGAGACGATTTGCCATGGTGGACAGATCTTGACATCTCTATGCGGGAACTCTGCCAGAACACTAGCAATAACAAATGTAATAAACAGTTTCGGCTTTCGCTGGCTGAGATGTCAGTAACACAAATATCTTTCATTCAACATATACATAGAAATTTACAAGGAAAAACAGGACCAGAAGTTGGTTCCGATACATAAGCTTATGCGCTCAAACTTTTCTTCCATTACAAAAATTTTACGCCTATTCCGTTTGCGCTTAAGTTTAGAAAGAAGTTTTAAGCATTTTCGGTGCTTTCCGTGGTCTGGGTAGGATGCATTTCTGACTACAGGAGGGCTAGACTGATCAGTTTGGGTTGCTATTAAGCAGGGAAAATATTTCTTGTGAGTTGTCATGAGAAATTTTGAGTTTAAACTCAATGCATGCATGCATAACACAATAACACAAGCAATAGCTCTCAGCTAAAAAAATACACAAAGACACTGACTTCATAGCCTTCAACATAAATACATTTTTGAATAAATTTTGAAAGCAGCGTTTCTGTAACTGACCTTTATTCCATTCGCAAACCTTTGGAAAGTTATTGTTGAATCACGTCGCCAAGTGTATTTGTTTGCAAACTGTCTGCACATGTACAGTTTTTTAGTGTCGTCATTGTGTACAGAGTGCAAGTGACGAACATGCGTGATTACATTGTAAGATATGCAACTGAAATAATCAGTGATTATGACTGCGTATTGTTCTTGTTTGGGGTCAGGCTTGTAAACCAACTTTTTATCTCCTTGACATCAGTCAGTTAATGACGATGACTCAAATGTGTCCTGTGACAGCCATTGCATGGAGCCCAACACGATCTGGCTTACTGGCCACACTTGGTAAAGAAAGTCCTGTTGTACAGCTTTACGACATTCAGCATGCCTCAGTTGGTAAGTGCTATAGTCAAGTTAATGTGTTGACTGTTACTCAAATCATGTTGAATTTCTGTTAGGGTCACGTGTGTAAAAATAGTCATTATAATTGTTTATTGCTTTAGAAAACGCTCTGTAAGGAAAGGCATGTTAAGAGCTGTACTTCTATTTAACAGTTAGATTATGAGCTTAAGATTTCTATTGCGCGTAGTTGACGAGGGTGCACACATAGAAATTGAGAGCGAGCCGCCAGTTTGTTAACAAGCACACACTGCTACGCTACTCACTATCTACTTAACAATTAGATTATGAGCTCGAGATTTCTATTGCGTGATAGTTGACGAGGGCGCAGCCCGAGTCAACTATCGCACGATAGAAATGGAGAGTGAATAATCTAATTGTTTAAGTATAAATCTACTAGTCGTTCAAAACTTAATCTAAATCCTCTTCTCAACACTTCGAAAACGCCAAGAAATGGTCGTCATATTGTTAACAAGTGCACACTGTTACGCTACTCACTATCTATCACAGAATAGATAGTGAGTAGCGTAGCCAATCAGAGAACGGCCTTCGTGATAGAACGCTAGTAGATTTATACTAAATCAGAATACATGTAGATATAGTGAGAAGCATAGCCAATCAGAGAACACCATTCATGATAGAACTGTAGTAGACTTATATACCAACACTTGATAGAAATACAGATTAAATGTTCTATTAAAATTTCTTAATTAAAAGTAATAATGAGAAAGGAATATTTAGTCAACATTCCTTTTTTATGGGTAATGAAAAGAAAACATCAGAAGTACTATTGATTGATGATTTTTTTCCTGTTATTCTTTGTAGCTTCTCCAGCGTATGGAGTTGGATATGAGACAGAGCCTTCATTCATAGAAAGGAGTGTGAAACGTAAGGTCTTGTTTCTTGATGTTATCACTAACTATAAAGTCGTAACCAGTGAGAATGTTATGTTTGTGCTCTGATTAACCCATTGACCCCCAGCGCTTTTTGCCAAGAACACCGTTTTTGGACATTTTGGTGTTTTTCAGGCTGGAGATTGGCCAAATTAGCTTCGATCTAGTCAAAAACGCATTTACAGTGTGACAGCTTGTTCTTCTTGCCCCCAGCATCACGATTTGCAACATTTTGGCTCGGGCATGCGCAGAAATCAAAATTTTGAGATATTTTTTTTATTTTTTTTTTTCGCCCCTTCCTTTTTCTACTTTACTTTTCTTTTTGCTGCAGTAATTGACCTTCTACTGGGCTTGCTTGCAGTTAAAAGAACTTTCAAGAAAGCATCATCGAGACAGGCAATTTTTACCATGGAGTAGTTGCGTGTAGTGGCAGGAAGTTTTGCACTGAGTTTTTCACTCAACTTTTTGAGGCTCCATTAGGCCGGTCACTCTGATCTGGGTATCATTGCAAAGATCTTTTCCTCCTGCAGAAGTTGAGTATAGATAACGCCAAGTTTGGTCAAAAGTGATGACGTCAGAAGTGGAAGAAGGGCCAAGGCTCGTCAGGGCCGGTTACGGCCGGCACGGGGATCAATGGGTTAACTACATTAAAAGCACAAAAAAAGAAATTTGTAAACCCTTGAAGACTTTAAATATATGCAAAATTCTTTGAAAGAAACAAGAAAAGCTTAATTAATGACATTTTACATACACTTCATGGACTATTTTGGTCTGAATGTCGATCACAAAAACAAAAATAAAACTTAGCTCATTATTCTGATCAAGTGTGAACAGAGATGACTAAGAAATGGTGATTTACGAACACAATTCATTACCTGCAATTTGTATTGTGTTTATGTCAAACCAAGAAGACATCAGAAACCATGGTAGGGTTTATGTTTGGATTATTAAAGGTGGGTAGCAATGGCACTTCAAAAGAGAAGTATCTTTATTAAATTTAGACCCACAGGGATCCATATTCATTTTTTCTGAATCGTCAGCCGGGCGAGTGAACCTGATGGCCTACTTGCCCGGTTCCATTTCGGGTCATCCAGACAAGAGTGCAGAATGGACCACTCTAAAAGATGCCAGCGGTTAATAACATGAAAACTGCCTGCGATCATTTCATGGAAAACACTGCACTATCAAAGATGGCACCCAAACTTACGATCCCATTGCAGACATAAAGTTGTGTGTTATTCTCCGTTATTCTTAATGTTTTAAGTGGATAAGTACCCAAACACAGGTAAAATGTACATCATAATATAGAATAGGAATTTTTGGAAATATTTTGTGGTTGAGCAAAACCTTACTCACCCAAAGGACGACTTTTTGAGTTACCTCAGTTGTCTGTGCCAGTTTGTAGTCATCTGGGACGACCGGACGAATATGGATCCCTGGACCCAAAGAAAACCAGATAATGCTGTCTATATACCCACAAAATAATAATGTATAAAGTGTGAAATAAACAGACAGCCTTGATTATGTGCACACAAGAATTTTGGAGCATTTTTTGTGCATATTCACTTGATGTGACATAGTTTAGTGGTTTTGGAGGTTTTAAATTTCCACGTAAATACGGGATATGTTTTAGCCCTTGTAGGCACAGCAGTTAACCCTCCTAGCAGGACCAGCCACTCTCCATCAAAAAAGCCTTTAGCACTGTAACACCCATTAAAGTTCTTTTTCACCTATAATGTAGTTTACTTTGTCTACAATATGTTTTTCTCTTTTCTTTTATATGACAGCCTCCGGGAGAGCTGTTTCTTCATTGTCCTGGCATCCTTCTCAAGAAAATCACTTGCTTACAATATCCCCATCAGGTGAGTAAAACTATTGTACAAACCTTGAGCTACTCAGGTTTCCATTTGTTAAATACATTTTTGCTGCTTTGATGGTGATTCAGCTGATTTTAACATTGCTACTTGAGGTATCAAACTGTTGATAATGAATCACAAATATCCAGAGGTTTACAACTTGAATAGGTGCTTGGCTAAGACACATTATTCTCACTTGTAGATTTATTATTTAAGTAGATTTATTATGTGTGAAAATCCTTCAGACATTACACACCATCATATACAATATTTAGAAATCTCACAGGGTGGCATGATTTACAGTTCTTTGCATTGAATATTATAATTCTCATTGACATTTAAACATGTACTGTACATTTAAGAATCAAGGTTTGTAAAATTGCTCTACCAGTAGTTTTTTCATCGGACGAACCTGGCTAAACACAATTGAATATAAGTTAGAATGAACTGGAATCCGATGCTGGAAAAGTAGTGAGAAAAAATTAGAAGAGTAAAGGTGATATTCACACTTAGACTATTTGTTGTTGTTGTTTTTTTGCACCCTAGAATGAAAATGTTTTAGACATGCAATCTAGATTAGTCTAAAGTAGTTTTGTCTGGAATTATATCACAAGTATTACATGAAGCACCACACCTTAGCTCTAGATAATTTTATTTGCTTCCCTTTGCAGGACTTGTACAAGACTGTACAGTTTTTGAAAGAATATCAGTAGTGAGTAGGCTTTATTCATTATAACCAAATTTAGTATACTTGTGATTACTGCTTTTACTATGGTCAATATTTATTTTGATTAATTCCATTTGTGTATTTTTATTTTTCTCCAGGCCTGGTCCCCTAGCTCCCACCTTACTTGGGGATGTGGAAAACATTTATTAGAATGTTCACAAGAGGTTAGTGTTAACATGATGGATGTGGTTTGTGAGAGGCACTGTGGCCTCATGGTTTGTGCGCTTAGCTCTGGATCTAACAGTCCAGGTTCAAGCCCTGGCTGGGGACACTATGTTGTGTTCCTGGGCAAGACACTTTACTCTCACAGTGCCTCTCTACACCCAAGTGTATAAATGGGTACCAGTGAATTTAATGCTGGGGTAACCCTGCGATGGACTAGCATCCCATCCAGGGGGGAGTAGAAATACACCTAGTCGCTTCATGCTACAGAAATCAGAGATAAACGCTGGCCTGATGGGCCACTTGGCTCATGAGCAGACTTTACCTATGTGATTACTATGTCTGGCATATTATCCTGAGGTCTGCTGATTGCAAATATCAAGACTCAACAAGCCTACCTTTGCAAACTTCGCAAGTTTACTTAAAGATCACAATGTTCATCTTCTCTCTCACTGACTGTGTAATTAAAATGATTCACAACCTTCTCCAAACATTTGCTTTGGCTGCGGAATATTGCTTGACAAGTAAGCTTGCATGTTTCATTTTAAACAAGATGAATCATGTGTACAGTCTGGCACTACTAGGTCCTTTGTGGCTGGGGTATAACTTTAAGAATGCCAGATAATGGAAAGAGCACATCCAAAATAGCAAAATTGCCAAGTTTGAGGCTCCTGGCGTAAAGATTAAGTTAATACAACAGTTTGAATTTTTAGAAAATTTATGGGACATCTAGTATGAAAAATGTTGTTGGAGAGCAAAGTCTTGTTCTCCAACAACTTTTTCCATACAAATCTTATCAAACCTTTCAAAAATTCAAACCGTCATAAAATCTCATTCTTTAATGCCAGGGGCCTCAAACTTGGCCATTTTGTTACCTTTGACTAGCTTTTTCCATTTCTGGCATTCTTTTTAAAAGGAATAGTCCATAATTTTTTGAAAAGCAGGTCAGGTGATGGCCTAGCTGCAAAGGACCTATTAACTGGTATTCATAGACTGAACACTCCCTTCCACTTTCTGCTCTTACTGGATGCCCTGAATCACGCAATCTATAAAAAGTAGGATAAACTGTCACACAATACAACTGGAACTTGTCTTTCGCTACAAACCCTGTTACACACTGTTAAATATTTGGGTTCAATTACATCTGTTACAGTCATACGACTTTGAAACTTTGTAACTATTTTGTTCATGTTACAGCCTGCAGAGCTGCCTCTAGAGGAGGACATTTCATTGAAAATGAAGAGAAGAGCATTTGCTGGATATGGAATTGAGTACCATAAGGTGAATACTAGTAATAAATTTTTGAGGCTTCTGTCACGCAGCTGTCCTAAATAAGGTACCTGGGAATTTCCTTAATGACAGCAGTTGCTAATTTTATTGGTATACAAAGAGAGATGCTGCTTGTAGATAAGACTAGCTTGTTCCAGGCTCTCTGTAGTTGGAGATGACCGAAAAAAAGAGGGAAATGAGAGAAAAAATGAGAGAGGACTAAGGCGAGGAATGGCCTTCTCTTCCTCGCCTTAGCCCCTTCATTTTTTGTCTTGCTTGCCCTCTAACCCAGTATTTCTCTCTTTACGGACCAAAACATCTCAAGCCGTAAATAAAAAAGATAATTCTGATTCCCAGTCATTGAGCATTCATGTGATTGCAATTGCAGCTTCCAATTCTCTGTGGAAAAGCCCCAGGGGTACTCCCAGAAAATTTGGGTGGGAATGTTGGAGCACAAGAGCACACTGTTAGCGTGAACTTGTAACATTGTGGTATCTGTCATTTCTGACCAATCAGAATACTTCACTCTTGGTTGAAAGGAAGAAATTCAATGGCTTTAATGCAGGCTCTAGTCATTTTAAGCCTCCCACGTTGAGACTACAAGAGGATTGGAACGAGACATGGGCACGTAGCACCAGTATGTAAAAGCCAAGTCACTTATTATATTCACTTTCGCAATCAACTTCAGCTGCAGACACCAAATTAAAGTTATGTCTGACCTTCCAGATTATCCAGAGGTTGTGCGGAAGAGTGCGGGATGGGGCTAGAGGAATCAACTTTTGTGGTGCAGACAGCTACTGTTATATTATTTGTTCAGATCTGGGTGTATATACAGTGTATGAGAAGCACAAATTTAATTGAAGGAAATTATATCAAGATTTACTGTGGGAGTCAAGCCTGCCAATGGGGTGATCACTACTTGGCCACCTCAGATTATTACTACATCATTAGAGAGAATGAGTATCGTAGAGTCACCAACATGGGTCAAGACAATTGAAAGTGGCAATTACTGACTTCATCCCAACTGTCGTAGAGGAAGCCACTTGTACTCTGCATTTGGTAATTACTACATCATATCTGTCAACAGGGGCATGTACTGAAAAGTGCACAACATGAACACTGATCAGGGTGGCATTGAATATAGTATCCATGAAGGGTTCCAAGATGGTCTCTATTTCTGGGGCATGATTCATTCTGTCTGCTGTTTGAGGCAAGCAGGCAAATGGAGTGTCACTTACCACAGGACCACCAACATGAATGACAACAGCGATGCGGGCACGTTCAGCATTCACAAGTCAGTGCTCAACTTCTACTTCTGGCGGCATAGCACTAACCAGTGGAAAAGCGTTTGGTAAATGGGATTGTATCAAATCTTTTGCGAATACCGGTAACACCGACAGTGCAGTCAACTGGAACAGTTTGAAAAGTGCTGGAAACTGTTACCAGCCTCCTTAATTGGAATTCCAGAGGGGTGGGGTGGGGTCTTAAAATAAATCCCTTCCATGTTGGAGGTATGGATATTTTTTCTGGAACTACACATGGGACATACATGCTATGGTCAATTGACACCGGTCAAAACAAGGTATCTGCTGACCAGTATCACATGACCATATTGCGGGCTCAGGTTAAGAGCTCATTGAGGTCATATGTTTTTATGAAAATGAAAGCTGGCCAAGAACTGCTTTTCAATTGGATCGTAGGCTCAAGCCAGGTTAATTTATTGTAGTCAGGAGCTCTGCTTTTAGGCTTGGCTAAATCTATAAATTATTAATTTCCAGGAAAAAGACATAGAGAGAATAACAGCTGATCCCAAGCTTGTTAAGTTGTGGTCATGGATTTGCCGTATCCTTTTGTAAAAAAAAAAATAGAAAGAAATTAAGCATGGTGCAGTCTGGCATGTGCTGATTGAGGACACAGCTAACTTCCAGAAACACTTTAAACTTGCTTACAATCGTCTTCATCTGAATATACAGTTAACTTGAACTTCCTGGGGAAACAAAAAAGCGACTTGAGTTACTGAGGTTCAACTTATCAGGGTCAGAGTCATGTTTAATCTTGCATGCATTTTTCCAGACATTCTCACTTTTTTATGTTTCATTTTAACTTGACTTATAGATATGCTAAAAACATTTATAAATCAGTTGTTGGTAAATATTGTCACTGTTTTTTGACCAACCACTGGTAAATATATTTAGAACAGAATTCAGTTATTGGGGTAAATTTCGGCAAAGGGCAAATGGTAATATTATTTTCTTTGAGGTGACAAGTTGAAGTAAAGTGATAGTAAATGGCTATAAAAATGGGACTAAATCTAAGGGAAGTTGGCTTTTGTTTAAGTCAGGGGGGAGTTCAAGTTATTGTTAACCGAGATAAACTAGCGGGATTGTACTGGCCTAGTGGTTGAAGGGTATACTTGTATTTATCTGATGGACAAGAACCCAGAGGGAAAATTTTTCAAATTAAAGGTTTATAGGATCAAGATATATACATTCCAGCATAACAAAAATAGTGGAAGGAATTTATATACTCCCTAAGGAAGGAATGGGGGGGGGGAAACGTTTTCCAATCCAGTTTCCTTGTCGATGTTGGTTACAGTTTATCTCAGGGCACTCCCTTGTATGCTATATAGAGGGTAGGTATGTGCGACCCCAAAGGGTGTGATTTTTCAGCCGTTTTGGTCATAAACAGGGTATGAGTTTTGCACTCTAGTCTTGAAGTGGGTAATGGAAAAAAAAATAAAATGGAAAATAAACAAAAATGGAAATGTTTTATAAGAGGAAGCTACTTTTCCATCATTATCGATAAGACCATCAACAAAAGTCCTTCATAAATTATGTTTAGGGCAACTGTGCCCACTGCAATGGTCAAATAGGGTATCAAAGTTTTGATGACACAGAGAACTAACTCTGAAGTGTAAATTTAAGTGCTAAATAAACCCGTGAATAACCCACTGGGCGTTAGCCCTAGTAAAGGGAATCGGGGAACCACACGAGGTAAAGAAAAAATATTTTGACCTCGGTGGGAATCGAATCCACGACCTCCGGATTAGATCTACCGTTACTCTGCCGACTGAGCTACGAGGTCGGTCAGAGAAAGTCGGGGACAATTTTAGATGGTGAATCGCGGCGAAGAGAAAGTAAGGGTACATATGAATGCATATGTACATTCATATGTATCAAAGTTTTGCTCAGGTTGTAAATAGGGTAGGGAAAATGGATCATGTTTACTGTAGGTAGTCTCGACCGCTATGTTGTCTCGATGGCTGGGTGATAGTCGGTGAGTGTTCAATTAATATAGCGACCGACTATCAGTCGATATTGCACAGACACATCTCGATCAAGTATCGGTGAAATTTCGGTGGGATATCGGTCAAGTGTCATTGATATATCGGTGAACTGTCGTACAAATATCAGGCAGTTGGGAAGCTTAAAAGCTAACTGCATCCACTTAATAGAGGTGACCTCTTAATGAGGTAAAGTTTACGGTAATTATGTGAAGCGAAATTCGGGAAATCGAATAGTGACTCCTTAATAGTGGTGGCCACTTAACAGAGGGCCGGTTAAAACAGGTTTGACTATGTATGATCATGGTTACTGTAGGTAGTCTTGACTGCTATGTCGTTCGATATATCAGTCAAGTGTCGGTGGATAGGCAAGACTGACATACAGTGTTGGTTTACTATCGGCCGACTATCGACCAATATATCAACCAACATATCGGAAGCTTTTCGTTTGACCACTAATCAACTGATACTCAGTAGTGAAGTATTGGCGAGGTATCGGTGAACTAAAAACTATATTGGCCGACGCACATCTCGACCGATATATCGACCGACTATCACCCAAGTGTCGACCCGCTATTGACCGACTCTCAGTCGATATATCGGTTGAGTGTCAGTCGACACTTGACTGATATATCGACCGACATAGTGATCAAGACTACCCACAGTAAACATGATCCGGGAAAATTGTAGATTTTGGTCATAAATAGAGTAAGAGAATTGGGAAGCGGGCCGCACACCCCACCCATTTTTTCCGGGAGTTGACGCCCCTGCCCTCCCTGGAGCGGTTTATCTTGTATGAGACAACCTCATATGGGTTACTTGTGCAAAGATATCCAGATATCAATGGTAAACTGAGTTTTGTGACAGCATAAGGAAAAGCAACACGTCTTCAGCTCTTTCCACAATTTGATTTTCCAATCGACCTACACACACATTTTGGCATCTGCAAGTAGTATGGGAAAGATTTTTCTAATACACCATGACCCATTGTAACTCTTATTATTCATAATGTAAGTTTTTGTATTTTTAACATTATAGTCAATAGTTCCTTAGAGTATTTTAGTCTAGTTTTAAACACGATTCCTAGGAAGACCATGTAAAGTGATACGATTTCGTGTATAAATAAAGATTGATGATGATGATATGTATGTTCAATGGCAAATAATGAACTGAACTATGCAATTTTTTTAACTCTGATGGCAGTAATGCCACATCTTTGGTTAGCTTGTATGACAATTTAGTTATAAAAAAAATTACTTGATCTGACCTTAATAGTTGTTCAGGTGTAAAGTCCCTGAGGGAGCAAGGTATGTCTAGCAGTTTGTTTCTATTGGTATTGATTTTTTTATTAGAATGTATTAATAATAATAATAACTTTATTGGATGACACAATTACTAAAAATTCAGTAGTTTAAATTGTGGCCATTAATAATAATATTGATAAAAAGTAAAAATATTCACACAGTACTCCCAGAATAAGTTAAAATTATTAGAAGGTTCTATGAATAGTAAAATGATCGAGCTTAGAATTATTAACTACATATTTATTACTTAATATACTTTTTAAAATTCCTTAGAGTTGAAATACTTCTTGTGCCATCATCTAATGTGTTCCATAATATTCTTGCACATTGCTGTTTGCATCACAATCAAAGCTCAAACTTTTTTTCCTTTTCTGTGTTACTGACTGGTTACCTGATTTGTTTTGTTGTTGTTGTTGTTTTCAGATAAATCTAAAAACCTTAAATATGATGGCATCAAGTCTATTATTGGTGGAGAAAACAGTGCTGGAGGTGTGTATGCCCTTAGTAGGTTGTGTTGCAGGTTGATTAAACCCATTGTATGCTAATTGATGTGCTTGAGAACTGGTGCCTTAAAAGTTTGCAGCATGCCTGATGCAATTCACAGGAAGGAGGTATCCATGGCAACCCTCGAAGGGGAACCACCACTGCAAGGGGCAGCTGACCAGCAGCATCACACTGGAATATAATTCAGTTATCAGGAGAAATTATTTATCTCAGGAATTATTCGTAAGAACTAACCAAACCAAAGAGGGTAGTAGGAGAAGGGAGGGAATGGGAATCTGCAACAAGTCACAAACATGTACACGATCGATCTCCATTAATAAACCCCTCATGTAAAGTAATAAGCAATAATGTCTTTGTGAATTGAAAACCCTGATGGGCCACCCACAAAAGCGCATATTTCATAATAGGGAAGCCACTGGCCCAAGAATATCTTTGTAATAGAACTTAGGCACAAATAAAAATGATGTTCTCATTGTGAAAAGGTTAGTTTGTATGTTATATTATAATTGTTATACTGCTTTTCTTCCAATAAAGAATTGTCTTGAGAGCATGTATTTTTTGTTATTGTTTGACAGCTGTTTGTGCTCGAAGCAAAGCTGACTTGTACCAAGAACAGCGTCTTGTAGCCCCAGTGTATTTTAGTGATGAGAGGTAAGATTTAAACCAGCTTGCAAAGAAAAAAAACTTCTTCAAACTTGTTTACAGAAATATAGTTAGTGTGACACTGTTACTGACTCAGAAAGTGCTGATATAACGTGCACCAGCATACAAGCCTCCTGAAGCATTAAACCACATGCACACCCCTTGTAACTGTTCTGTAGTTTGAACCTTGGATTCTAAGAAGCTTGTGTCATTGATGAATAGGATTGATAGTGATTGTTACTTCATGCAATTGCAGAAGGCTGGCTCTTTCTCTTTGTGGATGGGATTTTAAGAGTACTGGTGTCCCTCTGACAGAATATCTCAAAGAGTAAGTTCAGACAAGAAAATCACTACGAATCTCACTAAAAGCAAAGTCCCCTAACAGATTAATCTTTGGCTTCACTGTCAAGTGCTTGTTAAAATTTAAGACCTTTCTATGTAAGCACTGTTTTTTTTTTCATAAACAATCAATATTTAGTTTCTTCTTACAATGTTAAAGGGGCACAGTCACAATATTTTGACTTATTTTGGCTGCTTACAAAATTGCTTCTAAATTGAAGGAAACCCACAAATAATATTTCACTAAGAAAGAATAACACCAAAGCGATAATAATAAACTATAAAGAAACAAAGATGGTCAAGGATGGAGAAGATTGACGCAGATTACAAACAGCAAACTTAAAAACCTTGGGCTAAACCTTTCAAGATGTGCAAACCATGACATAGCTCCTTTAGGACATAGTTAAGCAAACAGTTATTTGGATTTAAGGAAATGGAGGTGCAGTGACTGTATGGTTAGTGTGCGCTTCTCTAGATCAAGTGGTCTGGGTTCGAGCCCTCAGATATGTCCCGGATTGAATACTAATGAGATTCAAATTCCTTATGATAAGCATCACAAAGTGTCCTCATTAGGAAAAAGTCACCAAAACACACACAAGTCTGTCAAATACGAAGTAATATGAAAATGTCAAATAAACCTGCCAAATATGAAGTACTAATTAAACAATACTTGCGTTCAATCCTGGACATAAGTGCGAGCCCTGGCTGGGGATATTGTGTTGTGTTCTTGGGCAAGACACTTTACTCTCACAGTGCCTCTCTCCACCCAGGTGTATAAATAGGTACCAGCAAATTTAATGCTGGGGGCAACCCTGCAATGGACCAGCATCCCATCCAGATGGGAGTAGAAATACTTCTAGTCACTAGAGGTGATGCTGCAGCTTTTAAGAAAGCTGCATATTAGATGAACTGAAATTGTAGTGTACAACTTAAGGATCAAGACATGTTTTTGAGTTTTTCAAAATGCCTTATGCGCCTGCTGGCATAACAGACTGGGCTATGATGGTGAAAATGCAGCTTTATAGCCTGACAGCATTATAATTTCACTATTGCTAATATAGTTTTCATTATTAATGGAGAACATACTGACCTTTTGTTGTTATGGTGTGTTTTAAACAGGCTGCAGGCAGCTGGACAGCATGAGAGAGCTGCAGCGGTGGCCCTTTTTAACAACAAGATTCGAGAGGCTATTGAAATACTGAGCTCACAAAAAGCAAATAAAAATATAGGAGCTAAAGGTGGGGTGTTGCTTTACTTAGTACTGCACTAGATAATCTTTCATGGTTCAGGGAGATGGCCTTTGTTTAGACAGAATTTCAGCATGACTGGGTCCCCTCAGATAACAAGCACAACAGAGAATGACCACAACTTAACATTGTGTAGTTCCAGAAAATATCCATACCTCCCCCACGGAAGGGACTTTTTCTATGACTCCCCACCCCTCTGGAAATTCCAATTAAGCTTCATACATTTCTTTAATTTTCTGGTCTTACAGATTTCCCCCCCCCCCCCCCTGAAATTCCAATCCCTTCTGTGGGGGAATATGAATGTTTTGTGGAACTACACATTTCAACATTTTATTAAAGCCAGTCAAGTGTTGTGTACAAAACCATGACACATCAACTTGTTCCTTCCCATTCTAGCCATGTTGAATTTGAGGCCTTCATGAATGAGGCAAGGTGGCCTAATACTTAGTGCATTGACTCCAGATTTAGAAGTCCAAGGTCGCTTTGTTGTGTTATTCATCAACACAATTAACCCACAAAGTGCCTTTCTCCTCCCAGGAGAATAATCAGGTATCAGTATATAGTGTGGGCAGCCTGACAGAATGCCTGGGAGAAACCTATGATGGACTGCCATCCTGTCCCTCTGAATAACAATCCTCTTAGCTGTTTCATGCTAAAGAATTTGCCGAGACCTATGACCCAGTTGGGCTTAGAAGGCTAATTCACTACTCTTACATACAGTGGAATTCTGATTTTCAAACCCTCGATATTTCACACCTCCCAATTATTTGAACCAATGTTTTTCCCTTGACAAGAAATAATTTACCCCATCCTCAGAGACCCAGGGTCAGTCGGGTGGGGGGGGGGGCAAAGTCCAAACATGGGAAAAAAAACTTTCAGTGCAACTTTTTCTTTGTATAACGTTTTCCTGTTCTTTTGACTTTCCCTTGTCCCCACTTACTACCCCTGGGTCTTTGAGGATTAATTTACCCTTAAATTTTTTCCTTGGTGGTTAAAAAAAATCAGGATTCTGCTGTATGTAATATATGACCTTTTTAAATTAAACACTCTGTGTCTGATTATTATTTCATTGTTCATCAGGTACAACACTAAATGTGGTTGCCATGGCACTGTCAGGTTATACAGAAGAAAAGAAGACCCTCTGGCGAGATATGTGCAGGTCATTGTGTGGTCAGGTGGGATAAGAAGAACATTAATTACCTGATCATTGGACATCCCTAAAAAATTCTTATTTAGCTTTTAAGAATTTCTAGGCAACAAGAATCACTATATGCCTTTAAGTAGAAGTGGTACAGCAATTTTCCAGGAAGCTACACAGTGGTTATCACATAGACATTAATGTAACATACATGTTAAGTAGGTGTGACATGATATAAATACTCCTCTTCAAGCTCTGGGTGTGTGGCATAATTGCCTAATGGTTACCACATTGGTATGAATCATGCCATACAAGTTTCTTCTCTCCACTGCAAATGGTTAAAACCATAACTCAAGAAAAATACATGGCTTGATCGGGTTATTAAGGGGCTTTGTCTGTGGATACATGGCAATGGCCAAGTACTGTTGAGTTATGGATACGCTCTGGAGGTGTGATAGCACTAAACAGTGTAGGGTCACTCTTGGTTGTTGCCTCAAGCAACTCTCACCCTTCTTCCATGCTTACCAACCTCACACATGCAATCAAAACCCAACAGTGTTGCATCATTAACCGCTGTCAACTAGGGTAATAGCCTGGTTGAGTACTTGTATGATTGGCTAGCTTTTCATCAAGAGGGAGTAACAATCCTCATAGTTACTTCTTGTCATGTCCGTTTTAGAACCCAGGATTATAGGCTATGTTAGACCAATGTAGGATAAAAGTGAAGAACAGCTCTCACTGAAATCTGTCAATCAACTGTCACCTGAGAAATTGCCAATTCTGGCCAACAGGTTTCCAGTTAGCTAACTGTTAAACCACTCAGGTTTTTCAAAAAGAGCATCAACAGTTCATCGCCTGTTAGCATGAGGAGCTGTAGTTCAAAAACATATGTTGTAGGTTCTCCAATTTTTGTGCGCATCAAGGGTGTTAAAAAATAAACTTAAAGTCAGCCTTGCAATTTTGTCCAAGCTGCAAGTTTAATTTGATGATTTTATATTGTAGATGGAGAATCCTTACCTTAGATCAGCATTTGCTTTTCTAACCACAGAATCTGATCACTTTGAAAGCATTTTGGTGAGTGAGTTCCTGCCTGTCTTCTGTAAGTTGTTTTCTTATGATATCATCAACGATGATATCAACTTATGGGCACCACATTCTGTACAAAGAAGGATATAGTATCTACATCTACATAAGGGAGGGGGCTACTGAGGGATATATATACCCATCACTACAAGACTGAAGACTACAAAATCAAAAGGGGGAGATAAAAAAACTAATATATACATACCGGTACTTAGATAAAAAAAAACCTAAACTCATAATTAAAGTGTTACAAAAGCAATCCTGAGTGTCTAAATTTCAAAATTCATGCCAAAGAAACTTGCTGGAAAGATACTTGCCGTTGAATAGATTTGCTCAACAGTCAGTGTCATTCTCATGTTTAGTCAGTGGTGGTTACAAAGTATTAAATGTAGGATGTGTTTTCATTAAGGCTGAGGAAGGAATGGAAATTGAGGACAGAGTAGCTTTTGCATGCAAATACCTTCCTGACAATAAGGTAAGTTAAGCTTGTGAAGAATAGTCACCTGGCTTCATGCTGTCACCCAGATATCAGCAACAGATAAATAAGTGGATAGCATAATAGCTGCCTTGGCCTCGTGGTTAATGCACTCATCTCTGGATCAAATGGTCTGGGTTCAAGCTCTGGCCTGGGACATTGTCCAGTGTGTTCTTGGGCAAGACACTTTACTCTCACAGTGCCTCTCTCCACCCAGGTGTATAAATGGGTACCGGCAAATTTAATGCTGGGGGTAACCCTGCCATGGACTAGCATCACATCCAGGGGGAAGTAGAAATACTCCTAGTTGCTTCATGCTATAGAAATTGCAAATAGCTCCAACCTGATGGGTCACTTGGCTTGTATGCAGACTTTACCATTGGAGAAGTGAAAAACTTGAACCTGCACGGGACTGGAGAATAGAACTGCTCAACTAAAATGTCACCACTTCTGTCAAAGAGTTATGATTAGTTGATACTTAAAAAAAAGAACATTATTATACTCTACTTTCACCATTTTCGGCTGTAATATTCCAAGCTAAGGCTGCAGCTTTTGTGTGTCAAAAAACATTTAGCAAATAACAAATTTCTTTAGCTGCAGTTCTAAATACCTTAAATGAAAAATTATTGGAGCTTCTCCTTCCTTTTGCAAAAGAAATGATCTACTTGTTACTATACTGTATGTTCTTACTGTTAGATCTTTTTCAGTAACATGTTGTGATAATGGATCTGCATTCTTGGAAATCTTAGTGGCTTTTTTGGTATTTCAGTTACTTCAGTTCCTTGAAAATTTGTCAACAAAGTTGAGTAATGCTGGTGATTTAGATGGCATCCTCCTAACAGGTGATGATCATGTTTCTTTGGGGTTTGTAGTTTTAAAAAAAAAAGAATAAAGAATTGCTGAGCTTATAAGCTGTATTCCCAGGCAACAATCATAGACTTTTCGCTTTGTTCAAGTTTTAAACTCAAACGTGTCCCAAAAAATTCGGAAATTTTCAGTAGAGTTTCTTTTTCCGGGTATATTTAAACTGATAATTTAACAGCTCAGGTAGGATCCAGTTTTGTATAGAGTTTTCAGAGAAAGTTATTTATTCCTACTGTATGCACAGATTAATGACATCAGATTGCATGTACATGACAAAGAAGTGAAGACAGGTACCTTTCAGTCAGACAGGCCTAGGGTTTGTGTCTGCACTCGGCAACAGAATACATAGAGATTACCAGTACTGAGAGGAAATATGTTTTATGCAAAGACTATCGGAACCTCTACCATATCCTTCTCAGACTCATTAATAATTCATCATGGTTAGGCAAAAGAAGTCATGACCTTGACAGTGTTTGGATATCTGATCTTGATTAGTACAGATTTTTACAATTTTATTTCTCCATTTTCTCCTTAGTTTAAGTTTCCATTGAGAAAATATATCAAACACTCAAGACAGAATTTGACCAGATTTCCAAACACCTTGAAGAAAATACTCCTGTGTGTGTCATATTTTCGGCTATGTCCTCAGTGTTTGGAATGAGGTCAAGCACGGTCTTTCATGTTTGATATGTTACATGAAGTCCTGTGAGACTATTCCTTGCATATTTTTTACAGTTCTTTTAATGGCAGTTGTTTTAATGAAATTATTTCTGTCTTTACTTTTTTACCAGGAATTTCATCAGATGGAATTAACTTGCTTGAGAAGTATGTAAATAAGGTAAATTTATTCATTTTGTTTCTCACCTCTTACAATTATTTTCTATCTAGGCAGTGCCCTATGAGTGGAACATTAATTTTGCCTATCGCTCCTTTATACAAGAAAATTGAAGGTTGCTTTCATTGAGGAAATATATATCCTGCACATACATGTACTAGTAGTGATTCACTGCCTGCCGTATTCTGCAAGAAGAGTTTGTTCTGTCTGCCATAATTATAATAAATCTTTTATTGACCAAGCTTGTTTGGTCAAGATGGCTTGATATTGGCCTCGTTCTTTTTTTGGATGTTAATGAACCTCCACTGTATGAACATGCAAAAAAGAACTTAGCCAATATCCAGCCATCTTGACCGAAAACAAGCTTGGTCAATAACCGTTATGCAAATGTACAGTACTTGTTCTTTTTTTACTTATTTATGAATGTAAACTACATTCCAGTCCATAAAACTGCAAAAAAGAACATGGCTAATATCCAGCCATCCTGATCTCATCCTTGGTCAATAACCTATACGAGCAACCCTTGTTTTATTTACAGACAACTGATGTTCAGACAGCCAGTTTAGTCATAGTCAACTGTGTTCCTCACATCTCCAGTGAAGTTTCAAAAGATGCAAGAGTTTTATCTTGGATAGAAAAGTAAGACTAGTTTCCTCCAAATTAACTCATCAATTTGAAAATATCTTAAAATCACTTTCAATATCTTCCTGCACCTGAATGTATTGACCTCCTCCCCCTGACTGTCAGGATTCTGCTGTTATCAATTGGTAGTACAGCAACAGTGACAAGTACTCAACGTGAATTAAACCTCACTAAAACATGACTCAGTGGTTTAAAAGTAATGGCAATGGTATGGTTTGGAAGCATTGTTTCTTTTTTCTTTTTCTTTTATCATACCACTTAAAAGGAAGAACTTTGCCTTTATTCTATGTTTACTTGTCTTCTAAACAAACTCACAAGAAGGCAGTGGAATAGTGAAAATTTGGAAAGTAATACACTATTCAAGGGGTCAAGAATCAATGTCTCATTGTATTATTATAATGTTCAGTTATAGAAATTTGCTGGACATGTGGAGACTTTGGCATCAAAGGTATTGTCCATATAGGCAAGATTATTGAATGAATAGTTGACTTTCAGCTCAATACATTTTCTTCCTGCTATGAAAGTAAACTTGCTGTAGTGTGAACTAGCAAGTTCTGTTCACTTATAATTACTAATGATAATAATTTGGGAATCAGCTCTGAGTGCTAGTCAACTTGTATCATTCATTTGATTGTTTCTTTCTTCTTGGCAATGTTGCATCAATATAATTTGGAGTTCTTTGTGTGTTTCTGTTGAGTTATGGAAACATTAGTGGAAGTTTGGGAGAATGAGAAATATGCTATGAGAACACAAACTGCAGCCCAATGTTCTTACATGCACTGTGCGTCCTCCCAAACTTTCATGAGCGTTATGGCACAAAAAAATTGATTCTGTATCATAGTTATATTGAAATTAAAGTTAGAGCTGGAAAGCTAAATTAACTAGTTGGTTTTCTTGTTATGCGTCTATCAATGTTAAGCTCAGGGCAGGGGGAGCTGGGCATGTGTGGGGTATTTGACTTTTCAGAAGAATTTTTGGTCAAAATCCCCACCACAGGGTCTGAAAAATGGGTAAATCCTCACCTTAGTGTAGCCTGTTGCTCTGCAGGCGTCTGTTCATTTCAAGAAAGGCATAATTTCTCACTGTCCGTGGATGTAGAATTATTAGAATCCCAACGATTCATTGTCTGGCAAAAAGCAAGAAAGACGGTATAAATGAAAAATCCATGCAATCTCAACAAAGTGAGGTGTTCCATCAATTTTTATTGAAAGTAGTTGTTTTATTCATTGAAAACAAGTAGTGCCTTCATAAGCCATGTACACTGTACTCCTCTGAGAGAACTTTATCAAGATGGCCACACAGATGAGCTCATGTGATGTGATTTTTTCCATTCCTCATCGCAAAAATTAAACATCGCCACCCTGATGCCCAGACTCCGACTCAAGTTCTCGAGGGTGGGGAAAGCAATCAAAATCAAAAGCCCCACATATGCTCTGGATTCCTTCCCTTGGGCTTAACATTGATAGAGGCATTAGCTCCCTGTACAATTTATATTCTATGTTGGCAAAAGTTGAATCAAAAGAAAATAAGGAAGGAGAAATTAATAACAACATGTAATATGTAACTGTGTTTAACTTAAGGGAAAATAACTTCATTTCTTGGGTCTTTTCTCATAAGTAAATAATGGCCTGTATTTTTGCAGGTCATTGTTTGATATCCACTACAACCAAAAAGACCCGTCCCAGAAACCCCCTCAACAAGTGTTTGTTTCCTGTAACTTTTGTGGAAATTCTATCCTCACTAACATGCTATCGACAGGTGAGTATCGATTTATCTGGACGTGAATCTCAATCTGTTTACATCCAGAACATCAAACATATACATCCCTAGCCACAATTCTTCTTGTGAAAATTTTCTCATCCACGCAATTTTGCCATCATTCCATTGTATAGACATGTACTGTAGTTACCATGGAAAAACCAAGACCATCTGCCAAATTGAATACATTTACTAGTTGCTGAAATGGGCAAATTTCCATGTCTACCTGTACTTGTTTACTCCATAACAATAGACTAATTACAGTTTTCCACAGCAATAACATTAACAGTAGCAGCAGTTAGTAAGGTCCACAAACAAAATTGATAGCAATGTTTTTCCACAGCTGGGCCGGGTTGTTCAAAGCCCGATTAAGCTAACCCAGGATTAGCGAGAATTTGATTTCAGTTTTGTATTTTTTCGGTGAGGTTTTGAGCTTGGGCAATGTCAAACTACACAAACGATAAGAAGTGAAAGACATTTTTAAACAAGAAAAATTGATACTTCAGTTATCTCTTAAGCCTGGGTTAGCGTTAACTGCCTTTGAACAACCCAGCCCGGGCAATGATCTGTAGCAGTACAGGTTGTATTTAAGATGGTGTTGCGTGCTGTAATGTTGGAAGTCTTTTACAAGTAAATTTTAAAAATTCAACAATAAAGAAGTATTGATGGTGTTTCACTTGTATACTTAAACTGAGTGCATTATTAATCATAATTATGATGTAACCTTTCAATGGACTTTGGAATGGTGCAGAGACTATTTGATGGTACCTTGAATTTCATCAGGTACAAGACCAAGAAAACTTGCACAGTACTGCAACCCATCAAACAGAACAAAGGTAACAAAAGTAGGCCTTGTTTTTGATAGATCTCTAGTTGTCATTAACAAAGAGTTACTGATAACAAAGAATCATGCCCTTGAAGTGCAGTCAAAGCTCCAGTTGCGACCACCTCTCCTCAGTGACCAGTTGTCCAAAATACCAAAACGTTTCCAAGCCAAATCACTATTTGGAACCTCTTGTAAGCGACCACAACCTCTTTTAGAACTAAAAGTTTGAAATGTTCTTTTATTTTTAATTTCCTGTAAGTGACCACTTGATAGATAATGGAGCGAAAATTGTATAATAAGGTGTACAAGAGATGGAAATTTCTCAATGGGAAGCACTGGGTTTTTTCAAAATTGACTTTTCATATGAATAAAACATTTAAAACAAAAACCTACAACAAAGAAATTTGTTGGGTTTTAAAACCATTCCCCTCTATTAACTATGGATTATCCTTGTCTTGTGAGAAGGTCATTGACAATGATGCCACTATCATAGTCAATGTGCTATGCTGTGTTGCAGATTATGGCTTGTCCTGGCTGCCGTAAACCTCTTCCTAGGTGTGCACTTTGTCTGGTTCATATGGGAACACCCTCGTCACTTTCACAGAAGCAATCAAATCAAGGTGACTTTCATCAGTTTCAACTCTAAGGACATACAGTTTAAACATAGTTTAAAAACTTCTGGCTACCCCTTGCCTAAAAGGTGGTCTAAATGAGCTGAAGCTCATCAAGGCTGGAGCAGTTCAATTAACTTTAGTTAGTTTCCACCAAATGGTAGTTTACATGGTTTGCATGCCTTGCAAAGCCTTTCATAACAAAAAATAGGGTTTCTCCTTTAAATGTTCTTTAAATTCTCCTTGAATTTTATCGAAATATCCATGTCTTGAATATCTGATGCACCCTTCCATTGGAGTTAGACCATTTTGTAATTTGTGTACACCCCCTCCCCCCATCTGGACAAGCATTTTACATGTGATCCAGAGAAAAAAACAGCCCATGAATATTACCTTGTTGCCCTTGAATCACTCAATCTCAATCTTCTTTGTACCCTTGGATGCAGGGAAGAGTCTTGGCAAAAGGTCAGCATCTGAATTCTGCGTGAACCACCAACTCAGCCATAAACCAGATCTAACTTAGACATTGTTGAATATAAGCAGGGATATGATGAAATCACTCAATTTCCTAACTGTTACCAATGTACATTTAGCAGATCCTAGTGCAGAAAAGCCAGCAAATGTTCGGAGTGTGAATCCTTTTAATAACTGGTTCACGTGGTGTCAATCATGTCGACATGGAGGACATTCCAATCATGTTGTAGACTGGTTCAAGTAAGTGTTAATAGTAGATTGCAACACAGTCGTATTTTTGGGAACGCGAGCGACGGTAAATATTCAAATGAAAGGTCTGGAGCGAGTGTAAAAATGGCAAGCGAGAATGGGGAGAGACGGCATGTGAGGCTCGCGCGCTACACACGATAGGATGACGCTTACGGCGCTTTGTGCCTTCCGCAAAAATCAGAAAATGACTGTTTTGCAGTCTATGTTAATAGTTAAACACCTCTATGTTGCCTAATGGCCATTTTGGAGTTGTGCAGGAAACTGGGGGGAGTTTCAAATTTTAGCCAGTTGATAATCTGACACCTCCATATTAAAGATCCGGTGCAATTGGTCATTTGACCAAGACTGGTGCTTTAAGGCTGAACAGAGAACAAGTTTTTGATAGGATTTTGTTTTGGGTCAACTCTGTTATGAGTTAGATCAACCAAAAGGGACTGTGTTTCTTTACATTTCCAAACACCAAGAACAGTAAAATACATGATGTTAGGAAATCCAATAAAAATGTTTGCAAGTGTGTGCTTAATCTTTGCATCTTAAACTAAAATTTAGGTGTTTATGGTGAAATGAAATGAAAAATCCCTCTACAAAACCTTTATTACAGTTATGATATCTTTTGTTTTAATTTGAACTATTGAGGAGTTTAAGAAAGATGATTGAATTGAAGTTGAATTCCTTTTCAGGGAGCATGCCGAATGTCCTGTGACAGGATGTGGCTGTCACTGTATGAATTTAGATTCTGTTGCTATGGCAATGCCAAATAATGACATCAGTTCCTCAACATAACTTAGGTATTTTAACAAATTATAATGAAACAATGTCACTGAAGATTTTGTGTCATGGACACTATGTTTGCAGTCCTAAAGCTTACTTGTTAAGAGGATTTTTAAGAAGAAAATGAGTGCGATTTCTACATTTAATTGTCAGAGGTTTTTGAATCCTCTGCCAGTTGGTGACTTGGTTCAAATATAAATCTGATTGAATAAAAATAGAATCTACAACACTTTTTAATGTAATTTGTTCTTAACAAACAGGGAATAGAACTGTTGTTAAGACAGCAATAGCTTGCATTGTCAATATACCCTGTCTGAGATTCCAAGAGATTCTCCACCTGAACTTTGAATGCAACCACTTTTATTTCAAAGCCATGGCCATCTTCTCATTCTCCTTAATTTGCAAACATGAAGTCTTTTCTGTATAATGTATTGCTTTATAGGAAAAGACAAAACCATAAAAATACAGAAAAAGATTTTTTTGATTTGTTGACAAAATAAGAACTTTCTACTATCTTAGCAGCCATATGGAATGCTTCCAGGATTTTGTCCACTCTGAAATCAGACTAGCCAGATAGATTTATTCTGCCCAAATAATGACCATCGGTTTAATTTATCCGATACTGCTCTCAATTTTGAATCAGATTCAAAACTTCAACTGAAAAAGCAACTGTTCAAATATCAAATATGATTGAAAAAGTGACAAAGTAGCTCGTGGTAGAGGTGATCAAAAATCTAGAAAACGAAGCAGAAATTTCAATTATTTGATTAAAAAGTGTTAATAGTGGTTTGTTTGTACAACAGAAATTTGATAGACATTTGCATATCTGACAGAAATGTATGAGGCATTCTTTTGTGCATGCTCCTCCAATCAGACAAAGGTTCCTCTTGCTCTCTGGTGTGTTAAACATGCAAATTTCAATTAACTGTAGAGTAGACGAATTTCGATATATTAAATTTCAGCCTAAAACAATAGACCTCAGTACAAGGCTCTGGGGAATAACTACAGAGTTAATGTGGGTTTTATTCCCCAGAGCCTTGTGCTGAGGTCTATTGTGTTAGGCTGAATCAAATATATCGAAATTGGTCTATTGGCTGGATTAGTATTTCTCTTCTTCCCCAGGCTCTTTACACTCAGGCTTTGAGCAACAGACCTTTTTATCTTGAGAGGTTTGTTGCCCCATTTCAGACCATGTGAGAATCCTCTTTCACACTTCTTGAGAATTCTTGCTTTCAAATGTTCAAATAGTCTTGTGTTTATGAATGAATAATTCTTTGATGGATAAAAGAACCATTCTCTAGGGAATATCACATGGTCTGTAAATTAATGGAAAACAAACTGCCCAAGCTAAAATGGTCTATTGCACGCGTTTTTCTTGTTCCAGGCTTGCCTTTTGCAGCTCAACTTATTGGCAAGTGTCTCGGAAACAAAACATGTATTTTTATCAACAATTTGCTTTCTTGATTTCATATAACCTTTCATATGAGATGCAGAGTGATACTCTATCACTAATCCAAACAATATTTGATACTTGAACAGAAGGTACAGTTGAATGATTGCATTATTCAGTTGCAGTTTTATTTCTTAGATTAAAATATCAAGCAATTTTGGATTAAAGAAATCATTGGTCATTATTTAAGCAGAACACGTGCCATTTTGACTAGTAATTTTATAGGCTTCCCCTTTTGTTATTTTACACGATTTTGCACTTGTATGGACAATAAAATTTGTTTCTGAAAACATCATTTTTACGCATAAAAAAACAGATCCTGAAATTATTGATAGTACCGTTTATGCATAATTGTGTGGTTAATATTTGTGGTCCTTAGATCAACTTATACTGTATAAGATCGTACACAGCAGGGTTGTGATTGTTTTAATGTGTTCCACTGAAATTTCTTGTGTGTTTAGTAAATATGTTAATTATGTAGCTTTTTTACTTTTGCTTTGTGTTCTGTTTTTGGAATACTTAGAATAGAGACATCCTCTTCTTGTTCAAGCAGCTTGCTAGAAAAAGTTCCATTTTTGGGAGAACACATTAACTTAAACAGAAGATAAGGCATTAATAACCCAGTCAATTTTGAATTTTAGAGAAACCGTACCTCTTATTTCGTTTGAAATCTTGATCGAAGTCAACTTGTGTTGACACTCTGATCACACTATTTTACTTTTAAATGCCAAAAATAAAAGAAATGTTGAACCAACAAGTTGTGAAAACTGTTTTTTGCTTCTTAACACATATTTCGTAATGTTGACCTGTGAACAGTGCTGACAAAATCCACTTTGATAAACACAATTGGACTACCACATGCATCGTAACCATTATATTAACCAGACTGCAAACATCAATTAATGAAACCAAATGTTTTCAATAGTTGCTGTCTGATTTGAACTACCAGTAATGGTGAAACAAAATCAAGTTTACTTGAAAAAGCTGTCTCTTTAAATAATTACTTAAAAATGCTGTCACTTTTGATACTTGAAAAGTTTCTACCTACTCTGTGTAAGGATGACAGCAATGTGATAGCTTTTAACAATTTTGAACAGCTTCGACTTGTTAAAGTAGATGGACACAAACGGCAAAGTGTGTGTGAACCATGTTTAAAATTTGTTGTTAATAAACAATCATAACTTTTATATTTGTTTATGCAGGGCCCTACTGAAGAGCACTTTATAGTGAAGTGGGTGCCCTATTTAAAATTTAATTATTGTTATTATTATCATCATCATCATCATTATTATTATTATTATTATTATTATTATTATTATATTAACACTGTAAAAACCTGCATTAAAGAACCCATGATTTTCTGTACATGGTTGATGTTATTCTCGCATATTGGATGAGTAGCAAGAAATGAGTCTGAATAGATTGTCTTAAGAGTGAAAACAGTGATTTCTGATGTATGGTGTGCAGATTTTAAATCTGTTTTAATTAGTCCAAGGGGTTTCAGAAAAGCTCACTTGGGTTTTTAGGGCACAGGGTACTAGCACCTTCCATCTAAACCTTTATCACCATAAAAACACAGCTAGTGCATGGACCTTGGAAAATACTCTGTACAAAAGAAAAGAATATGGGACACACACCAGATCAAATTGGAATTGGGCTGTTGAAGAGGGAGGAGCAAGAATGAAAAGCAACAAACTCAAGCCACAAATGATGCTGGGTCCAGGACTGCGACATACACCAGTGGTGCAAGGTGAGCACTCTCACCAATGAGCCAGCCATCCCTACTTCCTGACACAAATTAGAACTCTCCTCTTTGAGCTTGTCTTTCCAAATGGTCCAAACCCGGACAGCCAAGACACCCTTTAAATTGTTAGTTTGTATTATTTCAGGTACAGTTACAGATGTGATAAATTTGTACCTTGTACCAAATTCATGAACTTGAGTCAAATACTCTCTGCTGTAATCAACAAAACGTTTTACTACCCTATAGCTAGGACTCTTACGTGTTACAATATGAATGTACAAGTAGTTTTATGTAAGCGTCTTCATATTGTATGAGAATGTCACTCATTGTGAAAATTTCAAATGCCCCAGCTTCAGACCAGTATTTGCAATTTCTCTCAGAATTTTAAAAACCTACCTACAATTGAAGCATTATTGCACATTTTTTCAGCTGAACCACAACAACAAACTTCATCAACAAATTTCAATAGCCATTTTTTTACCTTTATCGCTTTTAATTTTTATTTGTGCTTAGCAGGGCACATGCAAATACTCAAAAGACTGCTATAGCCTGATCTTTATACCCTGGCAAGATCCCAGACAGTGCGACATTCATCCATCGTGAAAACACAATGATCAAGATGTCTGAGAAATTCAGGGATTATAATAAACAGTACCCTTTTGACATTGTGCCCCAGACTTTGCATTAGTTGGTAATTAAATCCAATTTAGAGGGTCCACAAAATTTTTACACAAATCCAGCACACATCAACTGGTGTAGATTAAACTCAAATATCACAATAGCAGCTTTAAACTCAAAAGAAACACAATGGCCGAAAAAAGGGGCATGGATGGGCAAAATTGGAGAAGATTTAAAAAATGGATGGCAATTTGTGATAAAAACTTGAAAAATGCGACCCTGGTATTTTTTATTTTTGTCTCAATTTACATAATAACAAGATTTTGACAACCACATGTCATCATTATCAAGTTTAAATTACGGAGTTGAATAAAATGTAAAAATGAATGTGAATAATATAATAGATATAATAAATAAACAAGAGAATATTCATTGACAAGGAAACTGAAGCAGAACGTCTTCCATGAATAGAGTTTAATTAATTCATTATTATTTTTGATAATGGCAACATGCGGTTGTCAAAAAGTTACTGTCTTTTATTAGTGGTTTTATTTTTTAATGTTTTCATAAATGTTCCCTCATTATTTGCGAATATCATCCTTGTTTGTTATGTGGTGGTGATTTTGCCATTAAAAGGTTGTTTAACTCCTGATTAACCAAAAAACACTTTGTAGTGACATAGCCCCTTTAAACGCGAGTCATCATGCACTGACACATCACTAATATGACAAAATGAAATATATATACTTGGTTAAGACTCTATACAGATTTTTTCCCTCCATCCTTGTTTTATTGTCAGCAATAGCTACAAACACTTCCACTATATCAAACATCTGAGACATCTCTAACAAGTAAAACAGAAGGAGGAGGCCATACAATAATATGCCTATCCTTGCAACTGTTACATGTAGTCATATTGAAAATCCCTGAACATCAGTCTCTTGGGTATTCTATACAGTAACTGTCTCTTAGTAGTTTTTGAACATGTCAGCTTCATCATTATACAACCTGTGATTAAAGTTCCTTTTATCTCCTCAATCTGTAAAACTTTCACAGTAACAACTGAACAATGTTATTTGTGCATCTGCTTAGTAACCAAATCCATTTGATTGGGTTGACCCAAATATTTCAGGGAAATCAATTGTCATTGATACAGCTTCACCATAAAGCTCCAAATCTATAAAACAACAACATTTAAAGGAAATTAATTCTTTAGGTACTAGTTTAAAAAAAATTTCCACCAACCCCCTACCCCTGCCAAAAGAATTTCCTCTAGCATGAATAGTTTATTAATGAAACATTGAAGCAATTTGATCCCTTTATAGTACCTCTGTTATTTGAATTTTCTCCAAAAAAAAAAAGCATTCACTTAAGCGAAGGATAGAATCTAGCAGCCTGACTGCAAAATCATTAACCCTGGGTTATCAGACATGACTTTCTTTCTGAGCTGCAACTTTCTTTCTTTCCATTCTATTTTTCTCTGTCTTATTCTAACAACAAAAAATTGTGAACTATTTTTGACTTTTTGTCATAAATACTATTTATTATGCTGTATGTGTGGTAAATAACCCATTGACTCCCATGCTGCCTGTAACCAGCCGTGATGATCATTGGCCTTTTTTCCACTTCTAACATCATCACCTTTGACCAAAATTGGCATCACCTATACTCAGGTTCTGCAGGAGATCTTTCCAATGATCTTTCCAATGATACCCGGATCAGAGTGATTTCCTGCAGCTACTCTTAGCTACTCCATGGTAAAAATTGGCCATCTCGATGACGCTTTCTCAGAAATTTTTCAATTGGAAGCAAGCCCAGTAGAAGGTCAATCACTGTGCACAGCGAAAAGAAAAGAAAAGTATAAAAAGGAAAGGCTAAAGAAATTCAAAAAAAAAACGAAAAGGCTAAAGACATAGGTCACTTTCTTGTCCAAAATTTTGATTTCTGCGCATACCCGAGCAAAAATGTCATAAAACGCGATGCTTGGGGATAGAAAGGCATGCTGTCCTGTTGTCCTGTTGTTTTTGAGAAGATTGGAGCTAATCGGCCCATATCTAGGCTGAAAATCTCCAAAATGTCAGAAAAATGCATTTTTGGCAAAATGCCCTGGGAGTCAATGGGTTAAATTGTAAATTGTCTAATACTCTCTTAAACTGTTTGTGTAAAGTGAATAAAATTGGCCTGACTTGAATAAGGCAGCCAATAGGAATCCCGTGACTTCACAGTCCAGAAATAATGTTGAAAACAATGAATGATGAAGTCATGTCATGTTTAAGTTTTGATATCCCACGAACCTGCCTGTGACTGAAGTTTTCTTTTTTTGTTCAGACTTTGCTAAGCTCCAAATTTCATTGTCACCTTAAATTACAGAGTAAAAGCATCACTTACCAAAGTCATTGTTGTACGGAATAATCCTTTGACCTGATAAGGAACAATTACGCTCCACTCTCCCTATAATTTCCACTGCTCCTTGGAGCTGTTCATCAAGCTAAACAGTTTGATAAAATAAAACTATCAGTGATTCAGCAAAAGATTTACAGTAAATTATGTAATTCACCTTACTATGCCTTATTACCATATCCCCTGCCTCAATAGACCACTTCTGAGGGTCATTTTGCCTCTGTGTCAAGACAAGTCTTTGTGCGACACCATTCATGTGGAAATGTGTTCCATCTACATGTCCCAGACATGTTCATTTTCATGCAAATCAAACTCATTTTCATATGAAAGGTTTTGCATGAAGGCACAAGGTAACTCGGAAATAATGCCAACTTCTCTCGACTCAAGCATTTAGTCTGGCTGTATTTTAAGAAAGGTTGGTGTTCAATTTTGAAGTAATTCTTGTGACTCTAAGAAGGTGTGTATGGGTCGTACAAATCCTATATGAACACTGGTGAAACAAGAGGCTAGCAGGTGACCCAGCTTCCACAGAACAAAGCAGCTACAAGTATTGTTACCATCCCTGGATTAGCTGGGTACATGCAACCATTGCAGGCAAACTCCCAGCATCTATGTCTGGTGGTTCTAGCAATTCCTAACCCGGACAGAAAGAGTACTTTAATACGTACATGGTGGAGGTTTTGATGGATACCATGTGACTGAGTGACAATATTTATCAGAAATTATTATTTACTATTAAATAATAATTTCTGATAAATATTGTCATCATTCTCTGGACTGCTTGTTGTGTTTTGTACCCTGCCCGTGTTGGGTTTCGGCCAGATTATCACCAAGCAACAGACTTACAGGTGCATCCAGAGTAACATTGACGATCTTTTGATCACATGCCATGAGCTTGAGCTCAGCTCCATTTGAACTTATCTGTTGGTTAAACCAAAAAGGTCCTTAGTAAAATGTTCACACATGCCTTTCCTTACGTGCACCTCTATACTTCAGACACCTAAAACCAAAATTCATATAACCTTGACTTCTGCAACACAGAGACCTATACAATACTCTCGTATCTATGTCCTGTCACAGTAAGCGTTACTGCACCTTCAAAATCATTTGCACTTTTGCAAATTTACATCACAACAGATTTTCACTCCCTCATCTCAGCATACCTCTAAGGAAACAGAAGTTCACTTCGCTGGGTATGTTTGTTGCTTATTTTCAAAGCTCATTATCTGCCATTGCAATTATGACCAATGACAGCAACTTCAGAGTTTGCCAGATTTTGAAACGTGCAATAAGGAGGTTCGCCAGTGATAAAATTTTAGCAGGAAACCTTTGGAGTCACTCAAAAATTGCAATTTTCACACCAAACATGGTTACTGATAGAGATGATAGCTTACCCCAGGGATAATTCGCCCCCAGCCCCTACCCCGTCACGTGTCCTTCGTTCAAAAATGTTCGGTTGTACAGATTTCAACAAGATTTAAAATTGTTACCCTTAGTCAGCCGATGAAGACGATGTAATCTCGCACCCTTAGTCTCGGAAATTCTCTACTGTAGACCCGATCGTACAACTGTAATTTAGAAGAAGTTTAAACTTTCGGAACGAGATCGAATCCCACACTGCAAGGTTTTTGGGTAATTCGCCGGTCAGATTCGTAAACTATAGCTGACTATAGGCAAATGTTTCCCCCTGATATATAACTAAGATCTAATTCTTTACAAAAAACGACGAAAATTAAAAAAAACTTATAGCGTAGGATGTTCTCGTGTGTTTGCAACAAGATAAAGCATCGAGAGCGAGCCCAGCTAATCTTGTTGTACTAACTTAAGCTTACCTCTGTTACGTTCCCTACCAGACAAACAATCTTTCCAGAATACTTTGGTAACATTGAAGCATTGATTCTTGGTGCCTCCATGGCAAAATAACAGCAAATAACCTAGAAAATCTAACGATTTTCTCAAACAAGTACACCACAACTTCGCGGTAAAAATCTAAAAAATTTTGGCGCGCAGTAGAGGGCTTTCTAAGACTTAGTCCTTTTTGGGCTAAGTTGATCCGTTTGGTACCAGGACAGGAAGGGCTCCCGCTATTTATGGATCTAACGTATTCTTGGAAAAAAACGGTTTCTCGTCATTCTGAAATCTGTCATTGCACAGTAATGCTGCAAGCAGCTAGACGTGGAAATGAGTTTTCTTTCTGGTATTTATTCGAAAGTTTTGGGAACAAACTCGAAGAAAACTGAGCAAACATCTTCGGACTCGGGGACTAGTTTCACTGAGGCGTTCGATAATGAAGATGGCTTTGTCTTGTACACTGCTGATCAACACAAACGTTACAAGGTATGGAACGGGTTTGATTGCTCTGTTCTTAACATTACGAAATAGTTAGAGTATTTTCAAAAGTTGAGGTGTTTGTAGAGATACCGAATTCCGGGCGATCGCCAATAATTTTTTTATTAATTACCTTCTAACTTCTTGACCCTAAAAACGTTGTTCAAAAATACGTCAAATATCCAAAATGTTTCCAACAAAAACGCCAAAAGTCAGCCAAAATGTCTCAGAAAAATGTATTTCATGGGCTTTCCTTCGTATTGCCTGGGAGATTTGCTGACTCGTACGGAGATCTCCGAGTCTGGAGATACGGTCTGTATCCCCCGGCGGGAGACTCCCGGACAACAGTTGTTTGGTTTATCTTATAAAAAATTAAGTTGGAAATAAGTGAGCTTAATATCAATCACTGCTGGTTGGTAAAAATATCTCTCTTTCAGTGCTTAAGGGATGTGGGGTACGGAGTTTCACAGGGAAATTATGCATTCATGAAAAGTACGTAGGGGTTGCTAGGAAAAATCATCCCTGTTCTTGAGTCACGACTTAAGTAAAATATGCCCCCTTCCAGAAAAAGGATGATTCTTATGCCCTGACTAAGGCTCTTCCAGAATCAGCTGGGGGGGGGGCACAGAGTGCTCCAATGCCCCCTCCCCTCCCCCCGTATTGACCAAAATCAACTTAAGGCTAAACTTTTATGTGTTCCTTTATAGCACAGCGACTACAACCCTGAAACTGCAAACTTGAAATCTTATGAACATGTGCAACAGAGTTGCCCCTACCCACCCTCAGGTAAAAAGGTCCTTTGAAGCTATGTCAGTGTTATCTGGCAATGTATTTAAGTGCTGTAACGATTTGGGGAACGTTATGATAATGCCATTACTAAGCCAGAGTTGTCAAAAATAACTCGCTATTGATGGGGGGGGGGTGTTTACAGTTTTAATCATGCTTTAGATCAGTTTTTCAGGCTTTGGATTTGAAATATCTTCTATTTCAGTTTTATTTGTTTTTTGTGGATTTTCAGGGGGGGGGGTCTTTTTAGCTTTCGGTTTTTGGTGATAAGGAAGGAGATTTTTTGGTTTTGTTTATTCCTTTGCCTTGTTCCTAGGCCTCTCTATTTCACCTTGGTCAATCCCCCTTATTAAGTTCACTTGGTGTGCCATATAGATGACGCAAATAGACAATATCTGTATTCTTGGTATTGGACTGTTTAAACAAAGTGCATTGTTTACTGACATCATTTACAGTTAACTCATGTACCTTTCCACTGTGTCTCTAGCATCAAGTTCTTACACAACAGCAACTTCATCTATAGCTGCAGGAAAACTGACAGCTCAGAAGAAGACCACAACATTCCTTACAGTGTCTGATCTACCCATGGAGCTGTCCAAACAACTGCAGGCTGTCATGCAAATGAACCAAGGCACTCCTGATGTTCTTAGAAGATCCTTGCCGAATATTGACCAGTATCAGTATGACTTTTCTCTAGAGAGAGCTGTGTTAAGATCATTTGAAGGACACATGTGACTGGCTGTAGATGTGAATCCATTGACGAGACTTAGCAGTAGTCAGTTGAGTAATTTTCATTGAAAAGACAGAAAGAGATATGTACTAAGGATCTATGTTTCTGTGATAAATTCTTTGCATAACTAATAAGACGTGAAAAAACATAAGCCAACAATCACAAAGTGATGTAGTAGTAAATTGTAGCCATTATTTGGGTCATTATACAATGCCTGTCCCCACTGGGGACACAAACAATGTCTGCAACGGAGAGCACGAGTGATGTGGCATACTTCACATTTGACACAAGAAACCACCTTTCCTCTGCACAGGGTTCTTAACTATTTGCTATCAAGTTCAGTTTCAGCGATGAAGGTTAAGTGAGAAAAAACTGGTGAGAGTGAAACATAAATTAAAGCTTTTAATCAATTTTTATAATCAATGAAGTACTTTCTCATGCGTGATTGGTCTGAAGATTTGACACACCCAAAACTGGGGTATATTGAAGGATATCTCCATAGTGATAATCTCTAACTTTCAAAACGTTCAGCATGTTTAGTTTTCATCACAAATAAATTGTCACCTCGATAGAAACGATTGTTTAAACAGGCAAAGGTCATAGCCAGACAGAAAATTCTTACCAAGGCACAATGCTGTCCATGTTTTTAACACATAGCCTCTTTGAGGATCCTGAGGTAAATAACCTCAAAATTTTTACTGAGCCAGATTCCTCGGTTCACCTGTTGCTAGTTACAAACTTGTGGACCAAGCAAGATATGAAATTACAAGAAGTTATTTTAAAACCTGACATCTCTGAAACATATTGGCCTTGTGGGAATTTATTTGAAGGATAATAAGAATAATGGCCTCTGGCCTCAATTTGTCTTCAAAATTGTTCATAAATGTGTTTCACGTCCATGCACCAAGCATATTTTGCTTTTAGAATTTTTATTAGCTCCAAGGAGAAGGCCTTTTCCCAGTTGCCTATTGCCTCTGCGTCAAAATGCGTCTTCATGCAAATCCATTCATACGAAAATGTGTTCTGCCTACAGGTTTATTTTCACGTAAATCAAACACAGTTTTATATGGAGTGTTTACTGCAAGGACTTGTTTTGAAACAGAGGCGCAAGTTAACTAGAAAATGTCCTATTTGTTTGGTAATCTTGGCCATTTTTCTTTATGAGAATTCAGATGTCTTTTATATCTGAAAATTCCGCTCAGTGAAATTAGAGATGGCAGACTCCATGGCATTGCCATCTTAGTTTGTTATATCACCAGACTTTTACTAATTCAACGCTGGTTTCCTTGGAACTTCCTTAAGTACATTCTTAGTTATTTTGTTGTAAATGTAGATGAAGGCGATTTGTATATAGATAGTCAAAATAAAAATGTTTATCATGAGATTTTAAACTTGCTTCAACATGGTTTATTAGTCTTTTTTTCAAATGGATATAAGTCACGACGTTAATACACTGTAAATACGCCGGCAACCTTATTTAACCAAAACTAAATAATAAACAATTATTGGATGACGTCAATGTCAAGGTAGGGGTTTTCAGGCGAAGCTGAATTGAAGGCTGAGGTTGGTAACCCTTACCGAGACCTTGATTATTCTGGATATCACAAAAATCGAATCAAATGATTGTTTTATTATACATTGAACGAAAAAAATGGAACTCATGTCTTTGCTTCTTCACTGACGGCTAGCAACACAAAGCGTGCGAACTTGACATGATTACCCTTAGAAATCATGCACTGCAGTCAAACATGACGTGATTGCTCATGACCTTGAGTGTCCTTGGCATGATTGTATAATCTGCAGCTAGATGAAGTCAAAGGCGCTGATTTCGAAAATTCGCTGTACGCTTTCGCCAATCAGAAAAGAGATGGTGAGTTCCATGTATCCACCTTGATTTGGCTTGATTGGGCTGAGGGGTGATAACCCTTCCGTAAAAAAAACAGAGGCAGAGATAATTCACTGTATCAGGGAGGCGCTGTGACTATACCTTGTAAGAGGGATTCAATGACGCACGGGAGCCAAATCCCACAGGATACCCCGGGCCGACTAGGCCACTGATGCACCCTAAACACACCCTGAAGGTTGGTAACTGGAATGTACGAACGCTTTACAGAAGTGGCAACATCGCACAGGTAGTAAGAGAGATGAAGAGGAAAGGTATAGACGTCACGGGCATCAGCGAAATGCACTGGACGAGCCAAGAGAAAGTGCAACTTGCAGAAGGAGACAGTATAATTTACTCTGGAAGAGATGATGACAACCACAGACAGGGAGTAGGTATATTGATGTCAAAAAGTGCAACTAGAGCCCTGATAGAGTGGAACCCCATCAGCGAAAGAATAATCCAAGCTTGGTACTATTCCAAATGCATCAAGCTTACAGTCATTCATGTATACGCACCAGCGGAAGATACAGATGAAAAGGAAAAAGACGAGTTCTACAAAAGATTGCACTTAATGATGGCTCTGTGATTCTTCCATCTAAGTACGCCAGGAACATTGGCGTCACGTTTGACAATGTACTGAGCTTTGAGCGCCATGTTACTGATATTTGCAAGTCTTGTTATTTTAATATTCGTTATATTTATCCTATTAGAAAATTTTTATCTGCCGAGCATACGAAGATTTTAGTTAATGCCTTTGTTACCTCAAGACTTGACTATTGTAATTCACTGCTATACGGTCTTCCTTGTGGCCTTTTACATAAGTTACGGTTTGTACAGAATTGCGCAGCTCGCTTAATTTTAGGTGGCGGCAAGTATGACCATATCTTAGCTCCTAGTTAGTATAGGTAATCATACGGTTTCGAGTTCAATTTGGAATTAATTTGCACGAGTGCGAAGCGGCTCGTGCAATTTCAGCTTTTTGAAAAACTCACAAGTGCAAATTAATTTCAAATTGAACGAGAAAAACCGTATGATTACTTATTAATAATACGATTATGATTACTTATGATAATAATACAAACATGAAAAAACTCGCGCAGAAAAATTGCCGGAAGATGTTTCTTGAAGCCATTTTTTCCCATTCGAGAAAACTTTTTTCAGAGTTTCCGTACAAAATTTTTGTCACTGCTTTACATGATATTATTGGCCAAAATTTCTCATTGTCTTTCTGCCAATCATTACCCAGAATTACGATTTGTAATTTGCACTGGTGTTACACTTTTTGCACTGGTGTTACACTTGAACTGCACTGCTCTCAGCCAATCAGAATCGAGTAATGTTTTCATGTGTATTATTACATTGGTAATCTTCCGCACTTATACACCCCTAATAGGTTGTTAGGGTCTTCATCTAAATTTCAGCTTCAAGTTCCTCCATCGAATCTAAAAACTTATGGAGAGCGAGCATTTTCTGTATGTGCCCCTAAGGTTTGGAACTGCTTTCCTTACTATATTAGTTGTAGTCCCAGTGTCAGTGCTTTTAAGTCATCTCTGAAAACTTATTCAATAAGTTTTAAACGTTATTTCATTTCTTAGGTAATGTAAGTTTTATTATTCTACAGTGAAAACTTATTAAGCGGACCCCATATTAGGCGGACACCTTCTATTAAGTCGACACCAGCTTAAGTCCCTAAATTTCTTCCCACATTTACTGTAAAATAAACCTGCGTTCAGCGGACACCTCTGTTAAGCAGACGAAGACACCAATATTAAGCCATTTCGTTCAACGAAACCTGCAATAAGCGGACACTTCAAGGGCTTTTCACTTCTAAAAGCTCAGCTCAGACACCGTTAACATTCTTCAGCGACGTCGTTTTAAAGCTCAGTAGATTATTCCAGATTGATGCATTGACTGTCTGGACATTATGCTATAAGCAGTCTTTGATCTTTAACTATTATTGCTGAACCTGTTTAGAGCGGACACCCTTTATTAAGCGGACACTAGTGAGGGTCCCAACGGTGTCACAGGAGAAGAAAAAGCCATGGATCAGCAAGGAGTCATGGGACGTCATAGATCACAGAAAGGGTTTTGATAAGAAGATCTTGAGCATGAGTTCACGCTCTGAAAGGATTAAGAGACAGCTTAGGGCAGAATATGTAAGGAAGGATAGGCATGTGAAGTGGACCATAAAGGCAGATAAAGGAAATGGACAGGTAGGCAGAGAAGGCCGCAAGAAACAAGCACGTGGAGACACTTTATGGGCTCACTATGCAATGAATGATCGCGGCAAAGCATAGCAGTGTTAGACAAGAATGGAAACCTACTAAGTAAAAATGAAGTGCAATCAAGATGGTCAGATTAGAGAAGAACCAGAAAACCCCATGACTAGTGAAGAAGACTGTGGATTCGAGTTCAGTGAAATAATTGAAGAACTGAATTGCAGTCAGTGAGCTAACGTTAGGTGAAAGGAAGCCATAAAGGGACTTGGGACAAAGCTCTAGGGATTGGCTCTATTACAGCTGAGTTGTGGAAAGCGCCAACATTGAATTTTCAGCAGAGAAAATACATCAATTGATGATAAAAATATGGAACCATGAAAGGATTCCCGAGGCTTGGAAACAGGGAATTATCGTTTAATTGCCAGAAAAAGATAATCGTAAGGGATGCAAAAACTCAAGAGGGATAACGTTGCTGTCTGTCAGAAAATACTAGGCAGGATTATTGTAGATCGAATAAGGAAGGGTGTTGACAGACGATTAAGGAAGGAACAAGCCGGTTATAGGAAAGGCAGGGAAGCAACAGACCTGGCAGGTTTTCATCCTATAGAATATCATTGAACAGGCAAATGAGTGGCAAGCTACCTTACATTTTAACTTTACAGATTTCGAACAAGCTTTTGATTCCATCCACAGAGAAAGTTTATGGGAGATTATGGGGAGGTATGGAATTCCGGAGAAAATAATGAAAATGGTCAAAGTGTTTTACGATGGCTTCAAGTGTGCAGTGATGGATGGAGGGGAGATAGGCGAATGGTTTGACATAAAAACTGGCGTCAAGCAAGGATGCAATATGTCTGGATTCTTGTTCTCGATCATAATGGATTGGGTAATGAGACGAACAGTTGAAAATGGTGAGAACGGAATTAGATGGAGGTTTACATCCAAACTGATTTGGACTTTGCAGATGATATAGATGTATTTATGCTCGGTGCGTTGGGAATTACGTGTCGTATGGAGGTTATGTCATGCGTACATGCAGCATTCAGGCGTGTTTATCACGCTTGTTGTTTCGGTTCTCGTTAAATAGGTTCACCACGTTTTCTGCTCTCACTTTAGGTCATTTCAGTGCCTATAATCGACCGTCACTTAGTTTTCTCTTTCTTCCGTTTCTACAGGTCATTCAGCGTCCTGGCATGTCATCCGGTTTTTCATCGGCTGTCTCCTCTATTACTCCAAGCAATTTTACTAATTTTCGTCCTCAAACGTCAAAGGGCCCCTTTGCTAAAGGCCGTTACGACGTCTGCTTCGCCTGTGGCAAGACCGGTCATTGGAGAGCCAATTGCCCCAACTTATACTTCACTGCCGGATCAACCTACAAACAGCTCCAAAGTTTGCCAAGTAAAGACAGCGGTCCTTCTGGGCAGCAGTAATTCTATTGCCGAGCATAAAGCAGTGAAAGAAACTCTTGAAGGTATTTCGGACGATGGTCCAGTTTTCCAGGAGTGTTTTGAATTTGAGAATTCTCCCAATAGTATTCAATCCGTCAAGGGTAGGCTTAGGCCTCACTTTAGTTTTTGGTTGCATACGTTAGGCGCAAATGATTTCATTCTCCGGGTTATCGACAAGGGTTATATCATTCCTTTTATTACAGTTCCCCAGAATGCATTTTTTGACAATAACCATTCAGCGCTTATACACGCTGATTTTGTTTCGGAGGCTATTCAGGAGCTTATTCTGTCAGGCTCAGTTGTTCAAGTATCTAGTCCTCCTCAGGTCGTCAATCCTTTGTCTGTTTCCATACAGAGTCGCAGCAAGAAGAGGTTGATTTTAGACCTTAGGCATGTCAATAAACATATTTGGAAAGAAAAGTTTAAGTTTGAGGATATCAGAAACGCTTGTGTTTATCTTCTCTTTGATCATTTCATGTTTAAATTTGATCTTAAATCTGGCTACCACCATATTGATATTTTGCAGGAACATCAAACTTTTCTAGGATTTTCTTGGGTTGTAAATGGTGTAAGGAGGTTTTTTGTATTTACAGTTCTCCCTTTTGGGTTATCCTCAGCTCCTTATATTTTTACTAAGGTTGTTCGTGTTCTTGTCAGATATTGGAGAAGTCATGCTGTCAGAATAACAGTTTACCTTGATGACGGGCTTGGTTCCGCCCGTGATTTCGCTCGCTGTGAAGCTGCTTCATTATTTGTTCAGACTTCGCTTCAGCTTTCTGGTTTCCTGCCCAATGACAGTAAATCGATTTGGCAACCAACTTCTCGTTTAGTGTGGTTGGGTTATTGTATTGATTTATCCATTCATGCGATATCCATTCCTTCAGAAAGGATTCTCAGTGTCGTACAGGTTATTGATTCAATTCGTTCTCAGTATTTTTCAAGTACTGCTAGAAAATTGGCCCAGTTTGTCGGTAAGATTATCTCAATGGGTTTCGTCTTTGGTAATATTACTCGTATTATGACAAGGTATTCCCACTTTGATATTTTAAGAAGTCCTACATGGGATGAAAAAATTTCCCTGTCGCGTCCAACTCTTAATGAATTATGTTTTTGGAAAGAGAACTTTCCTTTCCTAAACAGTAGGCGCCTGTTGTCTATACAGTCCCATTACACCCGTGTATGTTATTCCGATGCGAGTTCTACAGGTTGCGCCAGTTATATGTTAGACTTTCATAACACCATATCTCACAAGTTGTGGAGTGCTGAAGAGGCTCAGAAGAGCTCCTCTTACAGGGAACTTAAGGCTATTTCTCTGGGTCTAGAATCTTTTTTGCCTTTAGTCAAAGGGCACACTATTAAGTGGTATACTGATAATCAGAGCGTTTCTAGAATTGTTGAAGTAGCAAGCATGAAGCAAGATTTACAATGTTTAGCCTTGCGTATTTTTACTATGTGCCTGCTCAGTTGCATCACATTAGAAGTTGAATGGATCCCGAGATCGGCTAATGACAAAGCTGATTTTTTGAGTAGAATTGTGGATTATGATGATTGGCGGGTCAAGAGGGACTCTTTCCTTTTGGCCGAAGAAAAATGGGGTCCTCACTCTGTTGACCGTTTTGCGAACCATGAGAATACTCAGTTGCCCCGTTTTAATAGCAGATTTTGGTGCCCTGGTACAGAGGCGGTTGATGCCTTTTCTGTCTCTTGGGCGGGTGAGAATATTTGGCTCGTTCCTCCTATTTTTCTCATCCCTAAGGTCCTTAATCACATGGTTGCCTTCGACGGTCGAGCTACACTTGTCGTTCCTGCTTGGCCTTCCGCACCATTTTGGCCCTTAATTTTTACCGATGAGGGTTTGTCTCCCATATTCTCTGATATTTTCGAGATCCCCTTGGGTACTGATGTTTTCGTTTTGGGAAATTATAAAAATTCCCTTTTTGGATCACCTAATTTCCGTTCAGGGGTCCTGTTCTTGCGGTTTTCCTAGAGAGGCCTTATGTTGCCCACCCCCCTTTTTCAGACATGTAGGGGGTTTTCTCTGCAGTTTGTCGAGTTCTTACACTCATACCACATGGTATCTGAGTATCCTCGGATGCACTTGGATCCTTGTTTTTGTTGACCACTTGGTCTTTTTTAATATGTAGGGACCACTTGGACCCTTAGTGGCAATATTTTGCTGTCTTTTGGGACCACTTGGACCCAATTTTGCCTTGTTTCACTGCGCATTGTATTTTTCTGATTATTTTTCCTTTGTTCACTTTTGTTACTGTATTTTCTCTACTTTTTGCTTCAGATGTTAAAGCAGCTGCCAGTCGGACGTTTGGTGTTGTACTTTGTGAGAAGTTTTGGCTCTCTGCCTTTAATTCTCGAGCCGATAACACAGTTATTAATTATTGCAAATCATTTTGTAAGTTTAAAGCATGGTGCTTGCTTAGCTCTGTGGAGGTTTCTTTTCTCCCAGCTACTTCATTCACAGTTTCCTTGTATTTGCATCATTTACTAGAAAATTCATTAGGTAGTTCCACCATTTACAGCGTTTTTTACGCTATTAATTGGGTACATAAGTTAGCAGGTTTTGAGAATCGCAATCCGTGCGACAAGTTTCTTGTCAAGTCTATTGTTGAGGCTTCCAGTCGTGTTCCTCGGAATCCTGTCAGGAAGGCGGAGCCCATTACCCCGGAAATCCTTGGCTTAATTTTGCAGCGTTACGGGGACAGTAGTAACTTACTTGATATCAGGTTTGTCTGTATGTGTTTACTCGCATACGCTGGCTTTTTCCGCATTTCCGAGCTTTTAAGTATTAGGAGATCGAATATTGTAACTGAAGATCTTTATCATAAGATTTTCATAGAAGTTGGCAAGACTGACAAGTACAGAGAGGGTTCCTGGGTTTATATTGCTAAGACCGGTAATTTTACTTGCCCTTATACATACCTTATTAAGTACTTCGAAGCTGCCAGGATTCCTTCTCTTTCTCAGAATTTCATTTTCAGATCCTTACGGTACGACAAGAATTTGAAGAGCAATGTCTTGTCTTCAAAGCCCCTCACTCCTAGCAGGGCAGGAGAAATTCTTAAGGAAAAGTTGAAAGCTATTGGATTAGATCCTTCAAAGTTTAGTAATCACAGCTTTAGGTCTGGAGGCGCTACTTCCGCTGCAAATCTGGATGTTCCAGATCGGCTTTTCAAAGTTCACGGAAGGTGGAAGTCAGATTCGGCTAAAGACGGCTATGTCCACGATAAACTCGACTCGCGTCTTTATGTTCCTTTGCACATTGGAATCTAATTTATTCAGTTCTTGTAAGAGTGAGTTTAGATTCAGTTTGTTTTTTCCTATCTCTTATACTTCTGTAAGTAGCGTTTAGCAGGTCGCATTATAGCACTGCTCGACCTATTCCTCCTATACAATAAATTCATTATTGTGTATTGCTTCTGTTTCTCGTCATTACAGAGTTAAGAGCATAAATAAGTTATTTTCGGTACGCAGTTTAGTAAATAACTCTAATTTCCTCTACCAAACAACAGATTCAGGATAAAACAAACAAGCTGGAGGACTGATGCCAAACGAGTGGGGCTCAAGGTCCGTGCAAAAAAGGCGAAAGCGATGAGGATTAACGTAAGAAACCCGAGACAAGATTGTAGTCAATGAAATAGATATTGAGGACGTTGATGAGCTCACATACTTGGGAGCGAAAGTGTGTAAGAAAGGAGGTGGTATGAAAGACCTGAAGAACAGACGATCCAAAGCAAGAGGTTCATTCGTCAGATTGAAGAACATGTGGCGTTCCAATAGCATCTCAACTGAAACAAAGTCGAGACTGTATAAGACATGCGAGACGTGGAAAATGAACAAAGGGTATTCCACAATAAGTTCCTTCGAAAGATCCTACGAATTAAATGGCAAGATCATGTCAGTGCTAAGAAGCTGTTGGAAAGAGCGAGTAGGACACCCTGAGTGAGGAAGTGAAGTATCGTAGATGGAATGTGATTGGTCATATCCTGAAGCAAGATCGCAATAATGAATGTTACATTGCAATAAGCTGGGCTCCATTGCACGAAAAAAATGGAACTCATGTCTTTGCTTCTTCACTGACGGCTAGCAACACAAAGCGTGCGAACTTGACATGATTACCCTTAGAAATCATGCACCGCAGTCAAACATGACGTGATTGTTCATGACCTTGAGTGTCCTTGGCATGATTGTATAATCTGCAGCTAGATGACGTCAAAGGCGCTGATTTCGAAAATTCGCTGTACGCTTTTGGCCAATCAGAAAAGAGATGGTGAGTTCCATGTATCCACCTTGATTTGGCTTGATTGGGCTGAGGGGTGATAACCCTTCCGTAAAAAAACAGAGGCAGAGATAATTCACTGTATCAGGGAGGCGCTGTGACTATACCTTGTAAGAGGGATTCAATGACGCACGGGAGCCAAATCCCACAGGATACCCCGGGCCGACTAGGTCACTGATGCACCCTAAACACACCCTGAAGGTTGGTAACTGGAATGTACGAACGCTTTACAGAAGTGGCAACATCGCACAGGTAATAAGAGAGATGAAGAGGAAAGGTATAGACGTCACGGGCATCAGCGAAATGCACTGGACGAGCCAAGGGAAAGTGCAACTTGTAGAAGGAGACAGTATAATTTACTCTGGAAGAGATGATGACAACCACAGACAGGGAGTAGCTATATTGATGTCAAAAAGTGCAACTAGAGCCCTGATAGAGTGGAACCCCATCAGCGAAAGAATAATTCAAGCTTGGTACTATTCCAAATACGTAAAGCTTACAGTCATTCATGTATACGCACCAACGAAAGACGCAGATGAAAAGGAAACAGACGAGTTCTACACAAGATTGCACTTAATGATGGCTCTGTGATTCTTCCATCTAAGTATGCCAGGAACATTGGTGTCACGTTTGACAATGTACTGAACTTTGAGCGCCATATTACTGACATCTGCAAGTAAATTTTTATCTACCGAGCATACAAAGATTTTAGTTAATGCCTTTGTTACCTCAGGACTTGACTATTCTAATTCACTGCTATATGGTCTTCCTTGCGGCCTTTTACATAAGTTACGGCTTGCACAGAATTGCGCAGCTCGCTTAATTTTAGGTGGCGGCAAGTATGACCATATCTTAGCCCCTAGTTAGTATAGGTAATCATACGGTTTTTCTCGTTCAATTTGGAATTGATTTGCACGAGTGAGTTTTTCAAAAAGCTGAAATTTCTTATTAATAATACAAACATGAAAAAACTCGCGCAGAAAAATTGCCGGAAGATGTTTCTTGAAGCCATTTTTTCCCATTCGAGAAAACTTTTTTCAGAGTTTCCGTACAAAATTTTTGTCACTGCTTTACATGATATTATTGGCCAAAATTTCTCATTGTCTTTCTGCCAATCATTACCCAGAATTACGATTTGTAATTTGCACTGGTGTTACACTTTTTGCACTGGTGTTACACTTGAACTGCACTGCTCTCAGCCAATCAGAATCGAGTAATGTTTTCATGTGTATTATTACATTGGTAATCTTCCGCACTTATACACCCCTAATAGGTTGTTAGGGTCTTCATCTAAATTTCAGCTTCAAGTTCCTCCATCGAATCTAAAAACTTATGGAGAGCGAGCATTTTCTGTATGTGCCCCTAAGGTTTGGAACTGCTTTCCTTACTATATTAGTTGTAGTCCCAGTGTCAGTGCTTTTAAGTCATCTCTGAAAACTTATTCAATAAGTTTTAAACGTTATTTCATTTCTTAGGTAATGTAAGTTTTATTATTCTACAGTGAAACCTTATTAAGCGGACCCCATATTAGGCGGACACTCTCTATTACATTGTAAGTGGACACAAGCTTGAGTCCCTAAATTTTCTTCCCACATTTACCGTAAAATCAACCTGCGTTCAGCGGACACCTCTGTTAAGGTTTCGGTAAAGGAAAACGAGGTGCCCACGGAAAAAAATTCTAGTCGCACGAGTATTTTCGCTACAAAGGCAAGTTATATATCAAATTAAAGCTAAAAGACGAAATTACCTTATAAAAGATTTTATTTTATCGAATTTTAAAAGGCGCTTAAGTTTATTGCTCTCGAACTCGGAAGTATCGAGTTTACTTCTGAAGCTCCAGCCCTTTCGCGTTCTTTTTTATTGCATCTGATTGACAGATAAAAGACCTAAAAATGGGTGTGAGGAAATTTGCATATGTCTCGTATTAGCGGAATTATTGCATTTCAAACTACAAAGTCGAATTTCGAACGCGATTTACGCAAAGAAACTGACATAAAATGAGTTACAAAGGGAAATCGGAAATTTCCTCACACCCTTTTTTAGGTCTTTTACCTGGTCTTAAATGAAGTGCAGTCAAGATGGTCAAATTAGAGAAGAACCAGAAGAAATTAGAGAAGAACCAGAAAACCCCATAACTAGTGAAGAAGACAGTGGATTCGAGTTCAGTGAAATAATTGAAGAAATTGCAGTCAGTGAGCTAACGTTAGGTGAAAGGAAGCCATAAAGGGACTTGGGACAAAGCTCTAGGGATTGACTCTATTACAGCTGAGTTGTAGAAAGCCAACATAGAATTTTCAACAGAGAAAATAATCATTTTACGATAACTGCACATATACTCGCGCGCTCATTGGCTAATTTTTATCGTCAATATGCGGACAGACACATAAATTTGAAATTCGTGCAACGCGTCAGCGAGCGAGAGTGGGCAATTCGACCATTTGTTATCGTAAAAAAAAAAATTGATGTCAGTTTTTAATGAGTCTAACCTTTTTATTGACAATGAATTTCGTCATCACATTGTCAAAGCGGTCTGCGGATCCACTCGGCTATCGCCTCGTAGATCCACAGCTACTTTGACAATGTGATGACGAAATTTATGATCAATAACAGGACAATATAGAATGGAACCATGAAAGGATTCCCGATGATTGGAAACAGGGACTTATTGTTTAACCGCCAAAAAAAGGTAATCGTAAGGAATGCAAAAACTCAAGAGGGATAACGTTGCTGTCTGTAATAGAGAAAATAGCAGGCAGGATTATTATAGATCGAATAAGGAAGGGTGTTGACAGACGATTAAGGAAGGAACAAGCCAGTTATAAGAAAAGCAGGGAAACAACAGACCAGGTTTTCATTCTACGAAATATCATTGAACAGGCAAATGAGTGGCAAGCTACCCTGTATTTGAACTTTATAGATTTCGAAAAAGCTTTCGATTCCATCCACAGAGAGAGTTTATGGGAGATTATGGGGAGGTATGGAAATCCGGAGAAAATAGTGAAAATGGTCAAAGTGTTTACGATGGCTTCAAGTGTGCAGTGATGGATGGAGGGGAGACAGGCGAATGATTGACATAAAAACTGGCGTCAAGCAAGGATGCAATATGTCTGGATTCTTGTTCTTGATCATAATGGATTGGGTAATGAGAAGAGCAGTTGGAAATGGCGAGAATGGCATTAGATGGAGGTCTACATCCAAACCTGATGATTTGGACTTTGCAGATGATATAGCTTTAGTTTCCTCTACCAAACAGCAGATTCAGGATAAAACAAAAATGCTGGAGGAAGAAGCCAAACGGGTGGGGCTCAAGGTCAGTACAGAAAAGACGAAAGCGACGAGGATTAACGCAAAAAAAAAAAAAACGAGACAAGATTGCAGTCAATGAAATAGATATTGAGGACGTTGATGAGCTCACATACTTGGGAGCGAAAGTGTGTAACAAAGGAGGTGATATGAAAGACCTGAAGAACAGACGATCCAGAGCAAGAGGTTCATTCACAAGTTTGAAGGACATGTGGCGTTCCAATAGGAGGGGGGTGAATAGGTTTGCGGATCGACGGATTTGGCTCAAAAAAAGCAAACGGATTACGGACTTTTGCGATAAATTGAACGAATTGGCGGATTTCGAAAATAGGGCGGATCACGGATCAGCTAGGAATTTTGGTCTGGATTCTGGACTCTACCTATTTTGAAGGTCGGATTGTGGATCCTCAGTTACGAAGTTCGGAAATTGCGAACTTGACAATTTTATCCACATCTATCAGTTTACCTATGAACTTTTACACAAAACTTAGTAGCAAACCTGTTAAGATTAGGAATTGAGTTAAATAATGTACGCTGATTTCCAAAATTGGCCTAGGACGTTCGAACCTGTCCAAATTGCTCGAAGGTGTCTCAAAAACGCCCGAAAAATTGATCGAAGAGAAACTTGTGGCTAGGGCTGAATGTCAAATAATACAACAGTTTTTCGTACTTCGTCAACAAAAATTAACCCACCTCCATAAATCAATTTAAGAAACTAGTACTCATGAAAATGTTTGCCTCCAAATCTGCCAGGGGGTAGGCGTTGTACACGTTATAAATTTTGGAAAATCAGTTCCGTGTGCTTGTAACAGATTCGTATAAAGGCCGGTACACACGAGGGAGCTTGCTCCGAGAGCACGCTCCTGCAACACGCTCCCGGAGCAAAGCTCCCTCGTCTGCACCAACGATTTCTAGTGAAAAATATGTTGCGCAACAAAACTTTTGCTCCCGAGTTTTGCTCCCTCGTATCAAACTGGTTTGATATGAGGGAGCAAGCTCCAGGGCAAATCGGTTGCAAGAGTGCGTTTCAGGAGCAAGCTCCCTCGTGTGTAC
>OZ026601.1:19916429-19976429 GCA_964020085.1 Micromussa lordhowensis
TCTAGATTTAAAGCGAACTTTTATTCCAAGAAAAACCAAGAAGAAAAATGGTTGACTCTCTTAAAACTAGCACACCAATCGTGGTACTAAGGTGGTAAGTTTCTGAAGAAACTGTGGTGCTGCGTCGGTGGGGAGTATTACAACTGAGTTGAGAATGAAAGAGATTCGAAAGTTCGGTGGCCAATTCGCATTTTCAACTCAGCTGATAAAATTAAACAATCGTAGTATTGAAACGAAAACAAAGAGTTCGTTCTTTGTTGTCTGACTGATTGCTTTGCCTACCGTCAAATTTGCGCTCAAATATTCGTTATGACTTACAACTTCGCTGAAATAACATCAACGCCTAAACTCACTGTGTTACAGTGTTTATACAAGCCATGAATGGTATCGCTTTCAGTCTATTTATACAAATGGGCTCCTGTAAAAATAAATTGCAAAAGGGGCTATTTACCTCTTTGTATTTATGGCCCAAGGGACCTGTATCAATATATGGTTCGAAATTTATATAACAGAGCGATATAACAAGTCTTGTTTTGACTACATTTGTGGATCTTTAGTTTAGCACTACATTTTGTTCTCTAACAATGCACAACTTCCAATCTAAAATTCCAGACATGGGTGGAGATAAAAAAAAAGTCTGAAATGTGCCCGATGCTGACTTGACTTTCGCTCTTCAGACAACGACTTCGAATAACTTCGAAAAAAAATCAAAATCGGCAGAAGAGACAAGTGCGCGACACTTAAGGTAGGAAACTTTATTGTGTAACAGTTGTACCCTGTTAGAAAATGAAAGCTTCTAGACTCTATATCAATCATGTGTCGATAAAACATGTGGCCACCCAGGGAATATGGATACCATTGCCTGTCAGGAGCACATGTGTCTGTCCATTTAGAGACCTTTGTAACCGGGGTTCGTCTGTCCATTGAAATGGATACTAACGAATATTTAACAATTATTCCACAAGCGCGCGTTGGATATGAGATGGTAGATAGCCAACGAGGCGCATAGCGCCGAGTTGGCTATAATCATCTCATATCCAACAAGGGCGAGTGGAATAATTGTTTTATTAAAAACGCCTCAAAAATAGAGCAAACTGAACTTTAAAAAAAAAATAAAAACGCCTCAAAAATTTCATGCGTACGCTTACCATATTCGTAGAGCATGGTATAACGGCTCATAGCCCATGATGGCTAAGCCAATGAAAACTCTCGAATTGCATTATCCAATGATCCAGTTTCTAATAAAAGTTAAGAGACCATGATCTAAAAATAACTTTGACGGGATGAAGCGAAGCTTAAAATAGATTGATTATCATAGGGAACGGGGATGTGTTCTCTCACCTCATTCTCTCTTGTATAAGTTTAACGTTACTACCTCCTAAAACGGGAGCTTGCTTAGTAATAGGGAGTTTAAGAAGCTACTACGCCAACGTCAAGGACAACGTCGATTAAAAAATGAATTTATATTTTACCTACGAATCTCGCGATACTCTTGAGTCATTTACTTTGTTTATCACTGTCAAAACTATGAACTGAATCTGGGACATGGCGATAAATTTGATATAGAAATTGAAAAAATTAGCCGTCGTGGTTCACGTTCTTCAGACAACGCAGAATTTAGTCATTTCACGTTGTTGTTTTGCAGAGGACGGCAAAGAAATGTACCAAGAATTATAACGCACGTGCACAGTCATTGTTCTGCTCATCAAATCTTTTGTTTAGCGACGTTCCCGTCGCCGTTGCCGTCGTGGTTTTCTTAAACTCCCTAATGTTTTTCGTGAGGATGGGAGACTGGGCCCAAAATGCCAACGACCGTCTGTTTCCTTGTCCGTTTTCATTTCACATGTATGTTAAAGAGACTTTCTTCAGTTTTGGGGAGTGGCAAAAATCAGTAAAGAAAGAGAAAACCTCTTGGAATGTTTTAAGAACGAGTTCTAAAGATGGCGCCTTTTTAACTCCTTCGAAACCATTCATCGTGTCTTGCATGCATAAAAATGAGAAATCAGTGGTAAAAATTGTTATTCTTGTGCGATCTTCCTCTGAAAAGAATACGACTACACGAAATAAACTCAGCAGGGCTAAAAAAGCGAAAGATTTTTCTGTTCCAACTCTCTCTTGCATTTAAAAAATTAGCCTGCATGTACTGTAATTACTAAAATAAAGTGAGAAGAGACGATGTTGCAACTTGCCAAAATGAAGTAAAACAATGGACGAAAACTGCTTGTTTTGCAAAGTAGTTGGTCGTTTCCTGCCAGGTTTTCCTCTTTGAAAAGGTGTGTGAATTTCCTGTCATCCTTTCATCGTTAAAAAAGCTTGCAAATAAAGCTAGTGAAGCTTATTTATTGATAGTGAAATATGCCAAGGCCGTTGCGAAATATTTGACATCGATTTCCGCTCTCCACTCTCGTTTGCCAATGACTTCTAAAAGTATAACAGCAGTTTAATATTTCGAAACAGTATTTATATTTAGCAGCTGCTGATGATAGCGTAACTATTCGCAACAATAGATGAAAGTGAAATGAATTCAGCTCCGGAAATTAATCAGATGTTGTGGTTCAGTTGAAAGACAGAGAATTTTGAATTTTCTTCCAACTCGCGTGAAGCTAATTCTGCCAGAGAAGAGTGTCATTCGCTCATTGTTTCCTGTTTGATTAGGTAAAATGAAATAGCGAAGTAAATAAAACCAAAAAAATATCATTTTTCTTTTTTACTACGGTGAAAATGTTGACTCCTGTTTTATTTCTATTTGGGTCCGGATCTATATCTAGAGAACGATTTACAAAACGAGGGCAACATCTGCGGAACATTGATCATACGCCGCTTGAAAGAACAAGCAACACTATTTCGATAGCAATCAGTCGAAAGAATAGCATACGCTTCATCCCGTGCAATTATTTTGGTGAATTTTATGAGTGTTTTCAAGGTATAGACCTTACGCGATAAATCAGCGTTTAATTATACTGCCTTGATCGCACTCCGCTATGATTGGTCACTTTTGATCTTCGATGACGTAGTGTGTGCTATGAATGGGTTCAGTTATCAATCATTGCTAATACTACACGTTACGCTGTTGCTTCTGTGTTCTGTAAAGATACAAAGCTAGTTTGACACCGCAAGAGAGAAGAAACCCGTCATTTTAGCTCATCGTTGGTAGGCTGAGGGCCCAGTAAATAACTGATCTGCAAGACACTGACAAATCACGATATTTTGTGATAACTGAGTTCAATAATTGTTTTATTAATGATTCGATCACCCTGTTTAGTTTCATATCTAAATCACTCTCTGACAGCTCAGGGAAGTGATCTGCCATGTATGATCCCCGAGAGCGTGGTTTCAATTACGCCTGAGCAGAATATTATTTGCAGCAAAACACATTTAGACGGTACTGCGCATGCGCAGACCATTACTTGTAGGATGTTATTTGCAGGTCACGTGGTGGATTATCAGCCAATGCTCCACTTATAACTACGTGTTTACGCCTCCATTTGATTTGATTTTCTTTCTTGCCAACAGTACAACAAAAATTATTGATTTGAGATACCACTAGTGAGGCCGTATTAAAATTTTACGGCACAGCAAGGACCGCGTTTTCGTTGACGAGTCTGTCTATCTATCACACTGATACAATCGAAAACGCTCACGAACTAAAAACGTTTCCCAGAGTGGAGGCATTCAAAAACCCATCCTACAATAACTGCAGAAATTCGTGCGCGCTCATTGGCTAACTTTCATTGTCAATAAGCGGACAGACACATGAATTTATAACTTATGCAATGTTCACACAAGTGGACAATCAGATTTGAAACTTTGTTGTTGTGAAAAAAAAATTGACGTCAATTTTCCAGGGGTCTGTCTTGTTATTGACAATGAATTTCGTCATAACATTGTCAAAGTAGTCTGTGTGCTATCGCCTCGTGGATCCACGGCTACTTCGACAATGTCATGACGAAATTCATGATCAATAACAGGACAGACGCATGAAAAACTGACGTCAATTTGTTAACCTTCGTTCTCTCTCACCTTCCGGGAGAAATGTACTGAAAACGTAAGTAAGTTGCATCGTCTAGATTTTCTAAAAGTCCTTTATGTAGAAGGCCTATGCAACGTCTTTTAATACAGTACTTCAGTACTCCCAGTTAAAGAAAACCATGTTACATTTGAAATATTTCGATAAGTACATACTTAATAAAGTATTTTCTTTAATTTCTTAATTTCTTTCGCATATTATTCCCGGGATTAATATAGATCTACTTGCATTCTTTATCTCAAATGCCGTTCTCTTCTTGGCAGCGCTAATCTCTAGCAACAGCCTAGCATTGGTCGTTCCCTAACCCTATCAAACCCTGAATCGCGAAGTTTAATACCACGCGAAGAAAAAATTGGAAATAGTTTTTTCAAGGAAGTTTTATTTAGAATTCTAGTGAAACAATTAGATTATACGCTCTCGATTTCTATGAGGCGATTGTTGTTGATTCGACTGTTAGAAATAGCACGTGAAAAACAGGGTGAGAAGGGTCTGAGAAAACAGTGACAATTTGAAGTGTTAAGTTGCCATGTCGAACTAGTTGTTTACTTGTCCCGTTTGATACCTTTACAAATTTTTTGTAAACTTTAACTGAGGTTTGTTCACTTTCTGATCGCCGGGCTATTAGTAGAGATAAGAAGTAGGCTGATATTCAGTGATAACCCAAAATTATTTTATCCATGTTCCCCTTATTGATAATCGGCCTGCCTAAAAGCTTTGGAAATTTGGATAAGTATGAATTTTGGAGAGATATACCGAGCGACGATTTTTCTACCGTGCAGTTAAAGATATGTCTTGAAACTGCTGGCTAACATGACTAAAAAACGTCTTATAAACAAGTGTAGACGACACACTTGCAGGTATTTGTTTTACTGACTGGTACAAATGTACGAACAGATGGCAAATAATAATAATTAAATAATTGTGCTTTTATCGTATTTATAGGCAGCTCTCTGGCTTTATCCGGCTGCCTGACGAGCGAGCGAGGAATCTAAATTAAATTTTCTGTTAAAAGTTAAATGTTCTGTTTGTTGGAAACATAGCCCAACTCTATTCTCAGTCCGACATGAAACCACTGAATATCTTTTCTTTTTGCTTCTCTTGGTCGTAAATTTACATTACAGCAGTAGTTGGTCACTTTTTTTTTTTTTTTTTTTTTTGTTGGTCATGCTTTTCGATAAGAGCTGGACATACATGACATCGTATCCACGGAAACGTCAAGTAACATGCCAATCTAAGCCAAACAAGCCAAACTAATGAATGCACAACTGCGTACGAAGACGAAAAGATTGAACCAAAAAGTCATTGCCTAATACGAAAAAGAAAACAGCTTTGCAAAGAAATTTAAGATGGAAATATAAGGCCCAGCCAAAACATGAATTCTAGAATTATCTATTCTTTACAAAAACTCTTTCCATAGGCAGTAAAAGTAAAAAAACAATTGATATGAGCGCAAAAATACAAAACCATTTGCGTAACTTTAACTTTCAATTCGGTGCCAGCACACAAACAGTGAAGGTTTTCCATTTTTCCATAATTAATCCAAGGCTTTTACCCCGAAACCAATTAACAAAGTTTTCTTTGCGGATCAGTCAGTGCTGATTACAATTACGTTTATTCATCTGTGCTATTTTAATGAAGATGGTTTTATCATTGGTGTGACGCACGAGAATTACTTTGCAGGTCGCTTTTCCTGACATGGTTTCACCGCTTACTTTGTCTATATTTAAAGCGAACGTTTATTCCAAGAACAACCAAGAAGAAAAATAGCACACCAATCGTGGTACTAAGGTGGTAAGTTTCTGAAGAAACTGTGGTGCTGCGTCGGTGGGGAGTATTACAACTGAGTTGAGAATGAGAATTGGCCAAAGAGAAAGAGATTCGAAAGTTTGGTGGCCAATTCTCATTTTCAACTCAGTTGATAAAATTAAACAATCGTAGTATTGAAACGAAAACAAAGAGTTCGTTCTTTGTTGTCTGACTGATTGCTTTGTCTACCGTCAAATTTGCGTTCAAATATTCGTTATGACTTACAACTTCGCTTAGATAACATCAACGCCTAAACTTACTGTGTTACAGTGTTTATACAAGCCATGAATGGTATCGCTTTCAGTCTATTTATAAAAATGGGCTCCTGTGAAAATAAATTGCAAAAGGGGCTATTTACCTCTTTGTATTTATGGCCCAAGGGACCTGTATCAATATATGGTTCGAAATTTATATAACAGAGCGATATAACAAGTCTTGTTTTGACTACATTTGTGGATCTTTAATTTAGCACTACATTTTGTTCTCTAACAATGCACAACTTCCAATCCAAACAGAGAAAACTAAAATTCCAGACATGGGTGGAGATAAAAAAAAAGTCTGAAATGTGCCCGATGCTGACTTGACTTTCGCTCTTCAGACAACGACTTCGAATAACTTCGAAAAAAAATCAAAATCGGCAGAAGAGACAAGTGCGCGACACTTAAGGTAGGAAACTTTATTGTGTAACAGTTGTACCCTGTTAGAAAATGAAAGCTTCTAGACTCTATATCAATCATGTGTCGATAAAACATGTGGCCACCCAGGGAATATGGATACCATTGCCTGTCAGGAGCACATGTGTCTGTCCATTTAGAGACCTTTGTAACCGGGGTTCGTCTGTCCATTGAAATGGATACTAACGAATATTTAACAATTATTCCACAAGCGCGCGTTGGATATGAGATGGTAGATAGCCAACGAGGCGCATAGCGCCGAGTTGGCTATAATCATCTCATATCCAACAAGGGCGAGTGGAATAATTGTTTTATTAAAAACGCCTCAAAAATAGAGCAAACTGAACTTTAAAAAAAAAATAAAAACGCCTCAAAAATTTCATGCGTACGCTTACCATATTCGTAGAGCATGGTATAACGGCTCATAGCCCATGATGGCTAAGCCAATGAAAACTCTCGAATTGCATTATCCAATGATCCAGTTTCTAATAAAAGTTAAGAGACCATGATCTAAAAATAACTTTGACGGGATGAAGCGAAGCTTAAAATAGATTGATTATCATAGGGAACGGGGATGTGTTCTCTCACCTCATTCTCTCTTGTATAAGTTTAACGTTACTACCTCCTAAAACGGGAGCTTGCTTAGTAATAGGGAGTTTAAGAAGCTACTACGCCAACGTCAAGGACAACGTCGATTAAAAAATGAATTTATATTTTACCTACGAATCTCGCGATACTCTTGAGTCATTTACTTTGTTTATCACTGTCAAAACTATGAACTGAATCTGGGACATGGCGATAAATTTGATATAGAAATTGAAAAAATTAGCCGTCGTGGTTCACGTTCTTCAGACAACGCAGAATTTAGTCATTTCACGTTGTTGTTTTGCAGAGGACGGCAAAGAAATGTACCAAGAATTATAACGCACGTGCACAGTCATTGTTCTGCTCATCAAATCTTTTGTTTAGCGACGTTCCCGTCGCCGTTGCCGTCGTGGTTTTCTTAAACTCCCTAATGTTTTTCGTGAGGATGGGAGACTGGGCCCAAAATGCCAACGACCGTCTGTTTCCTTGTCCGTTTTCATTTCACATGTATGTTAAAGAGACTTTCTTCAGTTTTGGGGAGTGGCAAAAATCAGTAAAGAAAGAGAAAACCTCTTGGAATGTTTTAAGAACGAGTTCTAAAGATGGCGCCTTTTTAACTCCTTCGAAACCATTCATCGTGTCTTGCATGCATAAAAATGAGAAATCAGTGGTAAAAATTGTTATTCTTGTGCGATCTTCCTCTGAAAAGAATACGACTACACGAAATAAACTCAGCAGGGCTAAAAAAGCGAAAGATTTTTCTGTTCCAACTCTCTCTTGCATTTAAAAAATTAGCCTGCATGTACTGTAATTACTAAAATAAAGTGAGAAGAGACGATGTTGCAACTTGCCAAAATGAAGTAAAACAATGGACGAAAACTGCTTGTTTTGCAAAGTAGTTGGTCGTTTCCTGCCAGGTTTTCCTCTTTGAAAAGGTGTGTGAATTTCCTGTCATCCTTTCATCGTTAAAAAAGCTTGCAAATAAAGCTAGTGAAGCTTATTTATTGATAGTGAAATATGCCAAGGCCGTTGCGAAATATTTGACATCGATTTCCGCTCTCCACTCTCGTTTGCCAATGACTTCTAAAAGTATAACAGCAGTTTAATATTTCGAAACAGTATTTATATTTAGCAGCTGCTGATGATAGCGTAACTATTCGCAACAATAGATGAAAGTGAAATGAATTCAGCTCCGGAAATTAATCAGATGTTGTGGTTCAGTTGAAAGACAGAGAATTTTGAATTTTCTTCCAACTCGCGTGAAGCTAATTCTGCCAGAGAAGAGTGTCATTCGCTCATTGTTTCCTGTTTGATTAGGTAAAATGAAATAGCGAAGTAAATAAAACCAAAAAAATATCATTTTTCTTTTTTACTACGGTGAAAATGTTGACTCCTGTTTTATTTCTATTTGGGTCCGGATCTATATCTAGAGAACGATTTACAAAACGAGGGCAACATCTGCGGAACATTGATCATACGCCGCTTGAAAGAACAAGCAACACTATTTCGATAGCAATCAGTCGAAAGAATAGCATACGCTTCATCCCGTGCAATTATTTTGGTGAATTTTATGAGTGTTTTCAAGGTATAGACCTTACGCGATAAATCAGCGTTTAATTATACTGCCTTGATCGCACTCCGCTATGATTGGTCACTTTTGATCTTCGATGACGTAGTGTGTGCTATGAATGGGTTCAGTTATCAATCATTGCTAATACTACACGTTACGCTGTTGCTTCTGTGTTCTGTAAAGATACAAAGCTAGTTTGACACCGCAAGAGAGAAGAAACCCGTCATTTTAGCTCATCGTTGGTAGGCTGAGGGCCCAGTAAATAACTGATCTGCAAGACACTGACAAATCACGATATTTTGTGATAACTGAGTTCAATAATTGTTTTATTAATGATTCGATCACCCTGTTTAGTTTCATATCTAAATCACTCTCTGACAGCTCAGGGAAGTGATCTGCCATGTATGATCCCCGAGAGCGTGGTTTCAATTACGCCTGAGCAGAATATTATTTGCAGCAAAACACATTTAGACGGTACTGCGCATGCGCAGACCATTACTTGTAGGATGTTATTTGCAGGTCACGTGGTGGATTATCAGCCAATGCTCCACTTATAACTACGTGTTTACGCCTCCATTTGATTTGATTTTCTTTCTTGCCAACAGTACAACAAAAATTATTGATTTGAGATACCACTAGTGAGGCCGTATTAAAATTTTACGGCACAGCAAGGACCGCGTTTTCGTTGACGAGTCTGTCTATCTATCACACTGATACAATCGAAAACGCTCACGAACTAAAAACGTTTCCCAGAGTGGAGGCATTCAAAAACCCATCCTACAATAACTGCAGAAATTCGTGCGCGCTCATTGGCTAACTTTCATTGTCAATAAGCGGACAGACACATGAATTTATAACTTATGCAATGTTCACACAAGTGGACAATCAGATTTGAAACTTTGTTGTTGTGAAAAAAAAATTGACGTCAATTTTCCAGGGGTCTGTCTTGTTATTGACAATGAATTTCGTCATAACATTGTCAAAGTAGTCTGTGTGCTATCGCCTCGTGGATCCACGGCTACTTCGACAATGTCATGACGAAATTCATGATCAATAACAGGACAGACGCATGAAAAACTGACGTCAATTTGTTAACCTTCGTTCTCTCTCACCTTCCGGGAGAAATGTACTGAAAACGTAAGTAAGTTGCATCGTCTAGATTTTCTAAAAGTCCTTTATGTAGAAGGCCTATGCAACGTCTTTTAATACAGTACTTCAGTACTCCCAGTTAAAGAAAACCATGTTACATTTGAAATATTTCGATAAGTACATACTTAATAAAGTATTTTCTTTAATTTCTTAATTTCTTTCGCATATTATTCCCGGGATTAATATAGATCTACTTGCATTCTTTATCTCAAATGCCGTTCTCTTCTTGGCAGCGCTAATCTCTAGCAACAGCCTAGCATTGGTCGTTCCCTAACCCTATCAAACCCTGAATCGCGAAGTTTAATACCACGCGAAGAAAAAATTGGAAATAGTTTTTTCAAGGAAGTTTTATTTAGAATTCTAGTGAAACAATTAGATTATACGCTCTCGATTTCTATGAGGCGATTGTTGTTGATTCGACTGTTAGAAATAGCACGTGAAAAACAGGGTGAGAAGGGTCTGAGAAAACAGTGACAATTTGAAGTGTTAAGTTGCCATGTCGAACTAGTTGTTTACTTGTCCCGTTTGATACCTTTACAAATTTTTTGTAAACTTTAACTGAGGTTTGTTCACTTTCTGATCGCCGGGCTATTAGTAGAGATAAGAAGTAGGCTGATATTCAGTGATAACCCAAAATTATTTTATCCATGTTCCCCTTATTGATAATCGGCCTGCCTAAAAGCTTTGGAAATTTGGATAAGTATGAATTTTGGAGAGATATACCGAGCGACGATTTTTCTACCGTGCAGTTAAAGATATGTCTTGAAACTGCTGGCTAACATGACTAAAAAACGTCTTATAAACAAGTGTAGACGACACACTTGCAGGTATTTGTTTTACTGACTGGTACAAATGTACGAACAGATGGCAAATAATAATAATTAAATAATTGTGCTTTTATCGTATTTATAGGCAGCTCTCTGGCTTTATCCGGCTGCCTGACGAGCGAGCGAGGAATCTAAATTAAATTTTCTGTTAAAAGTTAAATGTTCTGTTTGTTGGAAACATAGCCCAACTCTATTCTCAGTCCGACATGAAACCACTGAATATCTTTTCTTTTTGCTTCTCTTGGTCGTAAATTTACATTACAGCAGTAGTTGGTCACTTTTTTTTTTTTTTTTTTTTTTGTTGGTCATGCTTTTCGATAAGAGCTGGACATACATGACATCGTATCCACGGAAACGTCAAGTAACATGCCAATCTAAGCCAAACAAGCCAAACTAATGAATGCACAACTGCGTACGAAGACGAAAAGATTGAACCAAAAAGTCATTGCCTAATACGAAAAAGAAAACAGCTTTGCAAAGAAATTTAAGATGGAAATATAAGGCCCAGCCAAAACATGAATTCTAGAATTATCTATTCTTTACAAAAACTCTTTCCATAGGCAGTAAAAGTAAAAAAACAATTGATATGAGCGCAAAAATACAAAACCATTTGCGTAACTTTAACTTTCAATTCGGTGCCAGCACACAAACAGTGAAGGTTTTCCATTTTTCCATAATTAATCCAAGGCTTTTACCCCGAAACCAATTAACAAAGTTTTCTTTGCGGATCAGTCAGTGCTGATTACAATTACGTTTATTCATCTGTGCTATTTTAATGAAGATGGTTTTATCATTGGTGTGACGCACGAGAATTACTTTGCAGGTCGCTTTTCCTGACATGGTTTCACCGCTTACTTTGTCTATATTTAAAGCGAACGTTTATTCCAAGAACAACCAAGAAGAAAAATAGCACACCAATCGTGGTACTAAGGTGGTAAGTTTCTGAAGAAACTGTGGTGCTGCGTCGGTGGGGAGTATTACAACTGAGTTGAGAATGAGAATTGGCCAAAGAGAAAGAGATTCGAAAGTTTGGTGGCCAATTCTCATTTTCAACTCAGTTGATAAAATTAAACAATCGTAGTATTGAAACGAAAACAAAGAGTTCGTTCTTTGTTGTCTGACTGATTGCTTTGTCTACCGTCAAATTTGCGTTCAAATATTCGTTATGACTTACAACTTCGCTTAGATAACATCAACGCCTAAACTTACTGTGTTACAGTGTTTATACAAGCCATGAATGGTATCGCTTTCAGTCTATTTATAAAAATGGGCTCCTGTGAAAATAAATTGCAAAAGGGGCTATTTACCTCTTTGTATTTATGGCCCAAGGGACCTGTATCAATATATGGTTCGAAATTTATATAACAGAGCGATATAACAAGTCTTGTTTTGACTACATTTGTGGATCTTTAATTTAGCACTACATTTTGTTCTCTAACAATGCACAACTTCCAATCCAAACAGAGAAAACTAAAATTCCAGACATGGGTGGAGATAAAAAAAAAGTCTGAAATGTGCCCGATGCTGACTTGACTTTCGCTCTTCAGACAACGACTTCGAATAACTTCGAAAAAAAATCAAAATCGGCAGAAGAGACAAGTGCGCGACACTTAAGGTAGGAAACTTTATTGTGTAACAGTTGTACCCTGTTAGAAAATGAAAGCTTCTAGACTCTATATCAATCATGTGTCGATAAAACATGTGGCCACCCAGGGAATATGGATACCATTGCCTGTCAGGAGCACATGTGTCTGTCCATTTAGAGACCTTTGTAACCGGGGTTCGTCTGTCCATTGAAATGGATACTAACGAATATTTAACAATTATTCCACAAGCGCGCGTTGGATATGAGATGGTAGATAGCCAACGAGGCGCATAGCGCCGAGTTGGCTATAATCATCTCATATCCAACAAGGGCGAGTGGAATAATTGTTTTATTAAAAACGCCTCAAAAATAGAGCAAACTGAACTTTAAAAAAAAAATAAAAACGCCTCAAAAATTTCATGCGTACGCTTACCATATTCGTAGAGCATGGTATAACGGCTCATAGCCCATGATGGCTAAGCCAATGAAAACTCTCGAATTGCATTATCCAATGATCCAGTTTCTAATAAAAGTTAAGAGACCATGATCTAAAAATAACTTTGACGGGATGAAGCGAAGCTTAAAATAGATTGATTATCATAGGGAACGGGGATGTGTTCTCTCACCTCATTCTCTCTTGTATAAGTTTAACGTTACTACCTCCTAAAACGGGAGCTTGCTTAGTAATAGGGAGTTTAAGAAGCTACTACGCCAACGTCAAGGACAACGTCGATTAAAAAATGAATTTATATTTTACCTACGAATCTCGCGATACTCTTGAGTCATTTACTTTGTTTATCACTGTCAAAACTATGAACTGAATCTGGGACATGGCGATAAATTTGATATAGAAATTGAAAAAATTAGCCGTCGTGGTTCACGTTCTTCAGACAACGCAGAATTTAGTCATTTCACGTTGTTGTTTTGCAGAGGACGGCAAAGAAATGTACCAAGAATTATAACGCACGTGCACAGTCATTGTTCTGCTCATCAAATCTTTTGTTTAGCGACGTTCCCGTCGCCGTTGCCGTCGTGGTTTTCTTAAACTCCCTAATGTTTTTCGTGAGGATGGGAGACTGGGCCCAAAATGCCAACGACCGTCTGTTTCCTTGTCCGTTTTCATTTCACATGTATGTTAAAGAGACTTTCTTCAGTTTTGGGGAGTGGCAAAAATCAGTAAAGAAAGAGAAAACCTCTTGGAATGTTTTAAGAACGAGTTCTAAAGATGGCGCCTTTTTAACTCCTTCGAAACCATTCATCGTGTCTTGCATGCATAAAAATGAGAAATCAGTGGTAAAAATTGTTATTCTTGTGCGATCTTCCTCTGAAAAGAATACGACTACACGAAATAAACTCAGCAGGGCTAAAAAAGCGAAAGATTTTTCTGTTCCAACTCTCTCTTGCATTTAAAAAATTAGCCTGCATGTACTGTAATTACTAAAATAAAGTGAGAAGAGACGATGTTGCAACTTGCCAAAATGAAGTAAAACAATGGACGAAAACTGCTTGTTTTGCAAAGTAGTTGGTCGTTTCCTGCCAGGTTTTCCTCTTTGAAAAGGTGTGTGAATTTCCTGTCATCCTTTCATCGTTAAAAAAGCTTGCAAATAAAGCTAGTGAAGCTTATTTATTGATAGTGAAATATGCCAAGGCCGTTGCGAAATATTTGACATCGATTTCCGCTCTCCACTCTCGTTTGCCAATGACTTCTAAAAGTATAACAGCAGTTTAATATTTCGAAACAGTATTTATATTTAGCAGCTGCTGATGATAGCGTAACTATTCGCAACAATAGATGAAAGTGAAATGAATTCAGCTCCGGAAATTAATCAGATGTTGTGGTTCAGTTGAAAGACAGAGAATTTTGAATTTTCTTCCAACTCGCGTGAAGCTAATTCTGCCAGAGAAGAGTGTCATTCGCTCATTGTTTCCTGTTTGATTAGGTAAAATGAAATAGCGAAGTAAATAAAACCAAAAAAATATCATTTTTCTTTTTTACTACGGTGAAAATGTTGACTCCTGTTTTATTTCTATTTGGGTCCGGATCTATATCTAGAGAACGATTTACAAAACGAGGGCAACATCTGCGGAACATTGATCATACGCCGCTTGAAAGAACAAGCAACACTATTTCGATAGCAATCAGTCGAAAGAATAGCATACGCTTCATCCCGTGCAATTATTTTGGTGAATTTTATGAGTGTTTTCAAGGTATAGACCTTACGCGATAAATCAGCGTTTAATTATACTGCCTTGATCGCACTCCGCTATGATTGGTCACTTTTGATCTTCGATGACGTAGTGTGTGCTATGAATGGGTTCAGTTATCAATCATTGCTAATACTACACGTTACGCTGTTGCTTCTGTGTTCTGTAAAGATACAAAGCTAGTTTGACACCGCAAGAGAGAAGAAACCCGTCATTTTAGCTCATCGTTGGTAGGCTGAGGGCCCAGTAAATAACTGATCTGCAAGACACTGACAAATCACGATATTTTGTGATAACTGAGTTCAATAATTGTTTTATTAATGATTCGATCACCCTGTTTAGTTTCATATCTAAATCACTCTCTGACAGCTCAGGGAAGTGATCTGCCATGTATGATCCCCGAGAGCGTGGTTTCAATTACGCCTGAGCAGAATATTATTTGCAGCAAAACACATTTAGACGGTACTGCGCATGCGCAGACCATTACTTGTAGGATGTTATTTGCAGGTCACGTGGTGGATTATCAGCCAATGCTCCACTTATAACTACGTGTTTACGCCTCCATTTGATTTGATTTTCTTTCTTGCCAACAGTACAACAAAAATTATTGATTTGAGATACCACTAGTGAGGCCGTATTAAAATTTTACGGCACAGCAAGGACCGCGTTTTCGTTGACGAGTCTGTCTATCTATCACACTGATACAATCGAAAACGCTCACGAACTAAAAACGTTTCCCAGAGTGGAGGCATTCAAAAACCCATCCTACAATAACTGCAGAAATTCGTGCGCGCTCATTGGCTAACTTTCATTGTCAATAAGCGGACAGACACATGAATTTATAACTTATGCAATGTTCACACAAGTGGACAATCAGATTTGAAACTTTGTTGTTGTGAAAAAAAAATTGACGTCAATTTTCCAGGGGTCTGTCTTGTTATTGACAATGAATTTCGTCATAACATTGTCAAAGTAGTCTGTGTGCTATCGCCTCGTGGATCCACGGCTACTTCGACAATGTCATGACGAAATTCATGATCAATAACAGGACAGACGCATGAAAAACTGACGTCAATTTGTTAACCTTCGTTCTCTCTCACCTTCCGGGAGAAATGTACTGAAAACGTAAGTAAGTTGCATCGTCTAGATTTTCTAAAAGTCCTTTATGTAGAAGGCCTATGCAACGTCTTTTAATACAGTACTTCAGTACTCCCAGTTAAAGAAAACCATGTTACATTTGAAATATTTCGATAAGTACATACTTAATAAAGTATTTTCTTTAATTTCTTAATTTCTTTCGCATATTATTCCCGGGATTAATATAGATCTACTTGCATTCTTTATCTCAAATGCCGTTCTCTTCTTGGCAGCGCTAATCTCTAGCAACAGCCTAGCATTGGTCGTTCCCTAACCCTATCAAACCCTGAATCGCGAAGTTTAATACCACGCGAAGAAAAAATTGGAAATAGTTTTTTCAAGGAAGTTTTATTTAGAATTCTAGTGAAACAATTAGATTATACGCTCTCGATTTCTATGAGGCGATTGTTGTTGATTCGACTGTTAGAAATAGCACGTGAAAAACAGGGTGAGAAGGGTCTGAGAAAACAGTGACAATTTGAAGTGTTAAGTTGCCATGTCGAACTAGTTGTTTACTTGTCCCGTTTGATACCTTTACAAATTTTTTGTAAACTTTAACTGAGGTTTGTTCACTTTCTGATCGCCGGGCTATTAGTAGAGATAAGAAGTAGGCTGATATTCAGTGATAACCCAAAATTATTTTATCCATGTTCCCCTTATTGATAATCGGCCTGCCTAAAAGCTTTGGAAATTTGGATAAGTATGAATTTTGGAGAGATATACCGAGCGACGATTTTTCTACCGTGCAGTTAAAGATATGTCTTGAAACTGCTGGCTAACATGACTAAAAAACGTCTTATAAACAAGTGTAGACGACACACTTGCAGGTATTTGTTTTACTGACTGGTACAAATGTACGAACAGATGGCAAATAATAATAATTAAATAATTGTGCTTTTATCGTATTTATAGGCAGCTCTCTGGCTTTATCCGGCTGCCTGACGAGCGAGCGAGGAATCTAAATTAAATTTTCTGTTAAAAGTTAAATGTTCTGTTTGTTGGAAACATAGCCCAACTCTATTCTCAGTCCGACATGAAACCACTGAATATCTTTTCTTTTTGCTTCTCTTGGTCGTAAATTTACATTACAGCAGTAGTTGGTCACTTTTTTTTTTTTTTTTTTTTTTGTTGGTCATGCTTTTCGATAAGAGCTGGACATACATGACATCGTATCCACGGAAACGTCAAGTAACATGCCAATCTAAGCCAAACAAGCCAAACTAATGAATGCACAACTGCGTACGAAGACGAAAAGATTGAACCAAAAAGTCATTGCCTAATACGAAAAAGAAAACAGCTTTGCAAAGAAATTTAAGATGGAAATATAAGGCCCAGCCAAAACATGAATTCTAGAATTATCTATTCTTTACAAAAACTCTTTCCATAGGCAGTAAAAGTAAAAAAACAATTGATATGAGCGCAAAAATACAAAACCATTTGCGTAACTTTAACTTTCAATTCGGTGCCAGCACACAAACAGTGAAGGTTTTCCATTTTTCCATAATTAATCCAAGGCTTTTACCCCGAAACCAATTAACAAAGTTTTCTTTGCGGATCAGTCAGTGCTGATTACAATTACGTTTATTCATCTGTGCTATTTTAATGAAGATGGTTTTATCATTGGTGTGACGCACGAGAATTACTTTGCAGGTCGCTTTTCCTGACATGGTTTCACCGCTTACTTTGTCTATATTTAAAGCGAACGTTTATTCCAAGAACAACCAAGAAGAAAAATAGCACACCAATCGTGGTACTAAGGTGGTAAGTTTCTGAAGAAACTGTGGTGCTGCGTCGGTGGGGAGTATTACAACTGAGTTGAGAATGAGAATTGGCCAAAGAGAAAGAGATTCGAAAGTTTGGTGGCCAATTCTCATTTTCAACTCAGTTGATAAAATTAAACAATCGTAGTATTGAAACGAAAACAAAGAGTTCGTTCTTTGTTGTCTGACTGATTGCTTTGTCTACCGTCAAATTTGCGTTCAAATATTCGTTATGACTTACAACTTCGCTTAGATAACATCAACGCCTAAACTTACTGTGTTACAGTGTTTATACAAGCCATGAATGGTATCGCTTTCAGTCTATTTATAAAAATGGGCTCCTGTGAAAATAAATTGCAAAAGGGGCTATTTACCTCTTTGTATTTATGGCCCAAGGGACCTGTATCAATATATGGTTCGAAATTTATATAACAGAGCGATATAACAAGTCTTGTTTTGACTACATTTGTGGATCTTTAATTTAGCACTACATTTTGTTCTCTAACAATGCACAACTTCCAATCCAAACAGAGAAAACTAAAATTCCAGACATGGGTGGAGATAAAAAAAAAGTCTGAAATGTGCCCGATGCTGACTTGACTTTCGCTCTTCAGACAACGACTTCGAATAACTTCGAAAAAAAAATCAAAATCGACAGAAGAGACAAAGTACGCGACACTTAAGGTAGGAAAACTTTATTGTGTAACAGTTGTACCCTGAACGCTTTTAGACTCTATGTCGATAAAACATGTGGCCACCCAGGGAATATGGATACTATTGCCTGTCAGGAGCCCATGTGCCTGTAACCGGGGTTCGTCTGTCCATTGAAATGGATACTAACGAATATTTAACAATTATTCCACAAGCGCGCGTTGGATATGAGATGGTAGATAGCCAACGAGGCGCATAGCGCCGAGTTGGCTATAATCATCTCATATCCAACAAGGGCAAGTGGAATAATTGTTTTATTAAAAACGCCTCAAAAATAGAGCAAACTGAACTTAAAAAAAAAATAAAAACGCCTCAAAAATATCACGCGTACGCTTACCATATTCGTAGAGCATGGTATAATGGCTCATAGCCCATGATGACTAAGCCAATGAAAACTCTCGAATTGCACTATCCAATGATCCAGTTTTTAATAAAAGTTAAGAGACCATGATCTAAAAATAACTTTGACGGGATGAAGCGAAGCTTAAAATAGATTGATTATCATAGGGAACGGGGATGTGTTCTCTCACCTTATTCTCTCTTGTATAAGTTTAACGTTACTACCTCCTAAAATGGGAGCTTGTTTAGTAATAGGGGAGTTTAAGAAGCTACTACGGCAACGTCAAGGACAACATGGATTAAAAAATGAATTTATATTTTACCTACGAATCTCGCGATACTCTTGAGTCATTTACTTTGTTTATCACTGTCAAAACTATGAACTGAATCTGGGACATGGCGATAAATTTGATATAGAAATTTAAAAAATTAGCCGTCGTGGTTCACGTTCTTCAGACAACGCAGAATTTAGTCATTTCACGTTGTTGTTTTGCAGAGGACGGCAAAGAAATGTACCAAGAATTATAACGCACGTGCACAGCCATTGTTCTGCTCATCAAATCTTTTGTCTAGCGACGTTCCCGTCGCCGTTGCCGTCGTGGTTTTCTTAAACTCCCCAATGTTTTTCGTGAGGATGGGAGACTGGGCCCAAAACGACCGTCTGTTTCCTTGTCCTTTTTCATTTCACATGTATGTTAAAGAGACTTTCTTCAGTTTTGGGGACTGGCAAAAATCAGTAAAGAAAGAGAAAACCTCTTGGAATGTTTTAAGAACGAGTTCTAAAGATGGCGCCTTTTTAACTCCTTCGAAACCATTCATCGTGTCTTGCATGCATAAAAATGAGAAATCAGTGGTAAAAATTGTTATTCTTGTGCGATCTTCCTCTGAAAAGAATACGACTACACGAAATAAACTCAGCAGGGCTAAAAAAGCGAAAGATTTTTCTGTTCCAACTCTCTCTTGCATTTAAAAAAAATTAGCCTGCATGTACTGTAATTACTAAAATAAAGTGAGAAGAGACGATGTTGCAACTCGCCAAAATGAAGTAAAACATATGGACGAAAACTGCTTGTTTTGCAAAGTAGCTGGTCGTTTCCTGCCAGGTTTTCCTCTTTGAAAAGGTGTGTGAATTTCCTGTCATCCTTTCATCGTTAAAAAAGCTTGCAAATAAAGCTAGTGAAGCTTATTTATTGATAGTGAAATATGCCAAGGCCGTTGCGAAATATTTGACATCGATTTCCGCTCTCCACTCTCGTTTGCCAATGACTTCTAAAAGTATAACAGCAGTTTAATATTTCGAAACAGTATTTATATTTAGCAGCTGCTGATGATAGCGTAACTATTCGCAACAATAGATGAAAGTGAAATGAATTCAGCTCCGGAAATTAATCAGATGTTGTGGTTCAGTTGAAAGACAGAGAATTTTGAATTTTCTTCCAACTCGCGTGAAGCTAACTCTGCCAGAGAAGAGTGTCATTCGCTGATTGTTTCCTGTTTGATTAGGTAAAATGAAATAGCGAAGTAAATAAAACCAAAAAAATATCATTTTTCTTTTTTACTACGGTGAAAATGTTGACTCCTGTTTTATTTCTATTTGGGTCCGGGTCTATATCTAGAGAACGATTTACAAAACGAGGGCAACATCTGCGGAACATTGATCATACGCCGCTTGACAGAACAAGCAACACTATTTCGATAGCAATCAGTCGAAAGAATAGCATACGCTTCATCCCGTGCAATTATTTTGGTGAATTTTATGAGTGTTTTCAAGGTATAGACCTTACGCGATAAATCAGCGTTTAATTATACTGCCTTGATCGCACTCCGCTATGATTGGTCACTTTTGATCTTCGATGACGTAGTGTGTGCTATGAATGGGTTCAGTTATCAATCATTGCTAATACTACACGTTACGCTGTCGCTTCTGTGTTCTGTAAAGATACTAAGCTAGTTTGACACCGCAAGAGAGAAGAAAGCCGTCATTTTAGCTCATCGTTGGTAGAAACGAAGAAACTGTGTTTGCCTGACTACACGGAAATCTGCCCATAAGGTAAAATTGTTGTGATCTTTTGTTTGTAGCACGAGTGTTTGTATATATATATGATTTACGCTGAACACATCAAGCCACACAGCTCATCTAAGCGAATATCGGCAGAATTTTACAATTCGAGGTAAGGATCATCAGCGAATGAATTTACTTCAGTAGATCTGGGTGCTTACAAGCTAACTTCATCGACATCCGTGAGATAAATCCAAGATATTGAAATGTTTTCATACTCCTCGCTCAGCAATCAGCTTGTCTTGTATGCTAATTTCCCAGTTTCGTAACGTAACATTTCTAGTTTTGATATTCATGTTCTAGTTTGTTCGATTGCCACTTAGGTATGACCGACCATCGGATTATCACACGCAATAGCTTTATTAATCCCCAGAATAACAGCTTGACTTCATCGTGGTGAAATGCTACCCAGCATTTTTTTTTTCAGTGAAAAGAATTTTGTTTCCACAACTGACGAAAAAATTGCCATTTCGAGTTTAGTGACGTCATAGCGTTTTTCCGTCCTTCTTTAATGGACAGCTGTCTGTAGCGGACTAACATAGAAAATGTTTTGTTATTAAAATGAAATGACCATTTTTTAACGAAAATACAAATCGTTACAAGATGGATACTGTTGGAAAAAAAACCGTAGAGAAAGGACACTCGTTCTTTTCGGAACGCTCCGGTGGCGTGAATCTAAATTCGAATTTTATTTTTAAACTTTGTCTTGTTAGGCCTAAACATTTTGCTTGAATTAAACTTTAAATTTGGTCCGTAACCTCTGAGCACGTAGCAGCAATTGTTTCAATCATGTTCATGAATTATGTGCGGTCCGCCAAAAATGAGAAATTAGACCATGCGCTTTATCCAAAATTATTCCAAGACGAAAATTATATAAATCTTTTAAACGCTTTTCTTAGATAATGCGATACTCTATCATGAGCGAATAATGAAATTATTTGGATTGTCAGCGACAAAGTTGCAATGCAGACGAAATCTAAATGATAGTATTTTCCGTCCCTATACTGACAAGAAAAACAAAACGCAAAAATCAGTCATTTGCACCCATAGAGAAAAAATTCTGATCTGAATTTAGAAATTTCTTTCAATTTGTTTCGCTTTTAATTTATTTCTACTAAACATCTCGGACGGTAAAGACATTTGACAAAACTTCAGACATCACCGTTTAACCATATCTTTATCATCATCATCATTATCATTATTAAAGTGAAGAATGATCATCGCAGTATATTTTCCAATTTAAGCAATTGGAAAGAAGAAGCCTGAAAAAAATCAGGGCTTCAACGGGATTCGAACCCGTGACCTCTGGGATACCGGTGCGATGCTCTTGCTTAAAAATATACTGCGATGTTCATTCTTCACTTTCATCTACAACCGCAGTTCATGTATGAATTGTTTCGTGTATACATCACATTATCATTATTATTATTTATTCCTTTTTAACGACTTATTACAATTGTTATTGTAAAAAGTTTTGTGCTGTAAATAACTATCATGTAAAGTTTTAGTGAATAATTTTGATGAGCTCAATAAAATTATGTCTATTTTTTTTAAAAAATAATTATTATTACACTAATTTATTATTATTATAATCGTTGTTTTTATTATAATTATCATTAACATTATCATTATTACCATTTTGACTTTCTCTAGATAAAGTTTCATTACTTGTCCGTTTACTTTCCGTTCTATTGTTTTTAGACACACCTCGTTTCATCTGGGTGGGTCACGTGTCCCCTGTTGTTTCCCGTTGGTTTTTCATTCATGTTACAGCTGACAGCCTTTTATTGTGTAAATACATTATCCAAATCACTTGTTAAGAGTATTACATTTGCGTAAGCATTAGGGGAGCTCTGATAATCATGTTATCCCGTAATTTTCGTATCCGGTGTTCGGGACGAACCTTTAGTTCATATTGTTTAGCCTGAACTAATTTCACCCGACTTGTAAATTCGATATATTAATATTCTAACATGGCTCCGAGGCTTTCGGGTTTAAATGTAAATTTTTAAAGTTTCTTTTGTCTCTTAATTCCCAGAAGAGACTTGAATACAGAGAAATCGCCACCAAATATAGAAGCTTGTCCTGAAAGCCTCAGAGTTAGAATATTGATATGTCGAACATGGCCTATTCCAGCTAATTCCTTCTTTGAGACACGCCTGCAAGGAAACATGGTAGTTGTATTCATCAAAACAAAATATCCAGTCCAAGATGATGAATACAATTACCATAACTCCCTTCAGGCGTATCTTTCCATAACACCTCCCACAAGTTGAGCTGCGAAAGCCGAGCTCCGAATCAACAGAATCAATGAGAAAACTGTCCGTAACGCCGAAAAACCTGAAGAGCCTGAGGAAACTAAATACAACACGCACTGCCAGTTCCTCTGAAGGCCGTGTTGTTCGAAAACCGGCTATTATAACGCTAACCGGCCGGGATTACAAGTTAACCGAAGGTTTCATTTTTCTTGTCTAAAAATGTTCTTCACTGTCACTGCTTATGTTTTGTGTAGTTTGAGATTATTCAAACTCAAAACAGAAAACAAAACAATCAAAACCAAGGAACCTTACCGCAAAGTTATAAAACTGAAATCGAAATTTCGCTAATCCTGAGTCAGCTTAACCGGGCTTTGAACAACCCGTCCCTGGTCAAGGTGGCCGAAATTTGGCGCTTGAGCCCCGCAGGAAAGAAGACGGCTGACACTTCAGACTAGCATTAACCTTACAGAGTTGAACTTCACTATTTAAGGATCGGTTATCGCGAATTTCAGGCCACATAGATCTTCCATCATTTTCCGTGGGTATGCTTTCTCAGTCATTTACTTAGTATCCGCTAATTTTTGTGCCCCACCATCCCTTATGACCTCAACTGACGCGGTCGACCGCGATAGGTAATATTTTCCTGACAGGAAAGTGATAGTTTACAGTCATCGAATTTTCATCATTCCCCCTCTTTTTGCATTTCTTATTTTTTTTGTTTAAATGGAAACATACCCCCTCCTTTTTCCTTTCTTTTTTTCCTCGATAAAGCATGCGAGCGTCTTGCGTTGCTTACGACCAAATTGACTCGCGTGTACACACGTTCTGCTAAAATAATAAAAAAGCCATATTAGTGCTGCACGTTTTTTTATCCCCGCGACATCCGATCAAAAGTATTCCAATGGACACCCATTTGTAGGATTGTAGTTTGAAAATCGCCTTTGACTGGTAAGTATAGTCTGCAAAGGTAGATGGATTTTCCTCAGCAACATATGAGCAATTGGACTATTTGGGATCTTTTTGTCATTACATTCGTGTCTTACGAACGTCAGATGTTAAAGGGATGGACCATTAGAAAAGTGATAGGGGGGGGGGTGGGAAAAAAAAAAAAAAAAAAATTCATGCAAGGGAAAATACCAAGAAAAAAAATTCGAGCGAAGAGGAAGGCGAAGAAAAAAAATTCATGCAAAAGGAAGGTCCAATTGTGACTTTTATTTTTAATATATAAAATTTGCCAATATCTATTAAAAAGAATTCTTTATATTCAAAACATTCTTGGGGCCTTACCCCAGGTCCTGCTATATTATTATTTATAATACATTAAGATATCTAATAGTGTATAAAGTGTTTTCTTCACTTTGCATGAAATGACAAATATAAGGTGACATAAATTAATTCATACTTCAATAGCCAGAAATGTTTTTCAGAAATCAACAATATTACCAGGCACAATATGAATAAACAAAAATCACTTTCTTCTTATTGAAATTAAAAAATATATGACAGGCCTGCACGACTCCTATTATGCGCAAATGTGTATTCTTTGCCTTTAGAGTTTGGAACGCACGAGTATATCTTTGAGCGATTTTCATCTTTTGTACGAGATAATAGGTGGCTCTTTGTATATCTCTCTCAGCAAAGGCTGATCACGTATTAAATGCCATTTACTCATAATGATTTTCTTTAAATTAGGAACCGCTGGGTGATATTGTGTGACAAATGGTAGAATTTTCCTGTGCGTTTTATCTTTTTGTAGCAGTGCCGACTTCCTCTCCTCGAATTTCACTCATGAGAGGACTGTATTCACCAGAGCTTCTGGATAACCTCTCACGTGTAGGCATGATTTGAATAGTCTGATATTTTCATCAAAGGTAGTTTCTGAGGGGTTTGTACGGAGCAACCTAAGTGCTTCGCCTTTGATGAAACCTTTACTGACCCCTGATGGGTGGCAGGAGGAGAAATGTGTGTACTGAAATGTTTCCGTCGGCTTGTAGTGCGTTCGCACGTCAAGGATAGATGTGTCTTTAAATCTATCGCCTTTGTAAACGCAAGTGTCTAGGAAAATGGTTTCCTTGTCTGATATTTCAGCCGTAAATTTAATAGTTGGATGATATCTATTCGCCTGTTCAATTAACCCATTTATTTCCTCTATGCTTATGTTCCACAGAGAGAACACGTCATCGATGTATCTTTTCCACACAAGTGGTTTCTTTGTGCTTTGACTTAAGATTTCTGTCTCAACCGCTGCCATGAATAAGTTAGCAAAAGATACTGCCATCTTGGTACCCATAGCGGTTCCATGTATTTGGAGATAGTGCTTTCCATTGAACTGAAAAGAGTTCTCCTGTAATATAAGTCTTAGCATATCTCTGAGGAAATGGGTTGGAATAGGAGGCTTGTTGTTATGGAAACGCTCGTATGCATTGCACACGGTAGTAATGCCTTCCTCCTGTGGTATGTTTGTGTACAGGCTTGTCACATCCATTGACACAAGGATAGCGTTTTCTGTGACTTTCGTATTCTCTAGGAAGTTAATAAAGTCTGTCGTATCTTTAAGATACGAGGTTTGTTGTTTAGCTATAGGCTGAAGTAGACTATCTACAAATGATGATATACGTTCTGTGGGGCCCCCACAACCCGATATGATAGGTCTACCGACTGGTTTTGCTTTGTGAATCTTTGTGAGAGTATAGAACTCAGGGATACGCGGTGCATTTGTTGTTTGGGATAGCCATTTTCTAGTCATTGTGTCTATATGGTCGTTGCGGTAGAGCTCTGTTGTGAGTCCTTCTACTCGAGCAGAAGTCTCCTCAACCATAGGTGTTGCGAGGGGTCTGTAATTTTCTTCATCGTCTAGTTGTATCTGACCCTCTGTAATCTTATCTGTTTTGTTCATAATGACTGTAGTAGAGCCTTTATCTGCCTTTTTGATGTTGATTTCTCGATTGTCCTTCAATTCCCTGATTGCTTTGAATTCGTTGCAAGGCAGGTTGTTTTTAGGCTTGGAAATCTCTGTTTCAGCAAGTTGTAATCTAACCTCCTCTAGGTACGTTTCTAGTGCAACTGATTGCTGGGCTGGCGGCTCCCAATTTATTTTGACATGGAAGGGGTGTGGTTCGTTATTCTCACCGTGATATATGTATTGGAGACGCATTCGCCTCGCAAATTGATTAAAATCTCGCATCAATTGATGCCTATAATGCTATTTTCTTTTGTCACTGGTGTGGGAATAAATCTTAACCCCTTTGAAAGCAGACTGGTCTGATCAGTTGTGAGTTGTATATCTGAGAGGTTCTTTATGTGTCGTTTGTTCGACTCATGTGTTATCTTCTGTCGCCTCTGGCGAGCTATTTTTCTACGCGTATTGTGTTTCTTGTTTAGTTTCTTACGTTTTTCTATAGCTTTATCCCTCTTAACTTTAACTGTACACTCAGATAACAGGCAAGAATAAGATTCACCTTCTTTATTCTGGTTAGCTTTGTCTAACTTTTCCATCATTTGTTTGAGACAATCTATTTGTTCTGGAATGTTGTTAGCTGACCTTTGTACATTGGTGACATCAGGCGTCACATTTGTTTGTCTACTAGCGCGGTGTCGTTATGGCACCATTATGATGGGCTGTGGGAGAGGAATTCCAGAGGTCAAGGACTGCAAAAATGCACAGGGAAGCCGTCCACCCCAAGTGGCTTCCTCCTCTCTCACTGCGTGTACATCTTTGAAAAGATTTTGCTTTGAAAAGTGGCCTATATCCTTTGATCTGTTGTGAGTGTAGAATAATTTATAAAGCACAAAAACATAGATAATGAATCAAGATTTCATTGTTGGAAAAAAAGCAATATTTGTCTGAAAAAAAAAAAATAGTGCAGAGGGCTTCAGCTGCAAAAAATATTCCTGCACAAGCAGGGAGTGAAAAAAAAAAATTCGTGCAAGCGGAAAATTCCCCACCCCCCCCCCCCCATCACTTTTCTAATGGTCCATCCCTAAGTGAAAAGGTTCTAATTACTAGGCGCTACAAGAGATTCTTCAAAATTACGTGTTACTAGAAGCCCGGTAGAAGGTATATAAAAAAAAAACTCAACATAGAAATTTAAGAATTTTCGCCTCATAGATCGGTTTTACAGTGGACATTTTTTACTTATAAACTATCCCGCCTGCAATAAAACTCTCCTTTTCAGGTCGAAAGTAGAGAAATATGAGGAAAGAGAAATCTGTTAGCAAGTTTTCTGGAGCCACTTCTAAAGTTGAAACGTCAGATCAGACTAGTGGTGCTTGTAAAGCTTCTTTAGTAGCGGATGTACACTCATGTAGCAATTTCATTGATCTTCCAATCTCTTTTTATCTACTACGGAGTTTAGGTAACTACGACGACGATGCCGAGGAAAACGTCGATTAAAAAAATGATTTTACATTTTACCTACAAATCTTGCGATACTCTAAAGCCTTAGTTTGTTTCTCTTCGTCATGACTATCTCGAAACTGAATATGGACGCAGCGTAAAATCAGAAATATAAATTTAAAAAAAACTATCCGTCGTGGACTACGTTCTCCACAGACATTTGGTCATTTCACGTTGTTGCATTACAGAGGACGGCGATTATAAAGAAATGTACCAAGAATTGTAATGCCAGTGCACAGCCATTGTATTGCGCACTACACCCAGTTTTGCCTAGCAACGTTGCCGCTGTGGTTAATTTCCTTTAACTCCCTACAATCAGTATAGACCGTGTATTTGTTATCGGACATAAAGAAAGGTGCTTAGTCAGCAAAAATGTAGGGCAGGTGTCGGGACAACAGCTCGTGCACTGGTTCTCACCACAGTCCTATCATTTTCGAGCAGTTAGTCTTAAACTCTATGAAGTCTTAATGGCGCTCATTGATTTTGCCTTTCGGTTTTGAAATAGGGAATTGTTAATTTTTAAAGGAAAAATCTCTCCTTTAAGGAGGATATCGAGACGGAAAAAAGAGTAGCCTGCAAACAGGCTGCAGTGCTCCTCCAATAGCCGGGCTAAAAAAAGAGCGCCCCCTGGGAGTTGTGGGAGAGAGAGCGGAGTTGTGGGAGAGAGAGCGTTTTCCACGCACTTTATGCACCCGTCTTGAAAGAAAGTTTTTTTTTAAGAAACGGCTATGCAGAAGAGAGGCGAGCGGATCTTCAAGACTGATCGACAAAACATTATTACTGCTTCGAACTGACGAGAGAGAAATATAGAGTAGTCATGAAGGAAATTGACTGATTTTATAAGATAGTAAGAAATAGTTGACCGTCGAGGTAAATTCTCTAAAGATGGATACATTTTTACGATGTCTCCACCGAACGAGTAAATCATTCATCAGCTCAGTCCCGGTTTGACCAGAACTTAATACAAAAATGTTCCTTAAAATCCCAAAATTAGACAATTAGATAAATAGGAACATACCCCCAGGCAAAAACTCCTGAACTGTTCCAGAGCAAAATATGACCTTCAGATGCCTAGCTGCACTTTGTCTCTTTATTTCTCTCCCCTTATTAAAGATTCGGCCTACTTTTCTGTAGCAAACGACCTAACCTGCGTTCAAAGCCGCCGTTTATACCCTCCCCTCATCTCATCCCAGGAAAGGAGGGGCGGCCGTTCTGTTTTTTTTTTTCCTTTTCCCTTTCAAAAAAAAAAACTGCCTGATAGCATGCAGGTTACAAGCGACGCGGCGCGTATTGTTGTCCTTTCGGAACACCAAGTTGTTTTCTCGTTGCCCTTGTTAGTCTTTGCTGTACCTTGGTTCGTGTCCTGCTAGTCTGTACCATTCCCGCGCCAAGAATTGTCCAGCCACGCCTCCGTCCAAGGAGAGACCCTGGGAACGAGATTGCGTTGGCATTCGAGTGTTTACAATGAGGCGTGTCTTCTTGTGCGGTATCTGGCTCTAGTCGGACTGTTTTACATACAACGACGCTTTAAAATGCAAATAGACCGAGGTATTTCTGTCCATGCTGTGGTTTAGATTTCTTTTGTCTATACCCACGTGCTCGAATGTTATTCTTTCGCTGTTGATCAATGTCTGTCGATGAATGAAACTGTCCCAAATATTTACACATATATTCTTGCCTCGCCTTCTATCAAATCTCTCGCCGTATGACGCGCGAAAAGAATTAAAAAGCTTAAAAGTACACATAGAATTCAGCACGTTGGCGTTGATGTGTGAAGATAAGAAAGAAAACAACACTTTAATCCGAAATCCAATGACAGGCTTTCAAATTTCAATGTTTAGTACCGCTGGGATAACAAGCTATTGAAAAGACCTTGACATCATGCATAAAAGAATAATAGAAATCACCTTTGTAAGGAAAATTATCGGGTGTCCAATTAAAAATAGTATATTGAATAGTAGAAGATTATTTTTAGCGGATTTGGCTATGCTCCCCGAAAACTTTTGAAATCGTTTCGTTTCAGAATTTTTCCTCGTTCTGTACCATACCCTTCAAGATACAATATTCAAGTAATTAGAAATCGACTAGTTCCCGATAATCTCAATTATGTTCGTGGTGTTTCATCTGAACGCAAAGTGACAAAGTTTTGACAGTAATACTGATCTAACGCTGCCGGGTGTTTCCTCAGTAAATTCTTTAAAGGTATTAAGCAAAAAAAGTAGCCTTAAAAGCTTAAAAGCGATTTTTAGATTTTGTCCATTAGCTCTATCGATTCACGTAACATGGTTTTCTTGAAACATTTTCAACAATACCATTTCTTTCGCCGTTGATAGTCATTGATAAAATTTGCGAATTTCTAGCTTTTCCTGGGTTCTACTTCAGCCCCAATATTTTCCTATTTTACTTTTAACAAATTGACACCTTCAAAAGTCAATTCCTCGTATTTGGTTCCGAAGGCGAATAAAAAAATCCAATCGTCCTAAAAGGCTCCTTCAATTTCTTATTCGAGTTTATCTTATCACTTTGCCAGGAAATTTACTATGCTTGCGGGATCTCCAGATCAACTTTCTACTGGGACTTCGAAGCAGGAAGAGCAACCAGCCCATTTTCCCTTTTAATTAATACTGGTAGTAAATAAAACCCTTAAAAGCACAGAGCACGTTGCGAAAGTAGAAAGTGTAACAATATAAATGTTCTTTCCAGAAAGCCATTGTTAAGCCAGCTGCACTCCATCGGGTTCTTCGGAGTTGCATGGCAAACATTTTCCTCTTGAAATAAATTCACGCTGAGATCAGTGCATCTCAAGTTTCGTGATAAAAACTGTGAAAGTGGCATGGGCTGTGTTTACCTTTCGCTCTCGATTGGAGATCGAAGTTGGAATAATTCATGAGAAAAATATAATTTGTCTCCGGCCGAGGAAACAGAATTTCCTCTGGCGACGTAAATTACCGAAGCAAGCGTTAAAAATCTGGGAATAGATTAGAAACGCACGCAGAGATTCTCGATCTCTTTTAGCGTTTCGGCTTCGTTCAAGATATTCCTGAACTAAACAGTTTTGTATTTACACGTTTCCAAACAATACGACGAACACCTGAAAAGGCCCGAAAAGGAGAAAAGCTTTTAAAGGTAAGACTTTCTGTTTGCTTAAATCAATTTATCAACACAAACTACATACGATACATATCACTCAAGCTTTATGGATTACCCGTTCTCTCTGCATTTTGACTGAAACGCTAGTTATGAATGGTCCAGTGACAATTGTTGTCAGAAGGGAAAATACTACGAACCGCAAATGAATTGAGAGAAATTCAAACTTCATCAGACAAAGCACCGATTTCGTTCAGCTGGCCGTCACGTAACGAAATAGGCAGAAAACGGTAACAATTTTACATTGCTTTGCAATCCTAAAAACTGACAAGGATTCTTTTTCCTTGATCAAATTGTGGCTCTCGCAATTCATCATGTAAAAAACGTGAGTATTCGACCGCGGCGCTAATTTTAGGTTGTATTTCTCATCAAGTACATCAATTATAAATGACGATAACTCGGCGGGAAGGTTTGTGGAATAAACAACACTAGTCGAAGTCGTATGCTACACCGGGAGCATAACGCTTTCTACATTGAATGGTTTTAAGGCTGTCTTCGTAAGATTTTACAAGAATAGCTGAAGAAAACACCTTCAGTTCGAGATATAGGCAAAGATACGGAAGTGGACAGAATGTTTTACAATGAACTTTTAAATGAGAAATAAATTAACGATGGTATCTCTGGTACATATTTTCCAATACGTCCTAGAGGACAGAGGTAATTTGCCACCAACTGAGACTCGAAAAAAGGATTTGTTGAATATAAATTACTTTTAAACGACAGAAAACTGTTTTTACGTTTTCCGAACGAACGATTCAATAGAAAACAATATTCTTCTCACAATCACCTCGTGCTGTGCTAAGCCAATCAGAATCGAGAAAACGTATGGACAGCTGGTGCTCACGTTTTTCGCGGGAAAATCAGCCTAGCGTAAAATCTTGCGTGACAGGCTTGAAGTTGTAGATTTCCCTTTTTCTTCTTTTTATGCAAACAGGTTTCAAGGGTCCATTTAAACCAAGCTATTCTTATTTAAAGCACGAGCGAACCGTATTAACCCGGCTAAGAGTGCTTAAGTGGAGTCTGTTTTAAGGAAATCATATAAACTTAATGAGCTTTTGCATATTTTAATAGACGCAAATTTTCTTTTCAACTTTAAATTCAAATTGACTTGAAAAAAAAAAAGATATATGAAGGAAAATAAACGATTTTTTCCTTGGAAATTTGTTGGCGAGAAGGCTCGTAAGTTTGTTTAGTATGTGGGGTTTGTGGCTGGAGTCAGTTTAGACTTATCATTAAACAGGTCGCTTGTTGATGTTTAGGGGCATTTCATTGATGAATGGAAAATATATGGGCGGATGGTTTTTCAAAACCGCAATATTTAAGCGGACACGTGTTTTTCGCACGCATTATGTTCTCACCTACTCGTCCATCCCTATAGGCTGAATTTTTCTTAATTAGTGGGCGTCATTCTCAGCGCAACCTAAATTATCAACAGCCTGAATTTTCGGACTCACTTTAGTGCACATGAAAATGGGAAAAAAATAGTTTGTTTTCGAACAAACGACAACAACCTTAGCGGATCTGAGTCATTGTGTCGCTTGAAAATGCAGGGAAGATCTTGACATAAATTCTCCCAACAGTCATCTTGTCAAATAACGCGTACCAACCAATCAGCGCGCAGCTAATTTGCATCGATGTAATTAGAATGCTTACCGTACTCCACAACTGGTGTTGTTGGTTGGTTAGTGTGGGAACGGAAAAAGGTTGGACAGGATTTTATCGGTAATTTTTCTTCGCTCACACTCTGCTGGGGTAGCTGAAACGAAAGGAGTGAAATAAATACGATTTCTTCTTCCTCTATTTAGGTTTTTCGGGACAAAATGGCTTCACAGCCATCCCAGAGACCACGTCGAAATGCTTCTCCTGCATCGAGCTCAAAACTACAACCTATGCGGGCCACTTTACCATTTTCGCTGATAGCTCACGGCACTCCAAGTCCTACCCGTGGAACTGGTTTAAGGAGGCCAAGTCCATCATCTTCACCAGTACATGGCAGTGAAAATGGCCTTAAACACCGCAGAAGTTCGCCAGAAACACGTGGGTCTCCCGAGCATCGGCGGAGTCCTTCTTCTCCATCTTCGTCGAGCTCGAAAGGTTAGCTGACGTGCTTTTCAGATCTTAAGCTTGCTGTCATAAACGGCCAATGAACCTCAGAATAGTTGCTAGCTATGACCAAAACAGTTTTATTAAGCCAGCTGTGGAAAAAATATATTTATTCTTATCGTTTAACTTCAGTATGGTAGACCGTTGAATTTCGCTTTTCATCTATCGGTCATCTTTTCTCTCTGTTCAGTGTATTGACCTACAGTGAAGGCCATTTCCGTTCTTTGAAAACAGTTTGGGTTGAGCTTAACTGACACTTGCTAAAGCAAGGAATATCATTTTCTTCGCAGGTGAAAGGAGCAAACTTATGAAAAGTAATTCGGGCGCAATAAGAAGAACGTCTTCATTAGACGCCATTTCACCTTACATGTGTGGACAGTGGCCTAAAGGAGATGTTGGCGGGCCGACTATGTGCCACAAATCAACTCAGGTTAGTTAGGTACCGCTCAATTAATAAAACATTTCCCGAAAATTGCCAAGTTGCGTCTAATTACACGAATTTAGACGTGGAAAGGTTGAAATACGCTTGTAAGGGTTACGAGCAAGCAAAGTAAATTTACTCTGCGATACTCTTATTGAACCACAGCCATGACAACAAGGTTAATTCCCAAGCAACTCTGAAATTTGATGATCTTAGCTATAAATTAAGATTGTTTTAACCCGTGTGATAGAGAAGGCCTTACAAAAGATATTGCAGAAATGTTGCAAACAAAACCCCCAGGAAGCGAAATTAAGTCAATAGTAATGCTGATTATTTGGTTAGAAAGACTACCAATTTGATTGAGGGTCAAAAAATCACACAGGACTCTCCTTTTAACTGGTATTTTAAAAGAAAAGGGATTTTCTGATCTTTTGTTGTGTAAAATGTTAGCAGTGAGTTGACTTTCCTCTCTTTGACAGTAACATAATTTAATAACAAGGTAAAGAGCTAGAATGGCCAGGAAAGGTACAAATTACATGAGCTAGGTAGGATGGGGTGTCTCTAGTTCTCATGATCAGTAACTTGACATTTTTGGCTTTTGCCACTGCATCTAAGCTAACTGCTTAGAATTGACAGAACTGTACTAAACAACACTTCAGTTTCTCTGAGAATTTGGTGCTGTCAATGTTGCCTTTACAGCAATGCAAACATAACTCTGCGGACTGAATGATACGGCTACTTGTCTGTGTCTCATTATAGAACCAAACTTGCAACCTCTTAAGATGGGAGGGTGGGTAAAACAAAGAAAGTGCTTCACTTTCCACAAAGACTGTCTATATGATGTCTAGATTTTTGAAACCAAGACTGTGTTCACAAGACAGTGTCTTCTCATAGCAGGCGCTCATTGTGCTCCATTGCAAATTTAAGGATTTGGTTCCGTCAACAAGGTGCAGCGGAGTTGACTAGAACTGATGAGAAATGAGAGTGTTGCAACAAGTGTTTTGTTAGCAACTACAAGGAAAGCAGTCAGAAAACTACAATCTTAGTCATTTGTAAGCCAAACCTTGGAATAATTTTCTCTTCATAGCAATGTGTGCATCACTGTGTTCTGTCAGTGAATATTCTGTCATGAAGGGCCCAATCAGATTTGTCAATTTTGAATAGACCTTGGCAAGTATTTTTTAATCACAGATTGAATGTGATCATATATGTGTTGTTCTGAAAAGGAAAATAATTCTTGATTTCTGGCTTGAAGATAACTAAAGGTAACTTCCATGGTTTTTTATAAGCAACAGTCAGTCGACCTGTGTGTTGTTCACTACAGTGCAATGAACTCTCCGTTAACAGACACTTCTGTAAGCGGACAGCTCTGCCAGTGTACACTTTTCCAATTTTGGAGGGTGTCTGCTTACAGGAGAGTTGACTGTAGTCGGTGTTTACTTTTAGAAGACCTTGAGTTGTTGGCCAATAATAGGGAGTTTAAGAAACCAGGACTTGACGCCGATGACAACATCAATAAAAACACGAGGTTATATTTTACCTACACTGTACGAATCTTGCGATACTTTGACGTCATTTTCCTTTGTTTCTCAGTGTCAAAACTATTGCGAAACTTAACCTGGGACAAGGCAAAAGATTTGAAATAAAAATAAAGTTAGTCGTCGTGGTTCACATTCTACGGACAACGCAGAATTTGGTCATTTCACACTGTTCTTTTGCAGAGGACGGTAAAGAAATGTACCAAGAATTATAACATACGTGCACAGCCATTGTTCTGCTCATTAGATCTTTTGTTTAGCGACGTTTGCGTTGGCGTTGCTGTCACGGTTTTCTTAAACTCCCTAATATCGTTCATCAGAAACATCTTGTGTATTTGATTATTACCTGGTCATTAGTGATCTGCTGATAGAAATTACCTTGGAAGGATTGAGTCTCTATATTTATATACATTAAAAATTGTAGTTGTTGATTCGTTATCCTTTGTATTATCAAGACTAAAACGGTTAATGATAGTCAACTTTGTCATGCCTGGTCAACTCTTCACACACTGAAAACTCAAGCCTATACACATTTAGTCCAACATTTCTTGCAAATTAGTGTCTTTGGAATTTGAGGTCACCTCCTGGCACTGAGTACGAGACCTACAGGTTTGACTTGTGTTAGTGTGAATGAACCCATGTCTCTCTTTTCTCACATGCAATTCTTTGATAGTAATATTATCAATCAGAAACAATAAAAGGAAGCTGTCACACTGTATAGTATGTTTCGGATAAAAGATCTGCGAGTAGGGTTTTTGGTGATATGTTTATTGCACTTGTGTTAGATTGAGGCTGGCTGAGATTCCTTGAAACCTGCACTGAGTTTAGGTTTTGGCTTTTACGTCCATGTTCAGTTGAGGTCAGAGTGTAAACCTGTTAGGCTGTTTAGTATCAAGGTCTCAGTGATTTTAAGAAGCAAGAATTTTTATTCTCACCAGTCAACATTAGTTAGCTCACATATGTGGGGTTTTCTTTGCATTAACTGCACTGGCCATGCACAAAAAGATCGTGACAAAAACAATCATCAAAGTTAGAGGGTAAACACAATACAAGGCATAAACAAGCACAGCAGATGTGCCTTGCAATTATCCTTCACTCTTAATTAAAATGTTATGATTAGCAACATGGAAATTTTGGTACCAAGTGGCAATGACAATCTCCCAGTTGGGCTTGTTTGCCATATGCCTTGATTTTTCACTGACATTTTGCAGATAAATTACACAATGATACATGAATAAGGGTTACCCCTTTATAACTTGAACATTGGGTCTGCTTCTTCTTTTGTTTTGTCATCTGAGTTGTTCAGAAAGCTGTGTCCTCTTGATAGGAATTATCTATTTACACAAACAATAATCTGCAACAAATATGGCTGGCAGAATAGTCGGTTTTTGAAGCAAAATATTGACAATCATTGACAAAACAAACTTCAAAGCTTGCCTTAGTTGTATATGGACGAACTTTAATGAGTTCAACTGTGAACAAGGATCATATTTTACTCTGACAACTTGGTTGGGTCATGGCCTTGTTCTGTTCCTGAAGTCAAGGAAGGAAGCAATTTATCATTGCAAATCCCAAGAAATATTGCTTACAATTTGTCATATGTGCTTAACTTTATTGCCCCAGTTATTACACCAATATGGCAAGCTGAAGATTTGACAGAATTATATACTTCTTGACTGGTTAATATTTTCCCCCATGACAGCTTACTTCAGTTTGCAATTGCATTGAGAAACTAGTTTGAATATATGAGATAATATTTATTGTAAATTGTGCTTTATTTAACACAGCTTTGGATTTTGGCCTTTCCAAGGGCTTAAATTAAAACAATAAAAAAGAATAGTTTTGATCTTTTCACACAGTTGTATATTGAATTTTCCATTGTGTTCTTAGTTCATGTTTCGACATGAAATTTTGTTCACCAGTGCTGTAAATTGTATGAAATGTTCGGTCAGGTTGTCGTGAGTGTGGGAGATTGGAAAAAGCACCCAAGAGTCTTCAGTGGGATTTGAACTTGACCCCTCACATATTCGTCAGATGCTGTACTACTGAGTTGGGTGACACAATATGATTTATTCTCCAAAGGGTATACGTGTATATGCATGTACTTGTAAAAAGAATTTCCAGAAAAAAGTCCTATTTTGAATGATAAAAAAATTTCAGAAAGAGGTTGAAAATATTAATCACACTTTTGTATAACAGTGGTTTGAGATTCAAGAAGGTATATTCAACATGTATAAGGTGTATTTTAAGTATAATCTTGAAAAGGAAGTGCTTTTTATTGCTGTTGACAAATAGTTTTTACAACTTTTTTGCTGCATTAGGAGTGTAGATTCAGTAAATGTCCATCTCTATTATGTTCTTGCTCAACCTGTGTGTGCTGTTGTAGAATAACTGATTCTCTCCTCAAACACATTTTACCTTCACAATGAAATGTTGGACCATTTGCATACTGAAACACCCAGTTCAGTTCTGGAGCTTTGTTAAATTGATGCGGAGGTGGCATAGCCAAGTGGTTTAGGGCGCTGGATTTAAAATCTGGAGGTCCTGGTTCAAATCCTCCACCCTACCACTATCTGGATTTGTTCTCGGTAGTCCCGAGTTCAACTCCTTAACTGCGTTGTGTCCCCAATTAGTACAACAGTGCTTATAAATACATTTTGACTCTTAAATAAAGTTATCTATTTTTTTATTTTGATGACACCAGTTTAAAGTGCAATAGTGATATTTTTGTGTTTGATTTCCTCTTAATCCTCATTGGGAAGTTGTTGTTGAATTATTTCCTTCTGTGGTAAATTAAAGCAGAATTGTATTTTGACGTGTTTGTCAATGTATCTCCAAGGCGGACTTGTGTAGGAAGGTAAATAAGGAACTGAAGTAACAAATTACTATGCTAAACTGCTAGTGGTATGTTGCTTCAAAATTTCAAATAGTTCATTTTTGACGTATACTTAGAAGTTTGTTACTATGATAGGTTTTAAGGTGTAGGTCTGTATCATGTCAGTGGTTGTCTGGTTTGTAGGAAGCACTGGGTTAATCACACTAAAAAGTCTTTCCCCAAAAACTATACTTAAATAATCTAGGAATTGGGAAGTGTAGACCATAAATTACATAGCTTGTGTACTGCAAAATCTGTGATGATTATCTATGGTTAAAGAAGACAACGGAAGTGCATGGTTAAATTATTATTTACCAGGGTTAAAAGCTGTGTTGAATTATGTGGTCTCCTTATCCAAACCTCAAGCTTGTAACTTTGTTAACTCTATGCTTAATTGTTGTAAACTTGGCTTTGATTTTTCTATAAACTCTAGGCTTAAATTTATCGTGCGATTATTGACAACGAGCCAGCCGAGCGAAGACGCTCGGCTGGCGGCAGAGAATAGTGCCGCGCAAAGAATTGCGTATGCGAAAAATTATCGATCGAGCTCTGAAAGTGTAAGTGTAAGATGTAACAATGGCTCAGTTTGAGCCAATTGCAAGGACGGAACTATTCGAGCTATTGTAGTTTTTAGCCAATCAGGAGGCGGGTTACATCTACACTTGTCTTGTGGAATATCATTGTTTTCTTTGCTGTTGTGTTTATCCAACTGTGAACAATTTCAGTCTCAGAACGTGTCAAACCAGCGTGTTTCCTCTCTCACTTTATCGAAATGAAAGTTCAATTGGGGAGCATACCCTTTACAAAACTCTTCTTCTAATTCGAATATTCAGGAAAACTGTTAGACAAGAGCAAATCCAAGACACAAAATCGACACGAAACCGAACCAGCGTGTTCACCACAGAATTGAACGAGCGTGTTCATGAATCGAAACAGTGTATTCCTTCTTTGTTTACCTATATCGAACTGAAAGTTCCATCGGGCAGCTTTTTTTGAAAAGATTGTGTTCACCAGTTGAACCACTAGAGCAAATCCAGTGTTGAAATCTAGCATATCGAACTGAAGGTTGAGTCGGCAGTGTTTCCGAACAGAACTGAACGAGCGTGTTTATCATACAGTCAAATCCAGTGTTCAAAACACAAATCGGATCTGTTTTGCCACAGAATTAAACGAGTCGTGTTGATCAATCAAACTAGTGTGTTCACTTTTACTTTGACTTTGCCCATCATATTGAACTGAAAGTTCGACCAAGCAGCGATACATTCCAATACTCTTGATATTAAGGGATTGCGTGACGAATAGCCTGCGTAGCTTGGCGGTTACCAATTCGAGCGCATTAAAATGAGCGGCTTGAGGAACCGCCTGCCCGGATGACCTACATTTTTTATTCCCACCCCCAATTACATATTTTGTCAACCTGATGACAGGTTTTGTGGATCGTTTTATCCCAGCCAATCACAGCGCAGGTCGTAATATAAAACTTCCAATTTGCCGCGAAATGGATTCGCAGGGAAAAGCCACGATGAAACAGATCAAAGCAGTACTATCCAATGCGGTGTGTTTGCTCGATGGCAGCGAAGAGTGATACGCCGAAAAAGCCTGTCAAAGGTGGAATCAATAGAAATGGAAAAGATAATTGTCGACTTTATTGTTGTCTGCTTAAAATCAAATTCGGAAAATTTAAGAAGACCTCTTACATTTCATCGCAGAATCTTTTCTAAACGTGATGGATTTCAAGATGGCACTTTGTCCAAAATCTGCTTGAAAATCGACACTTTATCTGATCGTGTGTACCATGCCTGTGCTCGGAAAATTAGAAACGCTTTTGAACTTTACAATTTCATCTACTCGAGCCTGCAGAAAGAGAAGGCGACGGAGGTTTCTGGCGATTTAAGCAGATGCAAGCGTCTTTTGCCAACTACCGCTTCGTCGCCAGATCGAAGTCCTCAAACAAGAAAAGGACATCCAGAGAAAACTCAGCATCAAAGAAATCGCAGAAATTTGGTGAGTTACCTCCACCAAGCTCGACTACGAATAACATCACTTCGAACACGCTAGAGGAAATTCAGGAAATCACACCTAGCGAAATAGCTTTCTGTGTAAAATGAGCTTTCTGTGTAAAATTTGTACATTTGCCGTTCCCTGTTCGGTCTTTCGACCTTTTTGTTGCTTCACTCGTGTTTATGAAGGGCACTTCATGTTGTGTTATAAAGAGGAATTTTTAGTAGAGCTGAGCCGTTAAGCTGTGCTATAGCAAAATTAGAGGTCATTTATAGTCTGCATAGTTTCCGCTGTTATCGGCATGGTCGCTTTCAGAGTTTGACACCTCTGTAATTTGCCATGTGTTTATGCATTGTTTAGGCGTATTTCTAATGCAAGATATGTCTCCAAGAACTTGCTTTCAAAGGAACAAAATATGAAATTTACCGGATATCATATTTGTCCTCGTACTTTTTTCTTCGGAGAAGCCGTAGCTTTACTTCGAGAAAGCTATACATTTCTCTAGAGACGTTCATATGCCGCTTGCATAGATCTGATCGAGCAGAGCAGTGAAAAAATTGCGATGGATTATTTCGCACCAAATTGACTTTGTCAGACGACAATTCCATTGCTGTCAAGTTCAGCGACAACATTTCTGAAAATTATCTGGTCGTCTTTTCAAATGAGAAATAACAATGATGCAGGTTCTCGTACACGTAGTTGACAATTCTTGTCTGGCGAGCGCGATCACGGTAAAAATCATGCTTTTGCCAAAGCCTGTTAGCAAAACGGCCATCACATCTCTTCCATGAAGTGACTCGCTTACAGCTGTTTCTTGCTCAGGTTTGAGAACAATTTCGCGATCTTCACGAAGAATATTTAGGCGCAATAATGCTTTCGAGAGAGCTTTCTCTGCCATTCCTTGTTAATACGCGCCAAATATCGGTGTTGTTTTTTTTAGCGGTCCCTTGGGAGTTTACCGAAAATTTTGATTGACGTATTAGCCTTCTGATCCAATGGGAATGGCCAGTACGCCAGCGTACTGGCCTAACAAAAAATACCGGTCATCCTTGCAGGCGGTTTCTCAGTTGTCTCTCCCCCAGGCTCCTCGCGGTTTCGCCGCTCGTTTTAGCCCACTCGCATTGCTTAAACCGCCAAGCTACGCAGGCTACGTGACGAACTTTACCGGCTGGTAAACGCGTTATAATTTTCTCTCGGTAATGTTTGCAACAGAAGAGAACCAAAAATCTGTTATGCTGTATTAATAAACCCCTTATTATAGCACAAATTATTCGCTCGTTGGCACTCTATCGATAGGTATACCTAGTTTTTAAACTTAATATGAGGTGGCTCAATGGTTACTGCAGTGGACTACAGATTAAGCGGTGAAGGCTCAAGCCCTGGCTGCTTTCACTGTGTCTGGTTCTTAGGCCAGACTCCCCCAGTACCTCTCCCAACCCAGGTGTAGAAATGGGTACTGTCAAACTTAGTGCTGGGTGTAACCCTGTGATGGACAAGAATCCCATCCAGGGGAAGTAATCCCAGTCACCTTGTGCTAGGGAAACCAAAGATAAGAAAGCACTGGTCTGATGGGGTACAAGGCTTGAACAGTTGCTTTACCTTTAAAGCTTACATTTATAGTTTTGAGTTTTCATCGCTCTGTATCGTTTATTTACAGACACCAGTTTGGGAAGAAAGTGACGTAGAAGACAATTTAGGACCAAGGCATAAAAGATCAAATTCCCTTGGCAGTGGAGATCAAAAAATAAAAGAGGTATGTACATTTTGTGCTTTCATGACGCTCACTTGTACATTGGAATAGGCAAAATAAACTTACAGAGAAGAAAAATTAGACAGGGAAGTTGTCTTGTTGTTAGCTTGTGGAGTATGTTTAAATCAGCAAGATGGATTTGTTGTGCTAAATGTATGGAAGATTGATAGAAGCTTGAAGATAGGAGTGGAACCCATCAATGAATGAAACAAGCCTTAGGGTGTGGGGTAGGAACTAGGGATGAAAATTTTATTTTGACATATCACTGTCTGGGCAAGTGACCTTGGGAAAACAAAGAACAGAATGAATTAGTTGAATGAAAAGCGTTCGTTGATACCGTGAGGATTAAGAGTGCCGATTTGAAAAATAAATCTTTGTTCAAGAGTTTTGCGGCTTTCTGTGCTTCCTTGATGTAGGGAGAGGCCGCAGACTGCCATATTTTGCTTAGAATGATTCGGCAGATTAAAGTGTCTAGCAACCGGTTTAGAAGCGTCTTTATCGTCTTTATCGTCTTTCTCTACGTCGCGAAGGTGTTCTCGGAAACGGTCGCCTAGTCGTCTACCTGTTTCGCCGATATATAACTTTTTGCAAAGAGTGCAAGTTATACAGTAGATGACATTGCCTGAGGTACAGGTAAATTGATCTGTGATCTTAATGGATCGCTTGGGTCCCGACAATTTCTCAACGTTGTAAATGAAAGGACATATTTTACATCGCGCGCATGCGCATTTAAAAGTTCCAGGTTGTTCACTCGTTTTGAATGCACTTCTAACTAAAAAGTTACCTATGTTTTTGTCGTGTTTGAATGAAATTAATGGCGGTTGTGAAAAGATTCTACCAGTATCGGGATCATTTTGAAGTAATTTAAAGTTTTTGAGAATGATGGATTTTACTGCGTGTTGTGAGGGTGAAATGTGAGGGTGAATGGAATTCTATTATTATTCTCCTCCTGAGATGTTTGTAGTGCTGACTGCCGATCAATTTGTTGGGCACGGCACGATGATGGCCTGCTTGAACAACAGAGGCAGGATATCCACGTTTGTCGAAAAAATTGCACATTTCCTCTGATTTAAAGGAAAAATCAGAGTCCTCACTACACTACTAAGAAACTGAGAATAAGGAATAGAATTCTTGACGTGTGATGGATGTGAAGATGAATACAACAAATAGCTATGAGAATCTGTGGGTTTGTAGTGCACACTGGTGCATAAACCGTTGCCTTCGACGGAAACTTTGATATCTAGAAATGCCAAAGAAGTATTGGAAATTTCCCAGGTATACTTAAGAGCCGGATGAAACGAATTAACAGCAGTTACAAATTGATTGAGTTCCTCTCTGGTAGAGGAAGTGGCGCTGACACAACCGTCAATGTAGCGACGGTATAGCTCAGGTTTAGGGCTGTTGTATTGATTAAAAAATTTGTGTTCAATGTAGCCTACGAAAAGATTGGCGTAGCTGGGTCCCACTTTGGTGCCCATGGCCACACCATTGATTTGTTTATAGTAACTGGTAGCGAATGAAAAACAATTTAGTGTTAAAACTAGTTCAGCCAGGTGGAGCAGTGTTTCCGAGCCTGGTTCCTTAACAGTGCGTAAATCAAAAAATGTTTGAGGGCTAGAAGACCTTCGCCATTAGGGATGACGGTGTAAAGGGATGTAATATCCATAGTAAAAATAAGTTTGTCTACACCCAGGAAATTAAAATCGCGAAAAATTTGAAGGGCGTGTTGACCGTCTTTAACATAAGACGGTAAAGATCTCACGATAGGTGCCATAATTTTGTCTAAATAGCTAGAAATGAGTTCGGTAGGGCAACGACACGCAGAGACGATAGGTCCATCTCTGCGGACCTATCTCTTTACTGACTCTTTACGGTGGACAATTCACATTATCAAGCCAGTTGATAAAACCAAATTATCTTGTAATACTCCCACCGACGCAGCACCACAGTTTCTTTAGAAACTTGCCCCCTTTATTGGGAAAAGAAAATTGGGGATTAAAATGGTAGGTCATATAATTAGTTTCAAATGCAACACCCTTCCACATACTGGTAGGAGGATTCATTTCACTGCTTCTTGATGTTTGTATCCTTACATATTGGCAAACTAAGTCTGGCAGTATGGTGGATCTTTGTTACATTTGAACCTATTGTTGTGGCTTAGCTATTGGAGTCTTCTGTAGCTCGGTGTTAAGTGGAGGGTGAGGAAGACCATCAGAAGCCTGTTATAAGAACTTGGAGATTTTTGTTTCCGAGTATATTCACAACACCTTTTTCAGTAACTTAGTTTATATAATTTTCCTAATACTTTTTTTACAGAAACTAAAACAACATTTACAACGCACTAAGCAAGGGAGTAAATCAAGTCAAACATATGGTCGCCAATCTCCCCTTCATGGTGACCACACTGCCATTCCAGCCAGCAGGCTTCCACAGTCCATTCCCATCTCGATCCCTATGACACCAAGACCATCAGAAGGACCACAGAAACGGAGTTTGGAGGGCCTTAACTCTGAAATACAGAAACTTGTGTTAACAGATGCTCAGACTGAAAGAGTGAGTTCCCTTTGTGTTTTAAAAACCTGAAGCTATTTTTTGTTCTATTGATATAATAAAAGAGCTGGTTGATGGTTTAGGTTGAAGCAGTGCCAATATAAGACAGCACATAAATTTTATTTGTGCATAAATTTAATTTAATTTAATTTAATTTATTTTTGCAATTCTTTTTTGGACTGTGTGTGGGAAACATTTTTGGGACCTTTGACAATTAAATTACTGTTAAACAACAGATAATCGTAAAGACCATCAAAATATCAGATAAGAAGACTGTACAGCTACATTGTTACATGCCAGTGAACTCCGCAAATTTTCACAACTGTTTACTATCTGAACAAAGTTTATATAAATGTATGGTTAGGGTTTGAAAATATTTTGTATGTTCATGCAGCTGACACAAGGGATAATGTCAGTTGTTGTTTTGTACTGGGATCTAAACAGGACTATTTGTTAGCAGGTAATGGAGCAAATACCAGATGGCCGTAAAGCCCCTGTGTTAGAGATAATGTCTGGAGTGGTACCTTTTCGCACAGTAAACATTCACACGCAGACATCTGCTGACAACCAAGATGGTCAAGATAGTGGTGGGAGTGGCAATAGCAGCAGCAGAAGTCATTCTGCATCTCCAACATACCCGATAATGCCTGGATCATCTGATTCACGCCCATCATCAAGGTGTTCATCTGGAGGAGCTGCAGAAGCTGAAGAGAATGTATCCCCCGAGCTTCCAGTTGGTCCTAAATATGCATCCTCACCTAAGCCCAACAATTCGTACCTCTTTGCAAGAGAGCCCCCTGATGGAGCAGAGAGGGTGCCTTGGCATGTTGAAGATGCTGACAGGTGAGCGTTGCTCAAAGGGCCCATAACTCTAGATAGCACTTTGGTATGAAGACAACTGATGACAGTTACATTGTACTCATTAATTTTGCTGTTTGTCTTAACTAATGATTGTTCTTCCCTTTCATTTAGGCCAACATCACCCTTGTTGCTTGGGCCAGACAAGACAAAGGTGAAAATTATCAACATTAGTGCAAGATCAGCCTTCTCTGCCTTTTCTGCCCTTCCCTCGTACCCCAAGATGGCAGTCACTTCTCCAGCAACTGCCAACCAGCAGCTGTCACACCTAGAAGCCTCTCAGTAAACATGGAACTGGAGGACAGTGACAATACAAAAGACCATGTAAACTAACATGATCGGGTCAAACCATTTATCTAAAGGACTTGAAAAAATACTCTAATTTATTGCCTCATTAGCATTAAGAATGACAACAACGGGTTCTCCTCAGTGATCTTCATGTGTATTTAATTCACATTCTTTCATCCCCTTTTCTAGGCATGCCTAATTTGTGGAAACCTATTATTGTAACGATTTAAACTGACAGATTATGGTCAAGTGCATAGTGTTGGGTGTGGAATTGTTTAGTTACTTGCTTAAAAAAAATTAAAATATTCTACAGGGTTTCTCCTTTTTACTGGATTAAGATGGCCGTTCTAGGTGTTTCTTTTCTGGTGATCTGTGTTTTGTTGGTTTGTATAGCAAGAGATGTGTTTGATTGTACCCCAAGTACTTGTTTGCGAAGGTCCAATATTTAGGAAAGATATATATATATATTTCGGCAATGTCAGTTAAACCTTGTATTACTTGACTGAGAGAAACAAAGCGATAATGATGAATGTGTGAAGAACATGGATAAAAAGGTATAACACCTTTGCAAACAGTGAATTTGACTTGCATCTGATTCTTTTTTCAACAAGAACACTATTTCCTGTTTTTATTTATAAGAAGACTTTATAGATATCAGTTCTTTTCAAGGGTATTGTTGGTTTATTTTGAATATCCTGGCACACTGACAAGCTTACAAAATTTTGTTTTCCAAGTTTGTTTCTTTTCGTATGATAACTTTTTGCTTGTTGGATTTCTTTCTCAAAATTTTTCAATAAGTCTCTCTATAGCCCAAGATTTTGAAGCTTTCTTGAATCCTTTTTTATAAAAAACTGACTACCCTTGATGTATCATTGTGTCAGGAGGAGTTGCCTTGCCATTTGAAGATTGTATAGTAACATTATTCAGTTATTGTATTGAGAAAGTGTATCATATTCATAAATATTAAGTGTAACTTAATGAAAACAAACCTTTCGATTATAACACATTAAGCAATTTAGGAGTTTTATATAAAAAGAAAGCTATTCAGCATTCATTGACTTAATTCTTAATGTATACTACAGTTCTTGATGTAAATATTTTATGGATTGAGATGACTATATGATACTTGTATATTTTTACACTTAAAGACAATCGAATCTGTTGTAGATTTTGTGAACTGTGAAGACTGTTCAAGAGTTTGTGTACTGAGACTGACCGGTGTAAGACTTAAACCTTATCACTTCTAACTTTGATCTACTGGCTAGACCAGGGTTATCTGCAAACTACATAAGTTGCCATCAAACTAGAGATAAACTTTATTGCTGGTGAACGTTCTCTTATTTATTATGCGCAATTGCCAGTTTTTTCTGTGGAGAGATGTGTTTTAGTTGTTGTATTTCTCCAGATTTTCGAAACCATTCCCCAGGTGTTGGGTGATTTTTCAATATCCTAAAAGACTGGCAATAATTATATATCCATGTCGTAAAATAGCTCAGATGCTCTCAACGTTTTAGGGAGGGCATTTCCTTGGACATACATTTTGCTAAACACTTATAATTCATTGTATTCTTATTACCACATACTCAGTACTAATAAATATTGAAACAGAAAACTGCATAGTATCCTGTCTTTATTCTGTAGTCTTTCAGCCTACAGCTTGAAAGATTCTCACCAATAGTTCACTTTGGAAATGAGTGATGGCTTAGGTAGTGGGAAATTGAGTGAATAATTGACAAATACAAGAGGTGGGAACACCAAGAGGAGAGAGGAATTTGGTAATTTAAAGTAAAGGGAAGACTAAAAACCAGGCCCCAGATGTTTGAAGGCGGGATAACGCTATCCTCCAGATAAATCGTTTTCTTAACAAAACAAACCATGCTATCTGCCGGATGGTGATTTCTTGGGTGGATAGCGTTATCTGTCTTTTGAACAACCCAGGCCAGAAGCCTGTTCTGGAACTGTTACATTCATGTAATTAGATCTGAATCAACATTGCATTCAGCATTCCCCTCGGACTTTTGTTGGCAATAATATTCTGATTTAGCAAGAGAACGGGAACATCACTTGACAACAGCCCATGCAGAACAAATACCCAAATTGGTCAAATTAGAACAGAATCCAGGTTATTCCACGAGCCCTCCAGTCATCATCTGATGTTCCCGTCCTGTTGTTAAATCAGCCTATTAATTGCTTACTGGGTATCCATTACCATAAGGACTTGCATGGATGCGTGGGCGTAAACCGATTACTTTGCCTTGCATCCCTATTACGTCTTGTGAAGCTTGGCCTATGTTACAGCTGTCTCATCGTGTTCCATACTCCTGCTTGGAGTAAGCAAGCAGAGAGGACTGGAATTCAGGTTTGTAGGCTTGGTGCAAGCTCCTGATAGCTCGATATCCAGCTTTTTGTCTTGATTATATATTTTGTGACTGACACTATGGTAGTCTCCTTTCTGAAGTCTTTTAGTTGGGTCGGCATGTGCTTCTACCAGTAAGCATTGTGGTAAACTCTATATGGAAAACTCAGTATGGAAAAAACTCCATATGGAATTATTTAATTCCCTGTCATTTATCCTCAGATACCTAAGGGCAGTTACTGGCAGTGAGTGAAAATTAAAACTGCAAGAGAAAAATTGGTGAAAAAATAGTATTGTAAGTTCAAATTGTTGCCTGTCCCACTAACTGCCCCTGGGTCTCTAAGAATGCCTATCAATCATCAACTTGAAACTTGCTAAACAGTAGATAGGCCTTTATTCTGTTCAACACTATTCTATATGCTGACAGCCTACTGTTGACAGTACATGATGCAATATTTTTTTTTACCAACAGTTGCATAAATATTCATACTATTACACTGATTTTCAACATCTACAATTTTGAACATGTATGATAGGCTATGAATCAAGATGACTCCTTGTCCATAATTTCTTTATCCTGGTTGCTTGCCAGAGAGTATCTCCCATGCTTATGCCCTGACATTAGTTAAACTTTATTGTGAACAGGTCAGCTCTGATCTGGGGCCGGTTTCTCGAAAGCCCCGTAAAGCCATTTTTAGTTCATCTGTATCTGAAAACGGAGAAGTGTATACGCCTGAAACTTCTTGTGTGAAGAGAACCTCTGTTTATATTAAGAATATGTGAATAAAACAGCTTTGTAATCATAAGCTTTGAGATTTTGCTATGGCTTTCCGGGTGTGAAAACTTTTCGGGATCTTCAAGAAACGGGCCCCTGTTGACGACTTAGACACTGTAGGTGAATAATGATTGCTCATTGTTCCATGTGTAGATTATGTAAGGAATTCTTGGAGTTCTTTATTGATCAAATTGTCCTTTAAACGTGAAAAAATGTACATGAACAATAATGCTACTTGATAAATTAATTTAACATATTTTAGTACATAAAAATAACAAAATATTTTTATTCTCTAACATTACGTTTTTATGAAAGGTTCAAACTAACCAATGCATTTTAATTTTCTCTGATTATTTTTTGGACAGATCCAATTATCCACAGTTTTACACTTTATTTAATTTATTATATGATCACAATGATATGATTATTTCTCATAATGTGAGAATTTACAAGCCAATAAATTTTCTATCATTTAAAAGTCAACAGCTGAACTCTGTTTTACAGAGAACTGCTTATCACCAGATGCAAATAACAGTTTTGATCCATGGCTATTACTGGGTATCTTGTTGATGTAACTATATATATCACTCAGAAGAGGAAAATTAACAAAAAGTACAGTACACGTTTTGAACTGATAGTGGAAACAATATGGTTCTGAACGCTTTTGCTTATTTTTATCATTAATTGTAAATCAGATGAGATTTTGTAAGTTAGCTGTATAATCCAGTAAGTGATCATAGTTCCACTCATCATACCACCGACAGCTACCCTGCTCGTACTCGTCACAAGACACTCTGGGTTGATAAACTCCACGTTTGGGCAACGTTGGTTGCTGGGGACGTTTTCCAAGAGTCGGGAAATTATGATAGTAGTACCTGTTTTAAAAGATGGTGCAGCCATTACCACACTTATGAGAAAATCCTCTCTTAACTGAATACACATTTGGTTGGGAACTGTTTTGTTTGAAACAGGTCTATTTCTCATTAAAGGGGAGGGTTTCACAGCTTCACGCATGTGCAAGCTACAATGCTAATCATTCAATTTCATTGTTTATAAAAATTTGCCTTTAAAAATTTCTCAGTAAGTCACAAAAATGTAATGATATAGGTGTGATTTCTCATTAGTATATTTTGTATGTTCCGACTCTATGCACTAAGTATATCTTTGTTTTCTTATCAACCACAATGTATCTCAATATAAATCACAAACTACAATTTTATGAATGCACAATGATGGATTTAGATAGAGTTTTGCACAACTAGTAGATTTATATGTTTAAAACAATTAGATTATTCCCTCTCGATTTCCATGCTTGACAGTTGTTGAGGGAGAGCCTGAGTCAACTATCATGCGATAAAAATCTCAAATGCTTAATCCTAATTATTGTTGTTAATTAGTGCACTAATAACAGTGATTTGAGACAAAGCAAATCTCACCATCTTTGTATGATAAACTTATGTCCTTTGATGACCTTCGCAGCATTGTGAAGAGACGTGGGATCACACTCTCCACGAGAGTTCATACTGTTCCAAATGAGGGCAAGTCCTTTACGAGGCTTCACGCTGATTCCTAATTGAGGGAACTTTGTCTCTCCTCCTTCCTCTACATCTCTCAAGTACACCAGTATAGTGGCAAATCGATCCCGCTTGTCATTGTACTCAACAACACAGTCTGTATGATTCTTGTAGCCTGCAACAGTTTGTTGGTATTAAATCAAACTTGAACACAATAAATTTGAAGTTTTTTTTCCAAGTAACACAACCACAACTATCCCTTCCCTTCAGGTCTATAACTTACCAACTTTTTGTGGATATGATGTTATTTGGAACTTCCCTCCATTTTCAAGTCTGAGTCCTGTTGCCTTCTGTATTCTTTCAGCAAACATTGTAGAAAATTTGCTCTCTCCTGGATAAAATGCTGTGCTAAAACTCCATTTGAAATGCTCCTGCAGTTTACCAGAAAATGTCTCATTGATACAGGTTGTACCCTTGGTGAAATCATTCGACGACACTTTCATTTTAAGTTTTGCATCTTTTAAGTATTCTCGGAAAGATTTGACGCTATCAAAGCAGATGATAGGAACTTGCTTGTTCATCTCAGACACATGGCGGCTATGAACCATGGCTAGACTGTCACATTCATCATCGCTAAGGAAATGTTCTATAACATATGCACGGACACTACTTTTGGAATTGTCATGGGTAAGTGGTTGGATTTTCATTTTTTGATCATTTTCTTGGAGATTCTTCATCTGCAACTTGCCTTGAATTGATAACTTGAAATCTTTGAACTCTTTAGGAGTCTTCTGTGCTCCTATAATAAGAAATATAGAGCAAAAAAATTGGAATCAGATATAATATGAATCTACAACTTGGTATTTAAAATCTTACAATGGATCCATTTTTTTTTCTGCTATTTTATTTTTTGGAAAGCTTGAAGGATGAGCTACAGGATCCTATAAATTGTATGTACAGTCCTTTTAGTGTTTTATGTAATACATCAAAATCGAGCGACAGTGTTTCATCGGGATATTTAACAAAATTTGAGGTGTTTGGATAGCCGATGAAACACTGTCTCGAGTGTTTGATATATCTTCTCAATCGAAGCAAAAACTAAGCAGAAAATCGAGAGGTAAAATCGTCAAAATCTATGCTAATTAAGACCGGGTATCAAAACCTCCTTCACGGTTGTGATTTTCTTTGTTTTAGCTTGATAAATTATTAATGAGTTTGAGAAAATCTGTTCTTCAATACTATTTCTCAATTTAGTGAGAGTTTGGTCATTTTTTCCAGTAGACAGCACACTTTGTTAGCCCATTATGTTCTGAGTAGTCTTGATATCCATGTTCAGTTTATAATATTTTATACTGAAGAACTGACGTGAATTGGGATCATTTTATGTCCTAATCCATGTATTTGCACTGGTCATTAAAGATGATTTCCAAGGGTGTTTCTAGCTCACAGGCGTAGATTGAGGGTGACCTCCTCTCAGGTTGTCACACAAAGAAACACTATGTCAACTAAGTTTGACTTAAAATTTTAAGTCATAACTTTTTTAAGACGAAAAAGAACTGTATAAATTTGCACTGACTGGGCATCGAGCCAGCGCCAACTTGACCTCTCTTACCACTGTACCGCCATGCTGCTAGCTGCCGTAACTCTCAAAATTTAAACTACATATAATGACCAATACTATAAATTAATATAGAGTTACCATAAAATACAAATGAAAGCTAACCACAAGCAAAATGGGGTGAAACTAACCACAAGCAATTTCGTTTTATCAACTGGGTTGATAATGTGAATTGGCCGCCGTAAAGAGATTCGGAAGCTAATTCACATTATCAACCCAGTTGATAAAACCAAATTACCTTGTAATACTCCCACTGACGCAGCACCACAGTTTCTTTAGAAACTTGCCCCCCTTTAACCACAAGCAAACCTAATGCAGGAACAGATCTAACTCTGCTAACTGCTAAAAGCAAGGTGATACAGGTAAACATGTACAGTGGTTCATTAACACATCTACCTTGTGTAAACAACATCCAGGCATCCAAACTCCATACTCCGCCTGGGCATTATATTTTTCTGATTTTTTCCAACCTCATTTCCAGGCTCTCTCCACTGCCTCTCCATGACAAGGGAGGCAATGGAGAGAGAGCCTGGAAACGAGGTTGGATTATTTCCAGTCTGTACTGTGCACTCTCGAGAGTTTGTGTTTTTTGTTTTGTTTGACGTAAGACATTGCAAAATGTAAATATTCAGCAGCTACTTACATGTATTAAATTCAAAACAACTGCCATTATGGATGCAAAGCGGTCAAAGCTTTATGCCTCGTTCTTTCTCATATCACTTGATAAAACAGCTGTAAAAATCAATGAAGCTGTTGGAAAAAGAATTTGAAAGGCTGCCTAAGATAAGGAATGTGGTTCATAACGAATAACATCGATTCACAATTCTGACTACACTCACACGAGACATTCAATGTGAAAAGTTTATTGAGGATGAGGCAGCCAGCCATGAGCCGTGCGATTCAATGTATCCTGATATCTATTAATTATTCATATGTTTACCTCACAAAAGTAACTAAAGATTCCATAATTCAGAAACTGTGCTACGCCAGATACTAAAAACCACCCTTTAGATGTGGACAAAAAATATGTGGAAACGTATTCCTCATCTAATGCAGCAGCATGCGGCCCCGAGGAAAGGGCACTCTACATCTAATTTACACGAGTAAAAAACCTTAAATAGTGCTTAAGCAACCCAAGATGCATCTCTCCAAAGTGCCATCAGAATAATGATTTCTGACTAATTTGTCCCTCAAACGTCAGAAATTACATTTCTATTGAGTGGGAACTTATAATGTCTATAAACATTAGGGTGCTAAGACTGCACAGTACAGACTGGAAATCATCTTTAAAACAAGCATATGTAAATGGTCATCATAGTAAACCCTTAAAGGGACAGTGTCACAGGCTGCACATGAGCACATTATTTGCTGCTTTTCCATGTCGACTTAAAAAATGTATTTTTAGAGGGGATACTGAACTGTACTGTGTTATTTTCGACCTATGAGAAAGTAGATTTCTCTTATTTTGATGTCACCTTGCATTGAATAACCTATAACAGGATAAATTACACTGTGTTTCCGGCCCTCTTGGGTTGCAGTATGATCAAGACAACTTCAACATTCACAAGTGTTCTTGTGAAAATAACTTTTTCTCTGGCATATCTCCACAGATTTATTTCTAAGTTAATTACTACTACTAACAGCTATGTGTTAATGCACATTTTGTAGTACATAAAGATTTGAAGGTCAAGATGTGATAAATAGGCTGCTAGTCTTGCCATATTGCACTCTAGTTACTGTCAATTGCAACACAGTCCATACATCTTTCAAATTCCCAGTGCTAACTATCTCATAAATAAACGTTTTTGCTAAAAAAGTCTCAACAGATTTTTACGTGCAACTCTTATACTCCATATCAAAGCTAACTGAATGCAGTTTCTGAAGTATGTAACAATTTAAAGGTCAGGATGGGCTTAAAAGGGAGGCGCGGTGGCCTAGCTCATGACATGTGCTTGTCTCCAGATCAAGTGGCCCGGGTTTGAGCCCTGACTGGGGACACAGTGCTGTGTTCTTGGAGTAAAAACACGTAACTCTCAGTGCGGTAAAAATTTTGAGGCCATTCGATACGATAATTTCAGACTATTTTAGTGTCCAAAAATTAACATCTGAAGTAGAACGTCTGAAATTTTGACGTCCAAACTTTTTTGCAAGTAAGGCATCTCTACAGAATTCTATGTCAATCAGTTTAAAGCAAAATTACTATAGATTCCAAACACAATTGTCTTAGGAATCTATAGGAGGTCAAGATGCACTGAGTAGCTCAACTGATCTAGACTCGTCTTACACTGCCTGGAAGCACCATATCAAGGGCTGACAAGAGGCCACTAAACTAGCCCAAAACAACAGTACAAAATATTTTTCCTTCCAAATTATTCTCTCATGACTGTGTCTTTATAGCAAGGGGCTATCGATCGCAGTTCCCAATCACACACTACGTCTGGCTCCACCACAGTTGACACCTTTTTGAATTTGTGGTATTTCCAGTTTGATAAATTCAACCTGAACTTTTCAAGTCTCGACTGAAAAGTGCACATGCGCAATTCATGACACTGTCCCTTCAGAACCGAAAAACTTGAAATCTGGGAGATTACCAATTTTACCTTGTTTTACCGAGAAAAAAGAAGATCAAAGTTGAGTCGTGACGATTTAACCACAAAAATCCATCTAATATCCAACAATTCTAATTTGCTACTGCAAAAATCTAACAAGCATATTTATATATACTGACACCTCGTAACTTTATCATATCTATCACTAATTTGATCTTCCTTTTTGTGCTTACGTGGCGTAGAAACCACATCACGTATCAAATAAAAGACACAGCGGACGTTTTACCTGCATCGTTCTCTTTTCGCCCATCACCAGCTCTGTCATCATTCGGTTCTTTAACTTTTTTACTTTGATCAAAGTTTTTTCCTTCAGAATCTTTATTTTTGGAAGTAAATTGGAAAGCTGGAATGAAAAACACAACGACCGCTCCGATGAGGAAACAAAGAATAATGAGCCAAATCATCCATCGCCGAGATGGCTCTTCCTGGTGTGTACGATGTCTTTTCTGAAACTTGGTAGGTTGTCTGACCGTCGACGTTTTCACATCGTCTGTGCGGCTTTTTTTGCCAGATTTCCTGCTAACAGCCTTCGTCATATTGAAAAACGGTGTTCAGATTGAACCTTTGAGCTACAATTAACCCACTCGAATGCAACTGGGGAACAATACAACTAATTAACCATTAGAAAGAAAAAACCCCGCCATCTGGAAAAGCTGTGTGTATTTTCAACTGGACCCCAGGTCGTTTTCGCTTTCAGTCAGTTGTGTCACGCCATTATTAAATGTCACGCAACTCAGGCCAGTGGTGCTTGAGCTGGGTAAACGACCAAGGTCTCTAATCAGGCAGTAATCAGGGGTCAAAAATGTATAGGAAAACAAAGCGAACGATATCATTTACGACGAAGTTGACTGCAACTTCATACAAACAGAAAATGAATTCCGATCACGTTATTCTTTTCTAACTTTTAATTCTGTATAGTCTAAAGAAAGAAAGAATCAAAGAATAGAATTTGGCAATATTTTTACATGTTTTATTTTTCATTTCGCTAACGATACAGCTAAAATGCAGTTCTCTAAAAGCTTTTCATCACAGTCTGGACCAAACTCTGCATAAAAGAAGTTCATCGCAGCATACAGGGTGGTATTTCATCAGATGGCTCCATGTCCCAAGGGAGCGTGACAGAAATGCAGTTATCGAGTGACGTGACGTCGTGCCACCAAAAGGGTGGTATGTATAAAATATCGCCTTTGCTAATCACGCAACTATAGGGTTCTGCCCGACAAAACTTTGGAAAGGAAGCTAACAGTTCGTCTTCGTCTTTCATTTTTCTGAAGTTGATCCGGCTCAAGTGGGATTTCTCTGAATAGCTAGGGAAAGGATACAGGGAAGACGAGTTTTCATGGGAAAATAAAACGACCTGTTTTTCACCCAGGATCTGAACTAGTAATCCGTGATTTCGGTCGTAGTGAAGAGGCGTGACATTTCCTCTGGTACCAACCCACAGTTGCATAGTGTCTTGTCTGAAAACTTTGCTAGCAAATTTGTCGAACGAATCAGCTTCCTGGTCCTTTGTGTGGTAGATTTTACTTTTTAAACTTTTAATTTGATCTGGTATGGCAATGTCTTTGTAAAGAACATCAGGCATTGACATAGTTCTCAAATATAATCTCTTTTTGCTCTGATGACCGCTATATATCTTGTGATTTTCAGCCATTTCCTCAGAAGCAAACACTTCTTCTTCCTTGAAAACATAATCAACAAAGGTTTCAGGTGAAATGTTTCTTTTGCTGGCGAAATCGACATTGTCAACAAACTGCTCGTTGTCCAAAGCTTCAAGAACCTCCAGACTTTCAAAGGCTTCTGAAAAGGTAACTTTAAGATACTCCGGGGTCCATAGTTTACACGGTCTCCAGTTCTCCACAGATTTATTTAAAACAACAGGTTGCTGGTTGTAAAATTTACGACGAAACGTTTGGGAGTCGATGTTTTCTTCGGAGGACACTTCTGAACATCTCTGAAGGACCGTGTCCATTGTCTTACTGTAAGGAACGTAGAGCCCGATTACAATGCATTATGGGTAAATTGCGATATCTCCTCTTCATGCTTTGAGTCACGTCTGGCGAATTCAGGGCCAATAAATTGAATATTTTGTTGTTTTTACTGGATTTGATACTTCATCAAAGCTATGGCATCTAAGGTAAGTAGCATGAGATTTAGTTTATGTGATTTGTGCAATTAACTGTCGTGAAATGACGATGTAAATTTGTATGCCTTCGACTTCGTTTCAGCTGACTGAATTACCCTGCGTCACGTTTGAGTTCTTTAGCAACGGAAGCTAACTCGTATTTCCCTTTTTGTGTTCATCGGCAAGGTCTACTTAGACTTATCTAGTTGGTAGAAGAATATTGTACCTTATTTTCTTTTTGTTTTTTGTTAGTTAATCTCTTCTCATGTTGATACAACCTGCTTAACCTACCCCTGGTAACATTCTTCCTAATTAATGTAAGCTTTTTCTTATTATCCAAAAAATGCAAGTACAATTACTCACGAGTAGCACTATGGGGAATATGCCTGTTAAAGTTTAGGTCCACTATTATAGATCAGAATGAAGTTGTTTTAGTATGAAATGGGGGATTACGGAGTTCCTTCTTGCCTTGTCAAACTATGGTTTGTGTTCTCAGTTCTCCTGTCAGGCTCTAGCACTCTTAGAGACAAAAAGAGAGGAAAAGGAGACTTGTGTGATCAGAGTTATAACTTTTGTTTGAGCTGAAAGAAGAAGTTGCTTAATGATATGGTTGCAAGGGAACACTATGCTGTACTCAGTCAATTAACAAATGAAGAAGCCTAAGCCATGTATTACACTGTGATAAAACACGACGGGCATTTGAGAACACAAGGGAAACGTAGAAAACACAAGCCGGCTCGTGTTTTCTAGATTTCTGGAGTGTTCTCAAATGTCTGGAGTGCTTTATGATATAGATTTTACGCCCTCAAAACAATAAAACACGCTTTTTCTATACTTTATACTCTTGACCAATCAGAGCGCGCGCAGGGTCCTGTCTATGTTATAATATGTGATATGTTCGCCTAGGCTCTTAGGAAGACGAGTCGTGCAGTCAGGTACTTTCCTAGTATAAGGGCAGTTGTTAATCAAATGGTGAGGAATATGCAGCGGAGAGCAGTGCTAAGTACATCAAGCACCGATACTGCATTATCTGGAGATGGATCAGGTATGTCAGCTTCATTTGTAGAACCCTGAATTTTAAATGCCTGTCCCTCCTTGTGTTGTCCCAGAAAGTTACATACCTTTCCCACAAGGATGTAAATGTCAAGTTCTTAACCATATTCCATAAATGCGTAGAAAATAACCCAAAGCAAATACGCACGCTGATTAGTTTTAAACCGTGTTTCTATAACTCGATAGAAACACAGATCTAGCATGAGCTATTGACGTAATGATGGTGCGAACAAGGGAAAATTTACATTTTGACGATCGAAGTGGAAACACTTGCCTGCGGCTCATGTTCCCACAGCATTTCTCGTTCTCCCAAACTTTCAGTTGTGTTTCTATTTAACAATTAGATTATGAGCTCGAGATTTCTATCGCGCGATAGAAATCGAGAGCGAATAATCTAATTGTTTTAGTATAAATCTACTAGTCGTTCAAAACTTAATCTAAATCCTCTTCTCAACACTTCGAAAACGCCAAGAAACGGCCGTCATTTTGTTAACAAGTGCACACTGTTACGCTACTCACTATCTATCACACAATAGAACGTGAGTAGCGTAGCCAATCAGAGGACGTCATTCGTGATAGAACGCTAGTAGATTTATACTAAAACTCGATAGAAACACGGTACATGTTTTCTATTTCTTTAATAAAGGGTGGATATCATCCTTTAAACATTTCAAATAGCTTTTGAGTACCCGCCCCTTCGAATTTTCATTACCCCTTTCTGGTATGTATATTTTCAAACTTAAGTGTTTGTGTTGAAAAGCTACATTGTAACTTGAACTTTCCTACAGCTCATCAAGGCAACTGGCCAGATGCTAGACTTGGTCCATTTGCTCCAAAAGACCCTCACTTTCCTCTTCCTGGGAATGTTGGTATCACACAACTCTCAGCCTCTCAAAGATGGACTATGGCAGAAGCTCTGTTAGAGTTGGAATCAGATGATATCAGAAGAGCAGTGGCCATAGATACGTACATGAAGGATGTTGCAGAAAATTATGAGGAAGCTGTTGTGTCAGAGGTAGTTAATTCTTCGCTACCTAATGAATATTGAAGAACAGGCTGACCCAAATTTAGCTGTCCACTTTTAGACTGGGGTCTATATGATCCTTCATGTCCATTGCCCCTTAGTGCACTAATTAACCTTTTGTACTAACAGTTGTGCTGTTAGTAAGCAATGTAATCATTGTTTATTTTGGCAATGAATCTCTCAACATGGAAACCTGAGATGCACCATTTGTTTTCAAAAAAATAATAGTTTTTTGCTAATCTTGCAAACCTCTCACTCTGCATGTTGTACAAAATCTCACACTATTTACATTTTCTCATAATGATCTGGAAGCATGTTTTCAGTGTATTTTGCAAGCAAATTTCATGTGAATTTGCCCAGTTCATCTCTAGTCATGTAAGTCAGGTATTAATTATGAAACATGTGGTGCAACATATCTATGTTGTGCTTTTGTGAAGCCACTAACAAAGTCCTTTATAAAATCTTTCACCTAAATAAAGCCTGGATGTTTTTTATTGTTTTGATAGGTCCTCAAACCTTGAAAAAATTTCTTCACAGATCGTGAAGAATATACTGAGTGACATCCTCCCTGACAACAATAATTGTTTTAAAAATTATTTTATTCCCCTTCTTGAATTGTAAGCAATCAGGCTTTTTGTAATGGATTGAAGCTCCCTTTACATCTGATGTACTCGTGTCTGTTTAGTTACTCATCAAAAAACTTTTCTTTCATTTTTAGAAAAGCACTAGAGCTGCTGGAACAGTAGAGTGCAGTGTTCAACAGTGCCCATCTTTCCTTCACCAAGGCTTCATGGAACTGTTTCCTGATATTGGAGTGCAAATAGGCCAGCTGACAGTGGTCAGCATCAGCCAACACACTCAGAATGACATGAGTGCATGGTCTCCTGATGTGGAGGAAGAACGAGAAAATCTCATGGCTAGTGTAAGTTTCATAAGAGATAAAGAAGTCTAGTCAATGTGTTTTTCTTTTTTCCACTTATAGGTAAATTTCTCAAGGTTAAGAAGATCATGCTGGAGTTAGTTAAGTGAATTGATTGAAATCATAGAAATTTGATTTTCTGCTTTTCAACATTCAAACAGTTGAAAAAGGGTGAGGAGAAAACCCTGTATGTGACATTGAACCCTTATTTTTTGTAGCCAAAATTATGTAAATGTGAGCTAATTCTCACCTTCCTGTCCATTATGCTAATGATCTAATAAATGCTCATGTTTGGAATCAAGTTGTGGTTAGAATATTGCAATATTTATTTTGACAGTGGCACATTGAAACAGTTTGACATCCAAATTCCATCAGTGAATTTATTGTTTTGTTATAAGGAAGAAAGACTTGACTGACAATGACTACTCCATTGAATGTCAATGGCTTCATCATGGTACACTGAAATATTAATTGTTTACATGTTTAAACCCTTGAGCATTTTTTGATTCAACCCCAATCCTGTTTCCTGGAAATTCCAGTTTAGCCTAACGTTTACACTTTTGTTAAAAAACTTTAATTGACTTTTGAAACCCCTCCCCCAAAATTAACTGTTAAGAATCTCCAGTGACTGTCCTTGGGATGGGTTGGGTATTTTGCTCTGGTTTAGACACAGTTTTCTTCATTACTGATTACAATAAGTGGTTTACAATGATATGAAATGGAGATGTGACTCATTACTTTACAATTGCAGTTTGTGGAAAGTGCAAAAGAGATCTGTAATAGTCTCCTAGCAGCTGGATACTGGGCAGACTTCATTGATCCATCATCAGGCACTGCAGTAAGTTATGTGTCATCACACTTTTACATTTTGTTCTTCTAACACTTATCTTTGGCTGCTACTTACTCAACATACCTTTTTGACTACGTTTCGTTTCTGGAACCACTTCCACTTCCTACACATAATGCTTTCACTTCTCCCTAACCACCTCCATGTCCTTAACCAGTAGATCTTCCTTTCTTTACTCATTTTTTGTATTATATTTCTATCTGCAGTTCTTTGGACCTCACACAAACAGCACTTTATTTGAGACGGATGAACGATATAACCATCTGGGCTTCAATATAATGGATCTTGGCTGTTGCAAAGTGATCTCACATCATGTATGGGGATCCTTTGCTTTTGTTGGAACTATTTTTACTAATGCCCCTGCTAACTCTGATATACTCGGCAGCAGCCTTGTACAGAAAAATTCTTCAACATAGAAGAAAGGGACTGTGAATTTCTATATTTAAAAAAACGTATGTTCATCCTTAGTGTCTTTATTTCTTTGCCACTTCCAAGGATGGAACTACCATTTTTGGATGGTTAGCTAGGTTCTGGTGAGATT
>OZ026601.1:19978929-20031429 GCA_964020085.1 Micromussa lordhowensis
GGATGTATTTTGTACAGACAAAAAGGACTCTTTCAGGGTTACGTTCTGGTTTGTTGAACTTTTTGGTTTTAACTTTATGACTCTTGTTTGAGTTAATCGGACGCATATTAATCTATTTTAGCATGTTTGTATAAAATTGTATTTAGTAACTTTCAGTATGTAGTAGTACTTGAATTGTGTACATTTTAGGCTTTTTATATATCGGTTATTATAGTTAAATTTGTTTTAAATGTGTCCGGCCCCCAATTAGTGCCAAGAGGCGCTAGAACGCATAGTATCATTTACAACTGAACCCACGGCCTTTGTTGACCGCGTACTCCATAGACCTGGTTTCTAATATCCGGGAAACTCAATCGTCGGTAAAAATCTGCACGAAAAGTCTGCATAAGAAAGGTGCAGTGTAAGTTATAGCATTTTGAACGGAAACGTTATCTTATCTACTTAGTCTGTGCTATTTAAAACCAAGGAGAAAGATGGCTCTCAGAGCAAAGACGAAAAAGACCACAAAGAAGCGGGCCCATCGAGCCACTTCGAACGTATTTGCAATGTTCGACCAGAACCAAATTCAGGAATTCAAAGAGGCCTTCAACATGATCGATCAAAACCATGACGGCTTCGTTGATAAAGAGGATTTGCACGATATGCTGGCTTCACTGGGTAAAGATCCTACCGATTCTTACTTGGAAGAGATGATGAAGATGTCACCCGGTCCTATCAACTTTACAATGTTTCTAACATTGTTTGGTGAGAAACTGAACGGGACAGACCCTGAAGATGTGATTAGAAACGCTTTTGCCTGTTTTGACGAAGATGGCAATGGTAAAGTGCATGAAGAATTACTTAAAGAGGCCCTAACTACTATGGGAGACAGATTCACTGAGGAGCAAGTAGATGATGTGCTCCATGACGCCCCGATCGACAAAGATGGTTACCTGGATTTCACGAAGTTTACTCACATCTTGAAACACGGCAAAAAGGAAGACGACGACTGACAACCAGAAGAACCGACTCAATACACATTTTTCGTCTAGAGCAACTTCATAATTCTGTAACATTCTTTGGCTTAGTTGTACTAATTTTGTGTGGGATTAACAAGTATCGTTCATTTTAATGAAATCTTATTTATGCATGACTTCAGGATATTGATTATTTGAGCTTACATTCAAGGGCCACGCAAAGATTTTATTGGCTCTGAAAACAAAGAATTGTTTTGTTAGAAAGCTGTTGATTGGGAATAACAAAAGAAATTTGAAATTCAAAGTTTGTACAGTAAACAATAATTCTAAATAGTGATGCTGGAATTTTGGCCCCATTTCCAGTGAAATATTTCTCTAGACTGGTTTGCATATGTTTCTTATAGCGCCAGTTAGCTGGATATGATTGCATTTAAAGGTAATTCCATATTATCAGCCATTCTTATTCATGGAGCAGATGTTTCAATAGTTTAAAATTCAAAGTTGATGGCTTGTCTAAGCAAGCGTCCTATATGCCATTCAGATGTTTCTTTTCCTTTGATCAGTCAGTGCAAAGAGTAAGGCATGCAACTAAATACAGGAAATGTATCTTACTAAAGAACTAAATATCCCCAAGTCAGAGCACCGCTCAGGCTAACTGGGTGTTGTTTAGGCTAACCAAAGTGGTGTTAAGGCAAACCAGAGTGGTATGTAGGCTAACTGGAGTGCAATTCAACACAGTGCAATTCCTGTATTTACTTGCTACAGAGCAAAGGTGTAGATGATTGTTCGATTGCAAGGGACGTTTATGGGGGGTCTAAATGATATCTGATCCCAGGTTCTGGTAGTGCTGTAGTTTGCCCTTTTGTGGAACACAATCAACTGACTTTTACTCGGGTTGTTTGTGTTTTCAGAACTACCCTCACCTGGATCATCACACCATGTGAGCTGTTTACTATCTTGCAGCATTTACGGCATGTCAAAAATCATCCTCCTGCCAAGGGTTTCATTTGAATATTAAGAAGCTTTGTATTAGCTACAAAGCTTATACAGTAGGTGTGTTTGTGACAGTGTCACGATATATCTGATATCATACTGCTTTTAATTGCGGAAAGACTGACCAAAGGCATCAAATGTTTTCATCCATCTAATTTTCAAGAAGTCATAAATATAAACCCTATGAGCTTCTCAGATTTAATTTAATACAACAAGTGAATTTTGCCATCCCATGAGGCAACCTGTTGAACCTTTTCATTCAACATGCAGTTGTATTGGTTTTTGTGAGAAATAAGTTTATAATGTTAGTTTAGGGGGAAAATATTGAAATATGACGTAACATACATGGGTGTGATTGAGACAATACATGTCGTTTTGTGTTTTTACAATTTTTTGCATCACTTTCCAAACATGGACATTGTAATTTAAGTTTGTGTTTGATCATTTGTCAATCCATTGCTGTGTTTACTTTTTTCATTTGAAAAACAGTCCCTTGCACTATCAATAAATTTTACCACATACTTGAATATTGTTTACATCGTTAAATTACACTCATACGTTGAATATATATACCACTGAGAAATCATTCATAGACCCTTTTCGTAGATGCTGCCAATTATGAATTTAAAATTCTTTGGTATGAAAATTAGCCTTACTAAACTCATTTGAGAGTAAAATTATTTTGAATTATCAATTCAAAAACTAGGTTAGTTAGGCTAATTTTAATACTAACAGCAATAATTATTGACAACCATTTATTTTAAGGGTCTATTCAGAAACCTGATTATTTGAAGGTTGTTGATTGCTAACAGGATTATAAGTTATTCAAAGTTATTTTTTCTTCTTTGACTTCTTTGTAGGTTATCTTTTACACTTTTTTATTTCTTCTCTAAAGATTATACCAGAAAGACCTGAAAGTAGTTACCCCTATTCCTTTTCAATTTACCAGCCTTTTTCTGTCACCAGTTATGGAGTGTCTGGGCTTGAAGCCCAAGGGACTACAGTGTGTACCACATGTTGGCTAATCCATCTTAAAAAGATAAAAATGTGATCAACAGACATGACTGGATTGAAGGAAGTGGTGTTAATGAAAAGTTATTTCCCTTGTACCAAGCCAGATCAATAGTTAATCGATCATTTACTTACCCATTTACCACCGTAGCTAAAAGCGTGTTCAAAATACATAGAAGCGGATGAAAAAGATGAAAGTAACAAAATGAAAAATATATATCTATATAATTATATATATATAACATATATCATATAATCAAGGCAGACAAAGAGTGTTCACCATGTCATCAAAATCTTGAGGTAACAGTAAAAAGCACGAAAAACTTAGAAGAGAGGAGTCAGAAGGGAAGAGGGAAAATCTATACTAAATTTATTCCCAGATTTTGGCACAGATTAGCTTTCGAACAACAAACTAAGACATGCGGCTCCTTCACGTAGAAGGTTTCGAACTGATATTCTCTTGTTAGGTTTGCATGACATAACCTCCGGTATGAGAAACCGGAAATGACTTCATGGTTTCGTCACTTGTTGGCCTGGGCTCCAATATCCGGGAAAGCGAAATTTGTACTGAATTTGGGAGGTGCTGTACAAAATTTTTACGGGAAAACTGTTTCTGAGATCGTAGCGTTTCTGTGTTGCGGTTGTTCCGATTTTGTCTGTTGTACAACCCAGAGAACAGCATGGCGTCAAGAAAGACGAAAAAGACCACAAAAAAGCGGGCCCATCGAGCCACTTCGAATGTCTTTGCCATGTTCGACCAGAACCAAATTCAAGAATTCAAAGAGGCCTTCAACATGATAGATCAAAACAGCGATGGTTTTGTTGATAAAGAAGATTTGCACGATATGCTGGCTTCACTGGGTAAAGATCCTACCGACGAATACTTGGAAGAGATGGTGAAGATGTCACCCGGTCCTATCAATTTTACGATGTTTCTAACATTGTTTGGTGAGAAACTGAACGGGACAGACCCTGAAGATGTGATAAATAACGCTTTTGCCTGTTTTGACGAAGATGGCAACGGTAAAGTGCATGAAGAATTACTTAAAGAGGCCCTAACTACTATGGGAGACAGATTCACCGAGGACCAAGTAGATGACGTGCTTCGTGACGCCCCGATCGACAAAGATGGTTACCTGGATTTCACGAAGTTTACTCACATCTTAAAACACGGCAAAAAGGACGACAACGATTAATGCTGCTAGAATCGTTTCAGTCAAAGCCTGTTTTTGTTAGGGTAATTTTTAAGGGTCTAATTTTTACTAATATGCTTTATAGGAGAGATATTTTAGTTTTAGTGTGGTAAGATTGACGAATTTTGCCATTTATGGCGCTATGTTGACTTTGGAATGTCTGGCACGGAAATCAATCAAATGGAACGAAATGGCTCAAGTGACTCACGAGAATTTATTGACTGGGCTTTTCAGGAACAGCAAATAATCTGGAGTTCAATAAAACTCGTAGGTTGCCTATAAATGTTAAATTTTGTACTGCAATTGTTCCGTACATGACCATACATGTATCACTGAGTTGTCAGGTTTCTGTTCGTTGATGTAAGTCCTAATTATCTTTTATATCAGCTTACAACTGAATATTGTTAGTGCCACAAAATATATTTTATAAATAAAACAAGAACAGGAGTAAAGAAAGTAGTGATGTGTGATTGTAATTCTTACAGAGGAAAAGGTACCCTTCCCAGCGGGAATTCCCATGTAAAAATGATGGGGTACTTGTCATGCCTTCTAGGGGTTAAAAACGTGGTTTTGGAACCTCTTTGGGTGTTAACCCTCACAATGTTCACAGGGGCAGCTTTTGCAAGACCTTTTAGGGTGTTGAGCTGAAAGAATATGACAGGAGATAATGACTGTGTTATGTAAGAATTGGTATCTCTTAGGGAGAAAAAAATTCCAAACCTTGCCCACAAAACAATATCTTTTTGTACTTGTTAGGGTTCTTTTCAAAATTTCCAATGAGCACCCCTGTCTTTTTGATATGGGATTCTCCCCTAGCGTATCTTTGGGTTCCCCTAGTGTACCTTTGACATGCAGAATTTGTGGATAAATTAGGCTTCTAATCGACCTTAAGTTGAAAGCAGTTAAGTAATTGTGATAGTGAATTTGGAACGCTGACAATAAAATTAGAGCGTTTGTCGGATGAATTTTCAGTGCTCAAAACAGTTCTCCAAATTCACTTCTGTATCGGCAGTTTTTGTACCTTCGTCATCGTCAGTTTATTAGCTATATGTTTCTTTGGATCCACAACTACAGTGCAACAGTTTGTATACCCGCAAACGTTTTCTGAGTGGCAGGCATGATTTTTAATCCTGAGAGTATTATGACTTTCTAGGAGACCAGGTAGGATGTTCCAGGGATTTTGGAATGTTTTCACTATGCATTGCAGGTGTAAACGGGGAAAGGGAGGCAATAAACGCCCTATTCCACGGCCCTTCCTTCTATCGACGCTGGCGCTCTCACTCTTGCTTCCCCTCTCCCCTGTTTTCCGTCTGCTCACAGACTATTTCAACTGCCTAGCAGGCACAAGTGAACCAACATTCGCTCTTGGCTAATCTTGACCAGTCTTTGGCAAGAATCACCAAGCACTCCTGGGTTAATTAAATCCGGCCCCGCGATCTTATTAGACTGAACATAGTTAGTAGAGGAGACTTTCCTCTCCAAAATGCAACGTTTCCCCAGAGATCCGCCTCACCCCACCCCTCCCCACCAGGTCAGGGACTCTCGCCTTCCCATGATTCCCATAATGTTTTAGTTTGTTGAAAGCGAAAGTTGTCGCAGAGTTGTGACTTTCGTTGCTTTTTCTGCGATGAATGTGGATTGTTGTCTCTCTAGTATTGTAATAACATAAGTGTTGCTCATTCTTAACTATTCGCATATCATCATGTCAAGCTTTTTGAGTCGCTATGGCAGGCCAATGCTGTACGGTGCTTTGGCTACATCCGGTGCGCTGTATTTGTTGTATCGTTATTTCCTCAGGAAAAAACGAAATAATGTCGATGAGTTGATAGGATTGGAGCGCAGGAGAAGAGTCGAGAAACTGGTGGAATTACGAGACAAGTTGGTACGTTAAAATTGATCAATGCTTTCGTACTTTGGTTAACTTCTCCTAATTAGTAGTAACTACATGTACATGTGACCGGTACTACAAGCCTAAGATTAAATGTCTTGGAAGTTTGACAGTGAGTTATTAGTGAGTTAACTTTAATTGAACTAACCTTCTACATCTACATCTACATCTACATCTATTTTGTCGGCAACAACTATATACAGTCAAGTACAGTTATCACGCCAACATTAAATTAAAAAATAAATGAACTAACTGCAGGGATACCAGCCTGATCTCAGATAGTGCATAGTGCAACGTACAGGTGCTTGCTCTCCCAGTTTGTATTGACTTTGGTTGCTTCCTTGCAGAACATAAACATTTTGTGTCATAATTTCAGCTTAGCAGTGTGTAGGTGTGCAATTGTGTTATTTTTAACTCAAGGCACAAAAATAACTTATAGCTAATAGTAATGAAAGATTGTGAGTGCGTTCGACTCCATCACTTTCATATATATACCTCAAATTATTTCATTTGCGGACTTTCAATCTCTGTTATTGCTAAAATCAACACTTTTCAGCAACAACCAAGGTTTTACAGACAGATAGTCCATACCAGTGAAGAGGTCCCCTGTATAAACTATGAGGGGTGTAGAATGGTCCTTGAAAATTAATGGGTCTCGGCAAATTTTTGGCGAGTCTCAAAATCTATGCGTCTCAAACTAGAGTCTCGGAATCTTGAGCTTGTAAAAACATGAAGCGGGTCTCGGAATCTCGTACAGTAGCACCCTGGTAACTCAAACTCTGAAGGAAAACGAAAAACAGTTCCAGTTAGCGGGATTCATTAATTACCAACTTGCCATGTTAATAATCGATAGTTTACTGATTCTTCAGCACTTCAGTATACGGTACAGTGCAAATAAGACTTATTTCGTCAGAAACTGTGCTCTAGCATCGTTGTTCTCTTTGAATTGTGACAGCTAAAGTCACCTCATTCGGTATGATTCATGACATCGAGCAATGACTCAAATATGTGAACGGTCGGTTGCACTAATTATTTAACAACTGGTAAACGCCATAGCGTGTACTATTGAGTTATGGATGCACACGGGAGGTTGCCAAGCACGAAAGAAGCGTAAGAGTCGCACAAGGCGATAGCCGAGTGCAACTCTAGCTTCTTGAGTGCTTAGCAAACCTCCCAAGTGCATTGAGACATTGGAACAACAGAAGTCTTTTAGAGTCCATACCATGCTGCTTGCATCAATGTGTCACGCAATGCCTTTTTCAGGTAGAGCTCTGAAGAAAAACATTTCTTTGACGTTGATATTGTGGTAAAAAACAAATTGAAATGTGGTTTATCGTACTCTGTACTCTTACCGACAACAAGTATGTGTCATTACTCCTTTCTCAAACATTTTTTTCGTATTGTTTCTGCATATTAATCGAGTTTGTAAAAGTTTTTGAAAGGAAAGTCTGATGCGTACAATTTGCATAATGCAGCGTGCACTTCAAGTCCGAGTCGGTGTTATCAGTTGCCAAGACAAATATTTATTTTAACAAAAACAAATCGAATGTAGTTTGGCGTGGTCTGTACTCTTATCGACAGTGATACACGTCATCACAGGGGTCAAAATTGAGCTACATCACAAAGCGTGGGCTTTGCTTTATAGTTATTGAGTACGTCAGCAGCATACACCCATGGGCAAATAGTAGATGCTGAATTAGCCAATCAGAACGCGCGCTTTGCTTTAGTTATGTTATAAAATCAAATTGCTGTAGTATTAATTAGTTTTGCGTGTTTTTACCAATTACACAACAAGAAAAGCTAATGGGATGACATCCATGTTCAGAGCGAATCAAATTGGATTTGCTCCGATGAAGGGCTAACGCTCGAAACGTCACCTTTTCAAATCTCTTTACAGTGGCCAATTGACATTACCAACTCAGTTGATAAAACCAAATTATCTTGTAATACTCCCACCGATGCAGTACCACTACCCCCTTTATATATTTCATAAGTAACTAAGCTGGTTAATAAGTGTTGCATGTTACCTGTGATGGATTGTCTAAGTTAATAATTCTAATACGAAACTAACCAGTTCTTACTTATTCTTTCTACATGTATTTCTAGTGCGAGGCACAGAGTGCTGTAAAAGTCTCGCTCTTGGTTTTCTTGATCATGGCGTCTGCGCGCTCTGAGTTTTGAATCACAGCGTCTCGTATTTGGATTTGAAAATAATAGTTAAGTCTCAGTCGCGGATTTTAAATGAGGGTCTCTGCGTCTCAGCGGGTCTCGGATTTTACCATTCGACACCGCGACGGCTCTATTTTCCATAGACTTGCAATAATATTTACATTAGCCTTCAATTTTTGTGCGAAATATTTTCACATTAACTGGTAATGATTGTTTAAGCCTAGAAGCTAATTTTTAAAAGTAAAGATATTTTTGGCATACATTACTCTAAGCTGGAAGCACAAGCATAAGCACACATTTGTATATGTGTGCACGTTGTTCTAAACAAACTCTGTGCGACTGATGAATAAAAGTAGACAGTATTTACATGGCCATTCCTTGGTTTAGACTCACTCTTATGTATCTTGCCTTCGGAGTACTTTCCATCAATTCCAAACAACATTTGACTAGATAAAGACTGAGCTATCTGTCGCGATTGGAACTAATCAACAAATACAATCAAAGTACAGCCAATAAAATATCTATTAGCTATTCCCACGCTTAACATCCCAAAGCCAAGGCAATTCAATGTTGTGTTTGCGAACATATAAAAAAAAAAAACTAGAAAAAACACCACTGCACAGCTTTCTGATATTCTTGTCAGTAGCCTCAGCCATATTAGCTAGTGGAAATTTGAACAAATATTATTAACAAGCCTTCACTTTGCAAAAAGTGAAAATATCTTCTCCACCTCAAGCTGTAATTTCACTGCATGTGTGAATACCAGCTTCCAGCACCCAAGAAAAATTAGTACATGAGATTGAGGCTATTTGTGCCACACAGCCAGTCTAAGATGCCGTCCAAACCCTGGATCATCTGGAATTGCAGAAAATCGGGAGACAAACTCGTTGGAATGACGGGATTAGAATGCGTTCTGCAATTGTCAAACACAATAATCAATATTCAAGAGAGTTTTCAAGTGTTACTGTTGTGTTTAATGTGGATTTTCATTCATTTTAAATTTCCTAAGACCAATAAGGGGGCAATTTTAGTTTTTCACCCCACACATCTGTAACTTGATACTTTGATGATTTCTCAAAAACATACAGAAGGTGTGGTTGTTTTTCAATGCTGGAGGAAAGTGGAAGAAAGTTGGATGTCTTATAAAAAAAAAATAGAAGGGAGAAGATTTGTTTTGTTTTTTTCCCTGGCCAAACTGAGAGTGTAGTGTATGACATGAAAAACTGTGTGGCTCTGGAAACAGGAACAGAGTGTGTCAGGCTAACGGTGCTAGATTGTAGGTGCCCTGCATGTTGTGTTTTACTGCAAGGAAAAGCACAAAACATTTGTGTGTGGTCCTTAATGGAGTGTATCTTCCACCTAATATATAGTCAACAGTAAGGTAGCTTAATCTGTGCATGCATAGTTTAGAGGAAATTGATTTTGTTCTTAGAAGGATAGTATTACAAGGAGAACAAGTGGGTTTCTAAAACAAAGATAGAGCTTTGCAAGGTTAACAAAGAAGTGACATAGACTGTATAGTTTTACAGAGTGCATGCAGCTACCTGCCCCAGGTCATCCCCACCCATTCCTCACCTCGAGAACAGTTGATCAATAAATATTGATATTAACTCATTAATTTATGAATGTTACACCTTAGCTTTTTAGTGAACTAGAAGATTAGTGGGAAGCTACCGGCTAAATCATCCCAATAGTGCACTCTGCGAGATCACTGATTTTGCCTCTTCACATAGTACATAATTTAGTTAAGGTGGCTCCCTATAGTGTTAAGATCACACATGCACTGAGGACAAAAGCTCAAGTAATCTGCGCGCTTGAAGGAAAATGTCAGTGTTTTTTAATATTTTATAATGCAACATGAGCACAAAAAGCGAAACTGACAGTAAATTTTCTTGCATTTCCTTTGGTGAAATTCTGTTAAATTTGGCAGACTGGTAGTAGATATTTTACTTTAGCTGGAGCTCGTTTTTCAGGGAAATCTACCGGACCCAGTTTCTCTGTAGCGGTAAAAGACATAAATTTGCAAAAATCTAAAAATCTGCTAATACAAACCCTACGTTTTTCGAGTTTAAAATTCACATCCTGCCTGATTTGATGCATTGTGAAAATTTTGGAAGATTTCACTGAAGGAATTTAAGAAAATCACAAATAAAGAGTTTGATCACCCCTGGAATTTAAGGGTTAAACATTTTTGTTGCTGTTCATCCTGATTTTTAATCCAATTGCTTTGTACTTTATAAAGTATGCTGTTAAAAAAAAATGTTAAAAACAAACTAGGAAATTGTTGCTTTATTGGCACTTTATTGTAATACTTGTAAAAACATACTAAAATTTCCATGTATTAAATAACTCAGTTTTATTTTGGTGTTTATCAACAGGAACAACTTCTTGGTTCATTAGATAACTTTGAGCCTGAAACTCCTGATACTGAGGATGATGAGGTAGGGCTATGGTTTTATGCAGCTGTTTTGAGAAACGGTTGTTGTACAAAAGTGTAAAAGCATTATACAACACCCAAGGGTATTTTGGGTAGTGGTAGTCCGCTGTCGGATGATCAAAGGTTATGAGCGTTCATTGTGTTTATCATGAAGAAAAGAGAACTCCATGAATATATGCATTCACATATCCTTCTTCTTAAGCACTGAAATTCAGTTCAAACTACAGTAAACTACATTGTACCAATTCTCATAGTACATTTCGGCCCTGCCACATACACTTTTATGCTTCTTTAGGACAACGTTTCTCGAAACAATGGCTCATAGTCACCTTTAGCATTGTCACCTAATATTGAGTCAAACAACTACAGTACCTATATGTAATAGAGTACTGGCAACAATATTAATTTTATGACTGAGCTAAGTATTTGTTATTTAAGAAATAGAAAACATGTGCCGTGTTTCTATCGAGTTATAGAAACACGAGTGAAAGTTTGGGAGAACGAGAAATGCTGTGGGAACACGAGCCGCAGGCGAGTGTTTCCACAGCTTTTTCGAGTTCTCCCAAACTTTCACGAGTGTTTCTATAACTCGATAGGAACACGGAGAACATGTTTTCTATTTCTTTTAGAAAATACCGCGGCGAAGAAAAAGAAAAACAACTTGTTTACTTCGATCATCAAAATGTAAATTCTCTTTGTTCGCGCCATCATTACGTCAACAGCTCGTGCTAGTTCTGTGTTTCTATCGAGTTATAGAAACACGGTTTTAAACCAATCAGCGTGCGTATTTTCTTTGGGTTATTTTCTAATTACGGGTTAGAGACTGTTGTGAGTGTTTTGTTTTCAAATACACGCACACGCTTACTGTACAATGAGCGAGAAATTTTCAATACTGCACGAAGCGAAGCTGAGTGCAGTATTGAAAATTTCGAGTTCATTGTACAGTAAGCAAGTGCGTGTATTTGAAAACAAAACACGAACTAACAGTCTCTAACCCTTTTAATATTCAATTTGAGTTCACTGCTGGTGATAGACTTACAATGGCTTCCCGCCCAAACACTGCACAGTTTTTATGCGTTATTGTAATAACCATTCTGTCACTTTGATGTCGCCAGGTAACGAGAGCTCAAGTGATCAATTTTAACCAATGACGCGTGCGGATTTTAGACAGTGAACGAAGATTGAATATTAAGTTACCATTATTATATTGAGAGCTAATGGTAAACAGGCTAACTGGAGGGCCATTCAGGTAACTGGATGCTCTTTAAGGTAACAGCAGTACTATCCAGGTTAACCAGAGGGCTCTGCAGGCAAGCCATTGTTATAAAAGTTCCCAATCTTCTTTAGACCCAAGTAGATCAGTGAGTCAACTCTTAACATAGTCCAGATACCAGAGCATAAAACCCCTTAAGGTCCATTCCATCACAAGTGACCTTCCAGCATTCTGTCAAGTTGCTGTGGTAGTTCCAATACTCAAGGGGTAGGCTGTTTTCGTTTATCATGCAATCCAGTAGGGTAACCAATAGTACAATACTGAATGCTCAATTCATGATTAAAGGTTCCTTATTCCTTATTCTATTCATGTCGGTATTTTAGCTTCAGCTTTAGCTTCTATTAGCTTTAGCTTCTATTCATGTCATGGTATAATCTAGTAAATTATCTTAAGCTTCCCTTAGATTGGCCCATATATTTGTTAGCCCCATTCAGTGCTAACAAGCTCGCCATGTTGTGTCTATTTAGTTCATAGTACAGCTGTACCTATTGGTTGAACTTTGAGATACAGTCTTGCTGTATAAATGTCAATACACTGTCACAGGGCATTATCCTGGCAGCTTTCACGAGAGTACACAGTTTGTAACAATTTAGCTTTAAAATTTCCCAACCTCCCTCCCTTGAAGGAGGGCTTTTATTTGTTATTTGCCACTAATCTGGGGTCACTCCTTGTGGTTCGGTCAAGTCTGCGTAGTGACTTCCCCCAAGCTTTGGTTTTGCTTGTGTCTTGCCATCTTATATCCTGGCCTTTATCTTGTCCGATCCAGCCTGTGCTGTGCTGGGGAGATAAGAAAGGCTCTTAATACTCTTGTTCTATTCCCATTTTTGTGGGGGAATTAGTGAGGCTTTTAGTTTGTGTAGCTATCATGAAGTCGCATCAAACCTGCCACGTACAGGGCTGTCCCTCTCGATTACGCCATATTGTTGTTTGCATATTTTGTTGTGTTACCTTTTACCTGGTTGTGTTACATTCTACACTTGTGTGAATAATGGAATAGTGACATTAACTAGGTGGACAAAATGATTTAATAGCTAGATATGTAAGTCTGTTGAGAATGATTTATTTCTGTTGCAGTGTATTGTGTGCAACAGTGCCAAAGCCATCATTCAGACATACCCCTGCAAACACCGAGTTCTTTGTCGTCGCTGCTTTGTTAAAACACTTCAGGTGGCAGTGAATGACCTCAATCTTCCCTTGAAATGTGTTGTTTGCCGTACAAGAATTCAAACATTGGACAGAGATCGCCACGAAGAAAATTTGTCAGTTGGAGCAGTATAGCAAACTGGAAATCAAAAATATTCCATGTTTCTAGTCTAAATTAGATTTTTGTATTATGAATTGTTATTATTAAATTCTCAACCTCGGATAATGCAATTCTAGCTTTCTGATTGGTTCACTAGATCTCGGTTACCAGCCATTATACCTGCATTTGACCTTATATGGAAATGAATGCAGCAAATGTTGCTCTGCATAAATTTTCTTTTTTTACGTTTTGGCGTCCAGAGGTCACATCACTTTCCGGTCGTTTCTTAGACTTGAATAAAATTTAGCAAAACCGAAGGTTGAGAATTTAATAAAACAATTATTCCATTCACGCTTGTTGGATGCGAGATTGGTTATAGCCAACTTGGCCCTATGGGCCTCGTTAGCTATTTACCATCTCATATCCAACGCATGCTCATGGAATAATTGTTAAGTATAATAGCTTTGTATTAAAATTCAAACTGAGACAGGTATTGAAAACTGTAGGTGGTCATGACATGATCATTTCAAGTAATCCAAGGAAACTCATTTACAGTGCAAGCCTTGTTTTACAAACTTACTCACTTTTGCGCGATCATCAAAACTTAGTGTGCTTAGTCTAGAGCATAGGCAATTCTTATAGATGTAAGAATAATTCTAGACAGGTGAAATGTACTTCCATTGGCCATCTGAAGAGCTCCAACTTTGTATTCCTTAAAACTGGGCATAAAAAAGGTCGTACTGTAACTAATATAATGGAACCTTGGGCCCGTAAACCATCCATATTGCTGGTTTTTTTTTTGTGTGTGTGTGTGTGTGGCTTCTGGCCTTGAAAAGGGACTTTTTTAGCCACTAATGTCATCATCTTTGTAAGGAAGTCCATATGCAACCCTAATCTTTGGACAGTTTTTGTAGCCCGTCCGTGTAACCAATTTTTTCGGATAGTTTTTGTAGCTTATCAAACTGTGTTCATACACGCATAATCCTTGGATAAAGTTAGTGGCCGATGAGAGCATCGATGGTCCCAGTCATTCGATGAGTCTTTATGAAAGGCTGCCAAAGTGATGAAGTGATCTTTCATGTCTGGAGTCAAATGAGTGCTCCCAAATTCAAGGCTAGTTGGTATACAACAACAGTGGGAGTATAATTCAATATATCGACAGCTTTTTAACTGAAACTTTCACGCTTGAGAAGCGTGTGTCTTCTCCAAACGTTTTAAATTTTCATATGCTCTCATTTTCTGTTATAATGATTGCATTGCTTTATTGGTTAAACATTTTTATTTTCCAGTACATATAAATGCAAACCATCCACTAGCTAGTTAGCTAGTTAGACCTCAACCCACCAAGTTCTGATTCTCTAGCATAAATCTTACCACTTTGCCAATGTGTTACTTATGAATTATTTATATTTATAAATTCATTACAGTTAGGTACAACCTGCTGGTTGATTGGAAACCAACGGCACGGTAAAATAACTTGCTCAGCAACCTTGTAGTGAGCAATTATGCATTCAAATGGCATTTTTTTTCTGCAGGAAATCGCTCAGTTTGCTAACTAAAGGACTTGGTTATCTACATCTATTCATGGATTTTTTTTATGCTGGACAGGTTTTCAATTCTTTCTCACTCTCCTCTGAGGTCAGATTTCTACCAGGTCAGGATATCACTTGGCATGTGTTCATAAAAGTCATCTGACAAAACATGGTTTGCAGCTCTAAAACGTATTAGTGATTCGCCATTTGGTCAGTTTGAGACCTGATTTCGTGTGAGTAATTTTGATCCTCTGATTCAATTATCACTTTACTGCAATGAAGGAATGAAGATGTTTGTAATAACTCAAGTCCTAAGGACAGAACCATTGAAATCAGAATAGCCTTCCACTTGCTAGGGTAGTTTTAAGGTGGCTCAAAACAGTATCCAGCAGTTAAATTTTGATGGGTCATTATAACCACTCTTTATCACTTGATGCTACACTCACGGTATCAAAAAACTGCCCAATCACTGGTGAACATGTTATCATTTTCATGACACAAAGCTTACTATAGCAACAGTACGATCTGCTAAAAACACCCTTAATTACAGTATTAGAGGCAAACAAAAACAGCATGGTGAAATTTTTTATATTAAATTTTATTAAGCATAATAAGATGCAACTTTTGGTAAAGTTTCAAAGAAATCTGTACATAGGGATCAAAGCCACCTTAAAGTTTTGAAAATTTAAGGTGGCTCTGAACCCTATGTACATAATTTTTTAAAACTTTGCCAAAAGTTGTCTTATCATGCTTATCAAAATCTGATAATATAAAAGTCTGATATTGATGGATCTTTAACTCTGAAGTACTGTGTACATGTACATAACACATTCAGTTATTTGTTGCAACTTTTTTCTTTATCAGTAGTAACAATCAAAACAGCTCAAGTGTTCTACCTAAATAGCCTTCATGATTATTTGTAAATGAATGCTAGTTGCAAAATTTATGTTGTGTCACAAACATACAAACTTCTCAAAATCGTTTTGATCCAATTCAAACATCATGAGTTGGCTTGAAAGCCATTTTGATTTCCTATATCCAAGGTACATGTATGCAGCAGTCCTCGACTGCTTTTTTCAATTTGTCATAATTTTAGATTTACTCACTGGCTTGCCAATGAATTGTCATAAATAATGTTGTGAAAATTTAGTATGTGGGGAGTTAGTGCACAGCAAGTGATGTTTTTGTCTGGTGTGATTGGAAGATGCTACCATTATAATCAGGAAATCTCATTACAGTCTAAAGAGATAAAGAATTCTTTACGAGAATATTATAGGCAGTTCTTCAACTCATCACATAGACCTCATTACATATTGTGTTTACATCTAGCCCTATAGTGCCCAATATCTCATCAAATTTTATAAAGTACCTTGCATAATGTCAGAAAGACATAACTTGGTTTTCTTAAGGACAATAATTCTCAAAATTTATTTTAAAAATGTTGCAAATATTTAACAATTATCCTGCAAAATCGCGCAGAATATCGTCTGATACTCAGCTGACGAGGCCGTAGGCCAAGTCGGATAAAATCAGATGATATTCCGCGAGATTGAGCATGATAATTGTTTTATTATTCAACAAATTGATAACAAAACCGCCTAAATCCTTGTAAATCTCTCTGTCGACATTTTCTCACTTCACTTTTTCTTCCCACGTACGAAGCTACGTATACCGCCGGATATCTGTTACCTATGGATGACAGATATCGAGAGCATCGTGACCATATCTGGATAGTGTTACAATTTGTTGAATAATAATTGTGATTATTATACATCAGACTCACTATGAAAAATCTGTGAATGAATGTCCATAGCTGTCTGGGTGTTTTAGTCCATGATAGAGACCTAAATTTAAAACCAAATTGATTAAAAGTGCTGTTAACTTAGCCCCCAAGTCGATTAGCCCCTAGCCTGTTGGCCCCCAATTAGGAATCATTTAGCTATCAACCTAAAGTCGATTAGCCCCCACACAAGTTGATTAGCCCATAAAATTTGTATGTTAAACCCAGTTTTCTTTCTTGTCAGACCACATTTGATCAGCTCTATGTTGATAACAGACCCATTCCTCAGTCATCATACATGGTTGACAAACATGCACATCCAGTTCACTTAATTAAGTTTGCCATGTCCTGGATCAGTTAACAAATGCTTACCTGTCAGTTCACCAATGTCCAAAATATGTTTTGAAAAAGTTCTGAAATAATCAAAGGAATAAAAATTTTACCGTTGATGTAAACATTATACCTGGGTGTTCATTGTTAGTATCATTTGAAATTATTTGTTTCACTCTCTCCAAGCTCTCCCTATGCCATGTTAATGATGATCCCACTGTTTCATGACCAATCATGTTTCAAGGAGTCTCTCTCAGCGTCCTCTCTCCTTGCTTGTTAAATTTTTCATATTGACAAGACAAATCCCTTAGTGAGTTTTATAACAGGCAAGTTTTATTTTGGGGGCTAATCACCTTTAGGTTGTGGGGCAATCGACTACTGGTTGGGGGCTAGCCAGCTAGGGGCTAAACGACCAGTACCCATTACAACGTATTAAATAATTTGGATTGCTTCTATAAGTTGGGCAGTACTTAAGAAAGAAATGCAATTGGCCCTGGTTGTTTGAAGGGCAGATAATGCTATCCACCAGATAGATCTTTATCTGTACAACTGGGCCCTGATAAATAAAGTCAATAAAATGTACTTGTGATAATAGATAATTTTGTAAAACATTTGAGAATAAACAGTAGGGATATAAAACATGATGTTTCAGCAATGACATGTCACCATTATCAAATGCAAATTATTACAGGATTAGTGCGGAAAACAGAAGAATGCAGATAACTCACTCGGAGATTTAGATGGGAGTTCGAATGAACTATTCAGAAAGCTGGTAAGTCACTCAGGTGTAGCTCAAGATTTGCAATCTGTTCTATTCTCATATACCTAGAACAGCAAAACTAGCACTGTGATTGGTTGATTCTTGGTCACGTGCCCCTGATCAATTCAAATGTATCCTGACCAGGATACAATTGTGCAATTGTTGCCCATGCGCCGTCTTTGTTTGTTTTTGCTTTATGATTGTTTAAGTGAGAGTCTAAATATGTATCAAAGCACTTAACATGTGATCCCTCGGGAAACTAGTTAGTTTTGTTCTCCATGGAGTCCTGATGTTTCCCTCGACTTCGTCTTTGGAAACATCAGGACTCTTGGGAAAATAAAACTAACTGTTTCCCTTGGGACCATACATTAAGTGTATAATATTCCAACCATCCTGTGTGGTTTATTGAATCAATAAATCATAGTACATTTTCTCAAAAGGTAATAGAAGCTCACAACAGTCATGTTCTATCACAAAAATAATTTTATTTGCTTTTTATATCTGAATGTGTCAGTTGCCTAATACTGGTAACACTCATCATGTTCACAGTTACAATTCAATGCTCTTGCAGCTGTATGAAAAACAGGACTGTATGAAAAACAATTGCTGCGTATTTGAAAGGCTTTTCAAAGTACAGGAGAATGGCATTTTCCTTTTTAGAGTTTCTTTTTTTTTTTGTTTTAGAGATACTGGTGTTTTATATTACATTAATTAGGAAAGTGATGATGTTATGAGGAAATAAGCAGCAATTATTTTTCATGTCATATGTGCTTTAAGGAGGAACTTCTTCAGGGCTTTACATGTAAGTTGTCCTTTGCTGTAAAAATGACAAACCTAGAATTCTTAAGCTTTCTGCTTCTTGGTAGGAGATGGTTTAGTTTTAAGGCCACCATTATTGCTAGGTCTTTTTTGTGCACCCTCAGTCCACTGTGATGCATTTGAATGTCCCTGTTCACTTTCCTCTACCCCACCTTCTAGAATCCCCCCACGGCTCTCAGTACTTCCTAACTTACTGTGTGTTAGATATCTATCACCAGTCTTTTGATTCTCCAAGACACCACCTTCCAAATGCTCCTGGAACTGTTGAATCTTCAATACGCCAGTGTCTAAATGCTCCCTACTGTCCTGTTTACTCTCTCTGGTACCACCCTGTACATGACCCATATGGATACTCTGTGATGCACCAACCATTTGATTTCCCTTACAACTCTGTTCCCTGCATAATGTACCACCAACACCCTCCAGGCATCCATTATTTTGATTCTCCTGGACACTGCCCTTTTGATGCACCTCCTGGCTTTGTTTACCCTCAAAGGCACCACCCCCTGGAATTCCCTCGCTGCTTTCTTTATTCCCTGAGACAGTGACTTCCAACCTCTGTAACTGCTTACTGTGTAAGGCACCATCCTGCAAGGGCCCTGCTTGCCTGTGTTCAGTCCCCAAGTTCTCACTCTCAGAGTGTCCCTCAAGGTCCTTACAAATGTTATCTTGTAAATGTCCCTGATCTGCATTCTTCTCTGAATGAGCATTGGCACCCTTATTTGGAGTTTCTTGACTTCCCGTTTTGGTTTCTGCATTGCCTTTATCTACAAATCTTTTTGATTTTCCTTTTGCTTTTTGCTCTAAGTGTGTTTTCCGAGTGGTTTTAGCAGAACCATCTCGACTTTCATCCCAAGCCAGTTCCCAGTCTTCATCCCCAAACTGGACAGGACTTTTAGATTTACCAGGAGCCTGGTACCTGACAAATACAAATTGAAGTAACAACAAAGAAATACATTTGAGAGCAATATTTTTCCAAGGTGAGGAACAAGTTAGAAAACTGCAACTACAAATCTTGAGAATCCTTATCTTTCGATACTCTTTTCATGCACTCCCTTTAGCTAAAATGACTTTCCAAGCCCTTACAGTTATGCACATTGAATGAGGAATTTTCCAAGCTCAACATATCATGTAAAAAAGTATGCAACACCCAAGAAAATTTCAATTTGTTAGGGACAACTTATAAAATTAAACTTTGCTTTGCTGCTTACCACCAAGAAAACATCCACGACAGTGCCTAGATAACTGAACTTAATTATTACAGGTTTCTTCAATTCTATTTCTCCATTTTCTCCTTAGTTTTAGTTTTAATTGAGAAGACATATCAAACAATCCAGACAGTTTTAACCACACTTCCAAAGACCTTTAAAGTTCATGAAAAATACTCCATTGAGCGTACTATTTTCAACTCTCTTCTCAGTCGTGTTTTACTATAAACCATAATGGAATCTCAACAGGCTTACCCTGGTAATGCTGCATCTAAGGGCACTTTGGACAGAGTAATAGTTATTGATGGCACCTTCCTTGTTACTTGAAGCCTGTGAAAGAAGATATAACTCAGTATTTGATTTGTAGGAAAGTCTCGAGTGACCTTGAGTGAGGTTAAGTCTGCATAAAAGCCAAGTGGCTCATCAGGCCAGAGCTTATCCTTATCTTTGGTCACTGAGCACACTTGATTTTGGTTATTTATTGTTATGTTTCTCTTTTCTTTTTATTTGATGTAATTTCTGGGAACACTGTTAAAGTTATGGTGTCTGTAAATAGTGCAAAACATTAAAATCTGAAATCTGAATGAAGTGACTAGCAGTATTTCTACCTCCCCTGGATGGGATGCTAGTCCATCGCAGGGTTACCCCAAGCATCGAATTCGCTGGTATCCATTAATACGCCTGGGTGGAGAGGTTTCACTTGAGTGTTGAAAAGTAACTGGGTTTGCATTTCTAAGCTACACAATTGGCTTAAATATCACTTCCAATTCCCATCAGCGACATGTATTTACTTTCATTGACTTTTGATTGGTTCACTCAATTGTCTGTTTTTTTTGTGACTGGCTAGATTGATTACTTTGGTTTTGGGTTAAGAATGCCTAATTGAAAACTGCTCTATACCACTCACTTATTTTATTTGTAGCAGATACATACTTATCTAGTGATTCTTCTTTTGGTTCCCATGTATCTTGAATACTAAGCATAGAGAAACCACAATCAGTTTCAGACATGTATTCATCAGAAATCACACTGTCTAGTGATTTGAAAAGCTTGATACTGTTATCTTTTTTTAGTTTATTCTTTAGTTTCTGTCCTAGTCCAAGAGAGTGGAAGAGGTTTTCCCTGAAAAGTGCCAGTGCTAAACCCAAGTTTCCATTGCAGTACAAACTACTAGGAATATTGCTTCTCTTGCTAGTTCATTGAAGGTGACAACAAACATTTGCCAAGTTTCCCTAAAAATGCTATTTGCTAGTACCAATTTGTTCCCAGAGTACACGTACAATATAGGTAGGTTAAGTCTGCATACAAGCCAAGCAGCCCATCAGGCCGAAGCTTATCCCGGTTTCTGTAGCATGAAGCGACTAGGAATATTTCTACTCCCCCTGGATGGGATGCCAGTCCATTGCACGGTTACCCCCAGCATTAAGTTCACCGGTACCCATTTATACACCTGGGTGGAGAGAGCAGGGCTGTCATTAAGTTTTTATTCACCTGTAGCCTTGATCTTCACGCCCATAGCAAACTTATTACTTTGTTGGTGAATTGTATCAACTACAGGCCAGTTCACCCGTAAAATCAAACATACTCAGCCGTAACAGGTGTTATGGGTTACGGCCCTTGTTGACAGCCCTGGAGAGAGGCACCATGAGAGTAAAGTGTCTTGCCCAAGAACACAACACAACGTCCCTGGCCGGGGCTGCAACCCAGACCGCTCGATTCAGAGACAAGTGCACTAACCATGAGGTCACCACGCCTCCCACATTTGTTCTCAGAGTGGAAATGTATCCAGCCAGCATTTGCAAATCAGATTTCTCAATTCTGGAGTCTGGCAGACTAACCATTAGGCCACTGAGTTTCTTGCTTACATTAGTGACATAAGAACAAAATAGTTTTCAGGACATTGAAAGAGTGCATTTAAGGCCATATATAAAATATTGCCATTTACAAGAAGACATTTATTCCAGGAGAGCTGGCTAATCAGGATTACAAATAAACGGTGTAATTAGTGAACAGCTGCTACTTACTTGCCAGTCAAACCTTATCCATTACCAAACTGTTTCTCAACTACTGACACTTATTATTTGCGAGAAAAAAATATATTTATTACCCATCATGTATATTAGACTTACTTTGTGTAGAACAACTTGTTCAGTTGATGCAGGCCCTAAACCAAGAATAACACAAAATAATAAGTGTCAACCTTAAAAATACAACTGAATGGATTTATGTTATATATTTTTCAACTGAATTGTGGTTGCATTCATATCTACATAATTCTAGCCAATGTGCATGTGGATGAACAAATCTTTCCTTTTGGTTCTTCCAATGCAGCTGACAGCTGCTCACTCCTGGTGTCCCTATATTTATGTCCTGTGACTTACTTTAGATTTTCTTTTGATAATCTCAGCACATGTGATAGTCTTGGTCACAGTAGGTCCAGAGCCACTTAACACTATTTTGTCTTCCTCTTTGTTCTGTGGGGAAAAAAGACACGTCAACTAAGCAATTCAGTTCTAGTTTTACTCAGGTCAAGGCTTTTCAGGTTAAACCAAAATAGATTCTAAGTTATGTCAGCCTGTAGGCGTTTTCCATGTGTTCGCGAATTAGTCGTATTAGCTCACAATCAAGTAGATTTGCCGCCACGTTCGCTTAGGAAAGCCTACCTCCCACTCCCTAGGATGCTTTTTTGTCTCTCCCCAACTTCTTCTGCGGGAGGCACGGTGGCCTCATGGTTAGTTCGCTCAACTCCGGAGCGAGCGTTCCGGGTTCGAGCCCAGGCCTGGGACATTGCGTTGTGTTCTTAGGCAAGACACTTTACTCTCACAGTGCCTCTCTCCACCCAGGTGTATAAATGGGTACCGGCAAATTTAATGCTGGGGGTAACCCTGCGATGGACTGGCATCCCATCCAGGGGGAGTAGAAATATTCCTAGTCGCTTCATGCCACGGAAACCGGGATAAGCTCCGGCCTGATGGGCTACTCGGCTCATATGCAAACTTTTACCAACTTCTTCCAAGTGTGAACCCAAGATGGTGCTCCCCTGATCAAAATGCACTCGCTCGCCAAAATACACCTGCAGTGCAGGCTAAATTCGTCATCACTTTGAGCACTTCCTTTTTTCTAAGGTAGGGACCCAGTGGAGGTGACCATTGTGGTCTGAAACAGCAGATGGTTTTTGCAGCACCTTAGTCAGCAACTAGGTTTAATTCTTACAAGAAAATATGTCTATTAAAATATTTTTAAAAAGGAAACAACATTTTTCATTATACAAAAGATGTTTTGACATTCCTATGATTGTCATCTTCAGCTGCAAATGTTTGACAGTTGTACATTCAAATTTTCACTGTAAACATGACTCTGTTACAGAATTACGCCATCAAATTTACTTAACAATTTGAATATTGGAGAAAACTGGGAACAAAGGGCTGTATGCGCCAACAGTAGTTGAAAAAGAATAATAATAATAATAATAATGATAACAATTATAATAAATTAAATTAAATAAACAAAAGAATTAAAAAGAAGGGGACAAATCTAAGCATAAAAGATTCTGTGCCGCAGAGTCTCTGTTTGCGTGTCATTTATAATTCACATGTGCTGGCTGTAATGCCTGCTACATTGGTGAGACCACTCACCACATTTGTACACGTGTCTGCGAGCAACTTGTGTCAGACAAGGCTTTGAATGTTTACAAGCAATGTCTTCAGGGACTTGTCATGACTCATGCTCTGCGGAATCTTTCATGATTCTAGATTCTGCCACCTCGAGTTTGCAAGTTAAGATAAAAGACGCGCTGTATATTAAGTGGGAAATTCCAACTCTAAACCAACAGCTGAGGCACTTGGATTTGTCTCTTTCTTTTTAATTCTTTGTCATTTTTTGTTTATTTTATTTAATTTTTTTTCTTGTAAGAGTTAAAATTGCTGTTGCTGCACAGTTTTTACGACCATTAACATTTCCTGGGGGTCTGGTCAGAAATGTGACTTTGATCAAATAGTTCTGGTCTGAAATATTGAGGTGCAAATCACAAATTATAGTCTAAAATAGGGTGAGAGTTTCAAGAGGTGTGTTAAACACCTCCACCCACGTTTTCAAAGGAGTATCCCCAGGGGTAGACTGTGAGCACTCAGAATTTGGTCAAAACATCCTCTGCAGTCAGGTGAGTATGGCTTTGCATTGAATGTTGTAATGTCATTGCATGCTAGGAAATTAAAAGAGACAGCTCACAGTCTACTTTAGGGGTAGAGACTATGTACAGGTGGCAATCCAGTTGGCACATATCAATGGTTGAAATACGCTGGCCCGAATATTTTTTTAATGAGGTAATTCAGTACTGAGGAGAGAGAGTTGCAAAGTTTTAAGTTCTTACCTTCAGCAGTCTGTAGGCTTGAGATATGATGTTATTGATCTTGCTTCCACTCTTCACATGGATATCATACACTTCCTTCTTCTTTTCACTCTCACCAGCGTGACTGCTAACTTTTGTATAGTGCTCCATCTACTGGCGGTTCTCTCTTCTTTCTGATATGTCACTTTGAGCCGCAAACTTACGAAAAATCTAAAAACTAAGCTTTATATAAATTCGGCTTTCTACGGACCTTTCTACGAGGAGCATGATTGTGGGGATCATGTGTATCTTGCGGGCGCACAACAAACGTCTACGTTGTATACGACTCACATAATATCCCATCATCCGGGCATTTTCGTTCTTCAAACTTTTGCTGAATTGTGGGTAGTTTCCGTCGTGGAGACGTAAAACAAGATGGCTACTATAGCTAAAGCCCCGCGGACGACATACGAAGGTAGTATATAAGTCCTTTATTAAACTCTCTCGTGTCTCCTTAGTGTTTTAAGCGATTGTTTATTGTACGGCGAACTTTTTCTTTCAGATATCGAGAAGCAAATTCAACAGTTACAAGCCCAAAGATCTAATTTGCCCAAGGTTGACATCGGTGAAAAGGTACGCACGAGTTCTCGCAATCTCTATAACTTACATACGACTTTCGCTCTATAGATTCAACTACTCTGTTTCTCAATTGAACAGGAAAATCCTGTAGCAGACCGAGTTTCTATAACGTGGTTTTTACGTATCTGCTAAATACTTTAATAGTTAAGTTAGGAGCTAAAATATAACGTTGGAGTGTTTGTCAGATCGGTGAATTGGACTAGAAATCTAACGTAATTTGCTTCTTTTTGCTTTGTCCACTTTAGGTTGGATTAGCTGCCGTCGGTGAAGGAAGATATGATACTGACATCTATGGCTCAGGAGGGGACAGGTAAAAACATATTCATTTAGTTGCACTGGAACCCCGGTAAGTCGAACTCTGAAGGGAAACGAAAAACAGTTTGAGTTAGCGGGGGTTCAAGTTATCGGGGTCGATTGAATATCCAACTTGTGATGTTATTAAGTTTACTGATTTTTAAGCACTTCAGTATACAGTACAGTGCCAATAAAACTTATCTCGTCAGAAACTGCACTGTAGCACTGTTTTTCTCTTTGTGACAAATAAAGCCACCGCTTCCGGTATGACTCATAAGATCCAGAAAGGACTGCCAAATATGTGAACGTTGGTTGCACTAATTACAATCAAATTGCTGTAGGCGATATTTTTGAGTGTTTTTACCAATTACATGATAAGAAAAGCTAACGAGATGACATCCATGGTGAGTTACATGAACCAGAATTCTAGTTATCGGGGTAAATTTGATCAAGGGAAACAAAATTTAATTTGAGTTATCCTAGTTCAAGTCAACCAATTTAAAATGACTGAAAAGTGGGGTCAAATACAAGGGAAAGGGGACTTACTTTGAGTTAGCGGTTGAGTTCAAGTTATCCAAGTTCGAGTTACCAGGGTTCTGCTATACTTCTTTTTTTCATTTGAGCAATTTATCTCTGAATTGCTTCCATTCATAAACAATTTCCCTTGGACTTAAAGATTATACACAGTAAACGTTGCTGAACCTTTTGTTATTTTTTCCATTTACTTGAACATACACAAACCAAGGTAATGCTCTGAAAACCAAGCAGAACAGTATGAAGTTGTACAATGATTTTTAACGTTTTTCAACAAAAATGTTACTGATGACTACCCTAGCTGGGTCTTAGTTGGCACAGAACACTAATAGAGTTAATAAACATATCAAAAGCAATCCACCATATCAAAAAAGGTGGCAAGTGGTACATTTTCTTAAAATTCGTACAAAAAAAGAAGCTCAACAATGCTCATAAAAATGCACAGAAAAGTTCTATAAACTACCTACTTCATTGTTTGACAAGGACAAATGTGGCAAAAAATAGTGTCTTCTATGTGCCTAATTGGCTTTGTTAGATGCACAAAGTATTGCAATAAATTGTAAAGCCATTATCTTTCCCCCTCTGGTGAATTGAATTCTTGCTTTAATGATCTGAAGATGTGAGTCTCAACCATGGGCTGTGCCCCTTTTGGACATGGCTGCAAAATCATGGTAGTTGTATTAAATGTTGCCCATCCAGGTTTTGTCTTGTTGAATGCAACCTACTTGGCCCGGGTTGTTTGCCAGTGTATAGCGTGGTTTGTTTTAAGTTAAACTTGTCCACTGGGTAGTGATCTATCTGGTGGATAGCATCCAGCCAAACAACTGGGGCCTGATTGTTAGATGGCAGGGGTTTCATTAACATCTTCGGCAGGAGGGCACTGGTTTTCACAGGAGTGCAAAATGTTTTTGAACTGAAATTCTTTAAAAGAAAAACTTTCCTCCAGAGGGTCAAACCAGGTGGGAAAGACGTCCTCACAGGTGGTCAATTTTCCCATCGCCTGGCCCTTAATGTAACCCCTGAGGTGGTGTTACCACCTTTGAAGTCACTTGAAGTTTTGCAATATCTTGAGATTAATACTTGCATGCATTAAACAAAGATCATTGCAAATGTATGGATAAACAAATGTTTCATGGCCAAATTTGTGACCATGGATTCTTTGATATAATGTTTTGTTCCAGGAAAGGGATTTTTGTATTGACTGGTGTTTATTTCATTTCAGGTTTGAGGGCTATTCTGCAGATATTGCTCCAAATGAGCAAGAAGATGTGAGTGTTGTTCTTGTGCCTTGTACATTGTATTTTAAATAGTGATCATCATGTAATGCCTTACTACATTGATACCTCGGAAATTGATTGGAGAGAAGAAAATCATTAACTACTGGACAAAATTGTATTAAGTGCAAACAAGGTAACTCTGTTTTAATTAGTTTCAGTGTAATCTAATAATGACTGGTCTGTTGTCAGACAAAGACAGTTCCTATTCATATAACATTAAGATTCCTAATGACCAAATTCAAAGTATGTTTCAGTATCATTAGAAAGATTGCCATATATCTAATTGTTTAATCCATGTATATCTCGGCTCAAAAATCTCTCCCTTTTTGTCTATTGACCCATTTTTCCAGAGTGTTTTTAACCAATAGTTTAAATATCTGTTATCTTATTATTTCTAAAATAGAGGGCCACTTGTTTGTCAGTGTCTATCAGTGTTGTTTCTCAATGTCTACTGGGTTATTTACCTCAGTAGCATTGTCGTGCTCTGGTTTACTCCCATTACCTATTTGTAGCATTCTTGATTGTTTCACCTTGACAGGATGAAGATGACTACTCCACCACTATTATGCATCCATCAAGAAACAGTTACACAGCTCCAACTGCACTACTGAATGACATCGCAAAGTCAACAGAGCATGTGAGTATAATATTATTGACTGCTGTGGTGTTAAGGCTCACAGTGCATCTCTCCACCCAGACATAGAAACACAATCATTAGTTAGTTTTTGAACTTCAAAATTCACTTGTCATTGAAAGGCGTAGTAATACAAAGTGTTAAAATAGTCTATACTTTTTTTCTGTTTGGAATTTTCTTTAGGTGGACCCATTTGCACAACACAAGCAGCCGACAATTGCTGAGCGGGAAGATGAATACAGAGCAAGAAGAAGAATGATGGTCATTTCACCCCCCAGGCATGATGCTTTTGCAGATGGTAGGTGTTATCAACTTCCTTCTCCCCTCAAGTCTTATCCTTGTTTTCATCTTGTGCAGTAGTCATTACTATGTATGTATGGTGTCCACTGTGATTGATTAAAATACGTAGTTAATAAGTATTCCCATTCATTATTCTGTTGAACACATTGGTTAGACCCTGGAAACGAAAATCATTTCCATTGTAACTTAGCTAGGGAGAGCAAATCTCTCACACAACCCTTTAATTTGTCTCAGTAAGTTTGATTTTGTAGCTAAGTGTTCTTGAATGTGTATACATTTAGAGCAAAGATAGAACATGTTGCAAACAAATCCAAGTTCTTTTGCAAACCAAATTTCAACATTTAGTTGTCTGGCAGCCTTTAGTCAGTTAAAATTGCCTGATTCATTTGGTGACTAAGTTTATCATCTATCTCACCTGAACACTGGGTTTGAAAGCCCTGGGCAAGTCTTAGTTTGCTCTTTTAATGATTTAGTTGGCAGATGGTTTGCCAATCCCTTGTCTGTTGGGCAAGTGAGAATGAAAAGATACTTACCCAGAAGGAGAATCTACTTGTCCTGGACGACCAGACGACACTTTTTTCAAGCCCTGTGAACAGAGTTCTTAACAGCATCCTCACATTTTACTCTGTAATTTGGTCGTGCCAAATTATTGTTACTTGAAAATCTCCATGATACTCATTTTTTCACTTAATATCATATTTGTTTGTTCTTCAAACATTTTTGGTTCAATCGACAAGGCAAGAAAGCTCACTGCCAGAAATCACCATTGTATTGTCTTTTTGAAACTAGGTTGTAATTTGTTGTACATCCAACTCTGGCTTCTTTGGATTCAGAATATTGTACCAACATGAACAGTACAATTATTGGCATTGTTACCAAGCTTGGCTGCTTGGTGTAGTGAAAATTTTTATCATCAATTGCTGCAACATTTTTACCATTACTTCCTACTTTGTGTTACCACCCTGTAATATGTTGACATTTACATTTGCTTCCTGCTTTATTTCAACGTAATGCAAAGTACATTTGCAATATTTTGCAGACTCAAAATTGATTTTGGTTTCTGGCAAGAGGCTTTCTTGTTTCTATACTATAGTATTGATGGACTGGCTTTTAGAGCAGTTTTTGATTGACTCAGTAATAATATTACGCATTTGCCCTGGCTTCGTGCTTGTCAAGCAGAATATTTTGTTCAAAACATTTGTGAACACAATTTAACCTTATCTGTTGAAACAAACATCTTACCTGTATTTTATGAGCTAATTGAGTGAAAATCAATTTCCCATGATTGTCCCATTGCAGTGTTTTAGTATGATTTATTACAGATCTGTCGGACTATTTGAGTGCATTTTGATTAAAACTCGTGCAGTCGTTCAAAAACTGCTCTGATCTGCTTGTACATAAGTAGAGTAAGACTGTTGACTTCATTTTACTTACTCCTGAACCCCTTTTTTCCATTCAGCGGTGAGTACTGGAAACTTCGCTCATCAACTGCACAAAATATAATCAAGAGTAAATGACTCTATTGTTGGTTATTTACAAATATTGTTGCAAGTCTGGGTATTGGTTGTAGCTGTTTTATGGATGAGATGAATGTCTTTTGTACACCAACATGGGGAAAAAATATATTACAACAGTTACAATCTATTTTTTTAGCATTCCAACTAATGTAATTCATGAAGGATACATTATATCTGCTGCTTTTTGGTTTTATTTGAATGAGGTAAAGGAGATCTGGAATATTCAGAATGTAGATCAAAGTCCCTTGTTTTCTTAGCATTGTTATCAGCCAAAACTGTGGTTTACATTGAGTTTTAATTGTCTTGTCTGGTTGTCAAATTTATTCCAAAGGTATAGTGTCGACTTGATTTGTTTATCTGAGACAGATAAATGTCTCTTGCTCTTTTCCAAAGCTGAAAGGGCTAAATTCATGCACTCACATACTTGGATATTTATATGCAGACAGAGGAAAAATCTCTAGTTGTTTCATAGTAAAAATGTTATTTTGATTTTTGCGAAGTATAAAAAGTAGAATACAGTAAGGTAATAAAGAATAACGAAGCCAGTACTCATGCTACACAGTGGTCGATTACTGACCTCTGAAGAATTATTTATTAGGAGAAGAGCTTGGTTTTCTCAACTAACTCCATGCCAGGATATGATGCCAGTCAGTGCTTCAACTCATCACAAGACTAGCCACTGGGTTGGTGTTACCTTGCCGCAGCCACCTTTCCAGACAATAAACTAACTGTACATGTGTTGGTGTCTTGTGTCCTGCTGTGATTTGTCTTTTTTACAACTAGCAGCTTAGTATTAACAGAGAAGCCTGCCGGTCCCAAAGTCTCTCAAGTCTGTAGTTACAAATGAACTGCTAATGTAGAGATCTAGGGACTGGCAAGCAATCTGTGGAGAAAAATTGAACATTATTTTAGGGAAATAGTATTGCAGTAAACTACCATTTACCAATACCAAGTAGAACTTTGCATTTGATTTTCTTGACTCTTTTTACTAAGCTGCAGTAGTAATGAATTGTTATCGTGTGGTGTTGTATTAGGGAATTTGCAAAGAGCTAATATGGTCGTTGCTTTTTATTTTTATTTTTCTAGGTGGAAAAACACCTGATCCAGCTTTGTTAAAAAATGTTAGGACATTTAAGGACATCATGCAAGAACAGGCGCTTCATAGAGACCAGGTGTGTTATGGCTTGATAATAAAACACCCACTTAAGTTGTAGGGTAAAAAATAGCAGTAAAAATGATGTTTCAATCTCTCTGAAATCATTTTCAAGTTTAAAAAGTGATTACAATTTTTACATAGGTGAGTAAATTAAGATATGAGAATTTGAAAAGTGATAAAAATATATTGATTACTTAATGGAAAGTGCGCGTGTACAGTATTTATGCATGAGTTGCTGACGTATCAGGAAAAGAATGAGTGAGTGTAGTGAACGAGTGAGTTTTCTGATACAAAAAGGAGTGCGTAAATACCATACAAAGCACTTTCCATGCTGTAATTTGTTTATTTCATACTTACTGAGATTTTCACCATCAACGTTCTTATAAACTTTTTTTTTTGCCCTTTTATTCAGTAGAACAGTAAACTTATTCAAGTTATGTTGTTATTCAGAAAGTGCAAGCTCTTCATGCATCACTTCTTCGAAAGCCTAAATATTTTTCATACAGAATGTTTAGATCTTCACCAGTCAATGCTTCAGCTGCCTTTGTTTTTTTCTTTCTTTGCCTTGTCCTTTGAAGCTGTTTTCTTTGAGCTTCCAGACATTTCCTTGCTTGGTCAAACTCTTTGTCGTTGATAATGCTTATGGGATAATAGTTTCCATTGTTTCAAAAACCGGTTAACGTTTGAAGAAAACCATCTAAGGCTTGATGGTTCATAATCCTCGCCATCTGTTCGTTTGACGCTTAAAATAAATTTGCACATATCTGGATTTCTTCAACTTTTCTTGTCTTATCCTTCTGTTTTGAGAAATTCGCTAGCAAGGTATAAACGTCTTGTCAGGTTTTTCTTCTGCTGTTCCTGGATGTAATCTTCAATGGGTTTATCTACAGTACAGGCCCAAATGCGCATGTAAAACGCACCTGCATGTCAAATTGTTATTTCACAGAACGGCTTTAACTTGTTGCGCTTCTTTTTGTATTTATCAGTGGATGGAATGTTGTTTGGTCTTTTCAATAAAGTTTTAACCACGCATCTTTTGTGGCACAAAGGGTGACACGAAAAGAAATCAACATAATGGCCAGTGTGTGTTGGCTTTCTGTAAATGTCCACTTGAATTACGTGGTCACGCTTGCAAGCTTCGCACTATGTTACTTTAAAAAGCGTATGACAACAAACTTCGCTTTTATATCACTGATGAAGGCTTAAGAGTCAGTGGCAAACCTTTTTCCATACAGTACCGCTCAAAGGTAAGTTACCACCGTCTCGCGAGACGCATCTCGTTTCTCGCGAGACGAGTCTCGAGAGAAACGAGATGTGTCTCGTTTCTCACGAGTGCACTGGAAGTACCAATACGCGAAAGGATTGACCATCAAACCCCTTGACTCGTTTTTTATTCACACTTGTAAACATGCGAAACGACGCTTTAATCTTGAAACCTCGACCAACATTTTATTCAAACTTGTAAACGAGCGACACCACGCTTTGATCACGAAACCTTGACTCAGACTAACATTTAATTTTTATTCAAACTTGTGAACATTCGACACCACGCTTTGATCATGAAATCTCGACTCGGACTAACATTTAATTTTTATTCAAACTTGTGAACAATAAGCGACACAACGCTTTGATCGTGAAACCTTGACTAACATTTTATTCAAACTTGTAAACATGCGAAACCACGCTTTGATCATGAAACCTTGACTAACATTTTATTCAAACCTGTGAACAAGCGACACCACGCTTTGATCATGAAACCTCGACTAACATTTTATTCAAACTTGTAAACATGCGAAACCACGCTTTGATCATGAAATCTCGACTAACATTTTATTCAAACTTGTAAACATGCGAAACCACGCTTTGATCATGAAATCTCGACTAACATTTTATTCAAACTTGTAAACATGCGAAACCACGCTTTGATCATGAAACCTCGACTAACATTTTATTCAAACTTGTAAACATGCGAAACCACGCTTTGATCATGAAATCTCGACTAACATTTTATTCAAACTTGTAAACATGCGAAACCACGCTTTGAACATGAAACCTCGACTAGTTAACATTTTATTCAAATTCCTGTTTTCAAAGATATGGTGTTTTGGAGTTTGAATGAACGATTTATGCCAAATAGAACGGGAGATATTTTTCGTGTTTGCCGTGACGCTTCGGACAACAATAAAGTTTTTTACGCCACCGACTCGTCATCTTGTGCCACTAGACAAAATTCTTCTTATACATGTAGTTTATGCAGATATAAAACCGATGCACATCTTATGTTGGACGGTCCCATCGATTTGCCAACGAACTGCAGAGCAGCAACCGTTACACATGTCCGGTTTCTTAAGCGTAATATATGCCATACTAAACGCATCAGTGATTCTCGAGAGAAACGAGAAACGTCTCGCGAGAAACGAGACCCGTCTCGCGAGAAACGAGACGAGAGGTGGTAACTTACCTTTGAGCGGTACTGTATACCTTATGACATCTCCTGACTATACTTTCTCCATTTTTAAAAGTGACAGTTTGTTTGCGTGCTTCATTTCTAGGCGGAAATTTTCCGTCATCTCAGGGACCAAGCAGCATCAGGGGAATTACAGAAGGTTCAACCTGCAGCAAAGCCAGGTTTGATTTTAAACCTTTTCATTAATTTAATACTCATTACTTAATTGATTAAAATCTCTTTTTCTTGTTTCACATTTACTAGCCAATAAAGATTGACCTTGTAAGAAAAGCGTAATATTGACCATTCTTTGGAATTTAAGGCTCATGTTTCTTATAGATTGATTTAATATCATTCCTTTTTTTCTTGGTAAAGAGAGTGGGGCTTACATGTAAAGGACAAATCTCAACTTTTTGTGGCTTCAGTTTTGAGTCGTGGAATGTAGCTATGTAAGCGAGGTTGTTGATATCCCCAGGATTGGGGGATACTCCAAGAAAAATCTGGTGTAGGTGTGCAGTCTGCTTTCCAAAAGCTTTACCCTAGGCCAAAATCTGTGACTTTTCCTACCCTATTTATGACCTGACCAAAATTTGATACCCTATTTAAGACCTGACACTTAAATCAGTACTCTGTTTACATAGTTCAGACCAGTGTCAAAGGCATTGTGAAGCGCTTTTAGTGATGGTGTTATTGATAATGATGAAAAAGTAGCTTCTTCTAAATAAAAAAAAATTAATTCAAGACAAGAGTGCAAAAACCATACTCTATTTGAGACCAAATTGACCTTATTTATGACCAGAATGGCTAATAAACCATACCCTCTGGGGCCTCACCTACCAATATATTCCTTACAATGGACTTCCCTTCCTCCCCACTCCCATACTCTGGGTTGATATCCTTCTCTGAGCTGATCTTATTAAACCATTGTTTTCACAGAGAGAAAGCGCCGTCGATGGGACCAGCAGGCTTCTGGGGATGACACACCAGCCAAGAAGAAGTCTAGTTGGGATCAGGCTGAGGTAAGAAATGGAAATTCTTTAACATGAATTTGCTGTGTAGCTTTGCGATTTCTATGTATCTTTTGAAGCAGATCAAGTGTAAACAAGTACATCATGTTTGGAGCTTAAATCAATTCCCCTCCAGTTACACGCCTTGGCAAGCAGACTTGAAAACTCCTTTTTTACAAAGACATGACTGAAATGTGAACTGCCGTTAACCAAATACTAGCTGTGCTACAGTAAAAGACAGTGGGATCATACAATCGCTCTAACTTATCAGATCTATTCATTAAGTGCATTTCCCCACTAGATACCATGGTATAATTGTGTCTAAAACACTAGGAGTTTCATTAGTAGTGGCTTTACAAACAGCTTAACAAAAGGAATTTGCTTTCACACAAAAAGATAGGTAACCCAGTATTTCAAACCAAACAGTAGTAATTTTTCCAGGCCACTAGTATAGTGACCACTAGTATAGTGAGGGTCAAGTGTTCCTTGATTTTATGTAATAACGTTTTCTAACGTTTTTCTTTGTAACACACAGATGGCCACTCCTTCTGCCAGTCGATGGGATGAGACACCTGGGCGTCCAAAAGGTTCAGAGACTCCTGGAGTCACTCCTCATAGACCTGGCTCAGAGACTCCTGGGGCAACCCCAAGTACAAGGATATGGGAGTCCACACCCAGCCATGTGACCCCTGGACATGCCACGCCCAGTGCTACACCTGGCGGCAATACCACACCAGGTGAAGTTGCTTTGTTGTGCTTATGCTTCATTGTGTGCAATTTCAGAAGGTGAATTAAAAAAGTATTTGTATACCTTACATCACCAAACCATGTGCTGTACATTTTGTCAAGTGCTAGAAATCTTTTCGAGAGGGTGCACATTTGGAAGCGGTAAGTAGTGAACTTTATTGATTGGTTGGCTACTTACCGCTTCCAAATGCCCACCCTTTCGAAAAGATTTCTAGCTCTCGAACAAAATGTACTACACATGGTTTGGTCATAATGGCCAAATCGGTGTTGCAAGATCCTACCAAGGTGAACCGTCCCATGAAACTTGGCTCAAGTCTTCATTAGGACTACATTCTACAATGCAGTTACATGGATACATTACACACATTTGTGTGGATACACATATGGTCATGCCATTACACTTGTCTTATAACAATGGTGTAATCAATGAAAATATTCCAAAAAAGTGCACAGTTGCTTTTCCAGGTTGTTTTTGTGTTGCGTCTTATGGTCAATGTTTTATTTTTTAGGCATTTCATCAACAAGAAGGAATCGCTGGGATGAGACTCCAAAGACTGAGAGAGGTTTGTTTTTTTTTTTTCAGTGCAAGTGCTTTCTCTTTGTTGCACAACAATGTAAAGACTTCATGAGACTCTGTTGTTAGTGTTGGAATAACACTGTTAAAAACATTTCACTGAACTTAAAACTTTTTTGTCCCTCGGTCGCAATTTAAAATTCTCCTGACTGCTTTGGTTTAGTCTTGTGTTGTTGGTCTTGGAAGAAATTGATGTTACGTGTAGATCATTTCTTGTGTCATCAATTGTCAGATCTGTCTTCCTAAGCATTCTGTTCACTACAGAGGATTCTATGTCTTGCTTTGTGAGCACCTCATTGGTACAATTGAATTTGGTTGGCCTTATAGTGATCAGAACAAGAAAGTTGTACATGTACTATGTATCGCAAAAGTTAATCATATAATAATAACAATCAGTCACTTTGATGTTTAAAGGTGAGACCCCAGGACATGCCACTCCAGGCTGGGCAGAGACTCCAAGAACAGACCGTACTGGTGGAGAAACACCAGGAGCCACACCCACTCCAGGGAGTAAGCGAAGATCCAGATGGGACGAGACACCTGCCAGTCAAATGGGTGGTACAACTCCAATGATTGGCACCAGCGGAGTAACTCCCGCTGGACCTGCTGCTATGCAGATGCAGACGCCCACACCAGGCCATATGGCCATGACTCCAGAACAGATGCAAGCATATCGCTGGGAGAGGGAAATTGACGAAAGAAACAGATATCTCTCTGATGATGAGCTGGATTCATTTTTCCCCAAAGAAGGATACAAGGTTTGGTCTTGTATTTAGGTGTCTGATTACATAGGTTAAGAACATGCAATATAGCAAAATGTTTACCATGGCATGACAGCAAACCACATCTTTGATGTATAATGTACAGTTGTAAAAGTCTGTATTTTACCCTTGAACACAGAATGTTCTGTTTGTAAGTGGCAATGCATGAATTCTACATGAAATGGCACCTTTTAAATAGCCTCTTGTAGTATTCAACACGCTCATTTGCACAGTTTTTTTTTTGTTTTTATTATGGCAGAACATGTATTGCTTGTTATATCGTTTGACTGGAGAATGCCAAGCAAAGATCTTGCACAGTTTTTTGTTTAATTCTCTAGTACATGATATGGTGATTAGGCATTTTCTTCTTAGAATATTTATTCAAGATATAATTGTATTGAGTGTGCTTTAAAATCCTGACTTTAAAATTTGCAGATTCTTGAGCCACCACCTGGTTATCAGCCCATCAGAACTCCTTCCCGCAAGCTGACAGCTACACCAACTCCTATAGGAGGCAGTGGCTTCTTCATCCAGGTATGGATTGCTTACATTCTATCTAATATTGTATTCACCATTTTGAAAGAAGAAACACCTTAAAAACTAATTAAGAAAGTTACAAGCAATTTTACTGCAGTGTTATTTGGTTCTAAATCAAACTATTGATACAGAAAACCTTTTTTCTTGTTTTATTTTCAGTATCCTTGTAGGATCATTGACAAGCATTTCTTTTTCTTTGTTTGATACAGCAAGAAGACAGATCAGCCAAACTAGTTGAAGACCAACCTCCTGGTAATTTACCATATTTAAAGCCTGATGACGTACAGTACTTTGACAAGTTATTGGTAAGTTTATGTTTACAGAAAAAATGTTTTAGCAGACTTGTGTTCTTAATATGTAAGATGGCTTTTTACAGCAAAAGTATGGTCATCTGGGGTGGTGGTTTTTAGCGCATGCCAATTTAGTTGTGTATTAGAAATTTTGACACCATCTAGTAACTTGTGTTTTGTCTACAATAACAATTTTGTTTGTACCCAGCATTTACTTCATACACTCTACAAACTAAACAAATCAAAGACTTAAAAGGAGGCACTAGTTACTTAAATCAATGTTTTACAAGGGGTACAATAGAAGAGCATCCATGCACTTGCAACAAAAACAATCTGGTTTCAGTGATTTTAATGTTGCCCATGACTCTTATATTTTTTGGTCTCTGTATTTTCAAGTTTTTTATCAATAATCCAATGAGACTAGTGGTCCAGGTGTCTACCCAATACAGTTGGTGCTAAGCTGTTTCTGTAGTATTGAACAGTATCAAGTGAATATATGAAAGACCATATGTTTGAACTGCAGAGAAGTGTCTGTGGTAAATGTCTTCATATAGAATAGTATTGTTACCGTATTTATTCGCCTATAAGCCGATCAATTTTTGCACCAAATTCAACTGGGAACCAGTGAAATTTTTACAAGATAGGGGGTTCGGCTTGTAGCCAAATGTTTTTGCCAAAAAAAAATTTCTAATGCTGCAAGAGATTCAATTGAATGTTTATATTCAGCTATAAGCCGAGCGATTATCAACAAACACAAATTACCGGTAGTTTGCGCAAGAAGATCATTGCAGTTGGTTATAAACTTTTATTTAAGTGGTGGCTCCTAAAGGAGCCGTTTTGTTTTGTTGACTTCACGAAGGAAGTTTTCAGTCATCATCTTCTTCGCTGTCGGTTTCGAACTCGTCCTCCATCGCCATATCATCGTCAGCTAGTTCTGGCATATCGTCAGCGTACACCTCGTCATCTTCGGTGCCGTCAAGAGCGTTCGAGATACCGCATGTTTTAAACGATTTCCTCACCATCTCTGCTGGAATTTCTGACCACGACCGCTTTATCCAACGGAGCACAAGGTTTCTCGATGGTGCTTCTTTCCCGCTGGAGTGAATTCAAAGGGGCCAGTCATCATCCAGGATAGGTACTGTCGCCTGATGTTATCCTTGAATGGTTTGTTGAGGCATTTGTCCAACGGCTGCAGGACTGGAGTCAGGCCACCCGGGATTACTGCCACGTTGAAATTACGCCGCTGAAGATCTGCTTTCACGGACTCCGTCAAATGGGCTCTAAAAGAATCCCAAACAAGTAATGACCGTTCATTGTCAGGATTCCTCGGCAAACAGGTACGTATCCATTCCTTTACACCTGAAATCAATAACAGAATATCCAGGTTAAAAAGACATCGACAATTCCAAGAATCAGGTAAGGTTATCCGAGCATAACAAACTTTAAAATAAAGAAAGAAACACGACAATAATTTACCTTTCTCATCCATCCAGCCCTTCTTGTGGAACGATACACGGACAGAGTCTGGAACAGCGAGGTCTCGTGGAGTGCGCACACCTTTGAAGATTACTGCAGGCGGTAATTTGCTGCCATCGGCGGCGACTGCGAGTGTCACGGTAAAGCTCCTTTTCTCGGCACCACAGGACTTTACTGGAACGGTTCTGCTGCCACTGAATTCAAGGGTTCTGCTTGATGGAAACTCAAATCGCATAGGGGTTTCATCCATATTGAAAATTCTGGATAGCGAATAGCCATGGCGCTCCCGAGCTGCAATCACGAACCGATGGAACTGGATCGTCTTCTCCTCCAAATCCTGAGGAAGTCGCTGGGCCAGGGTTGTCTTAGTTCGAAAGCTGATGGCATGGCGCTTTTTCCAATTCTGGTACCAACCCAAGGAAGCTTTAAATTCTAGATCGCCGCACAGCTCCTTCGCCTTCAACCGAAGAATTAATCCGCTAACCGCGATTCCTGTAAAAGACAAAACGGGAAGCGATATTTTTAGATCATTGTTTTGACTTGTTTTGACGACAATGGAAACTGACCAATCACAAGTGGTCGTTCCCACGGCTTTGGTAAACATGGCAACTCGATGAAATAATCGATCGATGGATCTGACAGAAATCAGCTGGTCTTGGGTTAAAACGAAGAACTTACCCTGACTTCTTTGCTCTGAAAACCACTCCAGAAGTGTTTGATCCAATTCAGGATACTTCGGCGTATAACAGCCCATCGTCTTTCGTTTTGCTGACATTTTCAGCTTGCCATTGAAGAGGTTCGCTTGATCTTTTCGCCAGCGACGAACCATGGACTCACTGATCCCGTATTCTCTGGCAATCTCGGAGTTGTTCTCAACGGCCTCTGCTTCAGCCACAATTTTTAATTTGAAGGCCAAGTTGTACGAAGAACGACGAGCTTTTGGCATGATGATCGATTACGGATAACTTTGAAAGAGCGTGTGATTGTTTGAGACAGGATTCTGAACTCAGGTGATGTTTAGTCGTGCACGCGGTTCTATTTATACGTGTTTGAAATGTCAACTCGGATCACATTAAATTCATCTTACCTGTGATTTGTAGTTATTTTCAATTAAGCGACCAATAACATTACATGTGTTTTAATGGATGTATACCGGTATGAATAAATGCATGTTCATTAACAGTTGCATGCGTGTTTCCTGAGAGGGACGCTTCTTTTGTTTTACGGTTTGTTGGTATGTTTATTCACTTGACAGCGCGCGTGGAAAAGAAATATTCGATCTCGGCTTATAGCTAGATGTTTTGGGTTTCCTCTTCATAATTTTCTAGCAAGTTCTAATAGCCAAAAGTTTAGGGTCTCGGCTTATAGCCGAGATCGGCTTATAGGCGAATAAATACGGTACCTATCACATCTCCTTCTGGGTATAGGGAAGCACTGTGAGAGAAGTGCCATCCATTGGTAACAGCACAAGATAACTGACTTGAACTGGGGCCTCTAATCTTTAGTGTGAAATATAATACTGTGTCTTTTCAACTGGTTTAATACGTGTGCAGTACCTTCAACTGTGTCTGTCCATATTCACAGGTTGATGTTGATGAGAGCACATTAAGCCCTGAAGAGCTGAAGGAGAGAAAGATTATGAAACTCCTTTTGAAGATCAAGAATGGAACACCACCCATGAGAAAGGCTGCCCTACGTCAGATCACAGACAAAGCTCGTGAGTTTGGAGCAGGACCACTGTTTAATCAGATCCTTCCTCTTCTTATGTCACCAACTCTTGAAGATCAGGTATGTTGCCCAATGATTTGCATTACTATGATCCCATTAACCTGAAATGTGTAATGTCCTCACTAACAAGCATAACTTTTCTCTCTTTAGGAACGTCACTTGTTGGTAAAAGTCATTGACAGAATCTTGTACAAGCTGGATGATCTTGTCCGGCCATTTGTTCACAAGGTAATATGCTACTTCTCATCTATTAGTGTGCCTCTCCATAACATGGAAACTCTGGGCTGGGTTGTTCGAAAGCTGGTTAACGCTAACCCAGGATTAAAAGTTACCGAAGTATTAAGTTTTTGTGTTTAAAAATGTTTTTCACTTCATATGTTTTGGGGAGTTTGAGATTATTCAAACATAACACTGAAGGATAAACAATGTAAACAGAAAAACTCACCAAACAGTTGCAAATTTAAACTCAAAATTCTTGCAAACCCTGGGTTAGCTTAACTGGGCTTTGAACAACCCGGCCCCGAAGTCTAACAATATCAACAAACCTTGAAAAAAAGTAACGTGCATTATGGATCATTATTATATGGCTAGCTTCGAGAACGGGCAAGATGAATCAAATCCTGCGCTGTGATTGACTACCCGAGCAGGCAGGATGTAGCCATCTTGCCCACTCGCGACTACCCGCCTTGTCCCACTAGAAACACTTCCCTTTAACCCATATGATAAATCTTTTATTGACCAAGCTTGTTCGGTCAAGATGGCTTGATATTGGCCGAGTTCTTTTTTTGCGTGTTTATGGACCTCGACTCTGTCTCGGTCCATAAACACGCAAAAAAAGAACTCGGCCAATATCCAGCTATCTTGACCTCACACTTGGTCAATAACCCATGCAAATAAACCAATCACAACCCACAGACATGACCCTTTGAATGGTTGAAGTAAACTTCTGTTTCCTGAGAGGTCCACTAACATGATTGATAGCAGCAAAAAATGAAACGATTGTTTGAGTAGAGTTCTTGTGTTATTGTATTATCTCAATTGTTCATGTATGAATCAAGGATTAAACTGTAAAATTGTGTTTGTTCCAGATCCTTGTGGTTATTGAGCCCCTGTTGATTGATGAAGATTACTATGCAAGAGTTGAAGGACGTGAAATTATTTCCAACTTGGCCAAGGTCAGTAGTTCTTTTGGCATAGAAATCCATGCAACTGATGTCTATATTTTCATTGTGATACTAGTAGAGAACACTTGTATAAATTTTGAGGCCATGTTCCTTTGTCTGATAATTTTCTTAATTTCTGTGTCCTCTATACTGGATCTTGTGTTGATAGTTAAAAAATAAATTGCTTTTGCACATAATACATTGGAAGAACATTTAATGCAGAATATTAAATTTAAATTTGGATTACACTTAACCCAAGGAGTCATTTTTTTGGTTGTCACAGAAGTACTGTAAGTTAATTTTGTCAACAGATTTTGTTAAATCAACATGTAAACCCTTCCCATGAAATGACAGTTGAAAATATCCATATATTTGATCAGGCAAGATTGTTTTGTGTTGTAGATGTTACAAGTATTGTCTCACTTTTAACTTCCTTTAGGCTGCTGGTTTGGCAACAATGATCTCTACCATGAGGCCTGACATTGACAACATTGATGAGTATGTCCGTAACACTACGGCAAGGTAAGCCACTTTATTACCACTGAAAAAAATGCCATGCCAATCACCTGCTTATTTGAATGCTCTTTTTGCTGTTCAGAACATTCACTGTCTTCATTTGTTGTTTGCAGAGCCTTTGCTGTTGTAGCTTCTGCTCTTGGCATTCCCTCCCTCCTGCCATTCTTAAAGGCTGTCTGTCGCAGTAAGAAGTCGTGGCAAGCACGTCACACTGGTATTAAAATTGTTCAGCAGATAGCTATTTTGATGGGATGTGCTATCTTACCTCACTTGAGGAACTTGGTTGAGATTATTGAACATGGTGAGATGACTAATTTAACCTCATGGTAACATCATGCATGCAGCTATGGTTGAATCTCTATCTGTAATATTTTAAGTTACTTATGACAGTTTATTTTGCAAATGTCCCAGGCAAGCATTTTTGCTCTATCTACTCTGGTCCCACAGGTCTCCTTTGTCTTTGTTTTGTTTTTATTACAAAAGCAGTAGCATAAATTGGTACTAAGAAGCAGCAACTTAGTTACATAGACTCAAGTTTGTGCTTCTTATTCTTCTACTTGAAAGAGGTAAAGAAATCTCTGAAAACAGGGCTTATTTTATTTAGCAAACTAAGTCTGGAAAGGTTATCAGTCGTTAACAAACCAAACAATTGGTATCACTTGACAATATATTGATCATCACTGTGGGTAATAAGATGAGTAATCATAAGGCTTTACTCCAGCTTTTTTAGGAACATAAACCAGCTCCACTTGGAGGCATTCAGGTTAAGATCATATTAACCCTTCATTGACATATTTGTTGTTTGCTTTTGTTAGGTTTGGTTGATGAGCAGCAGAAGGTGCGAACTATCACCGCTCTTGCCTTGGCAGCTCTTGCTGAGGCTGCTACACCCTATGGTATCGAGTCATTTGATAGTGTCTTGAAGCCGCTGTGGAAAGGTATCAGGCAACACAGAGGAAAGGTAAATATCTATAAACCTCTCTTTACCTGTACAAACTGTCTGTTATCGAGCTCCTTTTCCTAGACTCGCTTCCTGGTACAGAAAATTAGAACGTGGTTCCTAAAGCACTCACACTCGCAGATCTCCGCATCAGTTGGGTAGTCAGAGGTCTTTATATGAGTAGCCTTGTCTCAGTCAGGAAGGTGTCTAGCAGAGCGATTATTTTCTTTCGAATTGTGTAGATAATATCTGATCAAGACATGGTCTGCTAAATGTTTGGCATGGGGTACAGAAATTGTTCTACCAGTAGGACAGAATTGTTGGGCTTGCAACTTGATGAATATCAGTGTCTAGTAGTTTCTATTTGAGAAATATAGCATTGTGCTTTTCTGTTTAAAGGCAAAAAAATAGCAGTCCACATATTTTTGTGTTTAGTTACATGGTGTATGTTTCAACTTCCCTGGTCTATGGTGTTGGGTAGCTTGTGACATTAATGGTAAGGAGAATGAAAAGTGGCATTTTTGCTAATGTCCAGTGTTCTATTCCAGGGTCTTGCCGCCTTTTTAAAGGCCATTGGTTACCTCATTCCCCTCATGGATGCTGAGTATGCCAACTACTACACCAGGGAAGTTATGTTGATCTTGATCCGTGAGTTTCAGAGTCCTGACGAAGAAATGAAGAAGATTGTGTTGAAGGTAACTAGAATGGCTTTGATGCTGCTTTTGGAATTCTAGTAAATTGATTATGTTACCCAAATGGACTAGCTTACGACTTACCAATTCGTAGCCTTTTCCAACAGTTGAAAGAAAATTTTTGCCCTGGATAATTTGTTTTAACTTCTGAACAATTTCTCCCCAGCTTACATGTACATGTAAGATTGTTAACAATGCCCTTTGTACTCTTGGAATAATAACCTTTATTATCCAGATCAAGCGAATGAATAGTCACTTAATTGAAAAAGTTGTTTTCAGACTAGGAAATGGTTTTATGCTGCCTATTTTATAATGACTTGGGAAATACCTGTATATTGCACTATGGTGTTATACGCTATGCAAGGTTCTGGCACTTGTTCACTTTTAAAAGCATATGAGGTTTTAAACTTATTGTTAAATGACTGTGATTTTTGTGGTTTGCAGGTAGTGAAGCAGTGTTGTGGAACAGATGGTGTGGAGCCTCAGTACATTAAAGATGAAATTTTACCCGATTTCTTCAAACATTTCTGGCAGCATAGGATGGCACTGGACAGAAGAAATTATAGACAGGTTTGCATTGTCAACATTATTTTGCTTGTAGTCTGTCTTTGTTTGATTTGCATCATTCAGAGAGGTTTTCACCTTTGTGTTGAAATTGATTTTCATTTCTATTGGTTTAGCATTACTCTGTTGCATAATTGACATAAAAAAAAACTCTTGCCACTTCATCATTAAATCAAAGTAAACCAAAACCAGTTTCGTTGGCTTGCGTGCACCGGGGGTTTCATAAACATTTTCAGGAGGAAGGCAAAACGTTTTGAACTGAACTACTCTGTAAGAAAAACTTTCCTCTAGATAGTCAAACCAGGTAGACATAATTATCCCCTCAGCTAATCAATTTGCCCAGTGCCCACCCTGTAATGAAGCCGCTGATGCATATTTCTATGCTTCCCACTAGCTACATGTATTGCTAGGAGTTTGATTAGTTTAGTGGATTGTCTGTACCTTCACAATTCCCATGAGCAATTACTTTGGTTTGTTTGAAAGCTGCTCTTTGTCAGTAATCATGAAAACTTCCAGTAACATCTTGCAGTCATTACTGACTTTAATGGTGCTGAATAATTCACTTGCAGAGTAAATTTTGGACATTATGCAAGATGCAGTTTCTTATCTTTCCTTCAAAATCAGACCTGTGATTTAGCTTTGTTCTTGGTTGTTTTGCAGATGTCTTTTTACTCTTTAGGCTCCTGACTTTTTAACTGGTTAATGGCACTATCTTAATCATATTTCACTTGATAATTTGGTCAGTGTTGTTACATCTATTTTATGCACTTGACAGCTTGTTGATACAACAGTGGAATTGGCAAACAAAGTGGGTGCATCAGAGATTATCAACAGAATAGTGGACGATCTGAAAGATGAAAATGAACAGTACAGAAAAATGGTCATGGAGACAATTGAAAAGGTATGTTCATAATCTGTTGGAATTTTTTTTTGGGAGGTGGGGAGGGTTGTTGAAGGTCCCACTAACAGCAAGTTTATTGTGTTGCAGACCATGGGAAACCTTGGTTCATCTGATGTTGATTCCCGTCTGGAGGAACAGCTTATTGACGGCATCCTGTATGCCTTTCAGGAACAGACACAGGAGGTACATGTTGTCTTAACAAATTGGGTCTAGTTAGCATTGCTGATCCTATGGGAAAGTAGTAGATATAGCTGCAGCCAGTTGCATTAATGTAGCCTATTGGAAGGTTACCTCCGAAATAAAAGGAGTTTAACCTGCCATCTTGAGTTCCCACTTGTCACAGGAGTGGACTTTGAACCTCTGCCTGCTGTGACTGATCTTCAATGGTACTATCACCTAGTTTGGTGTTCTTTACCAGTAGAAAGTTGCAACCTATTCTTTTAGAACTCGACAGAAACACAGAACTAGCACAAGCTGTTGACGTAGTATTGGCACATGCAAAGTGAATTTTTATTTTCATAATCCGAATAAACCATTGGTTTCCTTTCTTACAATGTTTTCTAGCAAAATTGAAACATTTTTTGCATGTGAACTCAAAAAAACTATGGAAGCACTTGCCTATGGCAAGTGTTCCCATACTATTTCTCGCTCTCCTTAACTTACACTCATGTTTCTATGACTTGACACCAATGCAGAAAATGTTGTTAGGTTTTTTGTGAACTTGTGTTGCCAGTGTCCTTGATCTATTTTGATTTTCGTTCTTTGTCAAGAATAAACTTTGTTAGACTGTGCTTACCTTTAGTTTGTTATTTTTCACTTTACATAGGACATTGTTATGTTGAATGGCTTTGGTACTGTGGTCAATGCCCTGAGTAAGCGAGTGAAGCCATATTTACCACAGATCTGTGGTACTATCCTGTGGAGATTGAACAACAAGTCAGCCAAGGTCAGACAGCAAGCTGCTGATCTCATATCCAGGATTGCACAGGTCATGATGACTTGTGGAGAGGTGAGTTAACTGATGAACACAGTGATGTTGTGTTAAAAAATCTTTAGAATCATTCTCTTGTTGGTAGAATTGAAATTGTAGTAGGAAATACATGCAAATGTTCCCATGTGGTATTTATAAACAATTTACAGGCAATACCAAGAAATCCAATTTGAACCTCTACTTGGATCGGATGGTTGTCCCAATGATACTGTAGTAATACACCTTACCATGTTGTTTGCTTAACAAAAGAACGTAGAATGAAAGAACAAACAATGTCAAACTGATTTGAACTTAGGGTCTCGTAGTGAGAGAATATAAGTTCTTGTAATGAGTATCTATTGAATGTTAAATGTTCAGTAGGAGACACTGATTCGAATATTTTTTCATTGTTAATAGGAGAAGCTTATGGGTCACTTGGGCGTTGTGTTGTATGAGTACCTAGGAGAAGAGTACCCAGAAGTACTGGGCAGTATCCTTGGAGCCCTCAAGGTATGTTTGAATGATAGACAGCAAACAATGTAGTGTACAAGCAAAAGAAGGATAATAACAGTTCATTGCTGCTGTTGAATTTCTTACAATACAGCAGACATTCTAAAAGAGAAGTTGGTAAGTTTGATTGTTTACTTACTGATAAACTTCCATCTCTGATTTGTCTGCAGGCAATTGTCAATGTTATTGGAATGAACAAAATGACTCCACCCATCAAAGATTTGCTTCCAAGACTAACACCAATTCTAAAGAACAGGTGTGATACTTCTTACCATGCATGTGTACATATTGGAATTTGTTGTGTTATTTCTAATTCTCCTTGCCCAATATAGTTGGAAATACAGGTGGTTTATTGTGGGAGGCGTGGTGGTCTCGTGGTCAGTGCAGTGGCCTCCAGATCAAACAGTCCGGTTCAAGTCCTGGCCAGGGATATTGTGTTGTGTTCTTGTGCAAGACGCTTTATTCTCACAGTGCCTCTCTCTAGGTGTATAAGAGGGTACTGGCAAACTTAATGATGGGGGTAACCCTGCAATAGACTAGCGTCCCATCTGGGGCGGGGGCAAAGCCTCGTGTGGTATTGAAATTTCTTGTTCATTGTTAGCGAACTTGTGCAGGTAAATCCCGATAAATCACTTGCTGAGTGCGTTAACCTGTAAATATGGTCTTTGTGTCTGGTTGTGTTGCAAAATCCATGGCATCATTCGCACATCATGATGGTGTTTCATGTTGCCCTGTTAGCAACATTTTAATATCGAGTCATACCAAGATTAATTAAATCATCACGTCTAAGTTCTCATTAGAAGTTTACTGAACAAACGTTGGTTACTGTATTTTGTCTTCCTGAGAAGAGCAGTACGTTGAGAATATTCGATAACTAATGTGCCATTGTTGAGTAAATCCACGATCGGGTAACAAAGTAGCATTCTCGCTTGCCAAGTTAATGGTTAACTGTTTACTTTCAGACACGAGAAAGTACAGGAGAACTGCATTGACCTTGTGGGCAGGATCGCAGACAGAGGAGCTGAACATGTCGGTGCTCGTGAGTGGATGAGAATTTGTTTTGAGCTGCTTGAGCTGCTGAAGGCGCACAAGAAAGCCATCAGAAGAGCTACAGTCAACACCTTTGGTTACATTGCCAAAGCTATTGGGTAAGTTTTAATCTGTTGGCTCTCTGCATTTGACATAATCTCTAGACTTTGCCGATTGCTTCTATGTCATGTCAAGTACCTTATAAGCTTAATTTCATTTGCAATCTGGGGAAGATAAGATAGAAAGTGTTAGTTTATTTAAATGACCTCGGCTCTGATGACAACGTGTTTTATTCAAGATGATTAAAATAAAGTACAAGAACGCGGCTACAAGCTCTCGGTGACTTACAATGCTCAGGAAACCGCTGTTCACAAAGAAATAAAATGAAAGTAATTTGTATCTTATGAAATACAAATTGTGTATAGCCTATTTACAGCCGCCTCCTCCCCTCAAAATCGATTTTTTTTTTTTTTTGTTGAGGGGAGGAGTAATTGTATAGATCGTCACAAATGCGTTGAATGGAGTAGAAGGAGTATAGCCTTACAAACAGACATCTCTCTTCATCCAACCAATTTATAATAGTTTACACTCCATGAAAGTTGTGTGTGTGATTGGTTGTTAGCTTAGAATATACATTTTTTCAGGTACTTAAAACTAATCGGAATGCTGTAATATCTAAAGAAGGACATTCACCCGGTTACACGAAAATGTTTAATGAATTGACGAGTGCGCGTATGCAACTCCAAGTTTCAAATAACAGTTCAAATGATAGTCTATTCAGCGTTTTCGATTATCAACTTAGAAGTCTCCGGTGTCCAATGTGATTGTAAATTTGAGAAGAAACTCTCGGCATAGTCACAATTGTCTTAGAAGAAACTGATGAAAGGTAACGTTTGAAAACACGTGCGCGGGGAATTCTGCACTGAACGAAAACCCATCAGAGGTGCTATACGGTTCTCTGTGACGTGTCGTTTGTGTAGAATTGTAGAACTTGTGTCAAATTTTCCATGTCTCTTCAACGGGGATTGAAATAACTCCGTGTGTAGAAGCTTGTTTTACCGCACTAACACTTGAGATAATGTAAATATCAACGAGATACCACAGTAACATTGTTGTGACGTATTTTTATCTAGTCCCCAGGACGTGCTGGCCACTCTGCTGAACAATCTTAAAGTACAGGAGCGTCAAAACAGAGTGTGTACCACTGTGGCTATTGCCATTGTCGCCGAAACATGCTCGCCGTTTACTGTTCTCCCAGCCCTCATGAACGAGTACCGTGTGCCCGAACTGAACGTGCAGAATGGCGTCCTCAAGTCTCTCTCGTTCTTGTTTGAATACATTGGAGAAATGGGCAAGGATTACATCTACGCTGTCACACCTCTGTTGGAGGATGCTCTTATGGACAGGTTAGAGAATGAGTTAACTTCATTTTACATACACGAGACGGAAGTAACGGCTGGGTAAGGTGTGTTTTCTGCTCACCGCTTGGAACGTAGGACTTGGGGTACTACAACCTTGGTCAATTTGAATGACAAAGAGCACCCCTCCCCCATTCATCATTGATTTGGAGGGGGGTCGTTCTATTTTTCACGTTATTCTGACCAAGATTGTAGCCGACTTAGTGAAGAACGCAAATTTATTTTTGTAGTATATACCTTGGAGACATTCGTATGCTGTCGAAGGCAAAGGGTATATCTATATCACAAGATAGAAGAGAGAAAACATAAAAGGTGCATTTGTTATGCCAAGCTCAAAACCGGATTCCTAATGTTTGCATATGTTACCTCCTGTAGGGATTTGGTTCATCGGCAGACAGCCTGTGCAGCTATAAAACACATGGCCCTGGGTGTGTCAGGGTTTGGCTGTGAAGACGCCCTCACTCACCTTATCAACTATGTGTGGCCCAACATCTTTGAGACCTCGCCTCATGTTGTTAATGCCGTTATGGAGTCTATTGAGGGAATGAGAGTGGCTTTGGGTCCTTCTAGAGTACTCCATTATTGTTTACAGGTGAGAAACTAAGCAATTGTTGTTAATTATGCAGGTTTATACTTGTAATTTTCCACACACGTTTCAGAAAACTGGTTGGAATGATCTGTCAACATCTTTTTTATTCGCTTTGTTTGAAGCAATTGAGTCTTTTTGAAACTAAGCACTTCGATATCAGCCAAGTAGTAGCCTATACACAATTAATCTAAACCAGTCTTTAGCAAGTCTCTGATGTGACGGTACTTTATTTTTCTTTCAGGGAATGTTTCACCCGGCACGAAAAGTTCGTGATGTCTACTGGAAGATTTACAACAGCTTGTATATTGGATCTCAGGTAAAACTAACTCAAATTTGATTTCACCGCACTTTGTTTGACAGATTGAACGTTGAAACTACGAAAATGCGAACGACCAGTTCTAGATACAAAGAATTTATTTTAGTCAAGTGCTATGTTATCTAGCTCTTCTGGGCTATTTTAGAATTTAAAATATACAGGCAATTATTGTTAATAGAACAGTGGTGCTTATCACAAAACAAAACATCATATCAGCCCATGATCAGCATCTCCCCCTCTTTGTTCACCCTGCTTCCTATATTCCGTCGTAATCGTTCTGCAGCCCTCGTCCTCCTTTTCCTGAACTATACTGCAAAATATTTTGGCTAAGCAGAGAAAATTGTAACTGAGAACAGCGTGTCTTATTTGACCGATTGCTCTTTCTTTATTTCGTTTGCTTTTATTCATCGTGCACACGTTCTCCTCTGGTTATTGCATCTAGTCTGTTCTACACTCTACAGTCTAAGAGCGCATTAACGACTGTTATTATAAGGCTAGCTCCGTGAGCGGACAAGATGAACCAAATTCTGCAGTGTGATTGGCTACCCGAGCGGGCAAGATGGCGCTATCTTGCCCGCTTGGCAATACCCGCTGTGTCCTGCAAGAAAAAAAATTCGCCAAAGCCATATAATAGATCCTTTATTGACCAAGACAGCTGGGTATTAGCCTCGTTCCTGTTTTTTGCGAGTTTATGGACCTCGACTCCGCCTCGGCCATAAACACGCAAAAAAGAACTTGGTCAATATCCCATACATCTTTCTTTACCCATCCCCACTCCGCGCTCCTTCGATCTCCTGCGGGGAAAAATAGCTGCATGTCATTTGTCTTTGAAAAGACTCCTTCATTAGCCTCAGTTTTAAGCAAGTTCCAGTCAAATACCGAGAATACGGGAAAAAGTCTATATACGTACGCTCTCTTCGATTTGATGGTTTGACGGGAAATGACAGCCTGAGAAAACTACATCGGATCCGTCCGTTCAATTTCGTAACATACTGCCCGGTTTTACCTTGATTGATTATACAGAAATTCTGTTTGTCTTGTTTCAGGATGCGTTAGTGGCAGCATACCCCACCGCACCCAGTGATGAGAAGAACCATTTCTCTCGATCAGAACTGTCGTACTTCCTGTAACCCGAGTTGTATGCGATGAAGGAAAGAACGTCTCTAATCTTCACCAAAAGCTGCTGCTCTTGTTGTTGTTAATTTAAGGTTTTAAACCAAAGTAGAAAGCGTGTTAAGCTCAGACCAGTTTGTATATAGCAGAATAATAAGTGTCCTCAAGTCATTTGTGTTTTTCCTCGCCATTTAATCCTGGTGTGAACTCAGATTCTCCTGGCCGGTTTTCAATCTTGCTTTGTGGTATAAGTTGAAAGCGTTTGACGATGTATCAAAATAATTTCCAAATATTGCTAAACTGTTGTTTTTTTATTACCTATTTGATGTCTTGGGACTGATAGTTTTAAGAGAGTTTCAATCCTGATCACATGGGTCGGATGCTAAGAAGTCATCAGTCAATGCAGTTTTGCCCTCTAGTATTTGAATATCTTGAACTTTATGTGAACTGTTGCACTCAGTCGCCTAACTGATAACTATAAATAAAGAAGTCAAAATTTTTGTTTTCTTCTCGTGGTGATTCTAAATGTAATCGTACCTAAAACGAAGTTCTCAATCGTGAGTACGACATGCGATAGTTCTCACCCCAGCTGCCCGTGTAGACAGGATGGGACAGTCGAATGGGGTTCTTCCTGATAGTTGTTGTTCTTCGTTCCTCTTCATACGAGTCCGGTGCCCGGGCTGGCTCAGTTACCGGGACGATTTTTGTGGTCTGTTCAAATGGAAAAGTTCAGCCCGGTCGACCGGGATAAAATCCAAGAAACAAAACCAAAATGGTGGAAACTTGTATCGTTCGCAACAGTCGTAGCTTTGTGGACTCTTGTAACTTGACTAATAAAGCTAATTCGCACATTTCTAAAGTGGAAATACATGCGAGGCAAAAATGCTGCCATTTTGGCTGCTATGTTGCGAAAGCAAAGCTATTTTGTCTGAAAAGTTCCGTCCTGGTTATCCGGGCTGGAGTGTTCATATAGGAAAATTTTCATCCTGGTTACCGAGATCTCGGTAACCGAGCAGTTATTTCCATGCTCTCACGTTTGGAATGACCGTCCCCCCCCCCCCCCCCCCCACCTCTTTTCGCATAAAAATTTTTCGGGTCAAAGATCGTTTTTTTCCAACAAAATTCGACTTTTGATCATTTATGTTCTAAACACGAAATCAAGGAAGATCATTCCAAACGTAGTAAGGTAAATAATTTAAATTTCCAACAAAAACGCTCGTTTATTATTCACGGCGCTGATAACATTCTAACAAAATAATCACGTGACACGTCACATGATCAAAATAAGGACCGACGGCGAAGAGGGACGCTTATTAAGCTACGAATGCGTTCAGTTCGAATTAGAAATACGAAAAATTAGCCGCATTGTTCTGTTCAGTAAACCTTGTGTTGATGACGTTCTCGTTGCCATTGCCGTCGTGTTATTTCAGCTCCACTACACAGTAAACAATGCGAGCGAAACCATTGGGTTTATTTTGGTGGTTTCGGCCGAGCACCGGGAACTGTAACAAAACGTAACACTACAACCTCTTAGCGACAGTTTACAAAGATAGCACTACTATCAGACGGAGTCCAGAAAAAAACCTACCCGATAAATCTGGGTAGGAACCATGGCTAGAGCTCTAAATAGCCCATCCTACGAGGCTACACAAGGGACGATATACTTAGAAATAAATGCTCTAAAAAATAAAGTAAAATAAAATAAAAATAACGTTATCTCAACCGAGGTGTCGGCCTAGAATGAAATCCCACGTTATATACATCTCTTATATAGCCCTAGCCTGTTCCAGGCTCTCGATACCAGGGGACGAGCGAAAACGAGGGAGGACTAAGGCGAGGAGCGGCGGGAGAGCCTGTAAGACTTTCTTTAACGACCCTCTTCTGGTATAGCAGGAGCTGCTATACCCTCTGATTGGTCAATTTTGAGTCCAGAGACCTGGCTA
>OZ026601.1:20036429-20081429 GCA_964020085.1 Micromussa lordhowensis
TTGTGGAAGAACTAATTTGTTTTCGGTATTCCTTAAACGATAAGCACTTACATTGTCGCGATATACAAATCTTGATCTAAGATAATCAGGTGTCATGCCATGTAATGTTTTATACATTAGGATAGACTTTTGTTCCAATCTTTGATAATAGAGTCTTCTCCACCCTAGTGCGCGGAACAGATCATCCAAATTACTATCATAGCTCGCAGACATTAGGATGCGAGCTGCGCGATTTTGAAGCCTTTGCAGTTTTTCAGAAAGGCCCTTGTTACAGTTTCCCCACACTACATTACAATAATCAAAATGTGGTTGAATGAGGCTATTATAAACATTAACTAGAACATTTAAAGGAGTAAGATGCCGAATTCTTTTAATTGCACCAATGGCACACGCTATCTTCTTAGAGACATTTTCAATATGACACTCCCAGTTTATATTTTGATCGACATAAACTCCAAGGCATTTAGCAGAGGTTACTTGTTCTATTGCGTTTTCGTTTATAGCAAGAGAGGGACTTTCCATAAATTGTGATAACTTCTGCCTTGACGCAATAAGCATAAACTCAGTTTTTGTCATATTTAGGGTGAGCTTGTTAGCTGACAGCCATTCGTACACATTACTCAGGTCGTGATTAAGGCAATAATTTATATGCTCAATGTCAGTACTGGCAAGCGTCAGGCTGGTATCATCTGCGTACATTCTGGGTTCCGAATATGTCAGACAATGTGGTAAGTCATTAATATAAATCAAAAACAGAAGAGGTCCCAAAATTGTTCCCTGGGGAACACCACATCTTAGACCTTTGGGAGTTGACTTATGAGAATTTAGATGACAAATCTGTGTTCGATTAGCTAAATAAGAAGCAAACCATTTATGGCTGGTCCAACAAATCCCATAGTAGTGCAATTTTCTTAACAAAATATCGTGATCTACTGTATCAAATGCCTTTTTGAGGTCTAAAAAGACTACGGCATTAACAAGACCACGGTCTATATCCATTGCCCAGCTATCTGTAGCTTCGATAAGTGCTGTAAGCGTGGAATGCAAAGACCGAAAACCAGATTGATGGCACGAGAGAAAGTTGTTTTTAGTTAAATAATGATAAAGCTGGTCGTAAATTATCCGTTCGAAGACTTTGGCCACAACTGGAATTACTGAAATTGGTCGGTAATTCGTCGGATCAGAGCGCTTCCCAGAATTTTTATACAATGGAGTGACTCTGGCAGATTTCCATTCGTCGGGAAAGATGCCAGTCATTAAGGATTGATTAAATATATGAGTAAGAGATTCCGCTAGTACATCGGGACATTCCCTTAGAAGTTTCGCTGATATATTATCTAATCCAGTCGCCTTTGACTTGCAAAGTTTTGATAGTAGTGCAAAAACATGTGTTGGTGGTGTTTTTCCAAAAACAAAATTTTTATCAGTTTCAGTAAGAAATTCTTCAAAGGATTTATCAACTTCTGTCACGTCTCTACTAAGACTTGGCCCAATTTCTGTGAAAAAGGAATTTAGCATTTCTGCTATAGCTGTTTGGTCGCCAGAATTTACCCCATTATATTCCATCTTATTAATAACAGTTTTATTGGACTTTCGCGAGGTCAGTTCATTAATTGTTTTCCATGTTTTCCTTTGATCTCCAAAACAATTGTTGAAGGCATTTTCATAATAAGCTTTTTTCGCGCTATTAATTTCCCAGTTCACTTGATTTTTAACCATTCGAAATTGGTTCCAAATAAATGGATCTTTTGTCTTAATAGCCTTTCTTTTGAGGCGGTCTCTGAAATTCATCCGCTTTTTCAGAATAGAGGTTATCCATGGGGATTTAGAATTTCGCGTCCGTTTGGTCTTCATCGGTGCGTGCTTTTCACACACATTCAAGAACAATTCTTTCCACCTTTTCCACATATCATTAGGATCATGCAATTGCTTTATGTCATCCCAAGGTTGTTCTAAAATATCCACATAAAAATGTGCGCTATTAAAATGTTTAAACTGTCTATATGTTATCAAGCTAACTCCTTTGGAGAAAGTGGGTATTGAAATTTTTCGATATACGTAAACTAAACTGTGGTCACTTATGGCAACATGAGACACCCCCGAACAATACACATTCTCTGGCCGATTTGTGAAAATCAGATCAATTAAAGTACTTGTAGTAGGTGTAATTCGGGTAGGTTCGTTAATGAGTTGATCCAATCCATAAATGTCTGTTATGTTTAGAAGAGCTTTCACATTAACATTGTCTTTTGATTGCATGTCACAATTTAGATCCCCCATGAGAAAATGTTCTATATTTTCAGAATCTAATTTGCCTAATAATGTGTTGACATGCATAAAAAGTTCATGGGGTGAATTAGGGGGTCTGTACCATGAAGAAATAACAAAGGGTTTTGAGTTGTGTTTACAAATTTCAATTGATAATATTGTGACCGTAGATGTACCTTTGTCTGCCTTTTTTATGTTTATGTTTGAGTTTTGTTTCAGCTCTTTGATTGCTAGATGTTCGTTGGGTGGCAGGTTGTTTTTAGGCTTAAATATCTGTGTCTCTGCCAGTTGAGTTTTGACCTCTTCTAAATACGTTTCAAGTGCTACCGATGGTTGAACGGGCGACTCCCAGCTTGATTTCACATGGAAAAGATGTGGCTTTTTATCTCTACCGTGGAAGATAAACTTTGGGCACATTCTTATGAGACTTTCATTTGTCACGGGTGTAGGAATATAGTTGAGCCCCCTTGATAGAAGGTTGATTTCGTCGCGTGTAAGATCGTAATCTGAGAGGTTCTTTATGTGTTCTTTCTTCGATTCCATTGTTTTCTTAGCTAGATCGTGCTGCTTTGTTTTCTCTCTATCCCTGTGCTTTTTTGTGGATATGGGACGTTTGTTCTTTCCCTTTTTTGTTTTAGGGGAATTTGCAGACACAGATAACACTCTGGGACTGCACTGTCAATCTAAGAAAGCGCGAGAAGCTCGAATCACGAAAAAGCACTGATGTTGCACTGATTAAGAATAGGCAACTGTCAGCTAAAGAACATGCTGATAAGATCGAACGAATCCAGAAAAAAATGTCAAAACTAAATCAAAAGATGATGGGATTAGAGAGAGAACAAAACAAAGAAGTTGAATCTTTAATTCTATCCTTGACGTGCGAACACATTTCAAACCGACGGAATCTTTCCATGCAATACACAGAATTTTCCTCCTGTCTCCGCGAAAGATCATGGGCGCTACAAAATAAACAAAAGACGCACAAAAGAATTTTACCTTTTGCAACAATACCGCCCTTCTGTGCCTAATCTTAAGAATATTCTAATGGAAAGTGGCACCTTGTAAAGAATCAACCTGTGCTTAGTGATTTGCATGTTCAGTCGCGTGTAGCAAAGTATCGTTCGTAATATTGCGAAATCGCATCGACTACGCGAGGCGGGAAAAATAGGTCATGTGACTTATGTTTTAAAAGGAACATTTTATCATGTAACGACATTCGAAGCTAGTCATCAACTGTCGTAAACGTAAGCATCAAGATAAAGCATCAAGATAGCGAATCAAGGGATCCAACTACTCAGAAACACAAATTGTAAGTTACGAAACCGTTTGTCGCTTCAACTAAGAATTTTGTGAATAATTTTATCTCGCAATTATTTCAGTTGACTACGATGCAACCACGGACGCAACGAACCGTGTTCACTCTAGTGCAAATAAACCTGACAACTTTGGATCCCTGTTGGGCTAATCTTCAAAATAAGTAGCACCTTCAATCAAGGAGCGAATCACTTAGAGAAATTTTTAAAGACCCTCCCATCCTTTTGTACAGAAAAGGGAGACCGTTAAAAGATATACTTGTAAGAGCCAAACTTTGAAGGCAACCGGATAAAACCAAAGGACCAATGGGAGTCTTGTTTGGCCTGTCTATTTTATTTACCATCATTCCAGGTGCACGCTAGGCTTCTAAGATTTCAAGAAGTTCCTCTGCAATGACGAAATTTGGTCTTCCAGGTTGCAGGTATATTTTGCAGGTTGCAGGTTGAAACAACTTGTTTATTTGAGTCAAAGTCGAATAAACCCCAGTATAGAGGGTAAGCAACCTAAGCTAATTTAGGCTAACCGGAGTGCTATTCAGGCTAACCGAAGTGCTAAGTAGACTCACTCAGACTTAAAAGTCCATTTTTCAACCTGCAACCTGCAACCTGTAACATGCAAAACATACCTCCCCTTCCAGGTTGCGATGTATGCGCAACGCTACGCGATCCTAAATCGACAAGACTTACTGTTCAACTGTTCTCCCACCTATTTCAGTCATCCTCTTAAACCAGAACTGATGTATTTCAGAAAAACAATCACAGAGCTGCAGTAAATTGTTTCTACAACATAGATCCTCACTCTGATCAAGGACACTTGAGAGTAGAGTGAGAGAGAGAGACACGGAGAATACACGGAGAGAGAGAGATACGGAGAGTACAGGGTCAAGACAATTGAAAAGCAGCGCCGCGGAGTGGAACTTTACGTTTATAATTCTGGCACTGTGTTCGCATCCATCCAGTAGATTTTTAGCAAATATAAAAAAATCATTTCAAGTAGTTGCATCTGCTATTGCATCTAGGTCTAGATTTGTCGCCATTTTCAACGTACGTACGGGTTTTGGATAATGGCGGGAAGCTTTGTGACCATGCCGAAAATTGCTGTGTAACCATGCCTCCTTGGGTTATGTGACTTTATCGTAAATTTAACAAATTGACGTCAGTTTTTCATGCGTCTGTCCTGTTATTGATCATAAATTTCGTCATCACATTGTTAAACTAGCTGTGGATCCACGAGGGGATAGCAGAGTGGATCCGCAGACTACTTTGACAAAGTGGTGACGAAATTCATTGTCAATAACAGGACAGACTCATATATGCTCCTGCATCAATTTGTTTTTTACGATAACAAATGGTCGAATTGCCCGCTCTCGCTCGCTGACGCGTCGCACGAATTTCAAATTCATGTGTCTGTCCGCATATTGACGATAAAAAATAGCCAATCAGCGCACGAGAATTTCTGCAGTTATCGTAAAAATCTTGATCAAATGAACATCGAATAAAAATATTTTTTATCAAATGCAAAAAGGAGCACGGAAACGGTTTTATCGAACACATTTTTTTATCGAATGAAAATATTTTACAGCGCGACTACTCCAACCAAGGCCACCCAACAAAAAGTTCCACAAATTTATCAAATAAAAATCGCGGAGGTTAACAAAATCTTTCCAACAAATGAACTCTGTAATCAAGCTGTACATCACAAAGGCAACAGATATGAGGTCATTTTGGATAATTTCTTAAAAACTATTTTTAACCTCCACGATTTTCATTCGTTAAATTTGTAGAAAATTTTGTAGGGTGGCCTTGGTTAGAGTAGTCGCTCTGTAACGAATAAAAAAATGTCATTTCAAATGAAAATATTTTTAGCGAATGAAAATATGTCATTTATCGCATGAAAATATTTTTAGCGAATGAAGATATGTCATTTATGGATGTAAATATTTTAGCGAATGAAAATATGTCATTTATCGCAGGAAAATATGTTTTATCCAATTTGCTACTTTTCGGCAACCATATAGAACGAGCACTATTGGAATCAATCTCCCGGGGTAGTGAGGGCGAAATTATTGAGCACCCCCTTTGGTGAGCGACAGACGTGCGAGTCACGTGGGAGGTGCAGCCTGTTGACTCAGCTGTGTTGATCTTCGAGCCAACGCGTGGTTGCTGCCCTGGTTAGTTATTTTGTGTCTTTCGTTTTGCTTTTCAGTAGTGTCTTTGGCACTAAATGGTACGTGCAACTTTCAGGTTCACAGTTCAAGCGGACTGCAGCAGCATACAGCTTCAGCTGAGGCCGTAATTTGTGTGCATTGCATGTGAGGTGTTCGCTCGTTCGCAAGACAGGTCAAAGACGCGCGGCTTCATGAGAAATGGTTTGGTGTCTGCGTCGAGGTAAGCTTCTTATATCGTGTTTGCATGTGTTTTTAGGCCTTTAAGTGTTTCTAACACGGAATGAAAGCAATTTCAATAAAATTCGGCTGGACAGCTGGTCTTTCGCGAGCCCACTACTTGAATTTGCGTCAAGGTAAGGACTTTCCTAAAACAGGGAAATTTGTGTTTTTCTGAAAACAAGGTACACTAAAATCCTTGTATTATTAAACTAAATGCAATCTAAAATCAAGAACTCGTTCAAATTTAAGGAGCCATATCTCTTAATCAAAACATTCTCATATCCCTACTTTAGGATAACAACTCTTCAATCAAGTCCCTTACTCTTTTAAGGAACCACCGGGCATAAAGCAAGATCCTACTCTTCAACTTTCAAGCAGCCATCTTCCTTAAAACAAGACAATTTGATATGCTTGTTATAAGATACCACAATCTTTCCTCGAGAGCTTGTTTGTCAACGTTTTAACACAGTAAAAGCCTTTCTTTAATATGTGCTATTATTCCAGGCTTATAATAAGCCCATTTAAAGAAATACACATGTAACAACTTTACTTGCAAGGAAGGGAGCAACTTCAGAATACCCGACCACTTTCTAGCATTATTAATTTACGCACTCCTGCACTCCAGAACAGAACGAATAATTAAAGACTTCCACTCCTGCAGTCCCGCACTCCCAAAGTGGAGGAATAATTATATTGAGAGCAGTAGAACTACTGCTCCCACAGTCCCGCACTCCCGAAGTGGACAAATTAAGACCAGTAAAACGACTGCTCCTGCAGTCCCACACTTACAAAGTGGACAAGTAATGAAATGTAGGGGCAGCCTATTGCTCCCGCAGTCACGCACTCTCAAAGTCGAATAATTTTAAACAGTTTTGTGTACGACTGATGTGCTTTATTTGTTTACTAAACAGACAAACGTCAACTAAATTGAAAAACAAGTATATTTTTAAACCATGAGCTTAATAATTCGATTGGAGATGCAAAATTGAAAACAGAATTACATGGTCTCATAAATTTTATGCGTTTGTCACCCTATCACTTTTTTATTGAAGTGGAAACGCTTAATAGTGTCGCAATGATTTCTTGATACCGGTTGACTCTTATACTCGTTTATTCACAACTCGTGCATTCCGGTACATCGCGCTCTCGTCAAGTTAGTTCTCCTCTCTCTACACACAACCTCATGCTCTCTCAACCGGTCAAGACCGGTTTCGAATGGCGTCACACAATTGTTACATTTTCTGTTCGGACAATAGGTAAAGATTCAAACTACACTATATCACTTCATCAGAAATGATTATCATATTTTAGTAATCATAATGCAGTTCAAAGATGTTTAAATTGTATGATTATGTACTTATGAAAGAAAGTTGTTTTGTAAATAAGCTCTCATAGTAGCAGAAATGTCACTATGAATGCCTTTGTTGAATGCATTATCAAACTTGACCACTATTATCAAACACTTTACAGTTGCCGCGAGATCTGGGAAGGCTAAATTCAATCAGTCTTCTGGACTGCTCATATATTCAGCTTCGGCGATCTGCTTGTTGGATCTCTTACCATGCTTAATGCTTCGGAATGTTACTACTGGTCCCTGAGCAAGAAGAACCTGGTCCCAGATGGTCTGTATGGTGGGCTGGTCCACAGTTTTTTTACAGGCGGGGTTTGTTAACTCCTTCAAGAACTGAAATTAATAAGACCAAATGTTTATAGTTATTTAAAGTATGGCAAAGATGTAAGAGGCATAAGAGAAAAAGATAAACTTAATTTAAAGTCATGGAAAAGAAAATTTAGATTAGAGTAGCTGCTCTTTTTTCAGTCTGTTGAGCATGACACGAATATCTTCGTGCTTTCTTTTGCTAGACGGACTAATAAAAATCGAGGGACCCTTCAAGGTCTAACGGCAACTGAAAGTTAAAGTGAAATACCATGCATTAGGCGGGACTAATCAAATGATACTAGTGAAAAGTAAGGAGTAAATCAAGTGCTAGTAACAGAAATTATTAATATTGTATAAATTGTAGTGATGTTTTGAATTAGCAATATCTTTACTCATTATTTCTATGCATTTAAATAAGTCAAAATTCTGCTACTATTTTGAAACAAAATTGCACAGTAAATGTATTTGTCACTTGCGTGCTATAAATGCTCTTCTAGCTCACTAGATGGTTATCAAAGTCCATCACTTGCTCTAGAGTCGCCTTCTCAATTTGTGTTGGTGGGGATGTGGCCCGGACACCCACTAGTTGTTCAGGGTTGTCAATAAGATTTGAAGTAGGTGGAGATATTTTGAAAGTAGACGGCACTCAGGGCCTATGGTCCCCAGCATAGGCGCGGGGTCTGGAGGCGGCCTAGGCCCCCATGAGGGTACAGGGGGCAAAGGTCCTGGAAGCAAAGTGATTTTGACTTATTGACATTGACAAAAATTGCCTTTCCTCAGAGAAATTTTAAAATTTTACCACTTTTCTGAAATCACAAACAACATAAAGTAAAGGAGAGACCATTAAGCAAATTATATCATCTTTTGTCAAATGGTAATTGCTAGTGGGTGTACTACATGCTCAATTTCAAAAATTAATAGAATCCAAACTCAAGCTGCTGTATAGTAGCTATCCTAATAATTATTTGAATTTGAATTAAACTACAAATACAAAACATTTTTGTGTTGCTTGTCTACTTGAAACACCAGCATACTGCATATTCATAAAAAACTACTCTGATTATAAAAGGGCAAAAGTTTGATAAAGTTAAATCTCCAAAAAGCCGTATTGTTTGTCTTACTGTTCGACTTGTCTTCAGGCGATTGACTTCTTGAGACCTGAGACTTGCACAATTTTTTTGGAGCAAATATACTGACTGTGGATGGTGGAGACATCTTTGAATGCGGCCTCAGTGAAGGATTCACAATCTTTCAGAGTATTCGGAGGAATACGAGAGATACTGCCAGACAGTAGGCTGGTTTCGGTGCGAGGTGTACTGGATTTGTTGGAGAAATTTCTATATTCCTTGTGATGGCATCTACATCTTCAGCACGTCGTTGTAAAATGTCTGCCTGGAGCAAAGGAAAATGTGGGTACTGCTTGGTCTCTTTAACTGGTTCCACCCTCCAGTTTCCAGAACGCTTAGAATAAATTTTCTTAAAGTGCCCCTCCAGGACCTTTCGGGAAATGTGGAAATTGTGATCTAAGGCTGCCAGCAGAATCCGTCCAGTAAACACCCCATACCTGAAACATGAAATAACTAAGTCGAGTTGAAGTTTTGATGCCCTTACAAACTTAAGAGGACAATAATGAACCAGAAAATAGAGCATGTGATCAGTTGTGGAAACAAGGTTTAAAAAGTTTTGAACAAACCAGTTGTAACTGCACACTTCGAAAAAGCGATCTGTTTGGGTGCATATTTCAGCAACATGGAATTAAAGTTTTCTAGGTTGCTTGTATGTCTAGAAGGAAAATAAAAGAACCAATGAAGTTAGCAAACTAATTATTTGGACATAATACCAGTTAATGCATAAATCAACATCCCCGTTTCATGAAATATTTGCTGAAAGCTATAAGAATTTTACACATGGCCTAACCAAATAACAAAGCAAATTTAACCCCTAAAATTGCTGGGCATGAAACTGGTTTTGGCAGAACAGATATCACTTGCAAAAGTGCAAATACATTACATCATTTTGTCATTCTTTTGTGTAGATTTAACCATACTAAGTAATAACAATAGTGAGATGATATTCTGTATAATCTTTCAGTTCTCTGACCATCTTCATGATCACTGTTGAGGCATCTGTTACAATCTCTCCAAGTTTGAGGCTATCCATCATTCGTTCCAAAAGCCTTTTGCAACCCATCTTCTCCATCAGTGTTGAGGTGCTCCCTGTTTCACACTTGTCGATAACCTCAAGATCTGTGATGACATTCAGATATTGCTCCATCATAGTGTACACACAGTACTTGGCACTGAACCCTGGGGAATCCATTCTCCCATCACTGCAAACCACAAGAACATCATTTTCAAACGCCTTCCAAATAACCTCCTTCATTTTGTTCCAAAGCTCTCTGATGCTAGGCACAGCATACAGACTTTTTGAATCCTCGCGAAGGTTGTGGAGGACGTGTAATGCAAATTCATACTTAGACCTTTTCAAAATTGTACCTGAAACAAGAACTGAAGAAGCCAACAATACTGTTGACACAAAACTTTTTTGGCCCTGTTTTTCACCCAACACAGACAAAGAACTCGGAATACCACTTTGCCCCTTACTACACTTGTGTATAATAAGCAACACCCCAGCGTCTAATTTTTTCTCAACAACTTTCTGTATTGCACTGCAACCAACTTCACTACACTGTCCCTCAAACAATCCAACGATTTTCTTAACATCAACAATGACCCTGTCTGCCTTAACATATTCCAGGAACTTCTGCATATTTTCATCAACAACTAAAAGCTCTTCTATGGCTGTGCTTACTCCTCTTTTCCTGTCTTTTTGCTGGTCATTGAAGTTCATTGGGCCAAACTCTGGGAGGCTTGCAGAGGGAATAGCATCTGGCTGGCTCTGTGGCTCACACATTTCAACCAAAGACTCTGGTTTTGGCAAGGGTTCCAATTCTGGCAAAGGTTCCTGTTCTAACTCAAGTTCAGGATCTATTTCAAAGGCTGCCAGTGTGCCACTATCCATTACAACTGACAACCTGTAACAAGAATTAAAATGATAATGTACGTGAAAAAAATTACTTGATTCTGATTGGTTGAGAGCAGTGCAGTTCAACTGTAACACCAGTTTAAAAAGTGTAACATAAGTGCAAACTACACATTGTAATTATCGATTATGATTTGCTGAAAGACAATAAATTATGATAGTTTCTAAGCCAATGATATTACAAGTGACAAAAAAACAGTTGTAATTCAGTTTTAACAACTACTTAACTGAATTTTACTGTGAAAGATCTATATGAACTATGAATGTTAATGGATTGGTTACATTTTCAAAAAAGGTCAGTTAAATATATAGCAAGAAAAAACTACAGTGTAGTTACTGTGTATGATCCAATTGGAAAGAATCAAGTCTCGAAAGCTCCTCGCTTCGACCATCTTCTAAATCACTGAAATCCCCATCTACCTCTCTATCCAACTCATCGTCATCATCTTCACTGGCACTGCCTGAATCTTCACTGCTACTCTCAGATCAATAGCATACACACCATCAGATCTACTTTAAAGCAACAAAATCTTTATGTACAACATAAGATACAAAAGTGTTGGAATATGATTTTTGTTTCACCGAAGTGGTGAATTAACTGCAATGCCAAAACGGAATAATTCCTATTTATCAGGCATGAGAGTAGCATCATGTTTACTGGTACTTCAAAGGCAAGAGCAACCCTATAGGTAACTTGTGCCTGTATGGCTTCTGAAAACTGGGTTTAGGCAGAACAGTTTACAGTGCACCTCTAAGCTTTGAACTATAGTTTTTACTCTGGATATTACAACATACTGTACTCCTTAGTGCTACAAATATTACATTGTGTGCATGATCAAAGCAAAACAAATAGTAAAATTGAAATATAAAAAAGTGCACATTTTCATATGGTCAACAGTTTTGAATATAACAAATCATTTAAAATTCAATAAGGGGGATAAAAATAATGTGTGCCAACACACTTTCTAGCATTAGCTTCAGCAAAAACAGACAGATATGTTTGGAAAAGCCAAACAACAAATAAGGATAGAACTAAGATGATAACAGATACAGTCCTAAACTAATCAAGTAAAAATAGTGAGAGAACTCCCTTACTCTTGTTCGTTGAAGACTTCTGAGTGGGGATTTCCTTCCAAGGAAGAAAAGCAAGGATTCCATGTTGTTATTTTATCCAGGAGAGAGTCCGGTGCCCTGTCAGTCCTTCTTGATCCTCGGCTCTGAGTGTTAGGGTACCAGTTACGTCCACGTCGCTGCTGAACATACAGTAAAATAACAAAATCGTTTTTACTTCTCATAAGTGATTTTCAAAACTCATTGCAGGGTCTTTGTGTTCGACAAACATACATTTATTAATTGGCAATGCTATTATATCCAATCAATATAAGGTAAATATATACAAAATACATAAATAATAAATAAATAAATAAATAAATAAATAATATTAAAAATGAACTAATTACATGTAAAACACCATAAAAAACTAATTAAATATTACAAATAAGAAAAATGAATAAATTAATTTTAAATACTAATTAATCATTTCTAATCATCAGGAAACAATGATCTTGAGAATTCCAGTCTGTTATTGTACTTGAGTTGAGAAGCTATAAATATAATGATCATGATTGCAACTACAATTTAGAACATGATCTAGTAATGTGTTGTCTGAGTACAAAATGATCGGGGATTGGCAGTGCAAACATAAGTGTAACCATTTGTGCATTCCAAGTTCAAGACTTATCATTTACTTGCTAGCAGATGTGTTGTCTCCAGCACTGCTGAATGGCACAGGGGAAACTGGTATGTCACCGATAGTACCAGCTCTTCCCACTGGGGTCGACTGCAAAAACAACTGCCTTCTACCTGCGAAAGTCAAAACAATACAGTCGTGTAGCAGCAACATGCAATCGTTTGTCATGTGAATTGCCACAAAACTAAAAGGAAACGCTTGCTCTTACGATGACTAGAATTAAACCAGGAAAGAAAGCTTGCTAAATTAGTGCGAAAGACTAACACAAATTTCCAAGGTATTTCTTGATGTTATCTTGAAGTCTTACCTTATGTCGGTATTCCAGTGACTTGTAGCACAAGCTCACTCGATCTATTGTGATCTCGATCTGTAGTGATGCCGAGGTTTTGATGGAGCAGCATCTCAGCAAACTCGCTGTTGGTAATTCCTTGAACACCAAGGGCCTCCTTTTGCTCAATCCAAAGATTGTACATCGACTCTCTTAATTTCAGGTGTTTTATACCTTCTGGTCGTCATGGACGTCCCTTCCTCGGCTGGCTCACTGCCATTACGAGGTCGGAGACCCACAAAAACTAACCCAATAACGCTTTGTAAAACAGGGATTGTTCGAAAATAACCAACTAAAAAACAAGAAGCAGAGATAATGTTTACGTCTATTTAGATGTAACCTGTTTAAAACAGAAAGCTCTCGATGGAAACACTTCAAAATTCTCAATTGCTAGATTGCCTTCTTTTGGGTTCCCCAATAATCGCGGCTTGACTGAGTGTGCATCGCAAAGTGGGTGGGCCAGATTCTTTAATGCCAGTGGGATGGCGAACAACATCCTATCAACCAAGCCATGGCCGTGATCCATTTTCGAGATAAATTTAGCGGTATTTAGTAGCTGCATTGATCCTAGAATGCTGAATGGAGTGTTCCCAGTAATTATGGGGCTTTCTTCTGTGGAATAATGGTACGACCAATGTTCTCCTGACAATAGCTTGCGCAGCAACTGGATATCACTGGTAGTGTTGTCTTTGTCTGATTTCATTAGTTTGTTGAGTACATCAAACACTTGGGCGAAAGCATAAGGCCTTTTTGCTGTGTTGCTAGTATCTTGATCAGCCGGGAGGACATTGTCTTGCTGATGATGGATGTGGTCAGGTTTAAGTGCTCTAGTGGATCCTGAGCTGCATATTGGATTGTGGAAAATTCTCCTGCAAGAATAGATTAAAAAACGTTGGAAATAATTCGCTATACACAATCGTATGGCAAGCAATGGGAGAGCGTTTTTCAAAAATAAAAAATCAACATTTCTAAATTCCAATTCGATCGGGAATTCGAGGGCCACGGGTTTGTCAGTCGAAGACTGTTATGTGCTACCCTCGTTAAACAAAGTCAATTTTTTTATTTATTTTTCTGCACGATAAAGAGTTGAAGATGTCAGCGATAAAAAACAGGGCTTCCAATGTATTACTTCAATAAAGATGAAATCAAAAGATTTTACCTGTTTCTGGATAGCCAACAAAGATTGTAAAGATTTTCAGTGGTTGACTGTGGGTCAAGGTTTACACGGTTGCTTGATTGGCCGCCAGAACATATGCCGTTGTTGTTGACAGCGATGGGATGAAATAACCTTCGCAGGTACCTACTGCAAGCGATTTGTTTTTCACAAAGTTGTGAACTTCTGCTGTAGTAAACAGATTGCAATACGGAAACTGCACTTCGTTGAGTCTCTTCTGCAAATTAACCCAGGTTTGTTCGTTCCGTTGAGTTTAGAAAGTGCGTACATTTTGAAACGCTTTGAAAACACACTTATGACCGTGACCGAGAGAAGATGTAGAGCGTAACGGAGTCGGTGGATGTAAGCTGTAATTCAAGGATTCCACAAATTGCAATTTATTTTTTGACCAATAAAAAGCTAGGCATGCTTGTGAAAGGAATTGTCGCATTGATTCCGAATGGTTACGAAAGACAAAGGATATAGTTGAATCAAATGCAAATGGAAATTCGTAATAATTAGTCGCTTTAAATCGCATTGTTAACCAAACAATGAGGTATTAGTTTTTTTGTCATACTAATCATCAAGTTGGTGGTTGTAAGTCGTGAAGTTGGTTGTCTGTAAATTGATATTGTTAAAAGTATGAATTTGCGGAAAAGTTGTCATCATACTTTTTTCGGTGTTTCCCTATTGTTTACTCTATTACTTATTGTTTATTGGTAGAGTACCGCGTAAGAGATAGTACATAGTGAAATGATAGATAATAGAGAGCTATGATCATTTGGACTCATCAATGGAATTTTAAAGTTCAGTGTTCACAACCATGTTTCTCAAGATTGCAATATGCTTTCCAGAAATCAGATACAATAATTGTTCCTGGAGCAGTCCATTTTTGAATAATTGGTAGTAGTGTTCCTTCGTCTTGTTTCTCGATTACCATTAGGAAACATTTCCTACTGTCCTGCTCGATTCCCCCGAATACCCATTGGCCTTCTGCATGATGACCTCGATGGTATGTTCTTTTTCCAAACTTGCTTTCGTCGATCTGTACCATCTTTCCTTCTCCCCCAAGTATCTCGCTGTTTTCAAGAAGACTGATTTTGCAAACTTCGCAACAAAAGCTATCCCAGTCGACACCAGTACTTTCGGCAAGTCCCAACTCGTGTTTTATCTACGCCTGATCCAGGTCTTGACACCACCAATATGTTAAATTCAGAACCTCCTGCAAAGTCAATTGGCTTTTTTCGAACCAGCTCCCTTTTCTGATCGATATCTCAGTTTTGTGTCTTTTAAAGGAATAAACAAATATATGCACCAACTATGGTAAATTAAGGTATTATTGTCATACTGTGGAGGAAATAACCCAGACATTGTTGAACCGCGTGAATTGGCATGTTTCTCTGTTAAAAGCTTCTTCAATGTAAGTCTTTTAATCATAGTGTGACTATGAAATGTGTAAGTAATGGAACTAGCTAGTTCGGGTGATATGGTGAGTTGTGATATGAGGTCTGTGTAGTCTGTTGAAATAATGCAAACCAAGGAATAAGTAGATATTTGTTATTTTTACTCTGACATGAAAAAACGCATCTTTGGAAAATTCCCTCTGTTTGAGTTCTTGTTCGACATGCGTGGTATAGGCATATAGCGCTGTCATGGGCGTAGCGACCGATGATATGCTTACTTAAATTGTGTTAAGCATGTTTGCATATTCGCTTTTAGGAACAAACGTGTTGGGGTTTTACCTAACCCTAGTATCAAATGGTATTTACCTCAACCTTATGACTTGGACAAGACACCTGTACTCTTCCAAAGTTTTTGTTATCCTACTTCTGGTGTCAACTTTCAGCATGGCCTTTGTGCGTGCATAGTTTTGCTATTCCACCTAGCCTTCATTAACACAGATTTGAGCTTAGCGATGTTATGTTATGTAGAGATGGTATTATCAACATCGGTTCTAGGTCCTGTATATGTAGAAGAATGATAAAACAATTATTAACATCAAGTAATTAAAAGCTTTCCCTCAAACAGTGGCTATTCAGTAGATTACACTACTGTAACTAATAAAGCCTGTTCATCTGTAATAACTGGCAGATTAACTACTGTACTATCAACTTGAACTGCATTTAGTTGAAAATTTGTGTACCAGCTATGTATTATCTGTGAGCCCTATTGCTAGACAAAATTAATGTAATAAACAATCATGCAGACTTATTTACCACTTCCTGTATGTCCTTCCTCTGGCATGTTGTAATCTGACTGCTCATCCTCTTTATCAGACTGACCACTTTTCATATTTTCTAATTTCCTTTGAAGTTGCTTTTTCAGCATTCCCTGATTATTGTTTGTCTCTGAGATTCCAGGGCCAACTGCATAAAACCTCAAAGCAGTGATTCATCAACATTTAACACTGTCAGTTACAATAGTCTTGCAATGAGGTTTGTACAGCTGGGCCCAGGACATATTGGTAACATAATAATGCATAACCCAAATCATTAAATGCTTAGTTCATTTTTTTACTAGGCTATCATATTGTGAGTTAGGTCCTCAAAGCATTTGGGTTAACATGTGCTAAAAGGGAAAAGTGGCAAGGCAAGTTAGTCAGAAGTAGTTTGGCATATAATTGTCAGTCAACACTTGAGCAAGTATGGGTCACTTTGGACAGAGATTGAAAACTGCTCTACACCTCGCTGACTTTAAAATAAATGCTGTTAGCCACTGCCTTTGGAAGATGGTGATTGTGTTGATAGTCTGAAGTTTCTGTGGCTACATCCCATTGAAACCCACACCATGAACCATCTCCTGGTAGACAAAGGTCGTGGTCAGGTCTCTCAGTAGACTGTGTGGTGGCAGATTGCCATCACTGCATTCTTCATTGCCTGGAGATCATGGCTATTATTCCTGATAGCTTTCCCATAGTAAACTTGAAGCTTGTCTTGCCTTCCATAACCACCAATTGTCTTGCTATCCTCAAGAATCTGACCTAACCATTTCTTCAATGATCGAAGTCACGATCCAAGACGTTTCTGCTGAATACTAGACAATTAACTACAATGGTTAAGGTGTCCTTGTCCAACACATGCTTGACTCTGTTTATCTGACTCAGTCGTGACATACAAATTGAAACGGTTTTTGTCATATGGTCTTTGGGGGTTAGGCTGGAGTTGCGTATTACACCAAGATCCTTTTCTGATTTTGCAGGGGTTCTTTACCCAGTAACGATAGGTGAAGGCCTTCAACCTTGCTGACTAACAGTCGACTGCTGAAGATAACAAATTTTGTCTTATCTAGGTTAAGTAAGAGCTTATTGGTAAAAGTCCATTGACATATTCTCTGCAGGTCCTCATTCATTTTACTATGTTTTGCTGATCTTTTAGCCTGAAGTTGAGCAGAAGTTTGGTATAGCTTTGTGTAGAATAATGTCTAGGTACCAGAGCAAGGTCATTTGTGTATATGCCAAAATTAAAAGAAGAGGCCCTAAGATGCTCCCTTGTGGGACGCCGCTAGTAACAGGTAGTTTGTCAGAAATGGATGCTTGGATTTTCACTAGTAAGAACTAAGTAACGTGAAGACAGGTAGCTCTTAAACCACTCTATTAATGAACAAGACTATCCAACGTCTCCCAATTTCATGATCAAGATGTCATGATCAATGCTTTCAAACGCTTTGCTCATATCTAGTAACATTGCAGCAGTTAATTCATGGCCCACATATTCCAATTTGGTAACTCCAGATCTCCATAAACAGCCTGCTCAGTGATCAATTTATGGGCCTTACTATCACCATCTCCAAGAAACACAGTGAAGTGGGCCAATTGAACTTCCACAGAATGCTGGAACATAGAAAGCATGCCAGATGCATCCGTGGACCCAGATGAACCAAAATGATTCACTTTGCAGAGATGTTGGTCTTTCCCACCACTCCTGAAACTCCACAGTTCCTTCTCTCTCTCCAGACCATACATTCGCTGCACTCTTTAGACTTGATTTCAACGTCCAGTACCTTCCCTGTTACAGTTGACAATGCTGTGTCCACCCCATAGGCAGATGAGTAGCCTCTTCTCCAAGTTCCATTCCCAGATACTCCAATGTTATAAATTTCCATCTGGCTCATAAAACTCTTTGGTTTCCCTAGCAGCATTTGCCATGCTTCTTTTTGCTTCAGTCTCTGCAGCATTACGAATTGCAGTAACATGCTCACAATATGAGTTTTCAATCATTGGTGTCAGCATATTCATAACACCTGCGAATTTGGAAAGACCTTGGTGTCCAATTCCAGTGTTCCTTGTTGCAAGAATAATCCTTCGGTTCACCTCAAAGGCTTGGCCTCCATCGATTTTAACAGAAGTATAAAAACTATTTACACTTTCTTGATGCACATTTCAGCACAAGAAGGGTAGCAAAACCCTTCTTGGAGTTCTGATCTTCCTCGAAAACAATGTGACCATATCCACAGAGTGGACACAAATGAGACGAACACTGCTCTGTGTATGACAATGTCAGTGAAGCGAAAACCCTTTGGAGCTTTGGACTGATCCTCACCAGACTTATCAGAAGAATTGCCAGAGTCCTGTTCCAGCTTTTTTCACAGAAGCAGGCTGCGTCTTCACCTTAGCATGGGCAGAATCTGGTGTGGATTTTTCTGGTGTCACAACTTCATTGTCAGTGTCTGAAGCTTCACTTTCTTCTGTCGATCCAACTGTTGATTAATTTTCGTTTAGTTTTCTTTTCCTGGTATATACATTACCAGTAAACTTTCTTTTCTTTTTTTCGAGCATTCCTAAATTTCCTCTCTCGCGGCGTAAGTCGCTACAACTTTCACAGGATAAATCAAAACCAATCTGGCAAGATGTTGGCACATTTTCGGTCACTAACCACTTCATGTAATTGTTCATTACATGTCTTCAAGGTGTTCAAACTATTTACCAGGCCTCTGAAAAGCTGGAATGCAAACGGATAAATACGGGAGGGGTTTTGGGGAAAAAATGGGCATAAACAAACCTCATTACCATGGAAACCACAGGACAGGTTCCAGAAAAAGCCTGAATACATATATTTCCCCAAGGAAAACTGGTAAAACAGTTTCTTTCCAGTAACTACAATAACTACAATAGTTGTGGGGGAAAATTAAGATATTTAAAAAATATGGTATTTTATGAAATTTTGACTATCAAGCCACCTTAAAGCATGGTCAACTTTCTGAGCAAAATGCTTTGGCATGTTAAATGAACTTGGAATTCCATCTGGGATTTGAATTCCTTGAAGTGTTTTTTCAAGTGTTTTTAGTTGTTTGGGTACGTGGTTAACAGCTGCCTTATCACTTAACTCTGACACATCTGTCCTGAAATTGTTGAATTGAAAGATTCAGCTGAACTTATGCTTGAAGTTCCTGGTGACTGAAGGGTGTTCTGATGCTGCTGGGTAAAATATTTACACAAAGACAGAAATGCATCCCATGCTAATCAGGTCATAGTGACTGTCATAGAAAGACATCAACAGGCTGCATTTTAAAGAAACTACACTAAATTTAAACTTGGAAAACAAATTAATTAACTGGAAATTAATTATTCTGTATTTAAATTAACCCTCAAATTCTAAAGAGCTGGTCTGTGGTTTTATTATAAACCTGTTTTGTAAACAACAAAGTGCAGGTATTGTTCATCTGACCTGTTGTGTTATAGAATATGTACATCTCAAGAAATGGAGCAATGTTTTTATGGTTTCTTTTAGAGATGTGAATTTCCTCTTATCAAAGCAAAGCCCACTGAATCTTAGCACCATTCAATTAAAATGCATCACGAATCCTTAAGTCCTGAAGGACAGGGAGTGTTATATATACTGTTCCTGTTCTGCAGTCTCCGAAAAGGAACAAATTAACATAACTATAGTATCACTCACTTCTGCTGTTGGTGTGCTAGTACGGTCATCCATGGAAAGCTCCTGTTTGACCAGCACTTTGTCCTTGTGCTGTAAGGGACTGTCTTCCTCTAAGTCAACATAATCACTGAACACGTCATCCCACTTCTGAAAAATTAATTTGGATCCCGGAAACAGAAAGCCATCTACTTCAGCAAAAACTGCTGACTTTAGTTCTTTGAAGTCACCTGTGGCAACTTGAACAATCTTTTGCCTATATTTTCAACTTGGACCAGAATTCGATAGTCCATGACAATTTCTTTATGCGAAGATCGATGCTAACAAAAAAGTAAATTAAACATTTAGTCCTGCAAGGCAAAATAAAGCCTTCCCCTCTTTTAAAATGCGATTACAACACTAGCACCCACCGAAAACTGTCAGAACTTAAGTAAGCTAGTGGGCAGTCAAACATGTCATAAACCTTTGATTTGTTTGTCTTATATTGCAAAAGATGGTGCAATTGACAATCTTCCTTCATCAGGTTTCATTTAGCTTTAATTGATCAAACTACTCAACCATTTTAAAGTTCTAAGCAAAGACTAAAATTGAAAAAAAAATAGCTTCACTTTTTTATGCTGAATTTGTGAAAAGATTCAGTACCAATCTCCCTCACAACATCCTCACCAAGTATAAATTTTGGGTATGTCACTTTATAGTGGTCCTTTCCATCTGTCATGTGCACAGTTTTTGAAAAGTGGAGAGGGGTGATTTTTATGTTTGTTGGCAACATGCTCCATGAAAGATTTCCATTTGGCTGTGATCATCTCCTGAAAGCCCTCCTTGGTGGATGTGGTGCACCAGTAGAGATGATTGTGGACCCCTTTCACCCAGTCAGTTATCTTCTCACAGCCCTTCTCCTTGGCCAGCTGCAGCATCATCTTTCCAATAGATCGAGCAATGTACCAGATGTCAAAGTAATGGACACAGCCAGGCTGGTTTTCCCGTATCCACTTAACAATGCCCCTGTGGCGATCAGATATAAGGGCTACAGCTGCGACCCTAACTGATGGGAGATACCAAAATGCACACTTAGCTCCCCCAGCTCCATTGGTGAACTACTACCAGTCTCCTTTGCCTGGAATAAATTATACATAAATAGGGTGACCATGTTACAGCAGTTGAAAAGTGAGTACTTCCCTTTGCAAAGATTACTGTGTTTAGTTCACTAACCGATGAATATGATTTATTTATTCAAAAATGTACCAAAAGAACAAGTCGGGCATAATGGCATCTCAGTCAATCATAATATTACTAATTTTCATGAATATGAAGAATGCTTGCTTTGACTGGGCTTATTTTCTGACTTAACTACTGTTATCACCATTCACACCTCATTCTTTCAAGAGGCTCTACAGCTGTACTACTCTTCCCACCTTAGGAATGGACCATGATATTCGTGATTCGTGCAATTGTGAGGGGGGAAAAGTGCACAAGAAGTGTCCAGAAAAGTTGTACAAAGCTACATGTAGTAACACATGGGAAACATGAAACAAATCCAAAAAGAAAATTCCTGTACAACCTGATGTTGAGAAAAATTGCCCAAACCCCACTCATTTCAAAATATAATTGTACATTCCTTACAACACCACCTTCCCGAAAAAAGTTCAAAATGTACCACCGTAAGAATGGTATTACAAGACATGGTGTAAACACCATATTTGGCACTGTGGCCCATTGAATCAAACTGTCCATCCCCACTCCCCACAGCATCTATCATGTGCTTGATTTTCTCGATGAGGCCTGCTTGATAATGCTCCCAGTAGTTGAGGACAGCAGGGAACAAAAAAATATTTTGGTGAAAAAGGAATGTCCTTGTGTTGTAGGCGGAAAGGCCCATGTGCTTGAACACTAAGAGAATCTTACTAATTATTGGCTTGCACATGATGTCAGAGACTTTTCCATATTTGGGTATCTGCCATATTGGTGTTCCCCAGCAGGTAAAATTTGTGTTTATATGCATATATGCCATCGCTGTGTAGTTAGAATGAATTCTTCGGAAAATGAATGTGTCCCTTTGATTGAGGAGCTTTGCCGTAAAATCCCAATATTGTTGGAGTATTGTGTAAAACTCGACTACAGCGTAAAATGAAGATATTTAGAGAAAATTGCAGATGTTGGAGTGGATCTGGTCACCATTCCCAATCAACAGTGTGACACGGAGTGCATTCCTCCCATTGAAGCGATGGATTTGCTTAGCTACTTGGTTTTGGAGACAAGTTTCTACACCAAAGAGCAATTAAAAGCCTACAAGAGTTTAGAGGTGTACAACTTTGTGGTGTCGGAATTTCTAACTTGCATTCAAGGTTGCATTGTCGCTGGTAAGTCGATTTGGATCAAAAAATCAATAGCTTAGGCAAAAACAGAGAGACTCGGGCAACATCCTTCACTGGCAGCAGAAGAGAACTAACAGTGGAAGTTCCCACTGAGATTGAACTGAACACTTTTTACAAAAGGTTAGAGAGATCAAAAATGAAACTGGTAGCTTTAAGTGTCCTCAAGCCCTACTCTGACCAGTTTGTATCAGAAAGCAGCAGTATATTAACAATCCCAGACCTTTCTGACAATGACAATTTAAAGCTATCCTACACTGATTTACTAAAGAAGTGCTTTAATGTAGAAATTTGTTTGTCAAGTGGACATATTCACAAATTTAGAGAGATACACAAAGCCAGGCAAATGGTCTGCATTTTTTCGACAATGAGCAGGTCGTATTGGTGCATCAGTGAGTGGAGCAGTCTGCCAGACAAACCCTGCTCAGCCATCAGAATCACTGGTCAAGTCAGTCTGCTATCTGCAGTTATTTAAAGTGAACACAAAAGCAGTGCTTCATGGGTGCAAACCTGAAACTGATGCGATTAAAGCCTATGAAGCAGAAATAAAAACAGTCATGTCAACTTCAAACTCTCGCAGTGTGGGTTAGTTATTAACCAAGAGTATCCTTGGATTCATGCCACTCCAGACTTCTTGGTGTCTTGCACATGCTGTGGACTGGGATATGGAGAAGTAAAATGTCCCATATGTATTGACAGAAGTGACTTTGACAGTTATGTTTTAAAGAAGAATTCTTGCCTGGAAAAGGTAGCTGGTAATTTTCAACTGAAACGAAACCACTACTTTCTTCAAGTTCAGAAACAGCTTTTTACATTACCAGAATGAAAGTCCAATGACTTCGTTGTTTGTGCATTTGATAGTTCTCGCCATGCAACAATTGTTCAAGAAATAATTTACGCTGACCATGGTCACTGGAAGGTTGTTTTGCCAAAACCTACCACTTTCTGGAGAACGTGTGTTTTTAAATGTGTATTTGCCAAGCTGTGCCACAGCAATTTGACAAATTAATTGAGTGTCACGGCGAAGAATGTCAGAATGGAAAATTATATTTTCACTTCACCTGTCTCGGTTACAAGAAAATGCAGAGCAACTGCAAGACCACTTGGAAATGCACCAATTGCAAAAAAACTATGCAATGCCATTTCATGACAGCACTGCAGTTTCAACTGGGACATGCCAGGAAAACCCAGTTGCTATTACCACTTGTTCTGTTCAATCTCATGATGATAAACCTGAGTTGTATGAATCTAACAATGCACATGATTCTGACAGTGAAGAAGAAAGTGCTGATGACATTGAGGTAACTATGGTGACAACTTGTGAATCTGAACAACATCGTTCATTTAGAAATCTTGATGATCAAGATTATCAGCTTATCATGTTCCCCCATGGTTGGCTTGATGGTGCAATTATTCATATTGGACAGGTACTTTCAGGGCGTAAAATTGCGCCTAATACAGGCGCCAATGCGACTAAATGTTTCACTTTGGTGACCAAATCCTGAGAATTAGTCGCCAAATTGGCGTCTAGAATTTCTAATCACACCTTACCTAGAGATCCAGTGATTGTTGAAGATTTGTAAAGATAAATCTGCAGCAAAGTTCCTTGTTAAGCCCATTACCAAATCCCAGCACATGCACGATTTCGAAACGTAAATCTATCGTCGCAAGACGCCATCTTGGATTTAGGTAACCTTTCACGTGGTATATGATCCATTCTAGTGTCCTCTTTGTAGCTCCTGTAAATTTTGACCACCAACTTTTTGGAATTGGCTACCAATTTAAAATATTTAGGAGCCAAGTGGTTACCGGTAAAAAGGGTTAATTTTACGCCCTGACTTTTGCAGGAAATAAACCCTTTGATTGAAGGTTTTCAGTGTTCTACATTAGGTCCAGTGCGAAATTGTAGTGTAGTTCTGGCAAATTTGTGCAGTTATTGGTTATTGCATACAGGACAAAATCACTGGGTTTGTGTCGGCTCAATAGGATGCCTTCCTGAAACTATTCCTTTTGCAACAGGTCTTGTGTTCGGATATAATCCACAAAACCTGAATTTTGACATTGCAAGAATGCACCCACATTTAGTGACCTGTCTTTGAGCTAGTCAGATGTCTCAGTTTCCATCGTTTTAAATTTTTGTGACTTACTCACAAGAACTGTGGCTTTTCACTGAGTACAAGATGAGTACATTAAAATTCTATTGATCTGTCAAGTCAAATATCACATTGTCACCCTTAAGTTCTCAAGACAAAAAGAACAAGCTAATATTTATTTACAAAATTAACTGTTTCAACCATACTAGAATTGGTCTCCAATAAGGTTAACACATACTTACTTACAAGTTGCAATATTGCCCTTTAGTTGGTTTGCAAATCTGAATACCCTTTGCACTTCTTCTGGAATGCACTACTTCTGGAATGTAGACGTAGGAAAAAGAGCTACAACCAAAAAATATTGCTTGAGATTTTCTAACAAACTGATTGGTCATTACATTACTAAATTGCCAAAGGGAAAACGGAGCATTGATGTGTTTTTTTGATTTGCACAGTAACTGCGTTACACATAAATCAAACCTTAACCTAGCAGTATGTGCAAAAGTTGCTAAAGTACCAAATAAATAATTTGGGATGATCACATTCATAATTCTCATGACCTTGTTTTCTAAATAAGAAATAATGATTTATTGTGAAGAGAAAATTGACACTGATCACTTATTTATTCATTTATTTATTTATTTTTTAAGTTACAGAGATCTTTATTACCACTACATCTCTTACAACACTTTCACTACAAAATTTAAGGTTACAAAAAAAATCTTAATTCTTATGGAATCTTAATTCTTAGTTGTAATTTTGTAACACTGATCACTTATGGACCTTGGCAGCCATTAAGGGGTATAAATCTAGAGGTAGCCCTTTGACAGCGTTTCCTTTTTGTACTGTTATTAATGATTTGGAAAAAGATTTACAAATAACCAATAACTGTTTAACTTGTCATCTCTTATTTGGTCTGTCTTTTCCTTCAATTTGACTGAAAGCACTGTTCACTAAAAGCTCTGTTCAGGCAGTGAAAGATGCCAATGAACCTATGCTAACAACAGTGACTGGACATTTCTATGCAACAAAAGATTGTCATGTTCATGTTGTTTCACAGCCACCCCCAAATACTACCATGTAAAATGGCCTTGCAAAGGTGGAACGGAGTTGCTGTTTGGAGGAAGGGTGGCACAGGAAAGGGGGTACTTGGCATATCTTTGGCTGGGGAGGTGCGGCCCAGTCACTCAAATCCTGACCCTGTTAACAAAATCAATAAATTCAAAATGCTGATTTTTGATACCCAGTTTGAGACATTTACATAAAATAACACCCTGTTTCAGACGAGAAAAAAATAACAAGTCTGTTTACAACTTTACCAACAAAATGCCAAAGAATATGGACATTCAAACAGTCCCCTACCAACCTGGGGTGTTCTTACTTGGTGGTCATCTGTACCCGATTCACACAAAATTCCCTAAAAACCACACCCTATTTGGCTGCACATCCCCATTAAGGGGAGTACCCCCAGGTGGTGGTACTATGGTTTACAACATTTAATTAAGTCAAAAAGAGTAAGATAAAAGCAGCACAGTTTACATAATAAAAATAATAAAAAATATAAAACTTGTACTGTGCATAAACAATACAAGTATTTTCATGTGCATTACAGACAATAAGATCAAAATTAATAAGTAATTAAAAAACTCATAAAAACTATGTATAAATAATGTATTAAAATAATAATAAATATATGAATAAATAATGTGTATAAATAAATCAACTAAAAGCTGTCTTAAAAAAAGTATGTTTTGAGAGCTCATTTAAAAGATGCGAGGGTCTGAATGTCTCTGATCTCTGCCAGAAGACTGTTCCACAGTTTCGGAGCAGCCGACTGAAAGGCTCGGTCACCAAGTGTGGGTAGGCACCGTGCATTGGCTGACACCAGCAGAGATGCATTCCTGGACCTAAGATTATATCTTCACTGGGGAGCGACAGCAATAAGATCAACCAGATACTGTGGTGCAAGTCCATAGAGGCACTTGAATGTTAATAGCACAATTTTAAATTGAAGATCTTCTAAAATAAGAGTGATATGACAGATGTGAGGAGTGTTAGTTACAAGTCTCGCATCATCATTTTGAACTCTTTGAAGTTTGTTAATGTGAATTGTAGGAAGGCCATTAGAAGTCTGTTGCAATAATCCAATGTACTAGTAATAAACACGTGGATGAGGGATATGGCAGAATGACAAGACAAATACTTTCTCATCCTATGTATGTTTAACCCGCTGCCTCGCTAAATGGAAGGTGGGTGCCTGGGATATCCAAGGGCTTCCACTGTGGCCAGCCAGCCCCTAGATAGACTACCGCTCCCATGGCTGGCCAATCCCCACAACCTAGCCATGAGCCCCCATTCCAGGCACCCGTCAACACTGAAAGAATCAGTGGAAGGAAAGAAAAGAGGGAGGGGGAACGCAGGGAAACCGTTGCTAACAAGCTAGCAGCGTGAGCTGCTCCAAGACAACCGCTAAAATTGCTAAAACAGCCCGAGAAAACAACGAGCAACACGAGCTGCTCACACTCCACTAACGAAAATACTAACACACCCTGAAATGAAGCTGGAACCAACCATGTGAGCCTGCACTTGAGCACGTGACCGCTGACCAGGAGGTTGCACGCTTAGCTCGTGGCGGTTAACTTTGTTAAATATAATTTAACTAAATTTAACCCGCTGCCTCGCTAAATGGAAGGTGGGTGCCTGGGATATCCAAGGGCTTCCACTGTGGCCAGCCAGCCCCTAGATAGACTACCGCTCCCATGGCTGGCCAATCCCCGCAACCCAGCCATGAGCCCCCATTCCATGCCGAAGGTACTCTTCGACCTAGCCGCCGGCCTAGGTCGGAGAGAAGGAAGGGCTCATGGCTGGGGGAAGCCATGGCCCTGAACTCGCCAAGGTCCCGAGGCACCCTAAGCCCAAAAAAAAAAAAAAGAGGGGAAAAAATAATTAAAATGCAAAAATACCTAAGACAGTTGGCTTGCCACACCTATGATGGTATCAACTGGCGTACGAATGTAGAGCTGGTAAGCATCGCTGGACCATCGGCCAAGGGTTTTGATAAGGTGATCCGGGATTCCCCGAGTAGCTGCTGAGGTGGCCGCACCAATGCGGAAGCTGTGACCTGAAAAACAGCTCGGAACTCCGGCTGAAGAAAAAAATGGACCAAATGGAGCAGGCCAACCACTGGCGGCTTAGAGGTGTGTCATCAGCGAGACGAAAAAGAGGGCCTGGAGCGGGGCCACGAAGGTGCAAATATTGGACTAAAGCACGTACAGGGCAGAGGTCTTGCCCACCAGTACCGATGTAGACGAAGCAGCCTTGGCGAAAGGGGTCTGTCTTGGAGCATTTTATGAGGATCCTGAAGCTCTTAGGATTAGACAACGAGTCAGCTTGGATGTCGTTGACTGAGAGATGAATGGCTGGATCAAATGGGGCGTTGACGGTAAACTCGCCAGCTCGAAGGAAACCGAAGAACCCGATACAACAAGCGGCCCATAGCATTGTATGGTTGTGGGAGGAGAAATCTAGTGAACGATGAACGACGTGCATCAAATCACTTGTGATGGGTTGACGCTTCGGTTGGTTTGATCCTTGATGGCGCTTGATGCCACGCAGAACGCGTCGCAGCTGGAGACAGCCCACGAGAGGGTCAGGTAGACCTTATTCAACGTGAAGAGATCTAACTGCTGACAGGTAAACCTTAACTGAAGAGTGGTGGAGAGTATCTGCGAGATGAGCGCAGCAACGTATGAGCATTTCTTCACTGGCAGGAAGCACGGATCCAGATGGATGGAGGCGATTATCCTGAATGCAGAAGGTGATGAAACGATGCTGAGCTGATGAATAGCAATTCCGTGTCGATGGAGCAAGGCCATGAGTTAGGTAGAATTGACACTTGTCTGTCAGACAAGATCCAAGAAGTCCAAGAGGAGCTGCCGAGGGATCTATGTCTGATGGAGTGCTGCGTGAGGGGCCAACTGACGGAAACGCTGAAACTGAAAGCGAGAAAGCGCATCAGCGATGGGGTTACACTTTCCCCTGACTGAGGAGGCTGTGAAGGAGAAGGAGTGATGTGCCGCTAGAAGACAGAGGTAACGAACCAGAACCATTATGTCGGGGGCCCTCGAGGTGCCTGACCGCAGGATTGCCACCACTGAGCTGTTGTCGGATCTGAAGTTAACCCTCTTAGATGTCCATAGAGGACCCCATATGTAGGCTGCAACCACAATAGGAAAAAGTTCCTTGTACTCAATTGACTGGGAGACCTGCGAGGCCAGCCAGGAGCCTGAGAACCACTGGCGTTGGAACAAGGCACCATAGCCTAGAGCACCTGACGCATCTGAAGAGACCTCAAAGTCCGGCAAGGGGGCCCACTGGGGATACTGAAGAAAACTGCAGCCGTTCCAAGAGCGAAAGAGTTCTCGCCACCAAGTGAGGTCGAGAAAGAACTCCCAGTTGAGGCGAATTGGATGATCATCACGACGGAACGCACACAATAGGTTAATCATGCGGCGTAAGAAGGAGCGACCTTGAGGAACCACCTTGCAGGCATGCTGGAGATGACCAATTAGCGACTCGAGGTCCTTCCGTTTACAGGAACTCTTGTGAGACCATTGTTCTAACAGAGCAGTTGTATTGTCAAACTTGTCTTTCGGAAGACGAGCCTGTAGGAGTACGGAATCTAGTTCAATCCCCAGGACAGTCATACACGTACAAGGGCCTTCGAATTTTTCTGGGTGGAGGGGGATGCGAAGCTGAGAAAAACAATGGATGGAGTTATCCAGATTGCGTTGACAAGCAGGAGAGCCAGGTGGGCCAAGGGTATGAAAGTCATCTAAATAGTGCATCAGGAAGGAAATGTAATTCTGTTTTGCGATCCACTCAACCAGGTCAGCAATACAAGTGAAAATGTAAGGAGCGGACCTGACGCCAAAAGGAAGGACCATGTCCACGTAATAAGCCCCTTGCCATTTCATGCACAATAGTGGGCGATCCTCTGGGTGGATTGGTACAATGCGGTAAGCGCTCTGAACATCAAATTTAGCCATCAGGGTGCCCCGACCCAGCTGCATAATGCCTGCCATGATGTCGTCCACCTTCATGTACTGGAGGGAGTAATCCTCGCTGGCAATTCCATCATTGACGCTGTGACCCGTTGGGCTGGACAAGTCCAGGATAAGGCGCCATTTACCTGGCTGATTGCGTTTGGGGATGGCACCAAAGCGACTGACATGACAACTCTGGAAAGGGGGCCGAAGAAAAGGGCCTGCCACCCTGCCCAATTGTACTTCGGTATGGAGGTAATTATCTATGACCTGGGGGTTCACGATAGCTGAAGCCATGTTTCCTGAAGCTGACTTAAGGGAAATCTTGTGGTTGGAGCTGAGGTGAAAACCATGACGTAGACCCTGGATGACATAGGCCGCTTTGTCTGGGTGTGGATAGTTGCGAAGTTCATACTGCAGTCTGTCCACCACGATGGGGGAAAGCTGTGACACTGGTTTTAAGGGGGATGCTGCTGGAAGAGTGGAGGTGGTGTCCTCAGAAGACGATGAGACAGGTTGAAGGCCAGCGTGTTGAGAAACTGGAGCTGGAGGAGAATGCCACTGTAAAGGGCAACTGTTAATCGACGGCGACGAATCAAAGCTATGTACAGGATAGGCTGGGCTCTGAGGGTCTGCGGCACCATGATGGGAAACTAGAACACGAGTAGGATGCAACTGTGATGGACCAACATAAATCAACGAAGAAGAATCAGAGCTTTGTACAGGATTGGCCAGGCTGGGGGAGTCTGTGGTAGCGTGTGAAGAAACTGGAACTTGAGGAGAACGCAACTGTAACGGACGAACGTTGATCAACGGAGACAAAACAGAGCTATTCACAAGATGAGCTGTGCTCGGAGAGTCAGCGGTAGCGGCGGCCCCCCTTTTGCTGCTTGGGGGAGTGGGACCGGGCTCTGCGTGGGGGGCGGTGTGGGCAGTGGGTACTTCGATGGTCTCCATCGCACGATTCGCAGGCATGATGAAACCGGCAACGGCCAAAGAGCCAGCTACAACGCCCATCATTCCATGAGTGGCAGTACTGTGTGGCGCTTGAGTTGCCAGTGGCAGCAGGTGCCCCGGAAGACGGTGAAGCTAGCAATGGCGCAGGGGCCGGTAGAGATGTTGAAGCGGAGGGAGATCTTGTGTGGAAATTGTAAAGATCGGCATTCATGCGAGACCAATCTGTGGAACCTGAGGCCGCTGCTTCCTTCCTGTACGTAATGTCATAACTGAGCCAGGACCTGTCACGGAAACGCTTGGCAGTTTGGATGATCAGCAACTTGTTATGAAGGTGAAGCCAGCGGGAAGGAAACGAGTTGCAAAGCACCAAGCAAAAAATTGAGAAAGCCTCTACCCAGGTAACAATGTCCGTTATTTCCACAACGCGCTTCTTCTTCTCCACTAATAACTTTCCCTCCAAGTAAGCCTGCAGTTGCGTGTCCTGGGCTTTGATGTTGTCTGACAAAAGGTCAGCCAGTTCGATAAACTGTCCTCCTGTGATTTTTACCACCAACTTATGAGGGATGGGAGAATACCCCGGGCCAACAGGAAAATCCGATCCGAGAGTGGGCGTCGTCGAAGAAAACGTTGTGGCGCCAAGAGAGCCCCCCAACGATAATGGCGGGAAAGTGGAAGATGTGACGGGGGATAGCGAGGACACCACGGCAGGTGAACTTAGGGTGCTGTATGTAGGAATAAACGAAGGAACTACTTGTCCAAACGTACCTGACTGAGGAAGAGACTGGCCCGGAACAGTGGCGGGCGGAACAATGGCGGGCGAAGCTGAAGGCGCCAATGGAACTGAACTGGAGGACGTGTTTTGCACCGCGTGCTCCCGAGTAACGAGTCGGCCAACGCCTGTGAAATCGCCAGAGAAAGGGCATTATTATCCGGCAAACTGACACTCTGGGACGAAGCCGAGGTGACGATTGAGGTGGAAGCCGACGTTGTAGAAGTCGAGCTATCGTTGGAGCTGGACGGCGAAGCAGTTGACGGGGTAACGGTCGATAAGCTGTTGTCCGTCGTCGGCATCGTACGCTTTGCCAAGACAACCGCAGAAACAACGAGCAACACGAGTTGCTCACACACTAACACACGCTGACAACGGAGCTGAAATGGGACAAACTGTTGCTGATAAGCCCGCGACGTGAGCTGCTCCCAGGCAACTGCTAACACAACGATCAACGCGAGCTGCTCACCCACCGCTAACACAACGAGCAACACGAGCTGCTCACACACCGCTGCCACACGCTGAAACGAAGCTGGAACGCAGGCAAACCGTTGCTAACAAGCTAGCAGCGTGAGCTGCTCCAAGACAACCGCTAAAATTGCTAAAACAGCCCGAGAAAACAACGAGCAACACGAGCTGCTCACACTCCACTAACGAAAATACTAACACACCCTGAAATGAAGCTGGAACCAACCATGTGAGCCTGCACTTGAGCACGCGACCGCTGACCAGGAGGTTGCACGCTTAGCTCGTGGCGGTTAACTTTGTTAAATATAATTTAACTAAATTATAGAGGTAATAAAAACACGAACTCCAGATGTTATTGATATCATGTCGAGATTGCGGTCAAACCCTGATCCCAGGTTTTTCACTTTTGTTGAAGGACATATTCGACATTGATCCAAACATTCGTTGACTGCTTTCGTCGGGACAGGATCCAGAGAACACAATTTCGTAGGTGCACTAAGCACAAGTCTTTACTGAGGAGTTCAAAATTAGAGAAGAATTTTGAGGAAGATGAGAGTCGGGAACAATTTGCCGATGGAGCTAAAAGTACTATGATTGTTGTGAACTGTAGCTGCTACATCTAACTCAGAGCAAATATTAGATATTTTCATTTTAAAAAAGGCTCCAGTTCATTTGCGAGGGTCAACCGTTTACAGTGTTCTTGAAAAGGCGACTCCTTCAATTGGTTAAGCATCTTTTTCGTGAAGTCGGAGTAAAACTTGCGTTCGCACCATATTCATAACATCGTTCTGTTCCTTAAAACTTTGAAGGTCTGCCAATTGCTGTCAACTTTAGTTCTCCTCCATTTTTGCTCAGATTGCCTGCGTGGCCTTCTTATAGACCTGATTTGATCAGTGAACCAAGGTACATGAGTCTTGCGTACAACTGTTCTCATACAAAGAGGATTGTTCAGGAGTGCTGAGAGCGTTGTGTTGTAAGTGTTCACCAAGTCAACGAGGACCTTGACTGTATTGTAGTGCTTGTAAGAGCTGAATGTTTCTTCTCTATCCAGATTTGTTGGTTTCACACAAAAAAGTTCAAAACAGTCAATGACAGCTGTCTTGTTTCCAAAGGAAAACTTAAAACACTGAGGCATGGTCTTCCAAAGCTCTTCTTTCTCGGGTCACCTAATCAGTGGAGACAAATGCACATCCATGATGAACAGCCAGTGAGCAAATGTTCTTGGCACTGTAGACTGAGAGACTCCAAATCTGTAGGCCAAGTCTTGGTGTGGAACATTGAGCCTTAATTTCATCAGAACTGTGACCATCTCTTTAAATAAAAGTAAGAGATTGTGTTCATCGTTTGACAAAAGGTGAAACATGATTAAAAGTGGCTTCCAGTACTTCGTATGTTGGCCTACCTGTGTAAAAGGGCTCTTTCCCGTTATCTTCTCTTAATTGTTTTTTATCAGAGGGCTTGGTTGTCGCTGACTCAATAAACAAGTAGTCAAACTCTTCGGTTTGAGTTGAGACATCATTTCGTGGACAGTCCTTAATAGACAGGGACTCCACAGACCGATATCAATAATCCAAAGCCTCTGTTTGTGTACAGCTTGTGTGATGTGATTCTTGCTCGTCAGGTTGCAAGTCTACCGTCTTTTTGAGCTTGTTCTGAACCTGGGGTACTCAAACTTTCAATCTCAGAAGCAAAATCGGGAAGATGGATTCCAGGCTCATTTAATTTCTGTAACTTCAATAAACGTTCTTGTTCTTGCAGTTCTGCCTGTCGTTTTTGCCTTCCCTTGGACCTCTCTGCTTGAGCCTCTTGGGCTGGATTTTGTTTTCTCTGTGTCGCCGATTAGCCATGGCCTAAATTGAGAGTACGAACCCAGGCAATATTGTAACGATTCCACAAAGGAGCTGCAGTTCCAGAATGGAAATGTTGGTCACAAACTCTATCGCTGTTCAAAATTTTTTTCTCAAAGATCATTGCGGCTTATTGCAGAGATCCATAATTGTCATCGCTCGATACTCAATTCTTCAACTTCTGGGCCTTGATTAGTCATAACAGCTGGAACTCGATACAATCGGATTCCCTTATTCTGACCAGTCTTTCTGGAACAGCCAACCATCAGGCACATGGTCATTAAACAACTGGGCAATATTTTGTTATGTGCCTGCAAAGAAAATATCAACTATTTTCCATAAAGTTTCCTTCAACCAATAATATAAGTACTTAAAAAAGTCATGTACACACTAAAAAACACATGTTATTAGTAGGAACTAGTATGACAGAAATAATTTATAGAACAAGCAATTTATTTATTTGTCTTCAAACTTCTATTAGACCAAGAAAAGTATGTGTGCACCACTGTATAAAGCACATGTGTACAGCCTGTTTCATTCATTTGGCCTTTTCTGTTTCAATTCACGACTACAAGTGTCTTTCAAACGAACAACAACATATTCGGTAGAGTCCTTCTTTTCGTTGCTCCCAGGGAAAATGCCCCGCATCTTAAGGGTTGAGAGGATCTACCAATTCGTAGGTGGACAGGAACTGTTTTAGGTTGTCGTTAGATTTGACTTCTCGATCCCAGTCACACTCCCACATGGTCACGACTGTGTACCCTTGGGACTCTAGAAGTTTGCATTTGTGTTCGGTGGCTTCAAACATTGCTTGCAAGGATGTGATCAGGATGGAAGTTGACATCTGACTCGCAAAACTTTTCCATTTCCCTACGAAGATTGAAGACGTACTCATTGCGCACTTGTTCTGAATATCACCGTTCAAATGCTGCTTTCTTCTTGGGGTTCATGCCATCTGGGTCATAAGTGTCCGCGGGTGGCATGGGTCCGATGTAGTCTTGGTTGTCCGTGGTATTGAAGAGATGTGGAAAGAATCCTTTGGCGAGTTCTGTGAAGCCAAAGGTTGCTGGAAAGTTGGCGAGCGGGAAGGACAGGAAGCATAGCGAGTCCTTGAAGGTGAGTCGTTCTGACTTGAAGGACAACACTTTGGTACCGGCGGTGATCTGATTGGTGACTTTTCTGTTATTGTAGCAATACTGGAGAAGAAACATACCATCTCGGTGCAGATGGGTGTTTGAACTCCCTCTAAATCTGTGACGGCTTCATAGTCGCAGTAGACTTTGAGAGGAGGATCATGCTCTACCCACACACGAGTGTCGGGATTGTTGGCATCGGCTTTGGTGAAGGCTCGCTCCCCAACTTCATCTCGACTCACTCTTTTCATTTTGGGGTGGTGTTCTTCTTGTATGGGTTGAATGTAGCATTTGTGCTAGGTGATGTGGACTTGTTTTTCACAAATATGACATTCTTCCTATCTATACTTGTGTTTTTTGGGTCTGCTGCCTTTTTGCCTGCATTCACTTAGTGCCCGAAATTAAAAAAAATCCAGGTTTTCCCTATTTCAAAAGACGGGCAACCAAAGCTGTGAATTTGGTTGCCGTGATAAATTGTTTGTTGCCCGGTAGAAAAATTCACACATTTAAGTGCACTACTAAAAAAACATCCATTTTTGTCTTTTTAGCACAGCACAAAATCAGCGTGGCTTGAACTGAACTGGCGCTTTATTAAGGATAGTGATACTATTACTAATAAGTGATGTTTTACATTTTTGATTTTTCAGACGTCTTGACTCAAGTGCCGAATTTGAATGCTAATGCATTTAAAAAAATTAAGATTAAAGAACACAACTCAACTACTTTATTCACTTGGCGTAGTTTTGTTTAAATGAAATACTATAGTTGTACATATGATGATGCATACACTGATTCAATACGAGCGGACTTACAACCTACTACAACTTCAGTTTTGGTTTCTGGAATTTTTGCATCAACACAATAACTGCAAATCATCCTACCATCTGGTGTGAACTGCAACCAAGGTCACTTGTCTTTTCATGTTTTCTGCGGTTCTCGTTTTTTTTCTTTCTCGCAGCATGCTTCCGTCTCGCTCAATTTAGCTTTCTTTTGAGGAGGTGGCTTTACACGCCACGTAGAGCTTGAGATGTAATCACATGACGGTCAAGCTTGAACTAATCCCATAATTCTTAGTGTGCGGCAGTGGTTTTCGCGGAAGTCTGGGTTTAAGTTGTGGCATATTCAAAATGGCATCATTGACCTTGATTGCCTCCTGACAAGAAACTTTGTGTTTGTCTCTTACACTTTTGTACCTGGCAATGTTTTGTAACATTTACAGATATGCAAAACACAGGAAAACGCTTAACTGAAGCAAATTATTATTAACTTCACACTACCGGACATTGACAAAACAAAACCGTCACAAAGGTCAGGTGCAGCCTCTTAGTTTTACTAAAAATTGGATGCCTGGTAAACTTTCTGGTCGTCTCCGATGACTGGACAAGCACTAATTTTGAGCACTGTACTCTACTTCATATGTCTTACAACACTCAAGGCAGTTGTAGGAGAGGTAGATGGATGGAGTGTCTTTACCGCGGTGAAACAAGGTAGGTGTAACATTTCACACCAAAGAACTTGTGGTGACATAGTTGGCAAAGGGAAAAGGGACATGAAAACAGGGACATGAAAACTTGCCAAAACCCAACATTTGTTTGACTTCCTTGTAATCTGGACAGTTTTGACATTTGCAGGAAGGGCACCACTTACCGTGGCAGGGATGACGTCTGATGTCTTCGTGATCATACCCCCTGTTGCATTCATCGCAAAAGTATAGTTTGCTGAGGAAACCCTTGGTCATAGTGGTCACCCCCGTTAATGAGGTGAATGATCTTGTCGGATGGAGTCTTACCCTTGTAGATGAGCATGCGAGGGGGTGTGACTAAAAGAACTTTGAGTTGGTATCCTGGAAGAGCAGCTTGAAACTTTTCGAGTTTGGGAATGCTGCAAGGTCCTTCGGGAACTCCAGCTAACTGATGGAGTTCGTTGCCTTTTTTCTCATAAATGGGGCGACCTTTTTTTAAGATTGTGATAATCATGATCTTGGGTGTCTCCACCGGCATCTATCGGTTTTTGGTTTGGTTTGTCTCTTCTACTGGGCAAGCCTGCCCAGAGGGAAGGAGCACGAACAGGACTCAGGTCCTATGCGAGGTGCTCCACCCTACCCTACCCAGACCAGAAAGACCAGAAAGATGGACCACAACACCGGGAACTACGTGCCCTACTCTTTTCGATGAGTGTGTGGGTTCTTTAACGTCCCCTGCTAACCATGTAACATTGAAGATGCAGGAGACGGGGCCTACGGTTTATAGTCCTTATCCGAGAAGACTTGAATGTCTAACCATTTGCAGATATAATTACAAAGGCAGCACATTCTCCTCAGTTATTTTAAGACCCTGAGTGTTCGTCCGGTCTGGGGCTCGAACCCTCGACCTCCCGCACAGCAGACTGGCGCTCTACCAACTGAGCTAACCAGGCGGCGGTTATCAACAGAGCCGTCACTGTTCTTGATGGTTAATTTGGAACATTTGCTGATATTATGGATGGCGGCACTGTTCGGTTTGTATCATTTGCCATGACCACAGCCTGGGCCTGGTGTGCGGATGAACGTGGTCTCCATGGAGAAGGAATCATCTGCCTCAAAGGCTTGATTGGAATTCAGTTTGTTGACCCAAGTTTGAAGGTAGGTGTCAAGATATTCGGAACCCTCCTCGAATTCACGCATGTTGAACGTGCTGGATTGGAACACGTGTTTGAAGACATCCGATTGCATCGTGAAATGGACTGTGGAGTGAGGTGTGAGGGCTGAGTCGGTCTGGATTTGCTGTTGAGGGGCACGCCAAAGAGCCTTGGTGAGTCTGTCCAAGATTGTCTTGGGGTGTGGCTTCCCAATGTTGCACAATTCTGGCCTTGCGAGTTTGTGGGCCACATGACGCCAGTTACGAAATGCTCCCACAGGGCTTAATTCAAAATCGAGAAGTGGCCCTGCTGCTGCTGCTGCTGCTCCACCACTACCCCTTGTTTAGAACTCTGCTCGATGAGCATCCAAGATGGTGTCTAGGGCTGGATCGAAGATCCAATCATCATCGTTGAAGGATGCATCTTCGTGGGTTTGTTTTGCTTTTTCCTTTTTGATGGAATCCGTTCAGTGGAACTATTCTGGCGGGAAGGTGAGTGTGGAGGAGAATGTGGGGGAGGGTGAACGGCTTTGCCTGGATCTGTGGATCTGCAATGAGGACCAGATAAAATCTTGATGAGGAATGATTTTATTGGTTGATCACACGTTTTTACATCCCCTGCGTGGAATCAAACCCCGATTTCTCGAGTGACAGTCAAGGATACTATCCATTATACGCTAAAAAGATTTGACGTGATTGATACACTGTTTTGCATTTTCGAAACTGTAACTTAGAAACGTCTCTCATTGGTCATTTTCTTTGTCCATGTGATATCCGCTGATAGCTAGGTGGAAATAACCTTTCATCCAGCTTCTGTTGACACTACTATGACAATACTTCAATCCACATCATCCAGTTCGACATTTGATGTGTCCTAATCCCCACATTGGTTTTTAGTTCACCGTAAGCCCAAATTTCTGTGCACAAAGCTTGATTTAGTTCCTTCCTACAACGGTCAATAATGTGTTGCGATGCCGCAAGTGATAAAATGTATTCTTGTATTTCGAGCGGTAACCAATCCCAGTAACTCTACAAATAAGATGAAACGTGATTTTTTGAAGAAACAACTTGTATTTAGAAATAAGATGAAACATGTATTTTACATGTCAGGGGTGTTGCTGGACTTGTTCTTGACATTTTTTACTTTCAGCTTGTCTCAGTTCTTGACTTTTATTTCCATGTCAACAACGCCCCCCCCCCCTTTCCCCATTCGACTTTGAATCTTTGAAAGGAAACCATGGAATGTTGGTCTACGGTTATTCCAAAACGGATTCAACAAGTTGTATTTTCTGTCGCCTCTTTGATATCAGCAACTTTCTTAACTTCATTGAAGTCAAGCAAGACAATATCGCCATCCTGGTTCTCCTAAAGTGACAAAGTTGAAGCCTTCAGAAATGTTTCACTGTAACAACTTTGTTTCAAAAACAGTTACGTATATCTTGATGCAAACCTACCTCTTCTTCCCCTTCCATAAAACTTGCTTTGACGTCAGTCATCTTTGATATCTCTCCCAGCACTACAGGAGAAGTCCTGGGGCTTAGCGTTCCAAATATGGTACAAGCATACTGTTCATTAGTCCAATCATAATTGAAGTACTGGATCGAGTCTTGTTTTCAATTTTCAAATCTTCACTTAAAGAATGGACTATTGAAACGGGTAATAAAATCAAATTTGCGGTAAATGATCTGGTGGGCTGTTCAATGGTGTTATTACAGGCAGCATTAGTGATTTCTTTAAGAATCTAACCAAAACAATGTGGTACTCAAACTATATGAACAACACCAAGAGATGTTGGTCCATATCTCCCCCCTTTAATCATGGATTAAAGAATGAGTTACATTCAGCCTTCAGCGCTCCAAGCTGCGACTGTTTTAGTTGCCATGGCGAGTGAAAAATAATTTGGCGACTAAATTTTACGAGCAGGTTGCCAATTTGAGTTTGGAGCACTGGCCTTGTGCATTAAAAAATGAGCTAGTTTGCAACAAATATAACATCCATCTTCACCTGCAGGGCCAGTAGTCAATTATAATGCGCGAGTTTTCTGGAAATCTTTGGTTTTGTGTGATCGGCGCTTATGAATAGACCATTTCCGATATATTAAAATTCTAACATGGCCCCAAGGCTTGGGGGAATAAAACAAAAGAAATTAATAAACATCCTTCAACCTCTATGTGATTTCATTTGTTTTATTCCCGCGAGCCTCAGAGCCAAGTTAGAATTTTAATATATCAGAAATGGTCTATTGGAATGAAGTGTGTAATAAAGGTAGATTAATGAATAATGGAAGTGTTCTTGTTAAAGATTGCTTAGTGGTTTACCTGACGGAGTATTTCCTCCTGCAACTCCAGTCGAGTCACAGAGGTTGCTGCTTTCACCAAGGTTCTGGCTGTAGTTGTCAGCGGTTGTGTATGGTACACTGGCCAGTAGTTCCTCCATTGTGTAATTGAAGATATGGAAGGCACAATCAGTTCGTAGGACAAGCTGGGGAGTGTTTGATTTGGGTAGTATTTGACCCAAATAGTGAAAGTGTGCTTGTTAAAGATTGCTTAGTAGTTTACCTGACACAGTAGTTTGTTCTGCAACTCCAGTTGAGTCACAAAAGTTGCTGCTTTCACCAAGGTTCTGGGTGTAGTTGTTGGTGGTTGTGTATGGTACACTGGCCAGTAGTTCCTCCCATGCGTGACTGAAGACATGGAGGGCACAGGCAGTTCGTGGGACAAGCTGGGGAGTGTTTGATTTGGGTGGTATTTGCCCCTTTGTAATCGCTTTGTTAAATTCTGCCACAAAGTGACCATTTTATTTATCTGGGCGAAGTAGTCTGCCTTCCTCATCAAATGAGAATGCAGTGTTTTCTTCAATGTCGTTGATGTCTTGAAAGAGTTCCTGGAAGGTGCTGACAACCTCAGTGGTTAGGTAATTGTTGGGGACCTACATTTTGGACAGTGTTGGACAGAACATTAGCACGATGGCCAACAGAGTTGTATCAACTAAGCCTTGCCCTTGGTCCCTTTGTTTGATCATTTTTGCTGGGTTAGTCAGTTGAGTGGTGGGTGGTAAGAAGACAGAACGGTGTATTCACAGGTACAATCCTGGTTAATCCATTGAATACTGGTATGAGCACCTCTCTCCAGAGAATACAATCAAACAAACAAATACAAACTTTATTGGCACTCCCTAAAGAGGGCTTTTCACTGACAATGATATAAATTTTGTAGTCAACATAAGTGAAAATGGTCACTTCAATTAAAGTTATGATAATACAATGACAAATGAAAGTAGAATATTAATAAGTTTAAAGCAGACACGAAAAGTTATGAGATAAAGATTATATAAAAGAGGTTTATGTGTAATAAAGTGGCTAATGCCATTAAACAGTGCTTAATAGACTTTTAAGGTGTACAGCTTTGAATAAGAAGATATAACGAAGAGACAAAAATTCCCTGTTACTCCGAGTTTCCTGCTCACGCATTACTGGTGGTGGTTGTCAGGTCTTTGGCCCTCTTGCCTTTTGCCTTACCGCCTTTCCCTTTCTTTTTGGAGACGGTTGTCTCGACGGTGACCCTCGACCTGGGTTTCGGCAGGTTCCGTCGCTCTTTCTTGATCGACTTTTTATAGCTCTTGGACAAGAAGTGGTGGGGCACCAACATTATCCCTAACCACAGAGATTGCTGCATCTCTTTTTCTAAGAACGTTGCAGCCACCTCGGCCTCCTTCCTGCGTTGTTCATTGCCGTCAGTCGCGGCGGCGGAAGAGCCCTTTCTTCCGTGTTGCAATTGTGGGCCGTTTCTACATAAGAGGCGATGGTCAGCCTTTCGTTCGCCCTCGGTCTGCCGTGTAGCCACTCTTTGGCTTCCAGGGTGAGAGGCCTCTTCACCTGATGATCCCACTTGTTAACTTTGTCAAAAGAAGGGGCATTGTTTCGACTCCGGACGGTCGCGTAATTCTCAGCGTAGACCGGGTAGCGGTAAGGCACGGCATCCGGCAGACGTTCCGAGGCCACTTCTCAGCCTCTGCTTTGACGGCTACGAGCGCGGCCGAATTCACTTGAAAGGGCGCAAAGTCTGCTCTCTGGGGTTTTCTCCCAAGATCATAAAGGATCGATGCAAATAGCAGCAGGAGATCGCAATAACTGGTCTTGGCGTTGTCGCGTCAGATACAGCGTGAACTTCAAGAGCATGTGGAATATGAGCAATTCTCTCGGAATTGACACTCTGTAAGACCTCCGCTCTACTCTACATTCGCGGTAGCCGAACACCACCGTGGTCCTGTACCCATCGAGGCCCACGTTGTGATCTTCTAGCAGATGGGTGCAACCGAAAACGTTGTCCCTTGCGGTCAGGCCTTCCAGCCTGTCGTATGTACAGGGCTTCATGGTCAACGCATTGTCGTAGGCTTCACTGTTGTCTTCTGCAAATTTCTCGTTGCCCGTTTCCCAGAGATGCTCCTTCGCCCATCGAAAGAGGGGCACGAAGGCCAGACTGCTGGCAGGACAGACTTTGGCTTGCGGCACCAATATTGATGCGAGCTCGGACACGGGGATGCTTTCTCAAAGAAGTTTCTTGCCGTCTTGGAGAGAGTGGGTGAAGTCCACTTGGCCGCACAAAGCTTGAGCTTGTTGGCATAGCACGAGCCGAATGCAGCCATCAGCTTGAGCTGATCATCCAGAGTCGGCAACGCGGCCATGTCGCCGACGGCCACCTCGAAGACCCGGCAGCACTTTTTCCAATCCAATTGGAAGCCTGCGAAAAACTTTTTGTTGAGCAATGCGACTGCGGCTCAGCGACTCGTCGTAGTGGAAGTTTTCCGGCGGTGGCCTCAGGCGGCACAACCTGGTTGCGCTGGCTACACAGATGTCCAAGGCGCTATAGTCGACTCCGAAACGGCTCATTTTATCCAAGAGTGTCACCAAGGCGTCAATGAAAGCGAACCCGTGCGAGCACGACGCGTGAAATTTCAAGAACGTGTTCACGCAAGTGTGCCACAGACTATTCGGAAAGAGACTGCAGAAGAAGAGCAGTGGCTCATCGTCCAGGTCGCCGTTTTTTACGAGACAGGTGCGACACTTTAACGCATACTCGTGCGTGTTTACCACGGTCTTTTCGTCGTAAGGATTTTCCATTTTTGGCAGCTGTGCTTTGGTTGTTTGGGTTGGTGTTTGTCTATTTTTTTTCTTGGTTGTTATTTCTTTATGTCTCCTCTATTTTATCTCTTTCAGCCTCTTGTTGCGTTTCTTTCTTCTCGTTCTCTTTTTTTCTGTTTCTTTTTTTTCTTGGCTTTTTTGGGTATTTTTTTTCTTTCGAGTGCTCAACTCGGTGGTCAGAGTCAACTGATGGCTGCCGCTGTAAGCTTCGCGTTATATGCATTTTTGTGACACTAAAAATAACACCGATGATCCAAATAAAATAAACAAAACAAACAAAACACAGCTGGCGAGTGTCGTTAAAAGGGCACTTTTAATATACCAACCAATCAAGAAAGAGGAGTGATTATTTCTAACTTTGGCTAATTTTAGTCCCATTGTGTAGAAAATAGTGCGAGCTAACATTAACTCGTTCAATCAATGTAGAATCCGGCAGATGTTTCCTAGAACAAACATGCTATTTAAATAAGCAACGATTCTTAAAAGCGGCTGAAATTAAACCTTTGCGGCGAAAGTAGCACAAGCTAAAATTAACTCGTGCAATTTGTGTCGAATCGAACAGATGTTTTCACACAAGAAACATGCTATGCTATAAAAAGAAAAGACAATTCTTAAAAGCAGCTTAAATTCAACTTTTGTGTCGGAGTCGACACAAAAACAAAAATGTCCATACTAACGACTTTTTTGTTTTTCTGCCCGAGCCGAGAATGAAAGACAAATTTCCGAAAGCGAACGAGATCGTGATAAGTCCACAAAGGAAATGAAAAAGAAAAAATAAAGGAAAAGGAAGACCCGACACTAGTGCCCTGTGAAGAGGTAAACTTCCCCTCGTGGGAACCTCTAACCAGGGGGTCGAGGACTCATGTCTTTACAAGCAAAGCGTTGTCTTGCAAGAAAGTCGAGTGAATTGATTCCGTTGAAGCTAAAGGTGCGTCACCTCTTGTTTTTTTTTTGCTCTTGAAAATTGTGCGAGTCGCCACGTTCTGTTCTTTCTTCTTCTTTTTACTCGTTTCTCTTCTTCAAGTAACATCTCCCTTATATCAAATGTGCCATTCAGCCGTAGCCAGTAAGAGATCTCTGTTCCCACGCTTTATAACCACGGCTAACGTGGGGTACGTCTGTAATGTTAGCCGGTTACAAGGAGGATTCATACTATTCCTGGATCCATCCTTACTAAATATGCACAAAATATCGAGAAAGGACTGAAAATTTCAAAGGATTAATTAATAGCCCCAGCCATAAGTTTCGTGAAGATGCGGTGTCTGTTGAACCGAACAATACTGATTTTCTGATTTCGTCGTTTGAAAACTTTTTGAAGGACATCCTTAAAAGCGTGCCATACCTTTTTGGCACGCTCATTAACGAAAGGGTCGTTAAGTAGCTAAGATGACTAAGTATGCCACTCACCTTTAGGTCTGGCTACCCGTCACAGCGAAATAATAATACTCTACAGCAATGAAATAAATGTCGTTTTATTTTGTGTCACGCAGCTTGAAACTGGCTAAATAGACCAAATGTACTCACAAAAAGATCCTAGAAAACAAAATTGCCCAAACATTTTTCTTTCCTATTTCAATATATAGCTCATTACCTTTGTCACAGAGCATAAGTTTTATCAATAGAATGCTGGAATGCATAATTGCTGGCAATTTAGGTTTGACCTTTGACCTTACCTTGTTTTGTCAAGGAAAGGTTTGATGAATCTAAAACTTTGTCATATTAACGACCATAATTGGAATAATACACAAATACCCTATTTAAAATCCCAAATAAAGCCACCTAATGTCCTCTTTCAGTGAGGTGAATGTTTGGCTTTTAGTGGCCCGTAAATTTTTTGAGCTAAATGAGTACGGTGAAAGTCTCAAAGTAAATAAACTGTGTTGTTCTCAAGGACTTGCCTTATCAAAAGCTTTTCTCTTGATGAGGTATTTTGTCTGACCATGCAGACTATCGCCTTCAGTCCATATGGCCACTGCAGCACAATACGCCTCGAAGGCTTCACTAGTTGACACAAAGCTGTCCCTCGCTCCTTTGTCGACACCAAGGCTTACAAATTTTGTTAAAAAAGGGCATTTTGCGCCTCGTCTCTGTTAAAGCATCACTTGCCTAACGTTTCCAAAACTTGACATTTTATCACGCGGCAGAATGCCCTAACAAAACTCAAAATGTCGACTGTCTCTAATTTGGCGCTAATTAATGGAACCCAAAATTTTCCCACGATAGAAAAAGGAACATAGCACGAAAACAGGCTATGTTTAATTACAGTTTTAAACGTCTTTGTGAGTATTTTTGTGAGAATTCAGTGGTAGTTTTTAGGGAAAGACTCAAATGCAGTCAAAGTCATTACCTAAAAACATCAAACGGATCACACTATGGGTGCATTCTTCCGTCAACAGATTTTTGCATGAGATTCACCATATGAGCAATTTTACTAAGGGACAGGAATCGAAAAAGGTATTCTTCATGAGCGTTTTTTGGTACAAAATGGGTGCACAACAATTACCGTACTTGACGTTCTCACTGAACCATCTTATTCTTGACATTTCAATATAACAAGGAGGTCATGAAAGGTATATTTCCGGGCGAATTTTACGGAAAAAAAACTATGCGAAAAAGTACTTTACAGCAATTGTAAGCACCTTTCCTACAGCTTAAATACCGTTGAGAGTCGTCGACTTGTAATTTAGACGGCGTGTTTTTTTTAATCACCTGTTTTAATCAATTGCAAAACTATTCCTTTTTTGTATTGTATTTTTTAACTACATGGACCCGTAGTACTCCTTATATTAG
>OZ026601.1:20088929-20108929 GCA_964020085.1 Micromussa lordhowensis
GCTGACCGTTGAAGTGAAAAAACTGATTGGAAAACTGAGATCACGACTCCAATTTCTTAAAATGGAAACATTAGCCTACCCAGTGGAGCCTCACTCTATGGACACCCACTTAATTGATCTGTTTTTCGAGCTGACAAATATCATGAACCGCTTGCTAATTACCCTGTTGAAATAATTACAGTTTTTTATTTGTTAACAATGTTGTCACAAAAATAAAGAATTTCAAAATGGCGTGACATGTTTGATCAGTCTGTTTTTCTTCAGGTGTTTGACTATTCTACACAGTCTGGCAGTTTTATCTATTTTTTGCTTTAATTACTCAGTGCTACTGAGCAGCACACAGCAACAGCTATTATCTACCCGGTTTCGTCTGATCACACAGGCCCTTGGGATTGTAACAAGATAGCGAAAGGGATTAGTTTTATTCTAAATGCTTACGGTACAAGTAGTGTTGAAATCGAACGGGGTGTAAACAAAAAAATTCACACAAAAAGGGAAACACACATGATATAACAAAATTTGCTTTGAAATATGTTCTAATGTCTAATGTTTAATTAATCACAATTTAACCGATTAAACACATGTCCATGACGTTTTTTCTGAGGGCCCACGTGTGTCTGTATTCATAAGGAAAACAGAAGTCATATTTCAAAACAGTTGTTTTATTTTTATCACACTATCATGCAATCTTAATTACTTTACAATATCAATGCTGCTCAGTTCCACTGTCTGTCACTGAGTTCAGAGTTGGAAAGAAAAAGCCATTTAAACTATTCAGTTTTTCTTCGAGAGGATAACCATGTCATATTTCATACAAGCAAATCTTCTTTCACTTTCAAGCCAGTGAGCGTTGTGTTCATTTTGTAATTGCTCTAATTCATTAACATTACTGAAGTTACCATTTTTAACCTCTAAACGTATAATATTCAATTTGTTCTGAATAACATCACAGTACTGACATGTATCTACCCTGGCCTTTCTAAAGCTGAGTAAGTCCCCCAAGTCCTCGTTAAATATGTTTCTAAAGGTGGAAAAACTAATTACAGGTCCCTTATTTTTTAGCCCTGAATGGTTTGTTTTAAGATTCGGGTTTACTTTAACAAATTCTCTCGACATCTTGCGCATAGAGGTGCGACAGTCAAAGTATCGTTTCCGAGTTCTTGATCTTCTGTAGTGAGAAGCAGTCGCCTTTTTGGAACAAATGAAGTCAGTTACAGCCCTCCTCGCCTCTGGCAAAAGTCTCATTGCGTTATTTCCGTGTCGTCCTCTTATGTCTTGTTGGATAGAGACACCATCCTGCTCTAATTTCTTGGGAAGAACTTGGAGTTTTTGGCGGGAAAATCCGTAACATATTTGAAAACCCCCTCTGCAAACCGTTCCTAGCGTTGGTACCCTGTAAGTAGTTGTTCTGCGCCCAGTAGGACAAACTCTGACTTCCACTAGTCCTAAAAGAACATAATTTTGTTCGTTGTAACTTTTTTGATAAAAAGCTGCTCTCAAATCCTGTATCATTTGTTGACATTCATGAGATGGCCGACGCATTAAGCAACCTTTATCACACGAACACAACAAAGACATTGCATCTGTCTTTATAGGGTCTTTTTCTTCTGGCATTGATCTTTTTCCGTTTGCGAGTGTAAATCTTCTTCAGTTTAAGATCCCTTTTCTTCCGCCCTCTTTCAACTGAACTTGCGAGAGGAACTCCGTCTCGGAAATAGCTCCAAGGGGTCTCTGCATTGAAGCGATAAACTAGCTTATTTAAGTCGCAAACTCGCCGATTGCATGAACTAGCAATCGACGCTTGTGGTGTCTCTGACAAACTAGAAGCCCGGGCCATGACTTGCACGAACACGATTCATGTAGGTTAGCAACAAGTTCTACATTTATAGATTCATTCAGAATCCTCACACATTTGTTTTCACAAGAAAGGCCTTGACGATTGCAAAATTTCCGGAATTCTTTCTGTCCTCGCTCCCCCACGTGTTTACAGAACCATGAGCTCCGGGTGGCAGAGGTCAAGTTACTTGTCAAGTTTAAAAAAAAAAATAGTTTCGGATTGGCAGGCAAAGCTTGACTAGAGAGTGTTGATTTGACGAAGTCTGCATGCTAAATTTAGGCCAAATTTAAGTTTGCGGAAAAGGTCAAAGAAGCCCCAGCACCGCAAGTAATTTCATTTCACCGAACACCGCAACGCAAAAAACACAAACATCGCACCCCGTAAGGTTTGAGATCACCGCAACACCGCAAGTTGAGATTTTATTCACCGCATCACTGCCTTAAAAAAACATCAACACCGCCACACCGCAAAGGTGGGGATTCCCCCTCTTTATGAAATACAGAATTGCGTTAAAATTGTCTATCGGTTTAAAACAGTGCTTTAGTATACGATCTGTTTCAGTTTTTGTTGATGTCAGCCTGAAACTACTGAACACGCCAGAAAATTATGGCTCGAAATTGGGCCAACTTTAATTTTGGCCTCGGGAAATCTGGGGTTTAGTTTAGCAAAATTCAAGATGGCGGATCAATGTGGAGTTACCGAAGGCGAACTAATTATTCCAATAAAAGAGGCACTGAAGCGAGAGAAGTCAAAATTTGAGCGCCGAATTTCAAATGCGTATAAGCTAAAGGATTTAGATGATTCATTCAAAGAGTTAAATAAGCTAGCTGAAGCGGTTGTGAAAGGGAAGTTTGGATGCCTTCGGGGCCATTCCATTTAATATCCACACCCCCCTATGGAAGCGATTTTCTGAGGGGCACCCCCTCAGATAATTTTTTTTCCAAGGGGTCATCGAATTTTTCTTCAGAATTTCTAAGGATCGCCTCCCAATTTCGCAATCACATGAACTGAACGTGATCTCATTGACTCTATATAGCAAAATGCTGTCTAAAAGTGTACCGAAGATATATCTTTAATGGTGAATTGTGCGATAAATTGTTTATCGGATGTGTATCGTGCATGCGTAGCGCTTTAGGCTTGTTTCCCGCCGCTCTCTCGTCGTGTCTGGCTGGTAATCGAGCCTAGTTGCACTTTGCTTGCGTCGATTTTGTTTTCACCTATTGCGTTCCTCTTTGGTATAAGGCAAACCGACTGATTGTGGGCGCCATAATACCGTTACGCCGTGGTAAGGCTTCAGCCCAATTTGTGATCATCGTTTATTTGCTATAGCTTCAATAAGCAAGCACGATTTTCGATATACTACAGTCTTATATTTACTGAGCATCTTGTCTTATTTTGTGCCTTAATCCCTTTCCATTCATGGCCCTCCGGAAAACGAATAACGTTTTTAAAGTGCCTATGAAGTGAAAAATAATTTGTGCTTATTTGAAAGGCCTTTCAAAATACAGAAGAATGAAATATCTTTTTTCATTTTAGAGATATTGACGTTTTTCTATTATGCAAATTAGATCAGTGATGACGTCATAATGTTTGCAACTAAAAAGTGGAAAATACTGAATTTCACAATACCTCAAAAGTTTAGATTGCTAAAAATCACTGAATTAGTATTTTTTTTTCAAACATACGTGACACATTCTGTCGGCCATCTTGATGTCTTGTGGCGTGAAATCGCCGAATTTCAAATGAGGTAAACTGTAAAGAAAGGACCACTTGCACAAACAGTAGCGAAGTGAAGCCGGATCTTTGTGAAGATCAGGATCAGCAGTGTTCAATAAAGTATAAATCTAAATGAAAGGCTGATCGAACAGCTACGGTAAATTTTAATGCCCTATATTTCGGTTAGGCAGAACTAACCTTCTTCAGGGGCTACACTGAAGCTAACTAAAAATGGTAACAAACGGTTACAATATTTAAAAATGATACAAGGAAAATTTGTGAAATTAATTGGTTGATAAAAATAGAAAAATAGTAGTAAAAGTGACGGTTACAAGTGGGTTATAAAAATATAGAAATATAAACGGATTAAATTTCGTCACGCCTGTTCATCCCAGAGGGTTTAAGGTTGTGATTCGAACTGAAAACCTTCAAAAGGAAATGTACTTAGGATCAATAACCAGAGAAAGCTGAAAACTCGGGGGCTCTGCGTTTTTTCAGTTTAGCATATACATGATGTCACGTGAAAACTAGGAATTCTGATTGCATGTCTCATGCTTTGTTTACGCTCCGTTTTGGTTTGTGACACTTACATCTTTTATTAGGTCCACTTCCGGTCAGGGTTTAACATCACTAAAAAACCGGCAGTCTGATGTTGGTTTCTCAAATTTACAGAATCGAAGGAAACCATCCAATTCAAACTATCATATGTCGATTAAGATTATTCAAGCGATCCACAAGAGCTTTATCGTTCGCATGTTTAACGCTTTGTTTACATGGCTAAGAGTGAAACATGATTTGTGACACTTTGATGTTTTTTTTTTTAGTTCTACTGCCGCTCGAGTCACAGTTTTATCTAATTCCTCCAAATTGTTAACTGCAAAATTTACCAAAATTCTCACTCTTTAAAACAATTATATAGAATATAGTTGAAAAAACCTCGAACACAGTAGACTGCAAAACAGTCGAAACGTAAGCGTGATCCTCGAGTGTGAAGCGCGCGAGCCTCACACGCCCGCCCTCTCTCCCCATTCTCCCTTGCCATTTTTACACTCGCTCCAGACCTTTCGTTCGAATATGGTCCGTCGCTCGCAACAGCAAAAAAATACGACTGTTTTGCAGTCTACGAACACAGTGTTGTTTATCTTAAAACCTTCGTAACAATGTAAAGCTTAAAATGTCTATAAATAACTCCAACTGACTCCCCATGCCTGGTTTACATATTGTAACATCTCGCTATCAGGTATTCTTCTATTAAGCGCGTTACAACAGAGTTCCAAATTCGGCTTGGAAGACTTAATAGTTTGTACACATTCCTGGGTAACGTTTGTTTCGCAGATGCACAGGTACCTTAAGTTGCTGAGGCATCACTGTGTCGTTGTAGAGGTGAGAGAACGGGATGACAAGGCTTGTCAGCCTGGGATTGGCCTGGACAATCCGTGTTAAGTCGTCCCTGTTCAAGGGATAGCCTTCCTGGCAGTCCAGAGCGCGTAGAGTCTGGCATCTCTCTACGAGTTCCACTACAGCCCTTTTCCCTCCAGACCAATTTCTAGTAGTTAGTGGAGGGGCGGCAAAATATTTGAGTTTCTTTAGCTCGACGAGTTTGGGCAAACATTCGCACATTGATATGAGAGTTCTCGTCACATTTAGCTCAATCAGCTCATCCTTGCACGAGTTTAGAATTGTTAATAGAGTTCCATTTTCGATAGCAGTGTCCGTTAACGTAAGCTTCCGCAATTTGCTAAGATCCGTACTCAACAAGCACGATCCTGTTAAGTGTAAGCAACCGCAAAAGTCCACTTCGACTACTCGCTTGGCAGCGGACATCAACGGTTCAAGCTGGTGATCTTCGCAGTTCGTGTACATGTTGATGACCACATGTTGAAGAAGTGAATGATCAAACAGTAATCTGCTCCATCGCCTAGACACCAGATGAAAAGTGATTCGCTTTACAAACAGAAGAAAGGCAAAGATTCTTAGAAGTATTTCGTCTGGTAGAATATCCATCTTGCTGAGATCAGGACTACTCGGATAACAATGCTAAATGATTCTTATGGGGCGTTATTTCAAAATGTGTGAAAGTCGCTTTGCAGTCCCAAAGGAATTTCTCTTGTTACATTGTGGTAACATACCACAACCCCTCTAATCGAAGACGCCATGATTACCGCTAAAAAAATACGCGTACTTAAGTTGGAAAATTGAACCATATTTAAATGTAAAGTAAAACTGAAATGCATAAATACAGAATCGCCAATAAATCTATATATTCAACACAACTGAATAGTGCTTTTCTCTTGTGTTAGTTGAAGCCCCCGACGAATTTCAATTATGACTTAGGCAGAGTGTTGTTCAGGTGAAGATGTTGTGGTCGTTCTCTCAGCTGATTTCTTGAAAACCAGAGGTGTTGCAATGTTACAGAACTGCTTACAAAATGAAAACGGCCGCGATAAATTTTCCTTATTTTCCTTATATTTCCTTATATTATCCTTAGCCTTTTGTGTGCTCAGCGGAGAATTTTCATGAGGCCGTTAAACAGTTTGTAAATTGTTTGCGTTGTCTTGCTTTTCACGATAATAATTAACCTGCGAGCAAGCATCACTTATAGTTTTTGTCGCGGCGGGAAGGTACCCGCGATGTAATATAAGGGACGCCTGATCGCAGGTTATTGAATAATCTGCAGTTCGTGCCGACAAAGAGTGGAGCAATTAACAACTCGCAGTAGAATGCACGGCAAGTTAATACCACGGAAATATCAACAGCGCCACCTCGCACTGCTTCCGAACACATTTTTAGCCTGCGTAGCTTGGCGGTTTTTTAAAAGTGATTTGAGGGCGCTAGGAAAGTGGAAAAGCAAATTGCTGATTAACCGCCAAGCAAGGCAGGCTATTCAAAACGTGGTGAAGTTTTCATGTCTGCATATATGTAGCTGTACTAATTACATTCTGAAGATATTTTTCGCGTGATTTGACTTCCGGAAAATACCTTCACAAGTGACAGTTCAACGACAGCTTACTTTTTTTTTTCAATTACTATAGGGCGCTTGACGCGCACTGTAAATCATTACCTCACGCTAGATTGTCAATACGTACTCTAAAATAATTGTTAAAAACAGTGCTGAGTTCACGCATTCGAAAAACACTGACCTGACTCGGACAAGAAGCAATTCTCCCTTCGAGCTTCATTAGCACTTCCCTGAAAACCGAGTTTAAAATAACGTCTCTGCCCGATTCTGCAGGATACTCATGTTTATGACTAGAAGAGGATGACAGTTCGCATTTACACATACGGCTGGACAGAATACTTTACGCGTCGCTGATTAGGGGAAGACTCCTCTCCCAAAATCACTAGAAAGACTTTTCACAATAAATTTATTGGATGATGCAAAACTTTAAACATACTTACTTTTTTATCCTAATACAATATTTCGTGCATTGCATCGGTACAGCCATAACAGACTATCCTCATGAAAAAGCTTACTTTTCTATTTTGTGTGTTTACTACTCACATAGGAGAAAATGCAATCATACACTTTAACAAGTAATACATACTTTCAGTGTACAAAATTTAAAAAAATGTGTTTTTTCTTTATATATCACCGCTGTAACAACTTTAAATCAAATAACCTTAACAAACTTTGGGGATGATCGATGTCTAGTTAGAAGCAGTGGATTGACATTTGTTTGACATTTTAACGGGTGACATGTTCAAATTTGAAGCACTTCCTTGCACCAACAAATAAACAGGCCTGAAAATGGAAAGGACTATCTACATTCCCCTGAAAATTTTATTTTGAAGCGGTGGACTTAAAATGTTTGCTATTACCAATAAGAAAATCATAACCTGACGACGAAGAGAGGAAGGAGATCTCTCTTTTAGCATGTTTACTCAAATATGCGCCACACATGTCAGAAAAAATATTAATTATCCTGGGCTTCAATGACAACGTTTGTGGAGCTTAGAACCACGATCGAGGGCTGCAGAGGAGTGCTTTATATTACAACAATGTATCAATTTTGTTTAGTTTCCAAGGCGTTCATTTCAGCGATTTCCCGTTAGCCTATCACTCTATGTTTTGGCAACGCCACAGTGATTCCGTCACCAGGAACCATATACCTTGTAAATAAGCGCTGGACGCAAGTTTCGATGAAAAAAAGGACCCTAATCAGCCTCCGCCATTTTCGATGAGATCAAAATTACTGATATAAAATGTTGAAGCGAATTCTTATTCTTTTACTGTAAACTGTGTTCCTGAAGGCATGTTCAATTATCTTCAGTAGTTTGACAGTGATTTTTCTTCGTTTCGACGTGCTTGAAATAAAATATAATAGCCAAGTTCTCGCATGTAAACAAAAACAAAGGTGTGGCTGACAAGGGCCCTTTGATGCTTGAGTCGAAAATGCGACAAGGGATGCGATCCCTCTTTTAAGTTCCACTATGGCGAAAATGGCATCTTTTCTATTGAAGCCATTTTAAGGCACAAAGAAGTAGCCTGCATGTGAAGAAAATGCTGTTTACTATTTTCAATTATCTCTTTTTGTTCCAGAGATATTCAAGTTTTTAAAATCTACAAATTAGCAAAGTGATGACGTCAAACACTCAACCAAATTTGATCAAATATGACGGAAAAGGATATCTAAGCCAGTTTGTATCAGAAATGTTTGCAGTAAGATTCCATAATTTTAGCTTAAAAGTTTTGTTACCATGGCAACATACTGGGTTCCAGAGCTCCACAATATTAACCCTTTCACCGCGAGCCATTTTTCACCCCTGTGCGGGCCAAATTTCAGTATTTTCACCAACTTTGAAATATAAAGATATATTTAATCTTGCACACAGTTTTAAGCTACAGAAATGAAATGTACAATAAAAGAATCGTGATCTGAGCTTTCAGACTCCATATAATCTTCATCATTTTCGTTGCTTTGATCAAACTCGTCGCCCGAAATGTCTTCTTCATCGCCAGATTCGTTCCACAATCTATCTAGAACTTCATTCACAGTATACCTAGCCATAACTTGCCAATTTCAAACGAAAAAAGGAATAAACAATCACACAACTCACCAGGAAAACACACATGGAAAATCCAAGATGGCGGATAACATGTGCTTGACAAGAAAATGCCATTTAGTTAACTTTTTCTTCATGTATCTGTCACCAAGTGTACTAGTCTTTACCAGACCCTCAAAAGTTTATTTGTGTGCCGTTTTATTATTTTTACAATGTGCGGAAATATCCATATGAGTGCTTGGATTTTGGACGTACTGAGTACGTCCATATAGCATATAAGTAATCTGATACAGGACGTACTCAGTACGTCCTTGTAGCAGTGAAAGGGTTAAAAGAATTTCTGGCCACCTTTGGTGTCCCATTTTCATATTTGCAAATGGTGCCTCATGTACATACTCCAACAAACATGTAGATATGTTAGCTTGTTTGACATTTGAGTAAATGACATCATCAGTCAACTCATTCGCATATTTTATACCTTTTTCAAACTTCAATATCTCTGGAACTAATGCAGATATTTGCAAACGGCGGTAAACGGCGTTTTCATTCTTCCATAGAATTCTTTGTGATCCACCTAAAAAATCAAGAAGTAAAAATGTAATCATAGTGGCACTTTAAGTAAATTCATTTCTTCGTGTAGTTATTAACTAGATCAGGCGTTGTATGATCTAGTTTTTGTTCTGCTTCACTTCAGGGCTACGTGGCTCCTCAGGGTCTGAAGCATTGTCGTCTTCTCTTGCACTCAGGCGAATTTCAAGTTGTCGATGTTTTGTCTTGATGGATTTAACAGTTGCGTCTTGGGCTCGTTTCAGCTCTGTGTATGCTCCGTCCATTAATGCTTTTTGTCTTTTGTATTTTAAAGTTGATTCATTTCTCTCCTTAATCGACTTTCCTTTTTTAATCTCCTTCTGGCATTTTTCAACTTCGGCGTCATGACTTTCGACTGCTAAATGGGCTGCAGCCATGCGATCTAAATTTTTAGCTATTGTCTTTTTTTTGTTGCCACAGCTTGCTTCCACTTGCAATGTCGTCTTTCGTAAATAATTCTTTTTCGTCTTGGAGAAGTTTTCGGGCCTCTCCCTCAATAAATGAGGTCTTCCGCAAAGTCCACGCGACGTCAATGATGCCGGCTATGGTAATTTTACCACAGTGTGACGTTTTGGAAGACTTGGCTAAGTGTTCTGCTTTTTCCTTGCAAAACCGTCTTCTCTTCCTTTCCATTTCGGACTTGGGGCTAGGAATTTCTTTGTCAGTGTATATTTTTATGTTTTTCATTTTCGCATTTATATACTTGTTTTGTTGTCCCTCAAGACATTCACAAAAAGAGGTTGGCCTTGAGCTGCTTGAGGTAAGGTCACAATCCTCCTCTAAGTCTGGCTTCTCTTTTCCGACTTGGTTTTGTTCAAGTTCTGTTTGGTCTGAGGTCCCTGTGTAAGATTCAAGTCGTTATTGCTACTTTGCAATTTCAAAGCCAACTAAATAGCAGGGCCAGAGTATTAATTTGTTTGCTTATTTAAATTCATACGGTTGTTTTACTGTGGTGAAGACCCCGAAAACGAAGACCCTCTACGAAAACGATGAAAACAAAGACCTACGAAAACGAAGTCCCTTTTAATTTTTTGTAGGAAACGAAATAACATAATTACACGAAGACACTCTACGAAAATGAAGACCCTTTTATTTTTTTTTTAGACGAAACGAAATAGTATTGTTGGAAACGATTTTTTAGGAAATAAAATTACTTTGTCGGAAACGATTTCTCGGCCAGAACTGATCAATAACTGATCAATAACACCTTCAGGCATCGATGATGTAACGTTCATCATTGTTATGCGTTTGATCGAAATGAAGAAACTGAAACAAGTACAAACGAGCGAATACAGAAGAGCAACGGACAAAACATGAAATATCGTAATAGTACTTCTAATAGAATCATTTCGACATTTGTAAAGATTTCATTCATTTCCACTTCGTCAAATATGAAAGGCGCGGCAGCATTTCAAAGTTATGATAGTGAACGACCACTGGGTAAATAAACAGACGTCTACGTTGCAGTGAAAAACTACTAAGAGCTTTAATTAACTGCCGTGATTATTTCTTTTACTGAGAAGATTTCGTCGGCGGCATAGGTATTATGTTGCTCAAGTTTAGACGACTTCGTTCTCCAGAATGTTTTTGAAACCATGCCTCTTGAAACCAAAAAGAAGAAATCTAGAGGTCTATACATCTACATCTGTGTTTGACTCTCTCGCTGTAGAAGTTTCGGAATCACGTCCATTCTACAGCAATTACGAGCGATTAGCACTTTCTGTATTTTGACCTTCAGTTTCATTGGCGAGACTAGAGTCCTCGAGTTCTTTTCACCATTCTTCTTAGTTTAAAACAATGCAACCCACGGTCGCTTAGTGGAGCCAAAGATCTTGTTCGACGCTGAACCTGCACCAGATTTAATTCGCCTCTTCGGCTTCTTCGGAGACGAAAATGGGCATGAAGTTTCCTTGCAAGTTTTCGTACTGACATAAAGGAAACTGGACAAGATCGAAAGCTAACTTGCGATAAAACAACCAGATCGAGAACAGTTCGCGTGCGCAAATAAATTATTGCACCGCAAGACGCATTACATCTGACAACTGGAGGTAAATTTTAATTATAGCTGTAAACGCGCCGTAAGAGGTTTAATGAGATCAGGCAAAAAAAAGTTTTTCTCTTTATCGTAAAAAGTAAAAAAGCTCTTTTCTCCATTCTTTTTGCAAATTGGTTTTCTCAGTCTTCTCAACTTGAAAAGCGAAAAAAAATTATTTTTTTTTTGCATTTTTCATAAAAATCCACATACCATGATTAAATTTGTAACGTTTTAAACTAGAGTCGTTCTCCGGTAACATCCTGAAGAAGGAAGGCCGTGCCTTCCGAAATATTGGGAAATACATCCCTATACTGTGTAATCAACCTTGCTAAAGGTCGTCTATGTTAAAATGCAAAAACTCACTCTGCATGTGCCGTGTCATATGTGCTATATGTACATACTGTCCGAGGAACTGAAAAATCCAAAATAAATGACATCGACTTTGCCCGTCTGCCGTTTTACCAATGCCAACCCAACAAAACAGTAAAAGGATGCATTTTGCCCTAGGGTGGTATGCTGGAACTGTGAAACAGTACATAAAGGACAGTGATACAGTGGTGGTGGAATTTGACACAGAAGTAGGTGTCACTTACAACTACTGTATAGAGAAAGAGGCGAGAGCGGGAAAGATCAAACTTGCACTAACCACAGAGAAAAGGCTTGGCAGCTACGAGCAAATATGTCAGATTGGGGCTGTTGTTGAAGTTAAGGTACCTGCCCAGGGTATTTTGGGTCATTTTCTTTCTGCAATCTTTCCAGCCAAATAGCTTTAAATGATCCTGTGACTTTACAGAATGCATTATTAAGAAATAAAAATTCTTGAAATTCACCTGTTTTTGGTGTGTCAGACCCCCTGTGGGTGTAGTGGATTAATTATTAACCTATGTACAGGAAAGGGATTTGCATTTTCTGCTTTAAATATCAAACCAAACTAAAATATAAGAACATAAATCCATAGAGACAAATGAAAGAAATTTTTCTGTGGTAGGGTTTCAATGTATTGTTAAAAGGGTGAGATTTATTGCTATTTGATTGAATGCAAACTTTGCTTAGTCATAACATATCACCATTTGCCTCCCCTGTGAGACCCTACCAAGCATTTATGCTAAATTGCCATACAAAAAAGCCAGCCAAATTTCTTTGAGAAAGAGCTGATCAATTCCTCAGAAAAACAGTTTTCCTATTTGCAATTCCATCAGGAGGTGTCAAAAAATAAGAAAATACGCGTTAGGGTGAGAAAATCTAAGTGAAATCATCAAAGCCATCGCTTTCACGATATTTGCCGCCATTTTTATCTATATTTTCCGCTGAATAGTTATTTTGTGGGCACTTTTCTGCATTTGTTTATCGGTTGCTAAGGTACGTCACGCTGAGTTACAAAAGACCCACTCACAGCGTGCGCCATATCCGGTTGCTTTGTGGTAACTTGAGCATTCGCAATAAACATGGCGCCCCCGAGAAAGAAGAAAAAATTGTCTAAGAAAGCTAAGAAGAAACTGATGGAAGAACGGTCTTCGAAAGCTATGGAGAAGAGAGGTTTGGGGATAAGTGGAAGACAGAAATTCGCATTGGCAGCAAACTGGAGGGAGGAAGAGTACAAAAGCGGTGATCGAACCCGTGTGAGGTTTATAAGTCCGGGGAAAACAAAATACAAGACGCAGAAGTCTGCAGGAGAAGCATTAGTTAAACGGAACTTATCGAATTGCTTCCATGAAAAGTCCACCACATCTGAGGATGGAAATACAGAGGATGACTCTGATTACATCGGGGATTCCTGCAACGAAAAGGAAAAGAAGAACTTGCCATGTGGAAGCGAGCAAAGTGAAACAAAGGGAGTAGAAGTCAAAAGACGGCTGTTTGTTTGTGAGTCCACACAGCTGATGGATTTGATACATCAAATCAATTCTTCATCCAAATGTTCAACTCCTGACTGTAATGGTAAGTAATTTTTCCCATTTGATTATCTAAAATGACTGGAATGCATTTCCTCACCCCTTTGATACTGCCATCGAATCCTTGTAAAATCCCAGTGAATCATCACATCTGACTGTGAAATTTTCTGCTATCGAAATAGTCCTAAGATTGTATGTTTTTAATCGGTGATTACTTTTATTTTGATCCATTCCTTCAAGCGATTGTAACCTGGAGTTTTTTCATTGCTTACGAAAGGAAGACATGGATTTCACTGTTGTTGTGTAGTCAAGAAATTATTAGTCCCTTGGGTTCATGTTTACCTCGATTGTCTTGAAGTCCTTGTAATACATAGTTCAAAAAAGAGAATTGCTTGATGTCTTGCATGTACACGCTAAATTTTTATGGAAGGTGCTCACATTTCCATTTATTTAGTATTGTTTTCAGAGTCGAATTGTATGATTTTGCAATGTATGATGTTTCCATAAAACATTTGATTGCATGGCTATTCAGAGTGGTTTTGAATCAATGCAACTTACTTTAGGTTTTAGATACGTGTTATTTGCATTTTATTTTGTAATCTGTAAATTTATAGTGGTGTTCAAAGTGGAATCTAAATGTATTGGTCTAGGGGGAAATAATCAATATGCCAGCACTTGCACGTAGCAAAATGTCCCAAATACTGACTCTGTTTATGTTTGCGTTTCACACTATCATGTCTTAGAATTTTTTAATCAGAAGGGAATACATTAGATGGTTTCATTGATTAGAAATGGTTTCTGGATAGGAATGTCAACATACACCATTCTTTAATGAATTGCTAGTCATACCGGCAGTTGCTAAAGGAATTTAATCATTTCTATCAACAGGTTTCCTTGTGGCAGTAAAAGTTGAACCAACAGGTCTTGGGGGGTCAATGAATGTTGTCTTTGCTTGTAATGGATGTGAGTTGCGTACTGTCAACTTTCATGGTTCAGCTTTGGTTGAAAGCTCAAAGCGCACAGTTGTTGGACTTGCCCTTGCAGTCGCATTTTTTATCACAGGACATGGATATGCAAAGTTTTCAAAAACACTAAGGCAGTGCCTTGGCATAAGCTGCATTTCTAAAAATCCATATTATGAGACCATCAAGCTCGTTTATCCTAAAGTAACTGATATTCTAAATGGTATGTGTAATGAAGAGAAAGAGAGGATGAAAGAAGTGGATGGTGGACAGTTGGGTAGTTGGAAGAGGGCAGTGGTGACTTCCGATGGTGTATGGCATACGCGTGGCCATTTCAGTAAAAATGGCTCATTCATCATTAAGAATTATTTCACTGGGGGCTTGCTTTGGTATGGTCACAAGTGCACGAGGGGCAAAGATGATGTTGTGGAAGATGAATTGTTTGAGGGAACGGCAAAATCCATGGAAGGTATTCTTGCGGAGGAGTGTTACAAACAGGCAAAGGAAGAGAAATGTAAGGTGGAGGTTGTGTGGCAAGATGGTGACTCAAGTGCGGCAAAAGCAGTAGCTGCTCACCATCCAGAGGGAAAAATTTACAAGTGTGGTGGGCATGTTGGTCGAGCCCACTACAACCAGTTAAAAGAGGCTTCGAAGAAAAAACATTTCTCCACTGATATAAAGAACAAATACAAAGAGAAGTTCCCCCAAGTGCAAAGTGCGGTGTGCAAGTGCGAAAGGCACAAATCTGGTTGTGGGTGTCTTGGGGACAGTTTTCTAACGAATGCCCGTATCAATCATTTCTGCTGTCTCCAGCAGTGCGATAATCCACAAGAGTATGCCAGGAGAATGCGAGCATTAAGTCAATACCATTGTAGAGACATCCATGAGTGGGGCGATGGGCAGTAGTGTGGATTCCATGAACAAACTGAATGTTCCTGTAAGAACTGTGATGAGGATGAGGTACTGCAATGCCAGGGAAAGCCTTACAAGACGAAGACCCCTCTCACATGTGAGTACCACTGGCTAGCGTACCGTATAGAGTGTGAACGGCGTGCAGAAGATGCAGATAGTGTAATTCATCCCACAATGGGGAGAGGCCATTCGAACCTATGTGAGGCACACTTCTCTGTCTTGCCAGATTATCGTGCAAAGGATCAAAGTCTTTGTAGGTAAGGAAGACATTCACAATTTTATGACATCTCTATCCAAATCATTTAGTTTGACAGAATGGCCTTTTTCTCATGAGCTTCCTGTTGCAGACCAATATGGTTATGTATTACTAGCCCTCTTGATCATTGGCCATCTTTTGTTGAAAAATGTAAATGCAAATTACACTACAGTATGTCTTTCTTTTTTGGGTTTCAGCAAAATGTATGCACATGAGTTCTTTGTAGGAATGTAAAAAACCCCTTTCTTTTAGATTATGAGTGGGATATTAGTCGTTTCAGGATAAATTTTAAGCAATGGCCAAGGTTAGCATGTTAGCTGAGGGTATTATGTCATGTTCTAGGGCAAGACAATTTACTCTCAGTGTCCCTCGCAACCCAGGTGTGTAAATGGGCACCAGAAAATTAAAAGCTGGGGAGTCCCTGCAATGGACTTGCATCCCATTCAACAGGAGTAGAAATATATTTGGCCTAATGGGCCACAAGGCTCCACACAGCCTTAACTGTATAGATTTTTTTATTTTTTTTCAGGCTACACTACATGACCTCAACCAACTGTGGGTTCTGCCAAGGAAACATGTCCTGGTGTTATAAAGTCAGAGGACCAAACTACCACTGGGTGATCGATCTTTATGAGAGGCTTAATCTTCCTGTCATTCCTGCTGTCATTGAGGCCCTTCAGAAGGAGGTGGTGGACCGTATGAAAGCGATAGAGACTGGGAAGACAGACCACAAGAAGAAAATACGAATCCAGATGAAGGTGGCCCGGGCTGAGGATCAGGAGGCGAGGAAAAAGTGGGTCAAGCGACAGGCGGTTCAACACACATATGGAAACGATGCTGACGATGGTAATGCTGATGAACATGATGTCGACCCCAGCATAATTGCAGCAGTCAGAGATGCTATTGGAGGAGCAGAGGAAACTGATGGAACCTTAGTAGTTATCAGTGGCAAATCCTGTCGATGTGGCTCCAAAACCCACAAACGGGTAACACATTCTGACTGCCCCCTGAACCCAAGACATGCAAAGTAAACAATTTTTAAACCTGATTGCCTAAAGAATTGTGCATTGGTTCATTCCCAAGAAGGTCATTGACCCAAATAACAAGAGAAGTCGTAAATCTTTTCCCCTACAGTTCCCTATACTTTCCATGTGAACCCAACACAAGCACTCTCTGTGCTCTATCAACCACAAAAATAATTTGGGTTCTATAGTTCATAAAATGCCACGATTTTACCAGAATTGCCAAGGCTTATTCGTTTTTGCTTTCTTAGTATAGCTAGGGAAATGAAGAATTTGTTTTTTTGGTGCCAGATAAGTAATTCATTCACTCCAAGCTTTTCTATAAAATATCCCATTTTATACAGGTGACACAAGGTTCGTTACAGTTAGATTATTGCACAAGGAAAGTTGCATGTATTCTTCAAAATTTTTTTTAATGAAGTTGGATTTTACAATATGATATTAGGTCATTCTTGTATGACAGCAAGTATAATACATACAGTGTGCCACATGGCAACTAACTAAACATATAAGAGTGGATGCTTTGGGTGGTTTTATGTGTTATTTGACCTCTCAAATATCATTTTTTATATCAAAATATGTGTATTCATTTTTCAATATCACTTTTACATAAAAATATGTATGTATATATTTTTTTCATCAACAAATTTCATTTTTATATCAAAATATCTGTACATATTTTTTCCATGAATAAATATCCCTTTTTTCATCAAAATATTTGTATATTTTTTTCAATCAATAAATATCATTTTTACATAAAGGTGATCTGTAAATACTTTTTGTGATCAACGATTAACAAAACTATTTGTGCATATTGTCTTCTAACCACAAGTTTTTCAATATCATATCTGCATTTTTTTGTCACTCTGTTAATTTTTAATCTATTTTTTTTCTGTTGCTTCTGCATTCCCTTGACTGGAGGCCACTTCGCTTCAGCAAGGTCTCCAATGTTAACCTTGTACACCTGTAAATCGGAGGAAACAGCCTTTCAGTATGCAATGTTATTATGGTATGGAATTGAATCTTCAACATCCAACTAATCATTTCAATGAGTTTTTCGAACAAAAATTATCATCCCCTGGCATGTGTGTGTGTAGAGAGGGAGTTAAGTGTGGATTGTATTGGTACATGGCAAAGGCATTCATGCAACAAAAGGGAAATATCTGTTTGGTTGCTCAGTGTGATCAATGGAAATCAAATGCAAAAATGAACTTACATTTCAGTGTATTTGATCTGTCTGATGACCAGCTCTCTAGGGACAACTGCCCTTACGGTAGTTTTGTTGGTATTTGGGCAAAGAAATGATAAGAGCCCTTGCTGGGCACATCAAATATTTCACTTACCTTTGCATGGGTTGGGTCTGGCTGGTCCACCAGTTGCCCAGGAATTATATTTCTCACCACCCTTTTCAGGGTGGGAGGGAACACGTAAGTGGGCTGACCCCCAACATGAGCCCCAAGGGCCTGCTTACTTCCAAACTAGATTTTAAAAAAAAATGTACACTGTATAAAGCCATTTCTGAGTTGCCTTTTGCCTCTCTTTCAAAACTAGTCAGAAAGCAAAACATTTTTTGCGAAAATGAGTTTTACAAATTCATTCGGATGCAAATCAAACTCATATTTGTGACAAAGGTTTTACACTTTGACTCGTTTTGAAAGAAAGGCAAAAGGAAACTTGGACATGATCTACTAAATTGCAGCTGCAAACCGCCCCACCCCCCGCCCCCCACCAACACAACCAAACCTCTTGTAGTCCCAACTGCCCCTTTACAGACAAAACAATTGTTATAACCTTGAGTCATGGTAGCCCTTTGTAAAATTTCTATGATCAACCGATAATGGTCCTAAAATATGGCTTCCTCACTCAAGAGAAACAATAACAAGGAATTCTGGTTTTGGTCATGACGATTTCATCTTTATCATTTATTTACCGAGCTTGAAATTTACCGTCTTCAATATAATTTTATAAGAAAGTTCAATTTAGTAATCGGAAAGTGATTTGGGTGTTACCAAAGAACTGAATACAACCCTACTTAGAGCTTGTACGCGCATCCACATTATCTCCGATATTCATTCACCTATCTTTGAAGAAAATGTGATTGTTCAAGCTGTATCTTTTTTGCTTGAATCGAACACCTCTAGCATGCAACAACCACGACAAAAGTAAGAAATAAGACATCAAATCATGTCGGTTGTGCAATTATTTCGGGATGAATTGTGTGTCTAAAAATGCTTCAACTTACCCATAACAGGCACCACATCCGTTTGTAGAGCCTGGCTCTGCCGTCTTCGGGCTTTTCGCCAGGTTTTAGAGTAAAACCACGTAAGAGCTCGATAAGACCCTCGGGTACGTTAAAACTGTAGAAATGGAAGAAGATCCCCATGAAAACAATGGTAAAAATAGATGAACACAACTTAATGGAAGATCAACCTACCCGTTTTGGGTGAATTCAGCCCGAAAAGCCTCAAAGGCAGCCTCTCTCGATGCCTCTACGATGTGTTCCGCCATTTTGGTTCTCTTTGCTGCACACCTCTTCATGAGGACCGCTGCCTATAATTTTGCAGACTCGACGTCTTTCCTAGTAACCGTCCCAGATCCTTTCTCGGTCAATGCAAGTGACTTCCGGTAAAAACACCAAACTTTGCCAAGTATCAGAATGTTAGCATTACGAGATAGCAGGATAAAAACTATATTTTTGAATATTACGTAACATAAGCTATAAAAGAGCTGAAAATTATTCCATTCTGAAGACATGAAAATTTGCCTGGGCAGGTACCTTAAATGGACAAAAGATGACCTAGCCAACACAGAGTGGCCAGCTGGTATGTGTGTTTACGTTGTGTTATAAGATCTTTATTCAACAACTAAATGATCATCAACTTGAACTCAACTCGAGATGTTTAGACAACAAAGTCGGAAAACATTTCAGACTGGAAAAATTTCAGACTTGAATGGGATCCAAACCCATGTCCTTCTGTGATACCAGTGCAGTGGTATATATAATGAGGGGTTGCTTTACAGGGAGCCATAGCTTGCTAAAATGTGGTCATGCCTAAAAACCTGATACCAACGCTGTTTGTACTGGCTGTTTCTAGCAAAGCTTGCAATTTGCACATGTTTAGCTTCCCTGCCCTGCATTGTGTTGATTCCCAACTCTGTACCATATTTGTCAAACATTTGCTTTGAGTGAGCATAGACTAAATGTCCAGTACTCCATACAGTGCATGGTACTGAAGAACCAAACAAAGCAGCTGCAGTTAAATAATCATGGCACAACTGGGGAAGTTTTGCGAGATCTTCTTCAGTAAGTCGGTACATTGAAAAAATTGCAGCACAATCCCTGAGTTTAGTACCAATGAAGACAATTGGCAGAAGTTTCATTACCAGCTTATGGTCTGTTGAGTCACCCTGAATTGCTCTAACTAAATACATAAACCCATGTAAGATTGGTCGTGAATCTTTCCCAGTCAAGCGATACGTAAAATCTTTGTTTTTGCCCCTGTCCTCAAGCAGCCACTTACCCAATTGCTTTTTCATTCTACCTGCTTTAACATCATTTTCCATTGCCTTTAAATATCTGGTAATTGCACAGTTTGGGGGCAGTTCACTGAGGCTGTTTAGTTTATTGGGAAGGTTACTCAAAGAAATGGCAACATTAAGCAGCATTGTATGTAAATACTGAACCCCATTGTTCTTTTAAGTGGAGTGGCTCAACAACCTCTTTGTCACAAAGCTTCCTAATAAATGGTTTAAATTCTTGCCTGGACTGGGGGCGG
>OZ026601.1:20113929-20218929 GCA_964020085.1 Micromussa lordhowensis
GTCCGTAAAACCCACAAGCCTCTTTCCCTTTACCCGAGTCTCGTGAGCGGACCTACACCACTTGACGCCCAAGTTCGACGGCAACTTAGTGGAGATAGACTGTAGGATCTGAGTGTAATCCAGCTTCGACATAGACTTCGTAGTCTTCATGGCCTCTTCACAGTGCACCAAAAAATCAGAGCATTCCTCCAGTCCTTTACTATCGCCATCGCTGATCTGTCGCCAACCTTAAGTTTTCTTTTATAGTCTTCGGCCACTACTACAGGGTTTCCAAAACGCTGATCAAGCAGTTTCCGGGCTTTGCTGTACGCGGTGTCTGAATTTGTCGCCAGGAAACCTTTAACCACCTTGTTGGCCTTGCCTGCCGGATATTTTTCCAAGAATAATTTGTCTTTATCGGCGGGGACGTTGGCGGCGATGATGCTATCAAATGCGGTCACGAAAGCCGGATATTCGAATGAGTCGCTGGAAAATGTCCGAGGCTCCTTAACGGGGAGGTGAAAGGTCCTTTGTTGACTAACTAGCGCTAAACTTAATTGCATTTGTTGGGCTTGAAGATTGACCAGTTGGTTAAGGACGAAACTTGTACTAGATGATTGTTCAAAGTTCTGCATACTGTTTGCTGGCTGTTGGCCAAAGTTATCTGGAATCGTATTAGGAACAAAAGGAGGGCTGTCCGGGTTCATTTCTTGTTTTTCAATTCTTGATGTGACGGCGGTAGGTTGTTGGGGGCTTATCTCTTTATCTTCGGGCTTAATTTCCTGTTTCGTTTGGGTGTTTAATTTATATTCTTCATCTAGAATTTCTTTGAGCGCGCCTTCTTCTGCGTTTGCGAGCGCATACTTCTTTTCTAGTTATATGCATTTGAGTTCATTTTCCCTTTCCAAAAATTCCATTTCTATTTTGACCTCGGCTGCCTTTGCTGCCGCGTCCGCTCTAGCTTGTGAAATGGAACGCGAAGAGGACCTAGTCGACCCTTTAGACAACTTAGATCTTGCCCTTGATCTATGGCTCGAGGAGATGCCAGATTTGGTGAAAAATGAGCCCTTTTCAAGGCTCTGGATTTGTTCACAAAGCTTCATTCTTTGCTCGGCAAATTCTCAATCTCTAATGTCATACCACTGATAGGATTCTTCCTTTTCCGCGGAGCTATCGAGCAGACTTTCGTATGTGTAACACCCTTGATTAAAGACATCCTTTAAAGAATCCAATTCATTGTGTTCGATTTCCAAAACTTCTAATTCCGTTTGCGGATCTTCTCGTAGTTTTCTAATGTGGTCTAACTTTCTTTTAAGCTTTCGGAAAACTGTTTCTTTTCTTTTCGCTCTCAATTCCTTCAAGAAGCTTTTTCTTTTCTCTGAGAACTTCTGTTTTCGATTCGAAATTTTGACCTTGTGTTCTGATTGGGTAATGGACACGACATTCTCCAAGTGTCTTCGTCAAGAAACAACGCCAGGTCTTCAGGTGCGGATGCGATGGTCATGTTCGTCACGTTTTCAAGTTCACAGGAGACTGTTCTCTGTTTAAGGTATCAGTGTACCCCAAATTTGATAATTTTTCCAAAAAAATTTTTTTTCGCTATTTCAGATAGATCGTATTGCAATCTTTCATTTAAAAAAAATCTATGAAAAAAGATTGATCCTAAGCAAAGTTATTAACAGAAAACGTTTCTTCCCATTAATTATCTCTAATTGATAGCTGTCAACACGTTGTCACGAGAAGTAAACTTGCATCACGTGACAGACACGATGTTCACGAGTTTCACACGTTTGTGTTTGTATTTCTAAAATTGGTCGTTGACGTGCTGCTTCGAGTGTTTTGCTTTTGTATATTTTTGGGTGGCTTTCCTCTTTTGATCTTGTGTTCCACGCTGATCTCAAGTGTGTTTGCGAAATGGTTCCCGTCAAACCTGCAAGAGAAGAGGTAACCTCTGTGATTGGGCCTCTGAGTAATGCACCAAATAAAAAAATCTTTCTGTCGCTAAATACTCTAACTATTGACAGTATGTTAAAAAAACTAACAACAAAATATTCAATTGCCCTACTGCATGTCATTCTTTCGTCTTCACATTGTCAAACCCACATAACGCCGATGAATTACATTTTTGTTTGAAGTGCTTTGGGGCGCTCTCGTTTAGTTCGGTATCTTAACATGTTATTGTTGGTAACTGGTAAGAACATTACAAAATCCCATTTGATCAGAAAAAACCGGTAGCTTTACGGCTCATCACAAGCTCTTGCCAACAATGACAACACACTTTTACCAATCGATAACGCCATGATTATCAAACTGTACCACTCCCCACTGATATCTGGAAAACAGTCAAACATCACGAAGAAGAACAGTTTATGAAATGCATTTTATCCTTACCCCGATTCTTGCATTTCTCTGCAAACGAACTTGATTAGTGAACCTCTGTACTTAAGAAAATAGCGCGCTATATTAAAAAAACAGTTAATTCTGTACATTTTTTTATGTTGATGAATAAACCTTCGTAATCTACAATTATTAAGCTCTCAGAAAACATATACTTTATTGTGGTTTGCGTCAAACGTCCGACTGTAAAGCGGGGCCAAAGAATGATGGTCATTTGGGGTACACTGATACCTTAAGATATACCAATGACGAATTTAGAAAGAAGCTCAATGTTTTACTGTAACGCCAGGTTCACGGCGACTGTTGAAAGGCAGAACTGTCACTTGCTAGACAACTTTGTCACGATGAAATTAGCGTGTGTGACCAGAGATCACGGAAAATCGGCTGTGATTGACGGTGATTTAATTGGCGATAATCGAACGTAAAATGAAATACAATGGAGTGAATAAACTAATTACTAGATAATAACAGATTACAAGATGGTCATGTGTCTATTGAACCTTTTGTCGCTCTCTGTTTTTGTCTGAGTCAAAACGAGGCTGTTACTATCGAGCATTTTGTCTTCGCAAAATGCCTTGTTTTACAGCAGTCTGCACTTCGCTATTGTCAACAGTAGCTACTGGAACATTATTCTCAAGCCTAAACAAGTAAAATGTTTCGAGGCAATATATTCAGCAAGGGATACTGTTGGGATACTGCCAACGGGTTACGGGAAGTACATTATTTTCCACCTCCTACGCAGTCTCTTAGTCGACAAAATCAACTCTCGATCAACATCCTCTTCTTGTCTGATTCATCCCGTTGTTGTCGTCGTTTCTCTGCTAAATTCATTGATCAGTGATCAGATTAGAAGGCGTACTGAAGGGGAGGATTAAAGCAACTGTCCTCAAAGTTAGAAAGAGCATGAACAGCGCTAATTTAGAGTTCAATTACAGCGAAACAAATCCGACGTTACTCAAGGACGCAAGATATGACCTTGTGTTTACACACCCCGAATCTGTTTTGTCTTGCAAAAAAGGATTGGAGCTGTTTCAAAGTTCAGCTTACCAACGATCCGTTCAAGCAGTAGTTGTCGACGAAGCCTACTGCATTCTTGAATGGGAAGCTAGGATTATTTTATATTATTTTCGGTCTAACAATCTGTATGTGCTTTTCCATCTTTTTTTTTCTTTTTCTTTCGCCGTGGCAAAAAAAGGAAAATAATTGATTTACGTAATGTAGATTATGCGTGCATCCTAAACATAACTGATGGTACTTTCCCTAGTAAGTTACTTGTGTTTTGTAAAACCTGTTTGTTTCATTGTCAGTTTCAAACCTTGTGTTGCACATGGAAAAGTAAAGCTGTAGATGTGGCAGACTTTCGTTGTGTTTTTTCACAGTTTTGCTTTGTTTGTATCAAAGGAGACTTGTCAATAAAACTTTGAAAAGGTTTTTTTTTTAACATGTTTGAAAAATTATATAACTTGTACAATGTATTGTTATTTTTTTAATTTGTGTAAGTACCTGCTTTGCTTGCTAGTTCAAGTTTTCTTAACATTATTTTCATGGTAGAGGTTTTTAAAATGTGCACAGTAAATTGATGGGTAAATATCCAATTCGTGAAACTTAAAAAAAGGTGTAAATTTGGAACTACATTGTACAGATTCAAGTCTTTTGCTATTTTATATTAAACATTATTTTGGACTGATGAAGTCTTTGAGCCCAAAACAATTCAATGACGTTTGGGTGGCATTCTGCGCTACTTGTGCTTCCCCTCCAACTCTTCAAGATGGTTTTTGTCTCATTTAAAAAATAATTAAATTACCATACAACAATAAATTGTTATTTAATTTTATTTCAACATTTATTTCAACACTCTGTGGTGATCTGCATATGCAGATTCACTTTTTGTAGCATGACATCAATATCAGAGACCTTAGGTATTCACTACATTTTCCTTTGCATTTCATTCATTTTCCCTTTTTGGTGTGCTATACCAAACTGTTAATGTGCTGAATTTGTATCTACTTCCATAGGATTTAAAAAGTTGTCACTGTTAGAGTCACATACAAAATGATCTCAATTATTTAAGAACAGTAACAAAAGAATAATATTTCTGCTAACAATATCGATTTATTACTATAATCAAACTTTCACGAACTTCTCTTGATTTTGTTTTAGGGGGGATGATTTCCAAACAGATTACCCAAACCTTGCTATGCTGTGTGCAACCTTCCCTAAAGTACCAGTGGTAGCTCTAACTGCCACAGCAAGCAAGAAAGATCTAGAGGTCATCAAGTAATCTCTTAATTTGAAGAACCCATTAGAGGTAATAGGCAATCCAAATCGCCCCAATGGCTTTTACAGAAAAGTTTTTCGTAAAGGGGATGATATGGAATTTTTTGAAAAGCTTTTGGAGCCCATAGCATGTGACCTCAAGGGAAAGAAAGTAAATTACCTGTCCACAATCATATACTTGCCCTTCCGCTGGTGTGGATTTGCATTTAAATACTTTAAAGAGCAACTTGGTGCTGAGCAGTACTACCCTTCAAGTGCTGAAGCAAAGCCAGAAAACAGGCTTATTTGCACAATACCATGCCCTTCAAACATTGGCAATTAAACAACAGATTCTGAAAGAACTGTCAACATCTGCATCCAAAGTAAGGGTAATATTTGCTACTGTTGCAATGGGAATGGGTTTTGATATCCTAGCCAAAAGACAAATTATTCATGTGGGACCACCTCGCACTGTGAGGGAACATTTACAAGAAACTGGGCTTGCAGGACGCGATGGGAAACAGTCTTTTGCAACACTATATTACAACAATAGAGACATTGCCAAGAATCATGAAGGACTTAGTGATGACATTCGCAAATTCTGCTGCCTAGAGGACAATTGCCTAAGAAGATTTCTCTCAAAAAGTCTTGATGCCATAGACACTAAGTCTATTGGTCATCTCTGCTGCAGCTACTGTGAGTCTGTATGTGACTGTGATGAATGTCTACTGAAGTCCTGTCGAGTCAATTGCCTTCCCTGAACATTAATTTTTGTATAGTCATCAAGTGACATTTTTCTTGCCATCTCTTAAGTAGTTGTATGACCAATTATATTTGCAGTCCAGGGGTGCGCTCAAGCAGTGCATAGTAGCCTGGGTGGCCAGAAAATATTGCATATACATGTACTTTTACTTCATAGTAACCATTTTCTGATGCACCTTACACCTTTACCCCAGGAGAGACTGGGCCTCCCTTCACAGTATCTTGGATGTAAATCATTAGGGGGACTGGGTCGAGCGGTCGAAGCGAAAGGACATGTTTTTCTAAGCTCCGTAACTCGAGGGGTTAAACGCGAAGAAAACTTCTTTATCCTAAACAATATGCCGGGAAAGGAAGAGCAAAGCGGGTCAAGACGAAAAAGAGACGTTTGCAAAAGTCCAAGCACTGATGGTTCTGGTAATTCTCCAGAAGCGAAACGACTAAATGAAAATCAAGGAAGCATGTCGGACTTACACAAGGACATGAATGAAGCAAGCGCCAAGCACGTACAAGATCCTGCATTTGCAGCTATATGGGAGGCACTAGTAAGAATCGAAGCAAACACCAACAGCCTAATAAGCGAGCAAAAAGCCCTACAGCGAAGCTACGAGGAGCTTCGTGAAAGTCTTGAATTCACACAAAGCAAGATGGAGGAAATGGCAAAGAACAACTCTACTTTGCAAGAACAAATGAAGTCGATGGCGAAGACCAACATAGCATTACAAAGAAGAATGACCCAATTGGAAACCGATTTAGAGAAAAAGAGCGAAGAAAATGCCAAGTTTGAAAAGAAATTAGGCGAAATCTTTATGCAACACGATGATTTGGAACAATACACGCGAAAATTCAATCTCGAAATACATGGAATCCCTGAAACAAACGACGAAGAGCCCGAAGATATTATCCTCGACTTGGCAAAACTAATGGAAATAGATTTAACATACGAGGATATCGACATAGCTCATCGCTTGAATAAAGGTCGCAAGTCACCGAAACCAATAATTGTCCGTTTCAGCAATTATTACAGCAAAGAGCAAATGTATCGAGGGCGCTGGAAACTTCGCAAGAAGAGTGGTTTAAGAGGTTTGGGGGTGGACCCCAAAAAAGTTTACATCAACGAGAACCTAACTGCTTATAGAGCTGGCCTATTCAAGAAAGTCCGCGATCGTAGACAGAGAGATTGGAAATTCTGGACAACCGACGGAAAGATCTTTGTCAAACCTGATCCCATTAATAATGTGATTGTCAAAATCCAAAGCGAAGAAGATTTAAACAAACTGTAGCTTAAACTGTGTCTTACAATTCGTAAAAACTCTAAATCCTGTACCTAAGTATTTATTTAACTAACGATTATTTTAAATTTCGCGTTTACCTCTCGGTGTTTATGGTTTGCTTCGAGAGATTGTTTTTGCGGTTGAATTGGTTAATCCCAGGAGAGGAGGTAAGGTTTTTTTTTTTTTCAGTGTTTTTTTTCGCTAATTAATCTGTGTTGTTTGTGTTTTTTGTTGCTGTCGTTTTTGTTTTCATAACTACCTTTTGTCAGGTGTCGAGTGTATTGCAGTATCAGTGTCAAGTCATTTTTGCATAGTTATTGTACTAAACATGTCATCTTTGAAAATTCTATCACTAAACGTAAGGGGGTTGCGTAATGCTGGGAAAAGGAAAGCAATTTTTTTCGTACTTGAAAAATCAAAAGGCTTCTATATTCTGCCTGCAAGAAACTTTCTCAAAGAAAGATGATGAACAGATATGGACCTCGGAATGGGGTGGGAAAATTATTTTTTCTCATGGCACAGAGCACGCCAGGGGTGTATGTCTTATGGTAAATCCAAATAGCTTTTTTCAAGTAGAAAGTGTAGAAATCGATCAAGAGGGCCGTTTCATAGTAGCCAAACTAGACGAAGATCTTTCAATAGTAAATATTTACGCACCAACAGATTATCGTCGACAACCAGCATTTATACGAATGCTTAGTCAACTCTTGATGTCAAAAACCAACTTATCAAAAGTTATAATAGCAGGTGATTGGAACACCGGATTAAGCAAATTGGATAAAAGTGGAGGATTGCCTTGGAAAGAGACTAATTACAGGAACGCACTTGTAAACCTCATGAAAGAATTAAACCTCACCGACATATACCGTGCAATTCATCCGAGCACTAGAACTTATACATACGAATCTAAAAGTCTGAGATTTAAATCAAGAATTGATTTTTTCCTCGTTTCAAAACAATTCGTCAATTATGTAATCAAAGCAGAAACTCGCACATCAATAGCACCAGATCATAAAGCAATATTCATCAGTTTGAAAATAGAAAACCACTTCACGCGGGGACCGGGAACTTGGAAATTTAATAATTTATTACTACAAGATGAAAACTTTTTGCAATTGATAAAAGACAGCTATCCTTTGATAGAAAATAAATACCAAGACGTCGAAAACAAACAACTCCTCTGGGAATTGATAAAAATGGAAATTAGGGCAGAAACAATAAGGTATTCAAAAACGAAAAGATTCAACATGAAAACCCGTGAAATCGCTATTCAACTTAAATTAGAAGAATTGGATCGAAAAATATGTAATGACACGAATTTAAATGGTGAGATCTTAACAGAATTTGAAGCGCTCAAAAGCGAGCTAAATGAAATCTATTCGACGAAAGGAAAAGAAGCGATGTTTAGATCGAAAGTAAAGTGGGTAGAGCAAGGAGAGAAGCCTACCAAGTATTTCTTTAATTTAGAAAAACGCAATTATGAGAAAAAAATTATAACACAGCTTAAAATAAGTGATGGAGTGATAATATCCGATATAAAACAAATAAACAAAGAAATCGAGGAGTACTACAAATCATTTCTAACCTCTAAAGTTCCACCAGAGGATCACGAAAACTTCAATGAATCGTTCAATTCTTTTGTTGAGGACTTGGAAAATCCAAAATTAACTGAAGATGAGCAGCAAGAACTAGAAAATGATCTCTCAAAAGAAGAGCTGCTAAACGCACTCAAGGGTTTTAAAGAAAATAAGACTCCAGGAGAAGATGGGTTCACTAAAGAGTTCTATGAAACTTTTTTTGACCTTGTAGCTGACCATCTTCTAGACTCCTATAATGAAGCATTTGAAGGAGGGAAAATGTCAATTTCTCAGAGACGTGGTATTATCTCACTAATACCAAAAGGCGAAAACTATCTGGTCGAATTAACAAATTGGCGTCCAATTACACTTCTAAATGTAGACTATAAAATACTGGCAAGAGCAATTGCGAAAAGAATTGAACTCAAATTACCCAAATTAATACACTCAGATCAAACTGGATTCGTTAAAGGAAGGTTTATCGGTCAGAATGTAAGATTGCTCAATGACATTATGGAATATACTGAACTAAACAAAATTCCAGGAATTATGGTACTGATAGATTTCGAGAAAGCATTTGATACGTTAGAGTGGCAATTCCTTCATAATACGCTAAAATATCTCAATTTTGGTCCAAACCTTAGGAACTGGATCTCAGTGATGTACTCGGATTTAGAAAGCGGAATAATAAATGCAGGTTACGTTACAAATTACTTCAAGATATCCCGAGGTGTCCGGCAAGGTTGTCCCTTGAGTCCCATTCTGTTTATACTATCCGCAGAATTACTAGCGCAAAAGATACGTCAGAGTAGCAAGGGTAAGGGGATAAAGCTCCCAAATAATGTAGAAGTAAAACTAAGCCAATTTGCTGATGATACGACCCTTATCTGTAAGGATATTGAATCACTAAAGGAAAATATCACAATTATTGACAAGTTTGCTGCAATCTCAGGTCTCAAATTGAACAAAAAGAAAACCAAAGCTATTTGGATTGGATCGCAGAAGAACAATGAAACTAAACCCTTAGCAATAGACATAACTAATGAACCGACTAAAACACTGGGAATCTATATTTCGTACAATCGTAACAAGAATAACGACCAAAACTTTTTCATCAAAATTCAAAAAATGGAAACAAAACTAAATGTTTGGCTATCTCGGGACCTCACCCTTATGGGACGAACCTTATTGGTAAAAGCATTAGGGATTTCTAAATTAGTATACTCGGCCTCAATGCTATGTGTTCCAGAAGAAGTCATTAAGCGAGTACAGGAAAAACTCTTCAGCTATCTTTGGCGAAACAAAAAGGACAAAATAAAGAGAACCGTGCTGTATCAAAGACCGTGTCAAGGAGGTCTAAACTTTCCACATGTTAGAACAACTATTAAGGCACTCCGATTAAGCTGGATAGGAAGGTTACTAAGTGAATCTAATGATGCTTGGAAAGCAATTCCCAATGCTTACTTCAATAAATATGGAGGATTACAGTTTCTCTTGAAATGCAACTACGACACAAAAAAATTAGACAACAATATTTCCCCCTTTTACTTGGAACTTCTAGATTACTTTAGTGAATTGCGAGACCAATATCGGGATAACTGCTTCAAAGGCGACTTAATTATATGGAACAATAAAGATATCACTATCGAAGGAAAATCTTTGTATTGGAAAACCTGGAATGAACATGGGGTAAATTTTGTACAAGATCTTCTACAGAATAATGGCAAATATCTATCTTACGAAGAATTTAAGATCAAATACAACATTGAAATCAATTTTATTTATTATTGCCAAATTCTCTCTGCAGTCCCTAGAAGTCTTAAATTCAAAGCTATGACTATAAAAGAACCTCCAGAAACAATCATAGAAGGATCGGATGTATACCAGCTTGCCGAAGGAAAAACTATCCGTTTGTCTAAAATGCGGTGCAAGGATTATTATTCACTCTTCCAAATAAAATGGGAAACACAGCCAACATCTGTTCAATCATGGTCCAAACACTATCCCCCCTTCGCCAACAAATGGAATAACTTATTTAAGAACATCTCAAAAATGTCGGCAGACAATAAATTAAGACAATTCTCTTTCAAATTACTTCATAGAATACTAGTAACCAAAAAGGAACTTAAAAGATACAAAATTAAACCGGATGATGAATGTTTTTTTTGTAAAAGCCCAGATTCCCTCGAACATACATTCCTGGCTTGCTCTATTGCCGTGGACTTTTACTACCAAATGATGTCATGGTTCAACAACGAACAGAAATCTCAAATTAATATGACCAAGCAGCAGATCCTTTTCAATGATTTCACACTCCCCATAGGATCACAACATCTACTGAAGTGGAAGTTTGGAATTTTCATAACACTAATGAAAAAGTATATTTCTGATTGCAAAATGATGGAAAAATTCCCACTTGGCAATCAATTCAAACAAAAATTAAATAATCAATGGAAAATCGAAGATAGCGGAAATTGAATAACTAGATCCTGATAACCAGCATCCAGCACTGCGTCACCCTATGAACAAATTTTATTTTAAAGCAAAAAGAAACCTGTGTTAAATTTATTTAAGTGAATAATAGTAATAATAATAGTATAATTATATAACAATAGAATAAACTTCTAGGGTACAGTACTAAGTAGATCAATATATGTGCTAGACCATTGCACACATAGAGTTTTACAGCTGGTATGGGAATTTCCAAGGTACATTTAGCAATAATTGTTTTTAGACTTGGCTAATTTATGTGACTAAATGGCTGTTACCTTCTGGCAATCACATTCTTTATCTGCTGCAGACACAACATGCTGACATGAAATCCATTAATTAATTAAAATGGTGTGCTTGCATGTTGATTTCATCTGTTGGCATTCTATGTAGTATTTAATTTTTAGAAACAATTTTAAGAACATCTTAAGAACATTTCCAGGCTGATTTTGCAGAAAACACCTGATATGTAATAACATGTTCTTCTATGCGGGTTTTTACTGTATCAGTATTGGTAAATCCAGTTTGTTTGTAGAATGACAGACGTGTTATAAATTGAAAGTTGTCTTGGTCTCTTACGGAAAGCTATCTTTTGCTGCTACTTTGTAAAAAAAAAGTACAGAAAATAGAATTTAAATTTTCTATCTATCCAATTTTCCGCATTCTTGTACTAGTTTCCTGGCAGCCTGAAATCTTAGTGACAGCCCATTGTTGTAAATAATCTTATTATATTAATTAAATCACTGGATATACATGACTTTGTATCCATAATAACATTAAACTTATCAACGTTTGAAGACATCACTTTAAATATGAAGCAATTTCTTCATATACATGTAAAAATGAATATATTTTAAAACCCTTCAAACAGTTTTTCCTTGCATTAAATTGATTGACACAATCCTTATCTATTATCTACTGTGTACAACCTCTTGTCTGGTGGGATGTTCCCATTCACTGTCCCTTAGAAAGACAAGCATACTCAAACACTTGTTAAGGGTGGAAAAAATCTTGGAAATTACATGACTTATGTCTTCTGGCAAAGGAAGTTCAAAGGTCATCTTATCTTGCATCAAGGGTGCATTGAGCATCAGATTTCTTGTGTTTTTTTTTTCAACCATTTGTCCAAATCAACTTGGTCAATAGTTGCCGGAGGGTCTGCCGAAATATCTTGGAAAGGGTCATGCTTGTGATTGGGAATGCTGTCAAATGGTTTTAGATCCCGAAGGTCATTCAGTACAATCCTCTCGTCTATCTCGAATGATTTGTGGCTGTGTGATGAGGAAGGGTTTGTTTTATGCACCTGATGGTCAAAGTTTTGGACAGTGTCTTTCACACCCAGCAGCTCTACTAGACCGATCAATTGCCTTGTCTGTCTTGTTAGGATCCATTGCTTTAATGACCTTTTTAATGTCTTTGTTACGGTTTTCTTGTAACAAATCAATCTTGATGTTTTTCCCAACACCTCCTTTTCAATTTGCTGTAGAGGCCCACATGCAGTGATGAGCTTGTGCTTCAGACAAGAAAACCATTTTGTATAACACTTATCAACATTTCGATGGCATAAGCATTAAATCCCGGTGATGACTTAAAATAGGGCAGTAATACTTTATGCAGAGTGGCAAGTGTCTCACTATTTCCCTCTCTTACAGCATCCTTGAAATCAAGGAGAATAAAAAAGTACTTCATGAGACATGAGGAGTAATTGTTAACAAAGTCTGCTTCCCAGGCATGATTGGCTATCCTCAGAAGTAGACGAGGACTCAACCTCATTCTCATGGTCCTCTTCTTCTGGAGAGGGGGGCCTGGGAATGAGGTTGAGTGCAGAAGAAGAAACTCGTCAATAAATTTATCCAATACTGAATTGTAATATACCCTTGCTTGTTGTTACCTGTCATCAAGATGTTAAATAATGGGGGCCTGTTGTTAGTTGGATTACCATCCTTGTTTGCCATGTTGAAGAACTTGACCAGGACCTCAATGGTAAAACACTTGCCTGCACTCATGAACAACTGTTCAAAGTCCTCGTAGTGTTCGATATCTTGTGTTACATTTCTGTGTTGCAGCTTTTCACTGAAAAAACGCAGGGTACCTATCTCTCTCCCCAAATTTTTGCAGAGCTTCTTGAAAACCAGCTTTAAAAAACACAAAGTATTGTTGAGCATGACACCCAGGAAACCTATTTTTTGAATTTTTTCTTCTCCTGAGAAAACCATCAAAATTTATAAGCTTCACCTGTATGCTGCTGTGCAATTGAAGTCCAGTGTTTAACAAACTGAGAAATATTATTTTTGACTATTACTAAGTTGGAAAGTGTGTCCAGCAGATAAAAAAGTTACTGGTGCTATCCTGTGATTACAATTACTGTACCTTAAGAAAACTCCTTTTAGCATGCCAATCCACCATCCTAAAAGGGTAAAGGTGATGTAGCCTATCCCTGGCAGTGTGGCATCCTGCTCTCAAGTCTTTTGCTCTGGCCAGACTCGCCCTTGTCAACTGGTCTCCAAAGCAAGGAATTTCAACATTCACAAAAGGATCATCTTCACTAGGGGCTGGTGGAAGATGAGAAGATGGCTGGTTTGGCCTGGATGGGGCTACAATATGGTGGACCAGGTGGAATATGATCTTCTTCAGCAGGATTGCAGCGACCAGCTTTGGCATAAATTTCATGGACCCCAGCCTCAAGCTGATCCAATACATCTAGCAGGTCTGAATATTTTTTTCTCGTCTTTCATGAGCACTGGTAGTGGCATGACAACAGACTGGGTTCTCATTTCGCTTAAGCGAATGATACACGGTTCAACATCGTTCAACTTTTGTTGATCAACAAATGTTGAACATTGTTGCGACTTGTTGAAACATTGTTGTAGTTGTTGAATACGCATTCAATTTTTGTTGATAAACAACTACACACATTTTGGCGCAAAGTTGAAATGGCGGACGAGGAAATGTTGCTGTCGTTTTGTGCTTCGAGCGTTGTCGCTGTTATTATGAAGCGTCGACAAAAAAGACGAAAAAAACGCAAAATTTGGACCCGAGAATGGTTAATGGGAGTCACGTTTGGCCTGTCTATTTTATTTACCAGACAGCATGGCAAACTATCACCTGAACTAGCAAGGATTTACTCACTTGTTGTTCCGAGTTTTGCTGCAATCTCTATCAGAGCTTTGTCTCTCATGTCACGATTTTTGTGATCCTTCGATCTTACATCGTACAGGCACTGAAAAGTCTCGCACAGAGTGATCAATTGACTGGTGTTATCAAAACTCCAGTCGAACTCTGCTGCTTCCAACTCTTCGGCCGCCATGTTGATATTTCCAGGAAATCATGTGACACCAAACTTGAAAACGATTGGTTGAAGCCGTTCAACAGGCGGCAACTTGTTGAACAGAATAGAGCCGTGCTCCATTTTCGTTCAACAAAGTTCAACAGCTTTCAACATGTTGAACGGCATATTTCAACATTCAACATCACATGATACACTGTTCAACATTTGTTGAACAGAGGCTGCAACGTTTGTTGCTCAACAAATGTTGAACCGTGTATCATTCGCATTTGTGTGTTTCTGGAAGAGATTCGATCAAATACCATGCTCGTAGCTACAGCATGCACTCTTCTGTTTTGTTTGTCAGATTGCATGTCGTGGGCCTTAACATCCCAGTCAATATTGTCCAATACCAAGACAAATGTTTTGCCCTCCTTTAACAGCTGCACTGCATGATCCAAGAAGTGCTTCCCAATTTCTTCCTGGACTTTGTAGTTCATTGACTTTTAAGAGGCAAACACCATACTTGTGTAACCGGTCAATAAGGTGGAAAGGAATTCAAAGAAGCAAATTCCAAGTCAGAAAAAACAATTAACAGGGATGGATTCAGAAATACCCAAGAGGAAGGCCAGGGCACTTCAATAGCTCTATGCTAGATACTTTTCATTATTCTGAGACCAAATGCCATAATTTCCTCTAGCAAAGCATCTTGAAAACCAGCAACTCCATTCTGATTTGCATACCTGTTACTTTCCAGGCAGAGACTATGTATTACATTCTGATCAGTGAAGAGGTTGAAGTGTTCGCTTCTGGAATTAGTAGCATAGGCTTCTTTTGATGGCCCTGTATCTCCAAGAAAATGTTTCTCTCCATTTTGCCACAAAAATTTCTCCAAACAAAGTTATAACCTGGAGCTGCAGCTGGTCTTGCTGGAGCTGCTGGTGGCCCTGCTTGAACTGCTACTGGCCTTCTTCTTGAAGTTGAAGAAACTGGCTGTACATGCACAACCATGTGTGTATCACTTTCACTCACAAATTAAGGTTAACATCCGAGGCTGACGCACCTGATTCATCCTGAAAATAAAACATGGACTTGACCCTTTTTCCTAGGAAAATGTTGATGTTAACATTGGATGAATTAATTTTACGGGAGCAGCTACTGGCCTTGCTTGAACTGCTACTGGCCTTCTTCTTGAAGTTGAAGAAACTGGCTGTACATGCACAACCATGTGTGTATCACTTTCACTCAAAAATTAAGGTTAACATCCGAGGCTGAAGCACCTGATTCATCCTGAAAATAAAACATGGACTTGACCCTTTTTCCTAGGAAAATGTTGATGTTAACATTGGATAAATTAATTTTACAGTGATAATTTATATCGACAAGGAATAATTTTAGAAAAAAATTGTTCCAAGTCTTCGGACTGCACCCCCCATGTTGCCTTTTCATTGCGGGAGCTTAAGCAGCCAGCGGAATGAAATATGACGTCAGATCGTGATGACAAAGTGAAGGGCTTACGCATCGCTTGTTTCTGCCTGTGAAGTTCAGCAAGCCGAAGTTACTACATTGAGCTAGTCTAGTTCCAGTCACTTCGAAATGTCTGACGACGAAACGTCTTCGAATTCATCTCAATCAAGTCTTTCAATTGGCGATGAAAATGTGCCAGAAAATGTGATTCGACCGTACCAGTTCGAACCAGAGTTTTCTTCCAGCAAAGAAGGTGTGGAAGAAGAAAGACAATTTTTAGATCGGGAGGATCAACATGAGAACGAAAATGATCGTACCAGAAATCTGGACTGGTAAGGGTTTCAAGATATATTTTCTAAACAATGCAATTTAACTGTTTGTGGAGGCAAACCATAAATTAAACAGCGTTTAATGTTTTGGAGATGCTGTGAAGATCAAACTCTCACGCACTCAAGAATTGTAAACAAACACAATAAAAACATAATAAATACTAGTAATTTCAATATGAAAGTGAGTGCTGGCGAAGGGGTGTAAAGTTGTGGTGATTTAATGGCACATCAGTGAGTAGGTTCTAGTCGGGCGAGTTGTAAAAATTAGTACGCAAGGATTGGTTTTTTAAAATTGGTCATGGCAGGCTGGGGTGGGGGGGGGGGGGTTGAATATTTTTGTAATAATGTAATAGAACCAAAGCCTTGTTGAGGTGATAAGAAAAAAGAAAGAAATAAAAGGGCTGAGAAAAAGGGGATTGAAAATTCACCCATTTCACCTCCCCTGGATCCGCGCCTGCATTGGGTATTAAATTTAAGAAAAAACGTTTCTTTTCTCTGGGACTAATGGGTGGGCAGAGTGGTTGGAAATAATGTTGGTAATAGGAAAATAAGGGAGCTTTTTGCAAAAGGTTCTTGTATTTTTTTTATTACCTTGATGAAAAAAAAAACTATCCCTTGAAATATACATAAGCATATATAAAACTGTTGTTAATTTCTTTGTAGAAGTTGTTTCTTCTCAATGGCATTTACAAGTGTAACTATAACCAATTTTGTAATTTGGAGAATGAATTATATCAACTTCAACTATAACTTGAACTATAACTGTAATTGTAACTATTAACTGTAAATGTAATTTATAACTATAACTGTAACTTAGAACATCTTTAACTTTAGATTTCTTTAACTTGAACAATGAATCCTTCGTAAAATCGATAGTAAAGCAGGATTGGAATTTTCCTACTTAAATGAAAATATAATTAACCAATACCAATAGTAATTTTTTGTTTAGATATGAACTTCAGAATGAAACATAAATTTAGCTAGGTGAATAAAACAATGGAAATAAAAATTAATTTACTAAAACTATTATGTAAAAATAGTTTTTCAGATTCAAAGAAACTGCTCCAGTGTTACTTAGTTTTCATATTTAATTTATATGAAGTAACTTGTTGTCCGCCAGATTAAAGGTAATGTTCAAATCATTCATCTCGAGAAGAATGTCAGTTAAGGCATCTTCTGTGAGGGCAGCATCCACTTTTTTCCCACATGCATCAAGCAGTTTTGCTAGTTGCTGGTGAAAAACAGACAGGTAAAACTTGTTGTTGGTGGTGGTTTCTTTGACAAAAAGTTTCACAAACCAGTGTTTGCTGTCTGGAGTGATTCGCTGTTTGAGTTTGCATGAGCCGCACTTTAGTAATTTGCCGGTTGGTTCTGTGGCTTTTCCGCAGGCACTACAGGTATAGTAACATGAAACTGTTTTAGTGCCAATGATGGATATGGTGGCATCCTTGGTGGTCATTTCCATCACTGTGGGTTCTGCTTCGGCAAGTGGTTCTGTGAAGGCATCGGTTTCTTGAAAACTGAAGCCTTCTTTGGCCGTATTGGCATAGACTTCGCCGGAAAAATTGTTTTTTTTCACTCTCAGATTGTTAAATATGTATGTTTTGTCAATGTCAACGCAGTCAGCCCACTCCTGCCAGAAGACAGCTGTAATTGAGCCTGTAGGATCTACAAGTGTGGCTGATGATTTGTTCAAACTGCCCGATTGCACTTTCACCATTTTTGATCCAGAGATAGATTTGACAGTTGCTTTTAAATTCACTAACTGTTGAGGACTGGTCTTCTTTAAGGTATCAATTGTCACCATGTGTGTTTCAAGGGATGTAATTCGTTGGAATGGTAGTGGGTCTGCAGATGGTGTGATAGCTGTGTTGTTCTTTATTACAATGTTGTTGAACTTGTCATTGTATTCAAACTTCTTAATTTTTATTGGTGATTTGTTGTTCATTGCATTTCGAAGGGGTCCAATCTTCTCTGGTGAAAAGCAAATTGCCTTTACCATTTTGCTTTGTGTCTGTAACTGACAGGTTATGTATCTTGATAATCCAGAGTTTACTAGTTGTGTGACTCCATGTACATAACAGGAAAGTTCTCCACCTAGGATTAACAAAAGGAATAGTTCGATGACAGAACCATTTTATGAAGTTTGACTTTCTGCAAAAATGCAAATCTAAGGCTTAGATGTTTAGACACATTTGTAGGTGTGGGAAGGCAATATGTAAAAAATTATATTTTCAAACTGGCATGGAGTTTACTGTCCTGTGGGCTTTGCATTTTTTTTGAAAGTATGACACCATCTTTACAGTAGAATAATATGTTAAAGTAAGTTGAAGACAGGAAAGAGTTTGAACTCACTTTGTGGTATATCCTTTGACTCTGTGATATCTATTGAAAATGAAAAGTATGAAATTATATCTAACACTAAAAAACATGGAATAAACACAGAAAAAAGTTAAGAAGAAGAAGTAATATTTGTGAGTGTGGGGAAGGCGGCAGAAATCATATGGTTCATAAGGGTTTTTGTCTTGGGCAGAACAGTAACAGAGGCAAATGTGCAGTTCCCGAAAATACCTTTTAATTAGTCTCTTGAAAGAACAGGTTGTAAATTTCAGGGGGGTGGGGTACTTGTAGTTTACGTGAATTAGGACAAAGCTTACCTTGTGGTGTATTTTCTGGTCTGCTGGTGTCTAAAAACAGCAAAGTATTGTTTTTGATTGATGTCAATAAAAAATACATTTACATTATGTTAGTTAATATTTTGCTGTTTGGAATGCTTTTATGTTTATGTTGTTGATTTTGAAAATAATTTGTATAACTATATATACATGTATGTGATGAATAATTTTATTAATGTTTTTTTTTTTCGGGTAATTCCTTTCTGTATGCTATATTCATCAGTAAATTGAAAGTATGAACCCAATTTGTAGCACATAACATTTATATCGCAAATGAAATAAATTTAAACCTTTTTTCATTCACCTTTGTCCATAATAATTACTTGAGAGGATCTGAAAAATGGATTAAATAATAATTGTAAGTGTTAGGTTTGCCAGTACATTCACGGTAGTACATGTACATATCTATCTGGAATATTCTCTTAGATTCAGTAACAATCTACACATTGTTTTAATGTAAATTGAATGGTTAACAGCTTTAAGCTATGAAGAGTAGTATTTACAAGTTTGTTGTGACAAAAAGTGAAGCCTTTTTTCTTCTTCAAGTCTGTATTTTAAATTTTGTGATGATTTTATACTTTGTAGCCTTTCATATGTCATTGGCTGTATTAGGCATGATGACAATGATTTAACTCGACTTAATGCAACATATGAAATGCCAGGTGATTTTTCTGTCTTTCCAATGTCAATAACTGCTTTTGGAAGTGTAAGGCCTTGACTTTTGTGGATTGTCAAAGCCCAAGCAAGTTTAAGGGGTAATTGCTGCCGTTCATGACAAGTTTCAGACATTTGTAATGTCACAGTTACTGGACATATTGGAACACAATTTGGTTGACCATCAATAATTGACGGTCCTTGATATTCATCAAATTGAACTATTACAGCAATGGGTAAACTTGGTGGTTGCATAGTTTTTTGATAGATGAAGTTAATAATTGTCCCCGTAGCACCATTGCACAAGCCCACATTTGGCCATAAATTCATAGTCAACATAACTTTTGCATTTTTAGCCAAAAATAGTATTGGTTGCAAACCATTCATATCTTCAGGACTTAGGTTTTTGGCATAAGTTGATGAATGGCGTGCTTCAATATAAGCTATGGGATTTCCAAGGGTTTGAAGTTGTTCATAGTTGTAATCTGCAACATCCTTATTTGCATAGAACAATCTAGTTGCTTTCTCAAATAGTTCTTTGTCATTTGAAGACCTAACTTTATCAGGAGAACGTTGAAGAAGTAATTTCCAATCGTCCAATGATGAATCACCAGTGCGAAGTCTAGACAGTAAATCTCTGAATTCTTTTTGTTGAGATGATTCGCCTTGTACTCTCTGATTGACAGTTAGTTTTACAACTTTGTCAAAAAACATATAAGCATTGAAACCTTGTTCAGCAATTTCATTTGAAGGGTGATTATGGTATAATGGCTTGTCACCAACTGGGGGTAGTTGAGCTGGATCACCAATTAAAAGAAGGGATTTCCCACCAAATAGTTTGTCATGGAAGCCAGTGGCTTGTCGACATCGCTTGTCTATCCACCCAAATGTTGTTTGACCAAGCATTGAAAATTCATCAATTATTATGTACTCAATGTCAGAAAGGTTACTTTGTAATCTGAGTAAACCTTGTCCTGTGAGATCTTTAGCCAATTTTGAGCCAATTGGGAGTTTTAACAGAGAATGAATGGTTATTCCTCTGATGTTGAATGATGCTTTTCCGGTCGTTCCAGTTATTACACATTTTCTCTGTAGGTGATTTCTCAAAGCATTAATAAGATAGCTTTTACCTGTGCCTGCTACACCAATAACTATAAGGCATAAAGGTTCCCTTAAAGGAGAATCTTCAAAGTGTTTAATTACAATGTTGTATGCAAGTCTTTGCATGTCTGAAAAACTGTCAATGTCAATGAAATTATACTCTTCATTAGAATTGTTACTATATTGCTCTTTTTTGGTTTTAATCCATGTTGCCATTTCACCAATTTGTTGTTCAGAGTAATGCTGTATGTCTAAATGCCAATCAATATTGTTGTCTGAAGTTTCTTTAGTTTCAAATGGTTTATTGAGATTTGATAGTACCATCCATTCCTCTAGCTCATTTTCTGGCTGTTCATCAGGTTCATTATTTAGTTCTTGATTACTGTGAATCGCACTTTGAAGGTTATCAATCCAATTTGGAACATGACATTTTGCATAATCTGTGTTCAAAAATTCATGCCAAGCATCTTTGTAAACTTTGTCAGATTCTTGTTGTCCATTCCAAGCATTTGTTATATTTTTTTTCCATGGTTTAAATCTGAGAAGTTGATACTTGCAATACAGGGGATAGTGGCATCCTTTTGGATTGGGAGAATATGTTGGAAATATTCTTGGTACCACATTTTCAGATTGTTTGTCCAATTTGTTATTCATAATTTTATATTTAGTTGCAAAGTCCTGAAAATTCAAGTTTAAAGTTTCTGGTAAATTATCATATTGTTCCCTGTTAGCATATGCATCAAGAAGGGAATTTTCTGTGCAAATACCACTTTCTTGGTCTTTTGGGTTCACTTTTAATTTTCTTGAACCAGTAAGATTTACTGGGATTACATTGAAGGATGAACTGTGAAGCTTTAGTGAAAACAAATGATGCATTACTTCTTGAGAAGCATAATCTCTTTCTCCGAGAGTCTTCATGGTTATTTTACGCATTGCCTTTTGAGGATCAGTATTTGCATCTACATTTTGCATTACAGAACTGAATGCCTTTTTCACAACCACAGATGTTGGTTCACATTTTGCAGCATATTTTGTAAGATATTCAACACAAGCATAGTGATCAATGACAACTTGAATATCACAATTAGCCCTCCAACCTTGCAGTTGCAAACGTTGATGACTGTTTAATCTTGGGTCATTTCTTTTTGTTATAATTTTAGCTTTGTATTTCACCTGATTATCTTTGCAGTTTATTTCTTCAAATTCAAGAGTAGTTAGGGACTTGAGTTCAAATGGAAAATGAAATCTACATTTCAATTCTGATTCGTCACTTTTCTTTCGGAGACAATAGTAAGTATTACATTTAGTATGACGCTGAACTGTATTAAAGAGATCAACGTAATCTGAATCCTGGTCATATTTAGAAATATCCTCATGGCGTCTCTTACATGGGTGAACTTCAGGTCTGATCCATATTTCTTCATCTGGTGGGGTAGGATTAACTGTTGACAATAACCAGTCAACATACTGACAAACTGTCTTAGCAGCTTGTTTTCCATTTTTAATATCTTCATCATAATGTGATGTATCTGACAAATTAGAGTACTCCTTTATATGCCTTTCTGCTAAAAATCCTTTGAGAGCAACTTCAGTTAATGTACACAATCCTGGGTCATTTTGAAGTTTTGCAGTACCATGACAGTGAATGCTGCCCCTATGTTGATACTCATATCTATACCAGTGCCACTGGGCACCAAGAGTATCATACAGCCAGTGTTTAATAAATCCTTCTAATCTTTGTGTAAAGAACCAGTCCACAATGTGAGGATTGTTTATAACATTTTGCCGTTTTTCTTGATTTGAAATATCATCTGAATATTTTCCTAGTAAGTCATGTAATTCAGGCCAATGCATATCAGCTGATGAGAAGGTGAAGAAGAAAGTAGGAACCCCTTTGCTAGTCACAATTGCTTTAAGCTCTTCTCTTACTTTATACCAGTAGGCATTTGTCCCTGGTATATTTGCAACATAACGAGACACTTTTGATATAAATATGTTTGAAGTATCATTTTGAGCCATATCCCTTAATTCATCAATTGTGAGATGAGCTTCACCAGGATTTTGTTTGAGAAATATTCCACTTTGTTGCAAAAGTCGTCTCCTTTGGATCATATCGAAAGCCCAGTATGCGAATCTTGGGTGTCTTGCAAATCTAGAAACCCACTGGCCATTATTATTTTTTTCTGCAAATCGTATAAGATGTTTTACTCTTTCAAGTATAGAAACTTCTCTTAATAAAGATGGATCTAAAGGATCACCCTTTCCATCTGGAAATAGTGTTGGAAAAGCCATGGTAGCTAAATATAGTGTGTGATATTCATTGAGTGGCTGATCACTTATTGTAGGCCAATCAATAACGTTCTCCTGTCCAAAAATAACTTTCCTTATAGCCTCTATCTGTTGTTCCTTTTGTTGTCCAAGAGGCAAAAAACTGTTTTTTTCTGTTTTTTGGTTATAAACTTGGTCCTCTTCTGGTAACAAGGTTTCACTATCTGGTACTATTTCATCATTTGTATAAATGGTCAAAATATCTGTGGGAACACCATTTTCAGGTAAGGAGTTCAAAGCATCTCAATTAACTTTTAAACCTTGATAGTGTGGATTGTTATTTATAAGCCACAAAAGAGCTGCATGTACTTTTGGCCTTCTAACTGTCACATTTTTCATAGTGTTCTGTTTACCCCTCATTTGAACAATTATTATTGGCAAATCTTTTGGAAATCTAGGCAAAATAGAAGCCAATTCTTTAACTGCTTGAGGTAAATTAATGCAGTGTCCAGAATAACCTCTTTGGCCGCCTGGCTTTATGTAAACTCTCATAATAGGCATTGCACGTGCAATTAACATTTCCTCAGTTTGTGTCAGTTCCTGAAGTTCAGGTGGCACTTTGGAAGGAATCATATGATTTTCACAAGAAAATTTTTTGGGCAAAGTTTTATCTCTTGAACATCTCAAACAGATATATTTGTTTGAATTTTTGGGAGTGGATTTTAATGCCCATCGTTCTTGACAAATTGTGCACTGTATCATAGCAAATTTTATTGATTTGTGAAATTTTGTTACATTTTGCTTTGCCCAAGCTTGTTCATGAAGACATCCATGCATGCTGTCAAATTTTGACAGGTACATGGACTGTGTTTTGTTTGAATTACTTTTGTTTTTGCACGTTGGTTTACTTCTTTGCATAGAATTGGAGGCAGTACTGTTTTCCAAATTACTCTGTGGTACTGTAGATTGCTCATTATGCTGAATTTTGTTGTCTTTCTCCTTATCAGTATCAACATGTTCTTTTTCATTGTTACTTTCCCTAAGACCAAACTGGCTACATGCAGTATCTTTTTCAACATTGGTATGTTCTGTGTTCTTTGCTACCTTACTTCTTACAAACTCAATTTGTTCTTGACAATCTACATCAAGGGATCGCTTTTTTGTTATCAATATATCTTTTTCACTCCTGGCTAGATGTGTTCTTTTATATTCTTGGGCTTTTTGTAACCTAGTAGTTTTAGCATATGTTGTCTCTAGTGATCTACGTTTTGCAACATAAAGTCTGTTTCTATACTGACGGCTTCGAATATTAGCTTGATCCAGAGATGTTGTAGATACATAATGCAGATTGCAAAGGTAACCAATAATTATATGATTTGGTTGCTCTTCCTCAGATAGAGGAGTAATAATAATAGATTCGGAATTAACTTCTGAAGAAACAATGTGTATTACACAGTTTAGTGTATTGGCCACTGCTTGTATAATTAAATTGTCACACCAAGTTCCTATGGTAGACATCCTACTTATGTAAGTATCCCAGGTTTCACCTGTTACACTGTGAATAAACATTTCTGCATGATCTCTTAAGTACCTTATTCCAGCCATTCGAATTTGAAAATGTAACCCTGCATCACCATGAATTTTGATGAGAAACATTTAAAAAACCAATCTCCTTGTCCACCTACATCAACTGGTTTCAACCCAATTGTTGCCAGGCGCTCTGTTAGTCGCAATATTGAAGAATTTAATGCAACATTTGTATTTGATATTGAAAGGCAATTCTGGTCCATGCCACCTTGCAAATAAGTTGACTGAGAGCTATAAATGTTTGAACCTGAATTACTTGATATTGACTTGTACACAGAACTTGTGTGAAAGGTCAACGAGTCGTTTGATTTCAGAGTGAAACAATCATCCGATTTCACAGATGCATTATTCGCTTCAAAGAGCGATCGACATGTTTTCAATTCTTTTGCCTCAACGGACATACTGAGTGACAAAGAGCACGACTCAACGGTCGAATTATCAGCCACAAACTGCACAGATTTTGAATTATTGGCCTCCACGGGCGAAGAACTCGCGTGAAAGTACAAAGAGTCCTTCGATTTCACACTTGAGTGATTCGCTTCAGCGAACGATGCGCACTTTGAATCGCTTACTGCAAGCTTACTATTATTTCCCACATTCTTCCGAAACCACCAAGCTGACCTTGATGAATATTTTCACAAGCAAATGAAGACATCTAGCGAATCAAAACACTGAGAAATACTTACCTACTTGTTTTATAGCAAAGATCGATCTTCCAGCTCCTCTGTGCATATTAGATTCCTCTGTGCGTAAGATTCCTCTGTGGGTAAAACACAATTCATCATTAATACGTTCTTGACTTTGATGAATGTTTTCACAAGGAAATGAAGACATCTAGCGAATCAAAACATTGAGAAATACTTACCTACTTGTTTTATAGGAAAGATCGATCGAAAACGCCTCCAGCTCCTCTGTCCAAAACGCCTCGAGCTCCTCTCTGCGTAAGATTTATCTGTGCGTAAGACACAATTCATCATTAATACGTTCTTGACTTTGGTGAATGTTTTCACAAGCAAATGAAGATATCTAGCGAATCAAAACATTGAGAAATACTTACCTACTTGTTTTATAGCAAAGATCGATCGAAAACGCCTCCAGCTCCTCTGTGCAAAACGCCTCGAGCTCCTCTGTGCGTTTAAAGATTCCTCTGTGCGTAAGATTTATCTGTGCGTAAGACATAATTCATCATTAATACGTCCTTGACCTGGATGAATATTTTCACAAGAAAATGAAGACATCTAGCGAATCAAAACATTGAGTAATACTTACCTACTTATTTTATAGCAAAGATCGATAGTGAAAATGCCTGGAGCTCCTCTGTGCGTAAGATTCCTCTGTGCGTAAGAACGTGGTTCTCATTTCTCAAGTGCAGAACGAGGTGTGCCCGGATAATATGTCAGCCACGTGATTTGCGCATGATTGTCATTTCAACTATCCCGGATAATGCTCTACTGCGCAGGCTTCGAGTCTGACATCCAACAAAATTTTGGATTTTTTCCGTATCGACCAGAATAGTATGCTGCCTCGCTAACGCTCGCCAGCAAAAATCACTCTTGTATGTTTTTGTTTGTTTTATTCATAGCTATTGTGATCTTACAAAAATTTAGAGAGGCAATATCTACTGCTGTGCAATATTTTAGATGCTACTCATCCAGTATAAAATCACCCTTCAGGAGTAAAGTCGATTGTACCAAGATTCTGTAAATATATTGAATCCCTGTTCTTGTAACAAAAGCTAGCGGCAAATGTACCAGATTGCAATTGTCACTACCGCGAATACTTAGCTAGTACCAATTTCACCAGTTCTTTTTACTTTGAACCGGTCATTTCGTCTGACATAGAGTTAGAAATCTCGCTTCTACAATCTAAAAAGGCTTATGGGCTATATTCATGTCCTATTCGCGTTTTGAAATGTGCAAAGAACGTACTTTCACCTCCCTTAGCCGAGCTTATCAACCTCTCTGTTCAAACTGGAAAGTATCCTTCCAAGTTAAAACACGCAAAAATTATCCTGGTATACGAAGGCGACGATGAGACCGACCCTAGCAACTACCGTCCTATTTCGTTACTTTCCATCTTTAACAAGATTTTTGAAAAAAAAAAAATTATGTACAACCGATTAAAATCATACATCGAAGATAATGGACTTTTATATAAAGCCCAGTATGGCTTTAGAGAGACATTTTCCACTCAGCATGCAATTTTGGACATTGTGAGTATGATACAAACAAATATGGACAAAAAAATGTTTACATGTGGCATTTTTCTGGACTTTAAGAAAGCGTTCGATACGGTCAATCACATTATTTTACTTGATAAATTGCACCATTATGGGATTAGAGGTATTGTACATGAGTGGTTTACGTCGTACTTAGCTAATCGAACACAAACAACACACATTGACAATGACCATATTTCATCCAAGAAGAACTCGATAAATGGAGTTCCACAAGGGTCTGTTCTAGGTCCTTTACTTTTCCTGATTTATATCAACGACATTTATCTGTGTAGCAATAAACTTGGCTTTTATCTATTTGCTGATGACACAAACCTATTATATGCTGACAAGGACCTGAATACCCTGGAAACCGTTGTTAATAATAGCTAAATAGTGTCTGTAACTGGCTTAATGCTAATAAACTAACCATTAATGCAAAGAAATCAAACTTTGTCATCTTTAGGCCAGCACAAAAAAGAATTAATCGTCAGCCGTGTATCAGAATTCCGGATAAGAAAAATAATGGATTCACGCTTCTTGAATGCAAAGATTATGTACAATTTTTAGGAGTACTGATTGACAAAAACCTAACCTGGAGGCCTCATATTGATCATATCGCCTCAAAGATTAGCAAAATAATAGGTATAATTGCCAGGCTGAGGCACCATGTACCTTTAAATACCCTTCTTCAAATTTACCGTTCGCTGATATTTCCCTACACGCTCTATGGTATACTTGCTTGGGGTCAGGCTTCTCAGTGTGAATTAAAAAAGATTCTCACTCTACAAAAGCGCGCACTCCGCCTAATTTTCTTTGCCAGTAATAGATCCCATGCCATCCCTCTTTTTGTTGCTTCCAACATCTTACCTGTTAATATGCTCTACATTGAAACGGTCTCCACCATAATGCATGATGTTTCTACTCATTGTACACCTAAAAATATTCGTGAACTTTTTATACATGCATCTGACGTTCATGCATATAATACGCGTTTCTCGGGTGCAGATAATCTTTTTGTACAGAAATCTAGATTGAATATGAAACTTAAGTCATTTCCTGCGTTCGGTACGAGATTGTGGAACTGTGTACACCCAGGTTGGCGTAAGCTCACGAAAAGAGCATTTAAAAGAAAAATTCATAACTTGCTTCTAACTGTACTTTAGATTGAGGACTATGTTGATGCCCATTCTGTAATATTGAATTTAAACACAAGTAATTATTAAACTCTATAGCTATCAATTTCGCATGTAGTCGTATTTTTTACTTTACACATTTTAATTTGCTTTACCCTTGTACTGTTATTGTACATGTATCTATTTAGTAACTGTATCTATTCACTTTTTGCACAGTAAATATATATTTTAAATAGTACAACCCGCCTAGATTAGCTCTGCTATAAGCGGGTGTGTAATCCTTTAAACTATAGACTCAAATAATAATAATAAATGGTTATGGTTAAATGGTTATAACAACATAACATACTCCATGATTTGTAGAACCGCATCAAGATTATGAAACATAATTTTTAAGCTAACATACTCCCATCGTTACCTCCAAAACGAAACAAATAACTATGTTTGGTTTGGTTTGTTTTAGTAGCAGCGAACTGAGCAGTGTTTGAGCATGCAAATGTATCTGGTTCTTGTTGGGAAATCAGAGACATGTTTTCTATCGCAATGAGAATTTAATATGAGATTCTGCAATCCTTCTAGGAAAGAACAGGTTTGCAGACACCTGTTAATCTACAAAGAAAGTATTGTGATCACTGCACAATCAACTCAGTTGAAGATTCATTTTTTATTTCATTGCGTGTCATAGATGACCTAAGAAATTCCCTTTCTGATAAAAGCAGTGAACGAATTTGTCTATTCATGAATTTTAGTTATCATGAAACTATCCTTTTAGATAATGCTGATCCAAATATATGTGACCTTCCACGGGAAAATGTACACTAACGCTTTTCCCTTAAACGGGCAAAAACTAACGGCTAACAAACGGTTTTTTTTTTTTTTTTTTAAATAATTAAGCAATTTTATTTACAACTCGAAACACTTACACTACTTACAGAACGAATATTATACTTACACATACATGCTACTTACATTACATTACTTTACTTACACTACTCAACATCTCTCTACTTATTACAACACTTCAGTGATTGGTATAATCACTAGTAATCTCTAGTACTTATTTTTACTTTTTGTTTCCTAGTACGACAATACAATCTAGTTATTTCTTTTCCGAACACCATTACATTGTTTACTAAAACCTATTTATGATAAATTTAATATGTGACCTTTAGATCTCGACTGTTACAAAAACAAAAAGAAGAAAAGAGACTGGTTATATGAACAAAGAACAGATACTGTCCTGAAAAGCTATATATATGCATCACCAACTAACCACATGTTTACGTTGGACTACTTATCAGGAGTGAACCACTGGGCGATACTCAGTGAATATTTTAAAGATTATAGACATGGGATGAGGAGAAACATTTACCTGGAGTGATTCTTGTTAATGAATATTTTCAAGGTTATTATTTAACGAGTAATTTGTCGATAAACTCGTGAATGGAGATGGTTTTGCTATTTGTTTTGTTTGCATATATGTATTGGCGCATAGCTAAGGTGGTGTAGTTAAATTTCTTTTTTATTCGTGCATCACAAGTGCTAGAAAAGATGCCAAACAAGACTTCCTCGGTGGTTGGGAGGATCTGACATAGGTTTGTTTGGTTGAACCATTGAATGACCTTTTGTTCAAAGGTCTTAGTGAACGGGCATTCAATAAATGTGTGCTCGATGGAGTCTTTATCTCCACAGTACAGACATTTGTTGTCAGGCTTGATTCCAAATCTGAACAGTTCTTTGTTTGTTACTATAATTCTATGGATGAGTTTAAATTGAAACTCTTTGAGCTTAGTTTCCTTGCAGATGTTTTTCAAAGACTCGAAAATCTTGCCCCAAGTATCGCTATTTATTGATAGATTTTGGCTCCAGCGTAGAGGGCCCGTATGGTCCTCGTTGTGAGTTTTTGCATTAAGCAGTTTATAAAAATCTCTTGACTTGGCCTTACCTAGATTAATTTGTACAGTTTCGCCCAGAGGGAAGATGTTATCATTGCTGGTGAAAAAAGGTTTGTTGAAGCCGTCGGTCTGTTTGGCAATGGAACGAAGGTGCTTCGGGATGGCGCTTATCACTTGATAATATTGGAGAAAATTAGTTTGGCATGAGTATTTGAGTGAGAATTCCTGGAATGTCAAGAAGTTGCCGCTTTCAGTAAGTAGGTCTTTAATTGAAATAATTCCCTTTTTAAACCATTTACTAAAAAAAATCAGTTTGCCGCCCACAAGTATTTCTTTGTTGTTGAACAAAACTATATCTTGTTTTTGGTAGTAATTATAAAGAGTTTTTAATTCATTAAAACTATCAAGAATTCTTTTGTAAAAGGTCGGAAGGTCGTTGAAAAAAAACGCATCACAGTTGCATCTTAAAAGAAAGTTCAGTCCTCCCATTTTCTTGAGAAAGTGGTTAGGTATGGTGCGCCAATTCCTTTTGTCAGAGGCCAGGATTCTAGGGATCCATGCTAGCTTTAAAGCCTTGAACATTATGTTGGGATCAGTCACACGGATTCCGCCCCTATTTGGTTCTTGATAAAGACCAGATCTTTTTATTTTATCTTTTTTATTTGGCCACAGAAATTTAAAAGATTTAGTTTTCACTGTCTCCGCAATTCCCTGAGGAACCACTAGGTTTGAAGCAGAATAGACAAGTTGCGATAATCCCAGGGTTTTTAGTATCATAGCTCTTCCGAATATTGTCAAGTCTCTTGCAAACGGTTAACAATCGCTTTTTCAAAACGTTCAAACGGTTTGGTAAACGCTTTTAACGGGTGAGCGAAAATTTCTTATACCTGGCACGAAATTGGATAGGAAATTTCGGTGGAGTTTTTTTTATGCTCGACTATCTCGACTGCCTTCCACATATATCAACTTTGGTTCTTTTCTAGTAGGTATGTAAGTACTTCGGGGGAAAATGTTTTTGCATGTTTGAGAAGTTTATACAGTATATTGTTTAACAATTAGCATCCAATAGAGCTTACTTTAATCTTCTCACGTGTACGGCACTATATTGAGATTCCACTCTACTGCAACTGTAGTATACGGCAACACCATTATACAGCTTTTTTGGACTGCTCTCACCTACACTAAACTTTTCCGTACTCTACTATAACAGCTCAACCTGCAAGCTACCAATATAACTATACTCAATAGTCACAACTGAACTAATCTTTACCCCACGAAGACAACTACATTCTACGATTACAACTCGACTCGTATCTACTGTACTCTACCCCACCAACACAACTACACTCTACGATTACAACTCAACTCAAGTCATATCGACTGTACTCTACTCCACCAAGAGAGCAGCACTCTATTATTTAAAACTCCACTCACCTTATTCCACTCAATGAAAACAACTATACCCTAGTTAACCTCTATCACCACTAGACTCTACCATTACAACTTACTTCACAGCTACTCCACTGCACTCGAGCAATACAACTACACCCTACCATTAGGACCCAGCTCACCTCGACTCCACTCTACCCCAGCAACACAACTAGACTCTACAACTACAATGCAACTCACCTCAATTCTACTCGACTCCACCATGAAAACTATACTCTACCATTACAACTCAACGCACCTCGACTCCACTCTACCCCAGCAACACAACTAGACTCTACAACTACAACGCAACTCACCTCAAGTCTACTCGACTCCATCATGAAAACTATACTCTACCATTACAACTCAACGCACCTCGACTCCACTCTACTCTACCTCAGCCATACAACAAGACTGTACAATTACAACGCAACTCACCTCAAGTCTACTCTACTCCACCATCCCAACTATACTCTACCATTACAACTCAACGCACCTTTACTCCACTCTACTCGACCTCAGCAACACAACTACACTGTACCATTACAACGCAACTCACCTCGACTCTACTCGACTCCATCATGATAACTATACTTTACCACTACAACTCAACTCACCTCGCCTCGACTCCACTCGACTTAAACAACACAACTAGACTGTACCATTACAACGCAACTCACCTCGACTCGACTCGACTCCATCACGATAACTATACTCTACAATTACAACTCAACTCACCTCGACTCCACTCTACTCGACTTCAGCAACACAACTAGACTGTACCATTACAACGCAACTCACCTCGACTCGACTCGACTCCACCCGACTCCACCAACAACGTAACTACATGCTCTACCTTCACGACTTAACCCACTTGAGCCCAATAAACCATAAACCCCAAATGTATTCCTTTCATTTTGAATTTTGTTGTAACAATTTTCAACAGGCGCTGTATCTTCGTTGAAGAGCAATTGTGATTATCATCTTGGTACCCTAAACTGAAAATTGGTCAGGAGCCTTAGATTACGCAGTCATCAGTCAGGACCTTACTGTATCTTCAGCTTGTCAATCAATATCTACTATTCTGCATGCACTCTTGTAACTTACCGTACTTTGTAAAGTAAACGCCTCCTAAGTTTAATTAAAAAAATTGTCAGTATTTACCCCTTTTTTTTTTCGAGGCAGTCTTTTAAGCGCGAAAATACTTTTTATATATATTTATTACAAACTGGATCATCGTACAATGCAATTCCAGCGTTTTGATTGGCTTAGCGGCCATGGTATATTATACCATACCCGAGAAATAGCGTCCATTAAATTGCCTTCTAGTTGCTGTAGTAAAGCGAAATCTGAAAGATCTAGCAATATTTGTTTATGATTTTAGTAAAACAATTATTCCACTCGCGCTTGTTGGATATGAGTTGATTATAGCCAAGTCGGCCTTAAGCGCCTCGCAGGCTATCTATCACCTCATATCCAATGCGCGCTCGTGGAATAATTGTTAAATATCACACTTTTTGTTAATTTCTTACATTTGAATAAAGTATGCTTTTTGTTGAATCTCTTCTAGTTCTTTCGCTGTCATAGCCGGGTTTCTATCCCTTAAAAGCAGTGTTTCTATTCCTTTTTCTTTTGCAATTTTAATTTGCAACATATTTGTAACCAGGTCATTTTACAAGATGCTGCTCCTCTTAAATACATTGTATCTCTTTCAATTTTGGTATAGTAGTAATTACTAACTCCCTTTTTTTTTTTTTTTTTTTTGGGGGGGGGGGGGAGTGGGGGGGGTCCTAAAACTGTTAACTTCCCAGCTTGGAGTATGTAGCCTTCAAGTTGCAAATTGCACTACAAATCCCTATCAGACTGCAGCATTTTTGTGGTCTAATTGTCTTTTTGATATCCTGATTTCAATAGTTTGAAACTTAACTTAGAATTCGATTGATTCAATTCAATTCGCTTTTCTTTCTTGTAAGAACAGACCCTTTACAGACCCAATTGAAATTCCATGTCGGCAATTGTTTATTATTTCATTGCGCACGTTTTTCGCTTCATTATCGCGCGCACATGGGCGCGTTAACGTACAAAAAGTAAGAGGTTTCCGTCAAATTCCTTGTTTGCTAAGAACAGTCTTAAGAAAGTATTTTTTCGAGAATAAAAAAGGTTGTCGAACTTTATTTTTAGGTTAAGATAGTTTCTAACTGGGTGTATTTTTGGTCAAGGCCTGGACTTTAAGCTATGTACTGAATTGTCCGGAAAAGTCAAATACTCCTGCAACCTAACACTTTGTTGGGTATATTTTTGTACAAATTGCACTCCTATTCAGGTGTAATCAAGCACAATCTACCTATATTTTTCTTCAATTTTCATATCATTAGTGTTAATGACACCAAGTTTCAAAAAGACTACAATTACTTGCAAGACGCTGGCCAATTCACGAGAGACATTTTACCTTTTTTTTTTCTGGAAGAGTCCCAAAAAGTATTTTCAAAGTTCAAGATAGAGAAGCCGCAATACAGCACAAACACGCTCTTTATTTTTTCTTCCAATGCCTTGCATAAAGAGGCATTAAAAGGCAATCGCCAAATTAAACTTTAGAACTGTTTAATAGCAAATCGATTGTAGCAAATTACAGAGACCATTTGTTTGAAATAAGTTTATTTCTTTCAAATATATCGTCGTTGTATCCGAAAAACGTGTATCAATGCACTACTAGTACCAGTACTTATTTAGTATATTTCACGCTCAATTTCAAATTTAAAGCAATTACGCTTAGGAGAGTCCTAATTAGGGCAAAACACTATATAGCACACGCGATATACAGCAATTGTTCATCATCACCCTCTGTTGGAAAGAAAAATTATACCATCAAGTATATGCCTAATTAATCGCATTTAACCCCAGCGTAATGTTCTTCACAGAATAATCCCTGAGGACAGACACAACTTTGCCACAACTTTCTTATAACTTTTCTACTACAACAATAGGCAAAGTTTTATATTTTATTAGAAAGACAATATGCTACGTAATTTGGTGTTCAGTCACTTGCAAAAAGAGCCTTATGTGGACTGCGCATGACGTTACATTAGCGTACTTCACAATTTCTCAGTTATTATATTTGTGAACTGGTTTAACCTTCCAAGGAACGTGGCAAGTGAACTAATAGAATATCTCGTGAATATTGTACCAAAGACACCAGTTTTATAAATAAAAGTGAAGATTAACTAAACAAGTGAGCTTTGCAGTCATCTGCTAATTCCCCGAAGATAGCCTTCACGAATACTCTTTAAAATCGAGCAAAAACGTTACAACTTAAGGAGGCTCGAAAGGGTATTTTTGTTGATTTAGTGTTTGCTAAACGATGAAAGAGTATAAAGAAGGATACTTATTGGTGTAGACAAACTATATGTCTCCTTGGAACTCTATTGTTGTACTATATTTTAAAGGTGCTTATGACGTCATATCAGTTACCATGGCAACACCCCAGGTCCACAAAAAGGCCCTCTAAATGTCAGTTTTTGTAAAATATCTGAAAAACTAATTCGGTGACCTACCTTTTTTATTTCTTTGTTGAAAAGCTCCCTAAATTATTTACCTTTTCAGGCATTATGAAAAAAATTTATCTAGTGGAATTTAATAGATCTTAAAAAAACGCGCTTTATGGCTTGCAGAAAATTCTACTAGATAAATTTCCCGGAAACTTTTATATTTGAAGTGCCATCCTGAATGACGCGTGCATGCAAAAAATCAAGATAGGTCACCGAGCAAACTTTCGAGCTAAATACAAATGTTTTCCGCAGGTTTTATTTCCGGTTCGCGCGATTTTACGCATCGTTAACCTCCGGTGTACTGATTTTAATACTGATTCAGCTGAGGCGTGCATCTTAGTTATGGCGTGTTTAGATTGCGCGCGCGTGCACCTAAAAACCCTTTCGAACCTCCTTAAGGAGGCTCGAGAGGGTTGTTAGCTCCACGCCCGCGCACAATCTACACACGCCATAACTAATGTTCTTTGCGTCAGCTGAATCAGTATTAAAATCAGCACACCCGAAGTTAATGCTGTGTAAAATCGCGCCAACCGGAAATAAAATCTGCTGTTTTTAGCTCGAAAGTTTGCTCTGTGACCTATCTTGATATTTTGCATACACGCACCATTCATGATGGCATTACATCATTAAAAAGTAGCCCGTTCCATTGAAATAATGAATGACAAGATAATACAAACATGTCCAATTTAATCCTTTTATTTTTTTTCTCTTTTTTTTCTAAATTTTCTTCAGTCCACGTTCTTCCTGAAAAGAAATTTTTGCATTAGTTATATTTTGTGTACATTTTAGCAATACAGTTTGTTATATTTGCATCAATTTCTACTTACAACTCCACTTCCATTTCCTCTTCACTTCTGTAAAGAAATGCGGTTTGGCGTCAGTTCTACTTTGCGTTCATTAGAGCACAGTGTTCACTAGCAATACAGTTTGTTACATTTGCATCAATTTCTACTTACACATCAACTTCCATTTCTTCTTCAATTCTGTAAAGAAATGCGGTTTGGCGTCAGTTCTACTTTGCGTTCATTAGAGCACAGTGTTCACTAGCAATACAGTTTGTTACATTTGCATCAATTTCTACTTACACATCAACTTCCATTTCCTCGTCAATTCTGTAAAGAAATGCGGTTTGGCGTAAGTTCTATTTTGCGTTCATTAGAGCACAGTGATCACTAGCAATACAGTTTGTTACATTTGCATCAATTTCTACTTACACATCAACTTCCATTTCTTCTTCAATTCTGTAAAGAAATGCGGTTTGGCGTCAGTTCTACTTTGCGTTCATTAGAGCACAGTGTTCACTAGCAATACAGTTTGTTACATTTGCATCAATTTCTACTTACACATCAACTTCCATTTCCTCGTCAATTCTGTAAAGAAATGCGGTTTGGCGTAAGTTCTATTTTGCGTTCATTAGAGCACAGTGATCACTAGCAATACAGTTTGTTACATTTGCATCAATTTCTACTTACACATCAACTTCCATTTCTTCTTCAATTCTGTAAAGAAATGCGGTTTGGCGTCAGTTCTACTTTGCGTTCATTAGAGCACAGTGTTCACTAGCAATACAGTTTGTTACATTTGCATCAATTTCTACTTACAAAGACACTTCCATTTCCTTGTCAATTCTGTAAAGAAATGCGGTTTGGCGTCAGTTCTATTTTGCGTTCATTAGAGCACAGTGTTCACTAGCAATACAGTTTGTTACATTTGTATCAATATCTACTACTTGTTAGGCGGGGTAATGTTTGGACGATGATTGAAGAGATGTTGTTTGTGTTTCCCATTGAACTTGGAAGAGTGAGTAAAAATCCTTGCACGGCATTTTAAACAACCGGACGGTTTTTCCTGTTGTTACGTTTGTACGAAATATAGATCCCCATAGTTTTCGTTGGTTCATTGGTTATGTCTATTGTTAAGGGTCTAGTTTTATTCTTCTTCTGCGATCTAATCCATATAGCTTTGGTCTTCTTTTTCTTCTATTTGCTAATAATCATGTTATTTTCCTTTAGTGATTCAATATCCTTACAGATAAGGGTCGTATCATCAGCAAATTGGCTTAACTTTACTTTTACATTATTTGTGAGTCTTATCCCCTTATATTGGTTAATTCTACCAGAGACTCTTAAGTGCGTTTAACAGTTCTTCTTATGAGAGATCATTTCCTAGTTATTGCTGCTCATTTTCAGTTAAGTTTTATTTGTGTTTTTTTTTTTTATTGAAGTGGTTTATTTTCGTCAAAGACAACCGATTCCCACGCTAGTGATAACAGAAATGGTTCAAAAGGAACTGAACGATTCATTAAGGTTTTCGTGATCCTCTGGTTGAATTTTGGAGGTTAGCAATGATTTGTAGTAATACTCGATTGCGTTATTTATTTGTTTTATATCGGATATTATACTTCCGTCAGTTATCTTTTGCGTTGTTATAATTGTTGTCTCATAATTGCGTTTTTCTAAATTGAAGGAATACTTGTTAGCCTTCTATCCTTGCTCTACCCACTTTACTTTGGACCTAGACTACTCTTCGTTCCCCTTCGTTGACTTGATTACCTCCCATTGGGGAGGTAACAATAAAGTATGTATGTGGGTATCTTTAAAACCATTTTTGGCTCAAGGTATTTTACTCTAATAAAATAATATCGTAGTGTTAATTAACAATGCAACACACCTTCGAAGATTTAACATAATTTGAAACACTCGCAAACAATTTGAAACAACACTGCCGAAATCTAATCCAAGTGATTTTCGTTAAAGTCGCATTTGTAATTATTCTTTATATTTCTCTATTTATCGTACGGGGTTCTGCAACGAAACGTTATCTACTTTTCCCGCCAACTGATACTGGTATACCACCCAAAACAAAAGAAAGTCCTGGCAAGTGCGCACAAGGATAAGTTTACACATTCATTTGGGTTTGTATTTAGTATTGGTAAGTGTTCTCAGGTGCCTAGTTATGGGCTCCTGGTGTTGTCTCTTTTCACCATAGTAGAATTTTGTTATTCACCTACAATTCTGGAAACTTCAACTTGCGATTACTTAGGGTTAGCAAAGCCCCAAAACATTTGCTTTAAAATGCACCTACATAAGTCCGGCGTGACTCATGCAACTTGAAGGTTTCGATAGCTCCAAAAACCCTTATCATCAACATTAGCTTATACCACCACGGTGGTCCGCCGTACAATGCGAAAAAAGTTCTGCTTTTCTTTACCACATAGCTAACCATGGCAATTTTTAGCGAGCTTGAAGTGATTGAAATGGTTTTTTTGTCATTTACACCTTAGTTCTTTTGAATTAACTAAAAGCTGTTTAGCGATTAACTTTCATGGAAGTCATTAACAATGGGGCAAACTTAAATCTCAAGAATCGTCAAAGACAACCGATTCCCACGCTATTGATAACAGAAATGGTTCACCTTTTGACAACCTCTGGCCACTTCGTCCCAATTGTCCTAAATTACGGGAAAAGAGTAATGGTTTCGAATCTGCATTTGAAGTAATACCTTACCTTAGGTTTCTATCTTCCACATTCTCCTCAGATTTTGTAGACCGAATTGAAATTTTCTCAGCTTTGATTTACAAGTCTATTTACGGAATCCCTCGATTGACATCTATCAATGTTATCTCTCATTAACCATTAACACTGCTATTCAAAGTCAGCTGCCCGTGCACAGTTATATCTCTGAAAATAAATTTTCTTCATTCCTCCAAAAGAAGTTGACAGTACATAGACAATGCCAAGAGCAACCAACCATTCCTAACCAAAAGAAATTCGAGTAAATGCCACTCATTCAAAAGTAAAAGGTTTGACCAACTTCGCTTCAAGCCTAGCTGTTCACATGCATGTACAACTTTTCTTAGAAATGCAATTGTAGGCAACACTGGCTGGCTGCTCTCAACTTCGAGACGTGGCAGTTCTTCGTTATTAGATCAGATAAAGATGAAACACACGTTCCTTTTTCTTATTTTTCTTTGCTTTGTATTGTGAACGTTGTCATCCATGTGGAAAAGGCCATGTACGAACCTATTACACTAAAATTTGTTATGGAATGTCCTCATCACTAAAATTCTGCTTAAATGAAAACATTAACTCTACAGTTATCGCCCATTGTGTACTGTATTAGCCTGCAAAGTATACTCTCATCACATTGTTCATAGACCAATCGTATTTTCTTAACATAACTCATCTAGTTCATATCCTTACATCAAAAAAAACTGGCCCGACACAGAATGATGATGTACAAACCTTTTTGGAATTATTGTAGTCCAACCTTCAAAACCTGCAGAATCCACAATAGGACCTTTATCAGAGAGTCTTCATGGAATACAATGAAGGATATGAATTTTAAATGGAGATTGTCAAACTGCTACTAGGAATCAAAAGCAGAAATGGATGTGATATATTCTTTCCGATTAGGACACTACAGAAGCACTTACCTCGCTATATTCGAGCTTGACTGAGGCGCCGAACGCCGCGTGCAGATTTAATACCCCGATCTTTCCCACGAGAAATCCGTCAATTTGTAGATTACAGTGCATGGCCCCTCCCACAATTGCTTCGAAGAAGTTTCTCATTTAAGACTACCCTGAACCTGAAATTCAGAGAGTTAATTCACTTTTCGTCTCTCCATTGGGCACTTACAACTTAAAGCACAAGGTTATTAAATCAACCATGAATCGTACGTTACTGATGATTTCCGAAACCAGTGGCATAGCTAGCCTTTACCGTGAATAATCTGAGATTACAGTTTTTTGTCTGCTGTTATTTCCATGGAACTCATCTCCAATGCATATAGCATCCTTCAGAGGCAATCTTTCCGAAAACGTTACTAATTACACTACATTAAAAAAAATTAATAATTGTATAAAATTTAAAAACAATCTATCTTACGGCTTAAAATTCTCAAAAGTAGCAGTTTCGTCTAAAGACCTTGTCAGTTGAAACTGACGAGGTGCTATGTAAACTTCTTGTTTACATAGCACTTTATCAGATAGGTTTTCAGACCACAAAGGAAGACTGCATAACTGACAGTTTCATGTTTCCAGCTATTTAGTATCTCACGTGACATGTCGGGTGATTTGCATTCCATCGCAGTGCCGTCTTCACCAAATCTACGGAATGGTAAACCCGGGTGGTAAACTCACGGCAACTGTACCTTTTTGGGGTCTCAATTGAAGACATATAGGTAAGTTTTGATACCACTGAGTCCAAATCACAACCATAGGGGTTAGCGTGTAATTTTAGCATCCATTAGCCTTTGCCTTGTACGTTGCCTACAATTGTCTACGCGAAGCTTCCCTTCTGTCCTTGTTAGTTTTAGCGCACACATCGCAGATACATTAATTTAACATTGCCTTTCCAACTTATTCACTCTTACTTTTTGTGAATACAGTTTACTCAATCAAGTTAGCTAGTTATTTTAGTATGTGTCGTACGCTGCGTGGTTTGTGTCAAGAATGTCAGCATTAACAGTTCTTCGTCTGTCATAGATTATGAACCTTCTGTTTAAATTAATTTGCGCTTTTGTTATTAGTACTTCAATCCATTCCCCAACCCTATCGACGACTGCATCTGTGGTTTGTTTTATAGCGCTCTAAGGCTCCCAGGTAAAGTGCGTTGCAAGAATTTGACAGGAAGAATTTCGTGAATTTGTAAGGCCGCTCCTATCCAGTTTGAATTCATCCTGGTCCAAACGTTACAATATCACTCTTATATCACTTTTGCTCCCATCTTCGCTGATTACTCTTTGTTCCTGATTTGTTATGTGATGTGTTTTGACGAATATTTCTTTAATTTATAGTGACTGCAATGGAAAGGACATTAATGAGCGATTTTTTACTGAAGCCGAGTTGATCGAAACTCGGTTGGGTGCTAACGATGAAGCCTTGATTATATTGCTGTACATGCATTCAACCTAGCTAGCGCTTGAGAAATTGTTACCTCAACTAAAGAGACATTATTTCTGCTCACAGGTTGTTTCAAGAAATACAAGGAGGACAAGGCAGATTCCTGATCAGTTAAGGAACAAAGTAAGTAACTCCTTTCTTTGTCCACATTCTGCTGTGACTCTGAAATATTACTCCTTTACAATCGTTTTAGATCGGAAATCCTACAGGCCTACTTCGGACATTCCTTCTAGCATGGAGAAAAAGCTAACCATCGCGAACCTGTTGTAATTGCAGGCCGCAATTCACACTGTTATTACGAAATGTTGCTGCGTTTCGTTATAACAGAGAGAAGAATTCAAATATCATTCGGATTTATTATAATTACAAAAACCTTGCTTGTATTCTCTTCAATAAACGCACAGGCAGTCAGGCTCTTATTAATTTCTGAAATTCGTCCGAACACTAAGAATGTAGCCGAAGAGGCGATAGCGTATTGAAGGAATAGTCAGTGTATTTATTCCAATAGAAATTTTCTTTTCCTATCGTGTTGTTTCATTTCTTGAATTATTAACGCGTAGTGACTGGGTTAATTGAGCCTCCCAGCAAATATGTCATTTGGCTAGTGCTTGATTTGAATGCTCAAAATTTCTTATTTCAATGGAGTACACTATTATGAGTACACTATTACATTGCCTGAATGTGTGATGGCGTCTTTAAAAAAATTGACGGAATAGATATTTTTCGATTAGTGGCAAATAAATAAAATAGTTTAGTTAACGTTTTCTTGACTGATTGGCTATCGACCTGCTTTGCAATTAGATTCCCATTTTCTCTTATATCATTTGGCCCTTTCAAGTCAGACACACTCTGATTACTCCCTCGAACTTTTGTAGAGCTTTTTTGTGACCTTTCCTTTTCTTTTGTTTTCATAGTGTTGTACAAAGTATTCCCACTCAAATCGCAGAATGCAGGTTGTAGGTGTGGAGAGCTTTCAAGCCAATTCACTCCAATTCAGCATTGTAGAATGCAAGGGTAAGCGAATTGAAAAGTAAGTGTTACCATGAGGCATTTTGATCTATCTACAGGTGTTAACTAAGAAGTTTTATTTCTCAGGGACCTTGCTTCATTTTTTGAACATACACATTTCAAACTTCATTTATACCATTGTGTAATTCTAGAAAATATCCCAGCCTCCCCCATGAAGGTAATTTTTATTCCAAGAACCTCCACCACCTAAATGTACATATGGTACCAATTGAGAGAGAACCTCCCTCCCCTAAGAAAATTCCAATTCCTTCTGTGGGGAGAGTATGGATATTTTCTAGTTATTTTACTCTGTGCGACAGATTCTGGGAATGTATTGCTCACTAGAAATTTAATGATATGCAATAATTGATTATCATTTGTAATGCCAGCAAACCACCGACATACATTTGTTCTCAAGAGTGAAGATAACTTTAGCAAAACTCCCCCCCCCCTAAAAATAAAAGACTTTTTACCCCCTTTGCTCTCCATGCGTCTGAAAATTTAGTTCATTCTACATCAATTTGGGGCTTTTCATGCACAGTATACAAAGCACAACAACTATGAAGAGTTTTGGTTTCGAGTATACGAAGTACAGAAGTAAACTACTGTCATGATGACTGCAAGCCTGTGTGAAATGCATATACATCTTAGACACTGTTTGACCATTGTTTTGACGGAAGAGATGGATTTAGACACTCTTAATTTTGCCATTTTGTCTTGTAATCTACACTGCAACACAAGAAATCAAATAAGGAAAGACATTGTTTTTTTGATACTGTCGAACAGATCAATATTGTTTATTGAAGCAAAACAATTACTGAGGAAAACTTAACCCGCATGTGGCATTGACATTGCTAAACGACCAATTCTGGAAACATTGTTTACATTTCTATAGGTGTGAAATTATTATTAAACAACAGTAATCATATTTTACTGACTTTGCCTGATATATTTGACAATTGTTTACCGAAGTGTAGGTAAAGTGTGGCCACTTTTCTCTGACTCTTTTTTGAGTAATTGTCTTAGTATATACCACATAATCTGAATAATTATTGGCCCAAGGATTAAATTTAATTTGAGCAATATAATGACAAAAGCCATGTTAATTTTGTTCTGCTGCTCGCTGGTGAACAGTACACTTGGCCAAGCACCCCCTGAGTTAGGCAATAAGTGAAAGCAAGAAAATATGGATTCACTTGTGTGGTATAGACTAAAAATCCATATGCCAGTATAAAATAGTTTTCGGTGCAAAATGTCAGGATTCATAGGCAGGAAAAGCTTGCTAAATGAGAATTTAGAGATCGGTTACATAGCACCATCTTCCCATATAGTAAAAATGAAATAGAAGAGTATGTTGGACCAGACTTGCATTTGTTTGTTTAGATAAGTCGCATTTACAGTCAATGAACAATTTCAGTTACCAGGGTAAAATCAGCGTAAGTAAATTGCTTTTAGTTCACATTAGTGAGGTGTTCGAGCAAAGGCTGACAAAAAAGGATTTATTCCCAGTTACATCAGTGCTGCAACAGTACAAAATTGCTAGTCTGAACCTGTCACATGCAGTACACTTAAAACAATATATGAAACACAATCTATTAACAGTGAAAATTGGGTGACATATTATCATGACGTGGTAGTTAGGAAGGCAGTAATCTTTCAATTGCGTGTTTCTTGCTTATTCTGTGCAGGTTTGCTACCTGAGGGAAGAAATAGTCTACTTTTGTTGCTTAAAATACTGCGATGTCACAGTGCTTCTACCCACCCAGATCTTGTGAGAGGTATAGATTTCTGTTCTGCTGAAAACATTCTGCTAAAACATTCCTCATTTCTTCATCCTAATTAAATGTCACAGCAGGGGTAAGATTTTCAAATCTACCCTTTCCCTTTTACATGATAGTAAATGTCAATTTCTAAATTTGAAATTGAGAAAGGAAAAGGACACAACAACCACAGAGTTCCTTGTAAGTAATTGTTATATTTGTGTTTGGAAAACACCATGAACTGTCAAATACATTTCGAGAAAAGCAGACTCTTGTCTCGCTTGGGTTTATCACTACGGTGCCAAAAGGTTCGGTTTGGAAGTTAACTTTGAGAATGTTGCTACTGATTTAAATTTCATACAAAATCTATCTCATACATTTTTATGAGAAACTTTGACCCTACCTTATCAGGCCAAGCAATTGTCTGTCTCAGTTTGTCTATTCCACCACATTGCACTCCGGTCTTGTCGGTTGATAAAGTTATTAAAACCATCTAGTGCATAAAGGGAAAAGAATAACTCATATTTACGTACCATTACGAGGGTCACCTAGATACAGGAACCCTCTATGTAGTTTTGCAATACAACATCTCTGTCATTGCTCATAAGGTATATTGGACTTTCCAATGTATTTTCGGGTTGCGAATACGTGTCAGTACCTTTAGAATAGGGCTCCCGACCTGTAACCGAGTCCCCAAGGAATTGCTTTTGCAAATATCGTGTCTTTCGCCCCTTTTCTAACCAAACGGTGTCGACATTTTCTAAACTCATCTTCCAAAAAGGTAATCGAAACGATTACCGATTACGATACTGTTTTAAAGTTGTCATATGGTATGCACTCTTTGAAAGAACTACCGTGAATAACACAGCGTTAAATCGTTAAAAAAAAGAAAGACAACTAAACCCAGTAATTTTTTTAGTTAATATTCTCTTCATTCATTCATGAAGTGAATTGACACATTTCGAATAATTACTAACGGCCTCCCTCTGCAATCTTGGATCCCTATACAGTTAAGAACTGAAAATAACGACAGCAGAAGCATGTTTCGTAGACTTGTTAGATACATTGAACTACCTTTTGCAGCTGTTATATCCTTCGAGAAAGCTATGCTTCCGTAACATCTACTGTGTTACACTTCGTAAGTCCGGCTAGGTTTTTCGGCCTCACATTCACACAAGATACCTAGAGCCCAGGTTCCAGCCTAGTGCATAAGTGGTAATTGTGTCTTCAGACTAGTAGTGAAAAAAGGGAGGCCTTGTTAAATTTTATCTCAGAGTGGCACGTTTCGAGTGTGGCCCGTATAATTTACACATTTAGCTTTCTGCTTCAAGCTATAGCCTCGGGTAATTGCATGTAAATATTACTGTTATTAATTAAAAATAAAACTGAAAACCTATTATTCCACTTTACAGGGAGATGCTAAAGATTGCCCAGTGTGTCCGCCACAAGCCAGCTATATATACGACAGAAAAAACATGTTGAATAAAATTTTTTTTGAAGTAAAATAACTTTCGTATCTGACTTGTTAAATAATAAGGTAGCAGGAAATTGCAACAAAAGCTGTAGGGCAATGCCCGTGGAGCGAACTTTTAAGTGGGGGGGGGGGGAAGGCGAACCCGCTAGCGTGAGCCTACTAGGGGGTCCGGGGGCATTCTCCCCCGGGAAAACTTGAATTAGTATTCTTCAGAAATGGCTAGAAATGCATGCAAAAAACGCTAACATTAACTTAATTTGTAATTTTTTTCAGTGAAAAACAAAAAAAAAAACGTATTACAACCTATTATTTCAACAAAATATTCTGAAATAGATGTATTGGCTACCTTCTAAGCTGAAGCCCCCCCAGTCTCACCCTCTCCGCGGTGCCTGTAGGGAACCCCTCACCTAACATTAATTTCGTTTAAATTCCCCCCCCCCCCGTTGGGAAAATTAACGTCAGCAGAGGAAGAAAACACTTTTGAAAAGTCTACATCTTTCACGAATCACAATGCCTACTGTACAGGTGTATTCCGCTTCATTGTAAAGCACATAGAGTCAGATGGAACCTCTTATATTGAATCGACTAGAAGTACTTCTCTAAAACTGCCTATAGATTCTATAGTCCCTGGAGCAAATGTGAGAAACTTTTGTATTCATCCTCGCACAAAGTATACTGTCTTTTTTTTTATCTATTAATCACACACCATAACTTTGATTTCAATAGTGCGCACAAGGCGAATATATAGGAAGGACACTGTCATTATGAAAATCGTATCCTTGATTCCGTGCGCGTGGTAATTGACTTCAAGACGTTTGTTGCATATTGGTTGGTGACATGTCGGAAGTGACGAAGTAAAATGACAATAGGAGTAGCAAATGATTCGCCAATGACAATCAACCTCTGCGATCTATGGTATAAAATTGGCACACAATGTTCTCGCTAATTCATTTTGAGTTATCTACAACCAAGTTGACCAAGGGCAGGATTATAGCGGAGCTCCGGCGGCCCGAAGGGCCGCCACGCGGAGCCCCATAACCATATAGGAAAAAGAAACCCATGTATGGATTTTCTCATGGTTAATCATGGACAGCGGTATTGCTCGTGGGCGCGTACGCACGACGGCGACGACAACGGTGGAGTCGCGCAAGATGGCGGCCATAAGGGGATCATAAGGGGACGTCTAAACCAAAAGGAGGCTTAATTTTTCGCGGGCTTTCTGGAGCTCAACGCGGCTACACAATATGCTAGGTCAGCTAAAGGAGTAACGTTTGTCGTGTTTACGTGGAAACAGTGGAACAGTGGAAGCAGTTTTTTTGTGTGTATCAGGTTTTGTGATTATTAACTCATTTCCGACATCGCGGTGGAATTTTTCGTGGGAAAAATATACAGCAAATATCGAAAAAACCTTTTTTTCACTCCAAAATCATCTCAAAACATAACAAATTTACATTCGTTTGAATTGTTATTCAATGACCTTTTCAGGGCTATTTTTGCCGTCAAAATAAACATATGACCCGATTACGAAAAAACCCGGAAATTTCGCTATGCAAAGAATTTTGTCCAAAAATACGACTTCAAAGCGATATATCTCGTTCGCGTTAACACCTAGCACACATCGATAAAGACAAAATTTGTTCCTTAACAATTCAGCTACATCACGTTAAAATTTCAGCGAAATCGAACGAAACCAAACTTAATTAGATTTATCTTTTGGCACATCGCCCACCGCTTGCCTAGCCAAAGGAAGAGATAGTTGCCCGTAGCAACGGCAAAACATGACTGTAAGAGCAAGCAGCGTTTTGGTAAAAAAAACGCTGAATTATTGTCCGAGAGCTGAAAGTTGGATGGGCAAGTCTTTTTCGAACTAATCTCAAGTGATTTAGACGAAAAAATGACCTCGGCGGGCTACAAACGATCAAAAAAACACTTTGTAATTCAAGCCGTAATTTATTCAAAAACGTGGCGTGTTGGATTTGCACACACACAACTAAAATACAGCTGAATACAGCTTACCCTTGCCTGAAAAGCCAGCAACTGGTCCCAAATTACTTTCTTTATCCTTAGGAATGTCCTGACTTCCATCTCCGAAAGATTTAGACCGAATTTTTGGGCAAAAAAACATTTCGCCGACGACAACCGACATCGCCGTGGTTTGCATACTAATGAGCGCACTTGACAAAACTCTCCCGAGGGGGGGATATGTATCAGGTTTTGTGATTATTAAACACAAAACAGAAGGCCAAACAATATGCAGAAAACCTTGCAGCAAAGTTACAAAACTGAACTCAAAATTCAACCTTATCCTAATCGGGCTACAGGAGCTCCGCTTTTAGGTTGACCTAAATCTATATATTAGACAATGGCAAGCAATGCTCAAATGTCACTACTTAGCCGTCAAAGTGGAATGGTTTGTTGTTGACTGTGCTATTTAACTAACCAAATGAAAGTAGGTCTTACATAAGATGCAATTATTCCTTTGCAGTTGGTAATACGAGACGAGCAGTTGTTCGACTTTGTTGAAGAGCTGGCAAATTACTTGGAGGGGATACTAGTCCAAATTGATGCGGTGAGAAGCTTTAGTACCAAACAACTATTTTCCTCACACGTGGTATAACACTGCTAAGCATTTGAAATTGCATTTTCCTTGTTTTCTCCCACTACAGGAAAGGCCGAACATGGATCACGTCCTGAGATGGTGTGGTTTACTAATGAAGAACTGATTTGAAATTATTGATTTTTTCATGTCAATTGTAATAGACCAACCATTATATGTAAGTTGGATCTTTCTCTTTCTTTCCTTTAAACAGGGAACATATTTTGTCACACGCAAAAGACTTCCTCTCACAAACCGAAGATAGCGGATAGTGCAGAAATGCTTTATACAGCCACTTGTTACGAAGGAGATAGAAGAAACTAAACAAGTGCATCTTTTAAACGAAAATGTTATAGACATGTCCAAGTTCTTTTGTAGTAATGGCATGGAAATAATAAATACACAAGTAATGACGAATAGAGAGAGGTATGTTACTGTCGTCAACATAGGAATAGTTTTGGTGTTAAGTTTGATGCCCTATTCTTTTCCCAAAACAGGCATAAGGGTAAGGGTATAATATTCAGATCTTATCATGAGGCGGCACAGCTAGTACAAAACGATCCATTTTGTCTCTCGCTATGTAGAAAGTAATAGAAAAAATCCGTGAATAGGTTTATAAAGGCCGATAACACATCTGTGGGAAGACAGAAACGGTTCTTTTTTTCGAGAGAATGAGACACAAATGACATATTAGTAACCTTAGAAGACAGTATGGTTGCAAAGGTATATGACCCTTAGATGACATTTTATTGCCTTATCATTTCCTTCGTTAATGGAAGTGCAAAGGTGACATATTGGGCAGAGTGAAAGCAATACCACACATGTTTTTCAAAACAAAGAAGAAACATTTATTCCTTCCATTGCACTACAATCAATCAAGTAGAAAACTGAGATCTAACTTTAGGCAGAACTGGAGGGCGTTTTTCCCTGTGACATTTTGAAGTGTACCGATTTCTTCTAACCACCATACGGTGATAATAAAACAAAAATCTTTCCTTGGGCATGGCACAAAGAATTTTTTTGAAACGTGCTGACCAGGAGAAAACCTGTTCTGCGACGGGAGTGTTAAGATGAGGGTTCTGCTCCTTAAACGGTTCTGGAGAAAACAGCTGGTGACATTCCTTGTTTTTATGATTACGCAAATGTAATCTGTCAATTACTTTAGTAACTTTTAGCCAAATCTTGTCAAAAGGCGGATTCAAGGGCAGGGTCTGTCGTGCACAGAGCATTCTACACACATTACACATGTTATCGTAAGAGAGGATAAATTCTTCCCATTTGTCCTCAGGGACATCCTTCAGTCTTCTGTACAAGTAGTGTATAGCGCAAAGAAATACTTGACTGGGAGACTCCGACCTAAAAGTAAACAAAAAACAGAGAAATACATTGTAGAGAGCGTTGTACTGTCCACAGACTAGCAACAAAAAGCGCCTGGTTATTCAACTGCAACTGAAGCGGGTACTTAAATTCAGTAAGTTAAGAAATTCGCTATTCCCTCCTTGTTATATAGATTGCAAGTAGTGGTCCTTCGGAGGAAAGCAATTTGCTAATACTGGGATCTTATTTATTAATTAGATCGCTCTGGCAAGGCACTTGACAAGCTTTACATTTACTTACAAAAACAACGGAGACCAACTTTCAATGTGGCCTCCCCCTCTGACGAAATGCAGCAATCCCCTTGACCACTTTTGCAGGCACTTCTGATGTGCCCCGGTGTCCTTGTTACAGGCAGGCTCGGAATTCACTTCAGCCGTTCCATTAAGGTGGAGTAGCTCAGCGTGGTTAGCTATAAATTCCGTAGTGCCTGCACGTAAATTGAAAAGAAATAAACATAGCTCGACAATGCACCTTTACTAAGAAATCGATCGTTCTTTTCATTCCTTTTATAACTCATTTCAAGCGAAGATATGACTTGCATTGTGATAAATCATGGGGGAATTTGACGTAAGGGTGTTGCATGTATAGTTTGGGCAAACGTAAAATCCTCCTAGCTCAACAATGGGACAGAAAAAGCCCAAAATGACTGTACTAGTTTAGGCATCTTTATACCTTGTTGTCTTGTGACCATAGATTGGCTGATTTCTTCTCTCACCATCTGACGAGTTTTAGTAGTACGTATTGGACAGTGGCTTCACACAGCACCCGGAAGGGAATTCCTTGCTGACTGCACGACATTAGCAAGAGCGGAATTCGGAGAAAGCCCACATGTACAACGGTTATGTCAGAGCTGGGGATGTGCCATTTTCTCTGCAAGAAAGGTAAAAAATAGTAGTAAGATTAGGTAAGGAATAACAATTAAACAAAGCAAATATATGAAGAGGTTATTGCTATAAGGAAAATACGGTAAAAAGGAAAAGAACACGTCAATGAAATGCAACGAAATTAAGAGCGCGCGTAAAATAACTAATACACAACTTCAGGTAGCTGCAATAAGGAGAACTCGATTTATATTTCAGATGGCAGAGTTAACCACCGCCGTTAGTGACGAAGAGGTTGTCAAACACTTAGGGAAGTTATAGTCCCTTACGTAATCGAAACACAGCTGACTGAAGGCTTGGACAACAACATCTCCTCGCCATGTACTCAGACTTTGGCTGCTAGCAACAAGGGTAGAAGCAAATTCCTATCTAGGCAAGATTTCCTTGATAGATTCACAGATATTCTTGAGAGGACAATGCAGGGGCTTACAAAAAAGGAGGTAAATACAAAAATGGCAGTGTCGACATGATGAAATGGAACAAAATTAAGGCCCAGTTCACACAAGTCAGTCTGCCAACGAAAGCCGAACTATTTAGCTCTATTTGCAAACAAATTTCGGTAAATATCGACAGTTGAAGTATTGTTCGCGGCTGGCTAAACTACAAAATAATATAACTGGTGAAAAGGCTTTTGTAATCTCTTTGCACATGTCAGCGTGTACGTGATTTCGAATAGTAAGGATGGATGGTCTTGCCCCCAGAGGTGCCTATATTGGTTATGCCATAGTGTTCAGAAAAAAATGGATGTGTACGTACACACTAACAGGAAAAAAATAAAAAAATCCGCAGATTGAAAAAGCTAGAATATAAGGGCTCCCTTGTCGGAAATAGTTTTTGGCGTTATAATGTTGACAATAGCAAAACAGGGGTCAACAAGGTATGTTAACCATAGCAAGGTATGTTTTTTCCTCAGCTATCATCGATCGTAACTCTAAGAAATACAGAACTGGGAGACGGCGAGGAGCAAGTGCTGGCAGTACGTATAGGAACACTGCACACTTTATGCACGAGGAGAGGAATCAGGCCTATATCAGAGAAAGAAATAAGAGATAACATTGAGAAATTCAACCTAGGTAATAATAAAATTCATGGACAATGAAATAACGGCAAGTATGACTATTACAAACCATTCTCGACACCTACATGCAAATCTACATGTGACCAAGATACGATCAAGTAATATTGATACCAGTTTTAAAATTATCTCAACCTGTTTAGCTAACAATAAAAACATCGAATCTGTTTATATCAGCAAAATGCTTTCCCCTCTCTGAAGGAAAAGGTCAGCAGAGGAAATGTGACCCTTACGTACTACTTGATAGGTAAGAGAAGCGGACAACACAAGTTCTACTCGCCTAGAAAGAGAAGATACTCAGCCAAGGGATGCGTCTTTTTCAAAAGGGACCTGTTTCCACCTGGATTAATAGCAGCTATTGAAAATGGTATGAAAAGGATGGTATGAAGTATTGCCTGTTGTAAACAAATAAAGGAAAAAAGTATATTAGAGTGAACTAAAAAACGGGTTAAAGAATAATGGAAAAGGAAGTAGAAAGCAATTCTGGTTATAGTAAGAAAGTTAATGATAACAGTGCGCTGAGGTCATGGTGTAGGCCATATTAGTACGCAAGGACATACAGACAGAACCACCATTGTACACCCAAAAAGAAATAGAAAAAAAACAACAAGATCATTAAGAAAGGAAATAAAGAAATGAAACACAAAATAAAGAGATGAAATGTTGAATGATTTCAGTTTTGTTCATTACAGATTACAACGACGGAAAGGATGAAACAGAGCAGGAAAAGCAGAATGCGGAAATAAGCGGAAAAGGTAAAAACGGCAAGCAAATGAAATGAAACGTATGAAATAAGTGTAAGTTTGCATTTTGGAGATGGTTGATTCTGAAACAATGTAATGAACTAATAAACGAAATAACAAGTGAAAACAGTTTCATTAACAGGAGAGAGCGCAGAGAACACTGAAATAAAGCAGCTGAAGGGAAAAATTGAGAAAATGCAGAATCAGATTGATCGATTGCAAAAAAGGAAAAGAGAATTAAAGAGAATGCTGCCAAGTGGATCTCAAAAAGGTATGGAGCATGCAAAATTCTGAAGATAGAAATATCTAACAGATAGGCATTTCTACTGTGCTATAAAATATAGTACATATAGCAGGTATAATTGTATTAAAAAAAAAGTTGGCTATTTAGCTAGAATGACTAAGATAAACTAGCATAGCTATAGGCGGGCCAGTCCAATTAAGAAATGTAGGTTACTGTAAAGAGATAAAACGATGATGATCATGAATTTGGTGGTAAGACGAGCTAGTGGCAGTTTTTGTTGAGTGAATCAGGGAATTGATTTCATTTGTTGATATGGTTTGCAACGAATTTTATCTTCAATTACGTACAGATGATAATTCAGAAACCTCAAGCGAAGATGAAATAGAGATGGCAAAAGTAAGTAGTACTACGCAGGAGGAATTGTCATATACTCAAACAAAAAGAGGTAAGAAAAATATATATGACAAAAGATTGAAAATTATTGTGGTTTAATTTGTAAAGAAATCATGAAAACTAAAAAAACTTTCCCCTAGGAACTGACAGCGAGCCAAAGTCAAAAAGGAGACTTTTTGAAGGGAAGACACACAAGGAAGGCAGTGCAGAGGGTATCAATGAAAGGGGTATAAGTGAAAAAGAAGCCAGGCTATCAGGAGAAAAACACCTCGGTAGCGTACGGGATGAAGGACAGGGAGGTAACAATTGTACAATGGCAAAAATTCATACCTCAATTAGGACGTAAACTAGTCAATAATAATAACTAAAATTTCAATTTCTTTAACTTGAAAAAGATAATACTAACAAGAATGTTGCACTTTTTATAATAGCCAAAGAGATTACTAGGGAGACAAAAACTTCAGTAAAGGAAAGTTGGCAAGCGACAGGGAGGGCAAAAGAAGAGGAAGAAGGAAAAGGAGAAGAAGAAGGAGAAGGAGAAGGAGAAAGAGAAGGAGAAGGAAAAGGAAAAGGAGAAGGAGAAGGAGAAGGAGAGGGAGAGGGAGAGCTAGAGGAAAGGGCACTTTTGTAACTAAAACAGGGCACTTTAGTAACATTTTGGGGCACTTTTGTAACGACCATAGGGAACTTTCGTCACATGGGGCACTTTGGTAACTTGTGAAGGGAACTTTTGTAACGAGGTCAGGCACTTTGGTAACATGAAAAGGAACTTTTGTAACGACCATAGGGAACTTCCGTAACATACAGTGTAGGGCACTTTGGTAACTTATGAAGGGAACTTTTGTAACGAAGTCAGGCACTTTAGTAACGCGAAAAAGAACTTTTGTAACGAAAACGTGAACTTTAGTAACATAACTGGAAATCTTAATTAATTCAAATTGATATACATCACCACGATTTATCCGAGCAAAAAGGGTCTACTTACTTCTATAATTAATGACATTGTCAATAACTACTACCTATTACAAAAAATACACGTCCAAAAGCCGGGAGGAAGGGGATGGGGGCAGTACCTGACCCATGTTTGGAATAGGGGCTTCGCTGGAAGTTTAGCGCTGATTTCTAGTCCTGAATTTAATGATATAATGCTGACTGATGACCAGGCACGATAACTACTGAAAAACGTTTCTGATTTCAGTTATGCTTAAAACTTGACGAGAGTCTTGAAGCCATACCCTGTTTAGGCCGACTCCAGACCCTGTTTCGTACAGACTCGCTTGAATTTCATCACCGGTTAAGGACTGAGGAGTCAAACACCACACCTTATCCAGCGGCACGTCATTGAATGAGCCATATATAAGGAGGCCACGGGGGGAAGGGGGGTATATTTACAGTCTACATAGCTACATTGTTCCAACTGCGTTTGGTGATAAATGCATGACAACACGGCTTCTCGAACGCGATGCAAGACATTTGTTTTATTTCTTTAATCTAGATACAGCATTTCAAACTGAATATGAACGAACTGTGTGCTGTTTAAATTTGACTAGCTAGCGACTTGAATAGGCTGTACCATTATCGCACGGCAAATTTTTCGGAAAAGTAGACAACGATTGTTTCTTTGTTCAGGTTTATTCTAACATGGAGTCCAGTGGCGTGTTTTCCTTCGATTCCAAATAAAAATAATTTCAACCTTGGCTGGATGTGCTAAATTAATATTTGTATTCTTGGCTGGAAATCAAGTGAAATGTAGTGGTTCTCGCAACAATTAAAGATCTCACACGAGAAAGCGCGAGTGCTTAGAAGTTGCGTCAAAACACCTGCCCAAGTTGTAACAAGAATACTACATGTTAATAGCCAACCTTACGATTGTTCAAGAAACTAGCTTTGAATTGATAAAGAAGCGAGGACATCACAACGTGAGGTGAGCGCGTCAATCCGAAGCCAAACATTTAAGCAAGGTAAATGTGCGTCTATAAGAGAGAAATATAATTCTCGATTTATTGCCTGTTCATGCACAGCATGTCTCCTAACGTCGAGCACAATAAATACCTGATATACTATGGGCGCTTTTATTAGTTAATAGTAGTTATGTAAACACGGCTGTCATGTTTTAGAGTATACGCATGTTTAAAGTATTTTTGAAAGGAATGAAAAAAAATACAGCCTCATCTAACACCTAGACTATGAAAATGCACGCATATAAAATGTATGTAGATTTCTGCATATTTCTGTGGAATAAGCAGTACAGGTCGTTTTCTTCTTTGGCCATGTATTATCTAAAAAGTCTCAGGGTTGGAGGCTAGATTTTTCGAAAAGCTATGCAAAGCCTTGATTGCATCTCACCTTCCCGTCCTCTACTGCTTATTTTTATAGAATGTAGTCAAGTATGGGACGAAAAAATTAGGAGTATTTTACAAATGCCTTTTATCCATCGCGGTAATTTGGCAGGAAAGGGCATGGAGGCAGGGGGTGGGGGGGGTACAATTTGCGGCTTACAAACTGACTGTAAGTCGGTACGGACGAGTAGTAACTCAGTTTTTGTGATCTTTGTTGAGAAGAAGACAGTCACGAAGAAAATCGTCATTTAAGTCCATAGACTACTTGGCGTAAGATTTCCATAAAAAAATAATGAAGGATCGATTTTCATGGGTGCGTGCGTATGTAGAGCATCGCTATATCGATCCGCGCGAAATAATCCCTAACCACGAGTTACTTACAAGCTACCAGTTATTACTCTAAGTTTAGATGAGTGGTGGAGTAGAGGATTTGAAGGGTACAAAAGAGAACTGTATGAAAACAATTATGTGAAATGGACTTTGACCTAGTGTTGAGTTAGTTGACTCCACCAACACAACTCGTTCCTATGCTCTCTGTCCACTGCCTGCGATGGACTTTGACATACGGTCGAGTTAGTTGAGGCCAAAAAACTCCACTATAAAAGTCTATCCAATTTTGAGACACATTTGAAATTTCTAACGGTTTACAAAAACGTTTTAACGGATAGTGTCGATTTTCTGAACGCTTTTTCAAAACGTTCAAACGGTTTGGTTAACGCTTTTAACGGATGAGTGAAAATTTCTAACGTTTTACAAAAATGTTGTGTTGATTTTCTGTAAAAACATTAAACGCTTCTCAAAGTGTTTAAACAGATAGTATCGGTCTCAAACGTTTATATTTCGAAAGCAACATGTGTTTATATTTCGAAGCACCTCAACCAGGCTAAAAATACGGCCGATAAAACTTGCAAACGCTACGATTTATACTTGATGTACGAAATTCTTTTTCTTGTATAAACCGATAAAAAAATACACCGAAACAATTAGATGGTTGTGAATTTCATTTATTACTTACCGAAAGTTGAATATGCCGGAAAGGAAATGAATTACACCAGCGAGCGCTTCGCTCCCGTGGTTTCACTGCAGTTTGCAGATCAATGTACTCCTGCGTGCTTTCGATTCTTCGATCAGCATTAAAAGGAAGCTTGTGGATAACATTTTCAAGTGTTTTCTTTCATTTCTTCAAGTCCCAGCAGTCGGCCAATTGTATTTTAACTTCATCTTTTTCGGTTTTACAGTAATTCTTGTTTCTCGATCGATCGCAATCCATGAAAACAATCGTGCCCAGGGTTCCACGTGAGACATTGTCATAGCAACAACAACTTTGTTTGGTTCCAGGTTCCCGCAGGTTATCGAGACCAAAAAACATGGAGGAGTTCGTTCGATGGAATGGAACACAAGTGATTCATTCATTGTTTCAACAAAATTACTATTTCTGACTCATTTTTCGATCCCTAACAGTTGCAGATGCCTAAAAAACAGAGAAGCAAATTCTTTGCACTGTTGAGCAGCATGCTGACCAAATAGTTGCATACAAAGGACTTAGAAATCATGAGTTGTTATCTTGGTGTCATTTTTATTTACAAAAGTCTGTTGACAAAAGATCGGTTGCGGAAACGTTTAATTTAATGGATTATTAAACAAACTATTTTTTTAATGCTTGTAAACGACTTGTGAAAGTGTTTTTAAACGATTTTACTAACGCTTCTAAACGACTTGTGAAAACGTTTTAAACGACTTTTTAAACGTTTGAACGGGAAGAAAAAAATTCTGACGTTTTTTTAACGCTTCTAATGATTACTTAAATCGTTTAAACGGCAACTGAACGGTTAACAAATGCTCTATACCGTTTAACGGAAAAGCGTTAGTGTATGTTTTCCCGTGGAAGGTCACATGTGGATTGACTATTGGCTTTGTTTTTCGAGCCAACGGAAAAAAAGGAAATCACTTTATTAGTCTGTAATTGTAATTAATTTACAAATTCTCCTACTTTAATATATAATTCCTATTTGTAATTTTAGTTTGCTCCTTATTATATCAGTCATACCATACTTAACAATGGGAATACTGGAGTAAAGTTGTTGTTCTTGTATTACTGACAGAACATGTTGCATACCTAACTACGCTAACCTGAAAAGTTAGGGGTAGGTTCTTATGCTTTTACTGTACAATAATCCAAGTCAAATGAAGCTTATTTACTTTAGGTGTACTTGTAAAAATTGCCAAATCCTCAACAGAAATGAGGAATGTACCTGCTGTTCAGAGTTTTGTGAAATCTGCAACAAAAACAGGGAGGCAGTAGAGATGGGGGAGGTTGCTGAAGCCCCAATTTGTATAACGCAGCATCCAGGTTTCCAAGCTGTTTGTCTCAACAGATGAATGCTACAGACAGCCTGGTACCAATATAAGCAACAGTATCATCAGCCATATGATGGTCCTGAACATAAACTTAACAGGCACATAGCCTATCGTCAGCTTGTCAGATGGTGTTGGGGTGTTCTTGGCAAAGAAATAAGAGTCCCTTTGCCATCATGTGCAGTGTGCTGCATTAGAGCACACTTTTCTCCTCCAGGACTTGAAGATGACTTCCAGTTCGAGGGTTTTCATTTTCCAGATGAATAGGAAACAGCAGGGTGAACTGAGTCAAAAATAATGCACCCTTTGTGCTTAGACTGAATGTGTTCAATTTGATTTTGTTTTGGGTAAAAATCAATAATATTAACCATAGTGACATCCACAATCACCTGAAGTCATTGTTGTTATGTAAACAAGTTATCTATTCTTTTTGGATGGGAAAAACAAAGATTAAAATACATGTTCTACTGTTTAGAAAAACAGGAAATGAGTTTCTGTCTTTACCTCGTGGCACAAATGGTTTGTTTTTGTTTTTGAGGTGGGTGGGGGCACAATTTGACTCTCCTTCATTTAAGTTGTAGTGCCTCTCTCCACCCAGGTATATGAATGGGTACTGGCAAATTAAATGCTGGGGGTAACCCTGCCATGGACTAGCATCCCATCCAGGGGGAGTAGAAATACTCCTGCTTCATGCTATGGAAACCGAGATAAGCTCCGGCCTGATGGGCCACTTGGCTTGAATGCAGACTACCTTTACTTTTTCATTTAAGTTGTACTTAATCACATTTGCATGCATGCAGTAGTTCTTATTTTGTGCAGCCAAAATGTAGAGTTTTATCGGTTAAACCTGGAGCGGTGTTTACGGACAAGTTCTTGTTTGCTAGGAGGAGCAGTCCCTGAGATGTTTTTGGGGAGATGGCATGCTTCAGGTTCAATTTTCGACTTCACCTGTTTCACAGGCAGTGGCAACAGTGTCCATCAAAACCACAACATGTGCATAGGATTTTTTTTTCTTTTATTGGCTTAGCCACCCACTGTTTCTGTGCCTGTGGAAAGCTCACCTTGTACCTGGCTTGACCAGCATGTGGCCCAGATTGTACGAGGGCCTGCTTTCTTCCAAAGTCTGCACTGTGATTGAGTGCTGCGAGTTGTGCACATGCCACCATGCCTTGGTGAGAAAAATGTTCACGTTTTGGACAGTACTTCAAATATTCGGAGTGATACACCTCAAGCTCTCCAGTGTGGCCAAATTCAGTCAGCTTCTCAATGTCTTTCAAGATCTTATTGAGCACCACCTCCTCAAGGGCAATATAGGTAGGGGTATCAGGCTTCAGCCACTTCTTTTTCCTAATCTGAGCACTGGTCAGTCTTGGATGGCAACACTCATGAAAGTGGGTGTACCCATTCCACTTGTGTTTGTTTGTCACATGGAACAGAACTGACTTTCACTTTTCTTTCAGCACTTCACCATTGCCATCGCATGCTGCAGAACACCACCACATGTGGTTTGAGACTGAAGGGATCCATGGAAGAAGATCTTCATAGCCTTTCAATTTAGCCTTCTTGGAAAGTTTTTTTGTGATCCACTTTGACAAATGCCAAACATCATACTGGTGGTTGATTTCACCATGGTCCTTTCTCATAGAACTTGAGATGGAAGTATGGCGGTCTGTCGCAATTCTCGTGATGGTGACTTCTTCACTGGCCAGGTCTTGAATGCACCTCTCGAACCCTTCCTTTTCCATTGCATTAGACGAAGTTACCTCTGTTTCCTGTGCAACATCGATTGCTGCCACCTTTCCTTCATCTATCATCATGGTGTATGTACAACATTTGGCATTGTGACCTGGACTGTCGCACCTTCCATCCCCAATCAAATTGACTGGCCCATTGCTTTTAACTTCATCTAATACGGAACTTCTTTCCTCTTTCCAGGCTTTGTTTACTGCAGGAAACAAATACTTGTTTTGTATATTGTAAAATGTGTTATGGCTGAAGAACTTCAAATTAAGAAAGGATGCAAACTGGGCAATATGAGAAAATGTATTGCCACTAAATAGAATGGCAGTCAAGGATAGTAAATTACCTGCTGCAATATTTTTATCAGTGGCTGTGAATTCCAGCTAGTCAGATGATTATTGACACAGCAGCATTTTCACTGAAAACATACTGCCTCTAGTTGTTTCGGTAGATTCAAAAATGGTTCCACCACATTTTGAACAAAATTTTAGAAGTAACTTTAGGCAGGACTCAAAAACCTGGAATTTTCGCTCATGGTGTTCTTCTGAATCTAACTCATAATCTGTGTCATCCGATGATGAACCTGCATTGTCAGTCATGTCACACTTGTATTCCTCATCATCATTCAAGGCTGAGAGAGACAATTGTGGATCATTCGGAGACTCCTCATCTGATGGATAGACTTGTTCATACAGGGTAATTTTTTTTGGTTTACTGTCAGTGTTTATATTTTCTTTAGATTCTTGTTTCTTTTTGCCAAATTTTTTGCAATCAGCTCGTTAAGAGACAGGGTAAGTTCCCCCAGAATTTTCTTTCTTCTCATCTTTTACATGGCTACTGTGACCAGAAGGGCCAGGGCTAGCACCACCAGGGCATTCACTGATTAAATCAACCTGTGTCCCCAGCATCTGTAAAAGTCTTGACTGGTTGTGGCACTGGTGGTGAAACTACTGGATCAGTTTGTGTGTACTCAGAACGAGTGATCACAAACCTTGCTCCCACACAACACTGAGTACTCGCATCTTGCTTAGAAACCCTTAAATCTCCTGGGCTGGTTGCCATTAAACTGGCTGACTCAGCTGGTTCTTCAACAATGATGCAAGCTCCTTCTGTTGAAGTACTTTGTAGTGAAGCACCTCCAAAAATCTTAAGAACAAGAATTTGACATTTTAATGCATGACAAGGTACTCCCTGACTGAGAATTTATCTAGCTAGAGCCAGTACACTAGATAGCATGTCACCGCTAATCGATCGACTGATGATTAATGATGATTAATTTTAAGAAAAATGTAGGTCTGAGATCCATATCCAACACCCACGTCTTGTCGTAATTCTTGTGCTCACAGCCAGCTTGAACGATTCCCGCTACTTATTCTAGGTTTCTTCGGCTCAGGCCCAAACGAAAACACTGAGGGTATCGCATCACGTTTAAGACGTCTTTTCACCTTTAGCTCAGCCATTAACTGTGCTTTCAAGTCCGCTTCAAAGCAATCATCGGTAAAATGTTCACTGCACACATAACAGTTTTGCATTGGAGGGAGATTATCTCTTCTGATCCTCGCTAACCAGGCTTTTTGTAACCCTTTATCGTTGGGAATGCGATGGTAACTTATGTTACGTCTTAGATGAATGGTTAATACAACCAGGCACGCAGCAGTGGACCATTATCACTATTCCACAGTGAGATTATATGGAAACACAACTACATAAATATTTTATGAGCTGAACTACTTAGTTTTGTGACTGAAAAGCTCGCCAATGTCGCGCAATTGTGTTTCACGATATGATGTCAGCAGATGTTCCACTGACCGTTTCAGCTACCGCATTCCAAAATCAAGATGGCGGGTCATTCACAAAACTTTGGACCGATTTTTTAACAAAAATATTTTGCCTGGGGACGATTTATGCCAACCAAGATACTCCAGGTATATAATTATTGATATAAAATTCTCTTAAATGGGCCTAAGTTCCCCTTTAATGTTTGAACAATGAATTTTAGACTTGGTCTAAGAAATGAGACAAAATAAACACTGAATTTTTTACTCTTCCTCCTCCACTAGCAGTGAAGACCTGCCAAATGGCGGCAAATGTTGAACTGGACCTTCAGAAAAACTTCCGTCTTGCGAACGAACCGAACAATATTCCAAATCACTTTCACTCTCCAGATTGCCAAAACCTTCTTCTACACTTTCTTTGTCTCCCAGATCACTGCCATCCGCCGCAACCATCACTAAAACTTGATCGGTATTGAAATAATTTGATGCCATGACCTTTCACAGATGTAAACAAACCCGCGAGCGACGACACCAAAAAGAAAATGGAAACTTTGGTTGTAAACCCTGAAAAAATGGCAGATTCTGTTTTTTGTATTTGAAAAAAAGTTTTTAGCCGTTAAACGGCTAAAAACTAACGGATAGTTAACGGCCTTGAAAGCGTTCTAACGGTTTGTCCTAACGGTCTAACAGCAGAACTGGTCATGGCTAACGGATCATTTGAGCATTCTAACGTTTGACCCTAACGCTCTAACGCCTGACTAATTCTGCTTAACGGCTCATGAAAACTTTTTAACGCTTCTGCAACTTGTTCTAACGCATAGCTGGAGCCGTTAATCGGCCGAGAAAAAAATCTAATGCTTTGCATTAACGACTTGAGCATTAGAAGCGGTAGATGCAGTCTAGTGTACCGACAAGGTTTTCATGAACTGCCGAATATCTCACAATAACGTCACACGTTTCGAAGTATAAAAAACCACACACAAAAATTTCAATTTCATTTTACATAGTCGCGAATGTCAAATGTTTTCATCAAGGAGCGTGTGACAAGATCTGAATACAGTGATGCAAATTTTAGGATGTCGTAAAGCGAAATGGCTGGGTCGGTATAGCCATAAAAGCTTGAATTTTTTTCATGTAAACATAGTCAAAAGAGCGCACAATGAAAACAAATTCGCACACTTTCTTGCTGCCTTTATTTTTAGCGTCGACATTATTTTGCATTTTGTTTATGACGGAGTTGACATGAACTTGCCCATTCACACACTTTGCTTGCTTCGTTACTACCGTCAGCAAAAAGCGTTGCAAAGGGATGTTTCGTGTGGGAATTTACGTAAACAACTTTCTGCTTGAAAGAGCACGCGAAATTAAAGTCGCGACCTGATGCGACAAAGACCTTGAATTACACCGAAAACAACTGTATGCAAATTGAATAATTGAATTAATTGAATGTATTTTTCCATTTTCGAAAAAAAACAACTGTCGTCCACATGTTGCGTTTTTGAATTTTGATGCCACTTTCTGCATGTTTAATAATTATTTGAGCACCTAACAGTCAATATTATGTTTCGACACTTAAAGAAATTCATACTCTGACCCCGGTGTCAACTGTCAGAGAACAATTTCCACAAAAATTGAAGTTTCAACCCTGTGAGAGTATTCGATAGTTGTTTAGCAATACGAAGCGATTCTAAACAATGTTTCTCTTTTATTGTGGTCGAATTCTCTTCACTTCGGCATACTATCAGAACCTCGACTCACAAACACGATTCCAAAAATTATGTTCGTTTGCAAGATGACGAAATACAGTCGAACCTCAATTATCCGGACTCATCGGGACCTTGGTAAACAGTCCGGATAATCGAGAGTCCGGATAATCGAAAATATGAATATTAATGAGATCGCTCGTGTGTTTACATAACCAAGCGGGAGGAACTACCATAAATGTCCGTGTATAAGCCGCATCCGTAGATAAGCCGCACCCCCAATTTGGAAGTGGAGATTTTGGAAAAAAAATTAAAACAATAAAGTTGGAAGTTCCAGTAGAGTTGTATTGCTATAAACAAACAAGGACAAACAATCAAGGTTTCGAAACACCGACATATAAGTTGTCACCTTTCACATTTATCAAGTCTGAAGAAAGCGAAATTTCTTTTGTGGTACCTTCTTTTTCGTTTGAATTTAAGACATCTTTAACTTAAAATGCTCTTTTGATCTGATTTTTTAAGATAATCACTTCGAAACACGCCATAAAGTTGAAATTCCTTCGCCATTGAAACAAAACAAACAAGTGCTTAGTAGCCAGGCTTTAAGTGTGGGGAGGAGTCTGGACTAGGGCCTGAGCGTCGTCTGTGCATCATAACACCAAAGCGGCCTTCACACACATTGCAAAGTTACACACATCAAAAAGATGTTTGGAAACCTGCAATAGGCGAAAAACTTCATGCAGAGCAGAAGCTTGATAATGCAGTCGACAAAGTTGCCGTAAAGGTGGTCAAAAACAACGAAACAGTTGGCCATTTATCTCACGAGTACTCGCAAATTTTGTCGTATTTCACAGACACAAACGGCTCCTTTAGGAGCCACCACTCATCAAAAAGTCAATGAACAACAGCAACACGCTCTCAGTTTCTTTTTTGTGTATTTCTTGACATCTTAAGAAGTTTTACGAATATTAATTAGGTCTTTGAGAACTCCAAACACAGATGTATCTGTGGATAAGCCGCACCCTTGATTTTTGGCTTCAATTTTGCGAAAAAAAGTGCGGCTTATAAATGGACGTTTACAAAAAGCTGAACGCATCAAAATATTTCTTTGTCTTGTCGCACTTGCGAATTTCGAAAAGCACATAGGATAATATGCTGTTTCAACAGTCTTTTGAAAGGATTATTGGGCTTTTGCGACTTTGAGTTTTCACTATCACAACTAATTAATATTCATGAAAAAATTGGGACCAGAGAAAAAAGTCCGGATAATCGAAAAGTCTGGATAATCGAGGTCCGGATAATCGAGGTTCAACTGTACCGGCATGTGCTTGACAATTTTCTGCAATTTTTAGAATCGCTTGGCTATTCCAAACAAAGATCGCATCTTCTCATTAGGTTCAAAAGAAGCTTTCTGTAGCAATTCGTTAAATATCTCTAACTGCCGATGTAAGTGTCAAGCACATGCCGATTTTATAGTATGCACAGGCTCCGTTATTTCGTCATCTTGCAAACGAATATAATTTTTGGAATCGCTCTGCAATTCTAAAGAAACATCAAATACCATCAAGAAGTTTGAAAGAATTTTTCAGTGGAAATTCTGTGAAAATTTCTGACTGCCGGGCATTTAGTCCATTTAAGACCTTGCCCGGCTGCCGGGCATTTAGACACAGCGCAATATTTTTGCTTCCGTGCCATTTTCTTTCAATATAATTATTTTTATGATAAATAAATATGAAAAGGAGTCTCTTCATCCCGAAATGTGTCAAGCGACAAAAATGTGAGTAGCGAAAATTAAAACAAAAATGCAAATGAAAAGTAAGGCCGCGCTAGTGTTCTCATGGTCATAATGGAGTAAATCATATGATTCATATAGTGACACGCCACTTTTTTTCACAACTTACCACAGTGTCCATGGATTCTAGTCGCCGCTCAATGCTGGACAATCGCTGTGTGATGTTGCCTTCCATGGCAGTGAACGCGTTTTCTAATCTTTCCATCATCTGCCGAATAAAGACACAATACGCGTTATTTCAACCTCATTTTAGACCTCTCGGAAAAAATTGAAACGGGAACGGGGAGGCGGGAACAAGGTTGTTGCTATTTTGCTCTAAACGCGAGCGCGATGCATAGCTACGAGTTAGGAGTCGCATGGACGCCAGCTTGGGTGGCCTTTTTCTCCGAGTCTGAAATTTGTCTTACAGATAATATCATTATCAGACAAGAAATTCATGTTTAGAATTGAAACGTTCAGAAAACGAAGCGAGAGATAAATTGAAAAGGACTGGTTATTTGCTTATAAGGTTACTGACCATTGTGCTTACCTTGCAGATACTATCTTGTCCCCGAAGCTGCTCCCTCAACAAAGCACACTCTCGGTCCCTCGATTTCAGCTGCTGTTTTAGGATGCTGACCTCAGAATTTTTTTTTGCTTTATGTGCGCCGCGGTTGGCAAGCCACTCCACTTCTCTATCTTCTTGTTCCAAAACAAACTTATCGTAAGGGTGTTCCGTTTTTTCTTCGGCTGACTTTAGGGCTGGGCTCAATTGGTGTCGAAGCTGGGGCTCTCGTTTTAGGCTTTACCTAAAAGTAAACACAATTTAATTTACCAAACAGAAGGCTACGAAACCCAGCAGAGAGAAAAATCATTGGAACCCAACCTTTCGATTGATTTGGCGATCAAACATAACCAGCCTGGTCATCTTTATTCATTTCATGGCCAACTTGGTCGAGCTTTCTCCGTGTTTGTTTCGTTTGTTTATGGCAGTTGTAAGGTATTTTTAGCTTTTGTTTCTTCAGGAATTAATTACAAGCTCTCAAAACAACCAGACTTTGCCGAAAGGTTATGTTTATAAAATTGTCGAAAATGCAACCAGTGCTATCGAACTTCTTGTTAGAATACTAAGAGATAAAACGAGATTAGAGGCAAAAACGTATGAAATGCAGTTTATCAAATGCAGTTGTGACCTGTTAGAAAAGGATCGCAAGAAAATTATCAGAAAACACATATCAATAAAACAGAAAGAGAAACTTGCCAAACAACGGAGAGAAAACTGTGCTGCAATGGAATCAGTGAAAAAACGAGCTTGTTTAGATAATTGCGCTGCAAAGTATGCCAACATGGAATCCTATAAAAAGAAAGCCTTAACGGTTGGAAAGACCGAAAAATACCGACTTATGGAGCCAACTAAAAAGCGAAAATTGAGTATTCAAAATGCTGAGAAATACAAACTTATGGAGCCGAATAAAAAGCAGGAATTAAGGGTTCACAATGCTGAGAAATACAGAATTATGGAGTCGAACAAAAAGAAAGAATTGATCGTTCAAAATGCTGAGAAATATAGACTTGTGGAGCCGAACAAAAAGCAACAATTGAGTGTTCAAAATGCTGAGAAATATAGACTTATGGAGCTGAACAAAAAGCAAGAATTAAGTGTTCAAAATGCTGAGAAATACAGACTAATGGATTCTAGCGAAAAGAAGGACGTAATAAAACAAATAGTAACTAGGCGAAAAGAATTAAAAGAGGAGAAATGTTCCTTTACACATTCACTGCACTATTACATCCAGCAATTCAATCGAGCGATAAGGGAAGGTCCTTATTATATCTGTGTAGTGTGCAATAGACTTTTGTACAGAAAAACTGTATTGGAATTTAAGAAGGACAATTACAACTCCAGTTCCTGTTTGTTTACAAGTGTCACGTCATTTAACGGAAATATGTACATTTGCAACACTTGTCACATCACAATCAAAAAGAAAAACAAAACTCCGTGTCAAGCAGTGTACAACAATCTCGCGGTTGATGATGTGCCACCTGAGCTTGCAAGTTTAGAAAAACTTGAGCAAATATTGATTTCGAAACGAATCGTATTTCAGAAAATTGTTGTGATGCCAAAAGGCCAGCAAAGGAAAATTAAGGGAGCAATTTGCAATTTGCAATGTCCCAGTGTCCTGTGAAGAAACCTGTCATGTTTTACCAAGGCCACCTGATAGTTCTGGAATTATTATGTTAAAATTAAAGAGGAAATTGCAATTCAGAGGTCATGTTTACTTTCAGGCAGTGCGTCCTGAGGTAGTGCTACATGCTCTCCAGTGGCTTCAGCAGAATAATGAATTATATGAAAATGTAGCCATTAACCTTGAAAACATTGATCGTGAACTATCGAATCTTTGTGATCATGAACAGGAAACCGAATCGGGCATCACAAGCTATTCTCAGACTAGAATTTTAGCTAGTGATTGTGATGACAATGATGGCGATTGTGGGAAGGAACAGGGAGTTAACGAGCAAGTTGGAAAAGACAAGGGACATTGTTCTCAGGATGGAAACTTAGATAGTGATGCTTCTGGGGATTATGATGACGATTGTGAGAGGGAAGACCCACTTAATGAACACAGAGCAGCGACTTGTGAAACGTGTTTACAGTCCATTATCCCAGATTACCCTATAATATCTGATGAAGAGGGAAGGCAGAAGTCTGCAGGGAGTGAAATATTCAGTGTTGCTCCTGGAGAAAATAAGCATCCCGTGTCTATGATGACTGACAAACATTGTGAGGAATTAGCCTTTCCAGTTCTTTTTCCTAAAGGTAGATTTGGGTATAAAATGGACAGAAAAGAGAAATTAACACCGGTCAGATACTTAAATGCTCGTTTACTTAAAGTGTCTATACGGCCAACAGGGTTTTTGTGGTTTTGGTATCACTATAACATCTTAAAACGTATTCAAACCAAAAAACTAAATTCCAATGCTTTTTTGCCATGAAATCAAGCTTTAAATTTCCCGCTTCGGCCACGCCCAATGAAGTTGACCGCGTAATGGAAGATTGGTGCCGAATGACGTCACTTCAGTCACCTTTTAAAGCGTAATGCTTTTATTTTGCTTTCTTGACGACCGCATTGCTTCACCAACTTCAGTTTGTTTGTTTTTCGTCGACGAGAACTCCTATCCACTACTAAAACAACAGTTTCCTGAACTAGTAAGATTTGGCAATTCCTGACTTGACGTCACGACCCATTCAAAAATCCAGGCTCTTATTTTGCACTGACTCACGGTCAACTTCATTGGGCGTGGCTGAAGCGGGAAATTTGAAGCTAGTTTTTGGGGCGTTAAAATGTCGGAATCCATTTTTTTTCCCTAGAATACCTTTTTACACATTATAGAGATACCAAAACAGCAAAAACCCTGCTGGCCGTATAGACACTTTAACAGTAGCGGGAGATTTGCTATGAATCCCGAATATCTTTTCTTTGCGCAATTTATCATTGAACAAAAAAAAGTTTCGGATAGCATCAACATTGCTTTAAAAAAGCTACATGGGCAGCCCCTAACAGCATCACAATTTAGATCAAATGAACAATGTGTGAAAAATCTTATATTTAAGGACGAGGCATATCTTTTTCTGAGAGGTATCCCAGGTAGTCCACCATATTGGCAAAAGTTTATGTACGAAGTTATAGCAATGGTACAACAACTTGGAATCCCAACGTGGTTTTTGACTTTATCATGTGCTGACCTTCGATGGCATGAACTTTTTCACATACTGTCTCGTGTGAGAGGAGAAAATATCACAGATGAGGAAATAGACAATTTGTCATATAATGAGAAATGTTCTTTGCTTAACTTAAATCCTGTTATTGTTGCTAAGCACTTCCAACACAGAGTAGAGACATTTTTCAAGGATGTATTATTGAGCAATGGGAAACCTGTGGGAAAGATTGTGTATTATGCGCTTAGAATTGAATTTCAAATGCGAGGTTCTCCACATTTACACTCACTGATATGGACTTCAGATTGCCCTGAGCTGAAAGATGGCAGCGAAGAAGCTTACACAAGGTACATTGATGAACATGTACAAGGAAGTCTTCCAAATAGGGAAAATGACTGCCAATTTCATGACTTGGTAAACATGTACCAAAAACATACACATTCTAGAAGTTGTAAAAAGTATAGGAACATTCCATGCAGATTTAACTTTGGGCAATTTTTCACTAGCCAAACAATTGTGTCCAAGCCACTACCGGAAGACATGCCTGATGAACAAAAAGTAGTAGTCTTGAAAAGGCGTAATGAGATCTTATGCTGTGTAAAAGAGAAAATTAACGAAAAATTAGATCCAAGTAAACCTGATTATGATTCAAGCACAAGTGCAGAGGACGTGTTGGCTATGTGCAAAGTTTCCAAAGACGAGTATAATTGGGCTTTATCTATTTCTGCGGATTCCGATTTTGAGCTGCATCTTAAAAGAGCAGTTGACAGTTGCTTCATCAATAACTACTTTGAAGCAGGGATAAAAGGTTTCAGAGCTAATGTGGATTTGCAGCCTGTTTTTAATCATTACAAATGCATAACGTACGTGTGCTCGTATTTCTCAAAAGACGAGACCGAATGTTCGCAAGCAATAATGAATGCAGCAAGGGAAGCTAAAGACAATAACCTGAACATAAGAGAAAGCTTGAGAAAGGTTGGTACAGCATTTTTGTCTTGTAGAGAAGTTAGCGCTCAAGAATGCGTTTACAGATGCATGCCAGAGCTTTGGTTACGAAAGACCTTTCCTTGCACAGTGTTTGTAAATACTGGTTTACTGGAAGAAAGATGCCGAGTGGCAAAATCTCAAGAGGAAATTAACGCTCTGGAAGATGACAGTACTGACATTTTTATGTCAAATATAATCGTACGATACAGTGATCGGCCAAATATTGTTGACCAGTTATGCTTAGCGGAGTTTGCAGCTTATTACTATAAAGATTATAAAAAAGACCCTGATGAATTTAATGATGTTCAACCTAATGTTCTTTCTGATGATTTAGTAGAATCAAACCATTTCTCTAATTGTGAATTTGTTTTTCCACCACTGAATATTAAGCTCAATAACGGACAAGAAATAATGAAGCGTCGTAAGATTAAGGCTGTAATAAGGTTCCATACACCCAGTAAAGCAAAAGAGTCTGAAAAATTTTACCACCATTTACTAATGCTTCACTTTCCATGGCGAAAAGAGACTGATCTTCTTGGTGATGATCAATTATATTCAACAAAATTCCAGGAGCCTGAAGTTTTTAGTAAAGTAGAAACAAACAGGAGAACGTTTGAACCAAACGTTGAGGCTATCGATACCGCATTACAGATGCTTAGGGAGAATCAAGTGAGAGATCTTCAATCATATGATCCTATTAATGATCAAGAAAACGACGACTTGTCAAGAAAAGCAATGAATAGCATAGATGATGAATGTGATGACGATTTTCCTGAGGAAATGGTATCACTGCCACCTCAAACAGGCCAAACATTTGCAGGAATAGCTACTTATAACCAGCCATCAGCTATTAGAGATGAGGAACTACGTGATGCTGTAAGATCTTTAAATGTAAAACAGCGTATTACGTATGATGTCGTGCTGTCTTGGTGTAGAAACTCGATTAAAAATGTTAATTGCCTCAGTAAGGAAACTATTGAGCCGATACATATATTTGTCACTGGTGGTGGTGGTGGTGGTGGTGGTGGTGGTAAGAGCCACTTAATTAGAACAATTTATCATACTGCAGTGAATATGTTTAAGTACAGTGCAGTGAATCCGTCTTTACCAACAGTTCTACTAATGGCACCTACAGGGGTTGCAGCTGTTAACATTAGTGGCACGACTGTAAATACAGGTCTAGCTATTCCAAAACACGCTGGAATTAATTTACCTCCGTTACCAGATCAAAAGAAAACGTTGTTAAGGCTCAGTTTAAGTGAACTGAAGCTGTTGATTATTGATGAAATATTGATGGTTTCGAATAACAGACTATTCAATATCCATCAAAGACTAAGGGAAATTTTTGGAACTTCAAGCTCAAAGATATTTGCTGTTATAAGCATTATTGCTGTGGGAGATTTACATCAGCTACCACCTATTCAACAAAAACCTATTTTCTGTAGATATGGTAATGACGTATACAATTTGTCACATCCATGGCACGAATTCAAGATGATAGAACTGGTTGAAATCATGAGACAAAAGGACGGTCAACCTTTTATTGAGCTCTTAAACAGTGTGAGGGTTGCACAACACACAGAAGCTGACATACACACTATTCAATCTAGGGCAGTTGATGTAAATGACAAAAATAATTATCCTTTCAATGAATTGCATGTTTGGGCTGAAAATAAGCATGTAATGGACTACAACAATCAACGACTTCAAGAAATTTTGATGCCTTTACATGTTCTTCAGGCAGTGGACCAATATCCAAAGAATGTATCAAGACATGAAATTGAAAGAGTTCTTTCAAAAGGACGTTCTTACACAGGTGGTCTAGATTTGGAGGTATTTATTAAAGAAGGAGCCCGTGTCATGTTAACAAACAATGTTGATATCTCTGACAGACTCATAAATGGACAGTTAGGTACTGTGGCTCGAATCTTTGTAAATGAAGTGACTCACAAGCCCACTATTGTGTATATTAAGTTTGATGATGAAGATGCCGGTAATTTGGTTATTGATAAATCTGGTGATATCTTTGCTACAGAAAACAAAGTTGTCCCAATTAAACCAATCTTAGCTAAAATAAAGTTGAATCCTGGGAAGCGTTCTTCACCAGAAATACAAAGATTGCAGTTTCCATTAGCTTTGGCATGGGCATGTACTGTTCATAAAGTTCAAGGATTAACTTTAAACAAAATTGTTATAAGTTTTGAATTATTTAAACAAAGGTCATTTAATTATGGACAAACTTATGTTGCCTTGAGCCGTGCCACTTCTCTTCAAGGTCTTTATGTTCTTGGAAAATTAGAACACAAACATATCAAAGCAGATCCAAGAGTAATTGAAGAGTATGAGAGACTGCGAAATACATCACTGCTAAAGGAGAATGCTCATTGTCAAGTACAGGAAGATGACCCTAACGTATGTATTGTCCTGTTAAATATCAGATCACTTCGAAAGCACAGTATTGACATAAAATTTGACACTAACATTTTCAACTGTGATATGTTGCTTTTAACAGAGACTCAACTTACACCATCTGATTCAGACAATGATATTCAAGATCACCTATATCCTTTTATATTAAACAGGCAAGACAGTGATGATAGATATTCTAGCCTAGCTTTCTGTAACAAAACAACATTGCACATCAAAGAGAAAGAGTATCTTTCACTCATAAATGGTTTGATGCTAACAATAGTTTTTACTAGCAAAGAGAATTGTGAAATGAGATTTTTGTTCCTTTATAGAAAACAAGCTTCAAATGTACATGATTTTGTTAACAATCTAAATCATATCATTAATTGGTACACAATTGATGTAATACTTGGAGATTTTAATATCAATTACTTTGATGAAAAAGAATCAAACAATATAAGGAACATATTGGAAAGTACACTGGGTTATCAGCAAATTGTACGCAAACCAACATTTTTATCAGGAAGTCTTCTTGATCATGTTTACATCAGATCACATAATTTAAAAGTGTTTATAATAACGTGGTTGGGGTTTACTATTCAGATCATGATGCAGTTAAAATCCTCTTTCATTTATGACGTAAACAATAATTTAAAGCTGAAGATGAGAGTTTTCTAAAGGCTGTAAAATACATGTTGCATGAATTTTCAATTTTACACCAAAGAAAAATGTTAAATATCATTTAATGTGAACAATGAATTTAAAAAATTAAGTGATTATAGTGAATGCAGTGAGTAACACAGAAATCCCATTCCAGTGTACAGCAGTCAATACTGTGCACAATGTGTAGAAACATGAGGCCTGGACCACCACCAAGGTAAGTCTCATCTTCAATTTACAACTTATACTGACTTTTAAAGTCAAAATGTGCTTTGGATTATTGAAACTATTGAATAGTTTTGAATTATATTCATTTACTTATATGGCCATTTATGTTTAAATTAAGGCACATGTGTTTGTCTAGGATTCATAGGATGTCATATTTTCTTGGCAAGTTATTTTTTGTTATTAGTAATTGGAACAAATACTCTACTAGCTATTGAAAGTGCAGAGAGTGTAATGCAATACTTAACTTTTGATTTCTATCACAATCTTACATATCTACACCTGTAAGTCAATAGTTTTCCTTGTCAAAATAGCAAAAGTTAAATATGTTGTTCTCTGATTGTTATAACTTGCAGATTGAGGGAATTGCACCACAATGTGTCACTTTGTCAGTAATGAATAAAGTATACATGTAACCAACAGCAACTGAAAATCAAGTACAAAATGAACACAATGAACATCTCAATCAGCACAGAAACATTACTGGTACATCCAAATGTGGAATCATCAAGACTTATTCTAGTCAAACAATTGGTGGTCCAGTTTACCTCAAGACAACAAAAGGAAATTCTATAGAAAAACTATTTGACACATAACAAAGTGAAGATGAAGCCATAGTCCAAAGTACAATATTCAAGGCTACTGGAATCACAGTTCCCTTAGCAGAATTACATTCTGCATTAATCTGCAAGCTTAGTTTTTTTTTTTATGAACGAAGCTGTCTGTGTACAGCTCGGCAACTTCTTTATTTTGCCTTCTTTCACTGAAACATATACACTAATAATTTCATAATACTTCATAAGGCAGGAGATCCAGCAAGCTCTAATGAGCTTTTTAGGAGATCTCCCCAGTATTATAATACAATTTACTAAGAATAATTACAGAAGGCGGACTAATTTAGACTAATTACATTGCGAGCCTCGTCTTTCTAATTAAACTATATTTATTCTACTCTTCATTATAAGGTTGATTTTGAATATAAAATTTCAAGCCTTTTTTAAAACCAGTGAAAGAATCAATGTTCTTAACATCAACAGGTAAACCGTTCCACAGAGTCGTTCCTTTACATCTGAGAGAAAATTTTGCATAATTTGTTCGTTTAAATTCAATGTGTATTTTTGTTGCAGAACGTGTATTATAAGAATGTATACTTTCATTTTGAACAAAGAAATTTATGAAATATGCTGGGAGAATACCGTGATAATACCAATACATGAAAATCCCAGTTAAATATGTATTTAATTCGTAGATATCGAGTATTTTTAACGACTTAAACAATGGTCTCAATTCTTCTGTATAATTTGAGAAGGTTATAATTCTAACAATTTTCTTCTGTAACATGAAAATAGACCTAAGCCTGGTGGAATAGGTATTTGCCCAGATAACATTGCAATATGTTAGGTATGGATAAATCATGGTGTTATAAAGTGTCAATAGTAATTTGAGGGATAAATGATATCTTGCTTTGGCCATTATGCCTACCATTTTTGAGACTTTCGTGGAAATATGATTAACATGATACTTCCACGAGAGTTCGTCATCAATAAATATTCCCAAGAATTTAGTACACTTGACTTTTTCAATAGGGCTTCCATTTAAAACTACATGTGCATTGTAACTTAGTCTCTTTTTCCTAGTTTTGAATATCATTAAATGTGTTTTATTTACATTAAGTGATAACTTGTTGGCAGTTAACCATAATGCTACCTTTTTTAGTTCTTCATTCATGATTCTGATGAGGGTTTCTATGTCATGATGACTCAGAAATAAGTTTGTGTCATCTGCAAATAGTATAAAAGATAATAAGTGAGAGCAACTGGATATGTCATTGATGTAGATTAGAAACAAAAGAGGCCCCAGCACAGAGCCTTGAGGCACTCCGCAACTAATTGTTAAGCTGTCTGATTTTGTTGTTTTATATCTAACGGCTTGTTTTCTGAATTGTAGATAATTTTTAAACCATTCCAACACGATCCCTCTTATTCCATAGTGTTCTAGTTTATACAACAAGACAGCATGATTCACCGTGTCAAATGCTTTGGAAAGATCTAAAAATATACCCATCGTATATTGGTTGTTATCAATTGCATTTGTTATTTTTGTTACAAGTTCCAATATTGCATGAGTTGTTGAATGCTTTTTACGGAAACCATACTGGTGTTCATTTAGCGTATTGTGTTTGTCTAGGAACTTTATAATTCTCTTATACATCAACTTTTCTAATATTTTTGAAAAACATGGAAGCACAGAAATGGGTCTATAGTTTGAAAATGATTCCTTATCATTTGATTTAAATACTGGCGTAACAATGGCCATTTTAAATTCGTTAGGGATAACTCCTGTCAGAAAGGTTTGGTTATAAATGTATGTTAGTGGCTTCACTACAGTATTTGAAATTGCTTTTAATACCCTTGGGGACATTTCATCGTAACCACCCGATTTGTTGACTTTCAAGTGGTCAAATTCAATCTTGACTTCATTTTCTGTAATTGGATCTAAAAATATTGAGTCCTGATTGCTCGCTGGTAAATAGGAGCTAAAATTCACGCTGTTTGGTGATATTTTAGCAGCTAATTTAGGTCCAACATTAACAAAGTATTCATTAAAGTTGTTAGCTATTTCAATTGGGTCGGTAATTATGTTACCATCCTTCATAAAATTGTCTGGTAAATCTGAACTTGGCTTATTTTTGTTAGTAATTTCATTTATTAGTTTCCATGTTTGTCTTATGTTGCCTTGTGATTCTTCAAACTTACTCTTGTAATACGATTTTTTTGCAAGTCTTTTCATATTGTTAAATTTGTTTCGACAGGTTTTGTAATTGTTTTCATTTGTATCGTTTGGGTTGTTAATAAATCTTTTATATAGTTTATTTTTGAGTTTTCTTGCAGCTAAAATTTCTTTTGTTATCCATGGAGTTTGACGTGGCTTCTTACATGGAAGTCTAATTTTTTGTCTCATAAGTGGTACTGTTTGATCAAATGCATTATACAATATTTTATAAAATGTAGTATAGGCATACTGTGGGTTTTCTTCTCTGTATACTTCTTTCCAACTTTCACATTTTAGTTTTTGATTTAGGAGTGCAAGAGTTTCACTTGTTATCTTTCTATGTTTTGTTTCTTTGATTGGAGTCGTGTAGGCATTAGCTATAGTAGTGGTTATTTGAAATATAGGTAGGTGATCAGAGATATCAGTTAATAATAGACCACTGGTAAAACTATCTTCTAAGCTATTAACAAAAATGTTATCTATTAGTGTCGCACTTGTACTTGTTATTCTAGTGGGTCTTGAAATGAGTGGGTGAAAAGAGGATGAAAACATATAATTTAAAACATCATTTGTATGTCGATTTTCCTCAACTTTTAGCAGGTCAGAATTTATGTCTCCCATAAGAAAACACTTCTTTTTCTGAGAGTCCAATTTCTGAAGTAATTGTAGCAAGCTTTCCTTAAACAGCTCTAAGTTATCATTTGGAGGTCTATAAATTACTCCTACAATTATATTGTCTGGTGTAGTTAGCTCAATAAATTGTGATTCTATTACATCATCTACGTTAATCGAAAGGTCATGTCGCTCACGGTACTGGTAGGATTGGTTTACATACAATCCTACTCCACCGCCAATTTTATGATTGCGTACCCTTCCCACAAAGCTGTATTGATTCAACGGAAAATCATTCACATTGTTGCTATTTAACCATGTTTCTGTTAAACCTATCACCGAAAATTTGTGATCCAAAGAATCAAGGTAGCCAACAAAATCATCATGCTTATTTGTAATGCTTCTTATGTTGCAATGTAAAATCGAAAAATTTGTCTCATCGGTAGTTTGTAGCAAATTTTTAAATTTCTGCTCATCATAGTAATCACAATTATTAATATTATGTATGATGTGATTGTAGTAATTATTATCCGGGTCTAAATTGGTGTCCATCGTTAAATATGGCTTTCCCCGATCATCAATTGAAAAGGGGTTAAAGGTTAACTGTTTAAGTTTCGTAATATCATGGTCGCTTAGTTTGAGGTTTGACTGCTTGATTATGTGTAGAAATTGATCATCATGTAAATTACAGAAAGGAAGTTCATTTCCAATACCAATTGAATTCATAAGGTTGCTAGAGTAAAAGTTATAACATAATAACAGTGTTGATATGGATTAGGCTTACGCAATGTTTGAAAGGTGATTCCAGCCGCGCAACTCCTGGATGCCTGTGTCGCCACGTTGAATAAATCGAATTTTCCCATTCACAAACCAGGCTTTTTCAACTGAACTTTTATCCTTCAACTTCTTTAATCGTTTAGCGAGATCTGATGCCATGTCTTCCATTACTGCAATACTCTTTCCTTTCAGTAGTTTCCGCTTGCTTAATAACTGCATCTTTGATTTATTACTAAGAAATTTGATAATGACGGCTCTAGGTTTGCTCTGTGACCTTCTAGTTTGCCCGATTCTATGCGCTATTTCTATTTCTTCGTCCTTTATCTCTACTCCTAGCTCCTCCTTTGCCAAGCCAATGATTTTTTCTTGTAGATTCTCGTCAGGATTTTCTTCTAGGCCATAGATTCTGATGTTATTTTTACGCGAATATTGTTCATTTCTGACAGCGTATTCCCAGGTGTCATCAATTTGGACGCGTAGATCTTGTTCCACGTGGTTAAGACTCTCATTGTAATCTTCCTTTAGTTCTGCTAATTCATTTTGTAGTGTTACAAATCTATCCTCCAGTGCTTTTATCTTAAGCGAAACCATACTCTCGATTCTTGTTGCAAATGCTTCCAGCTTCACATCGAGTATGTTGTTTATAAGCGTGGCAATGCGCTGTTCTTGTTCATGGAAAGCATCTATTTCATCATCGTTTGGGTCGTTTCCACCTCCTTTCTTTTGTTTTCTCAGTGGACTATCGTTTGGTCGACCTGGTGTCGATGGGACGTTATTAAAGGCTCGTTTGCTCTGAGCGCTCTTACGGGCAGCCATCTTATCCGCCATCTTATCAAGTCTAGTTATATTTCAACAATGAATGAATGCTGAACCGATTCCATACAACATTTGCATCTACTTTGACATTTTTCTAGATCACTTTGAGGAAAGTAAAATCTGTAATTACTCCATGCTTAGCAGATTAATAACTGTACTTAAAGCTACTGTTAGAAAAAGGTGCCATGATGTTGATAATTAACAATATTCAATAGAGTATTTGGATGACATTATATCCTGTATAATTTACTATTTATTGCTATCCTTCTCTCTCTATGGAGAATAGAAATGTCAAATTTAAAAGAAAAAGTATTTTATAATAAATGTCAAATTATATGTCAATAAATTGTGAATGGTATACAAACTGACCAATCATGTGAATGTTGGTAGCAAATTGAAATTTGTTTTTGCCTTTTAAAGCCTTAGGGCGCATTCGTTTGTGATCAATCGGGAATAAGAATAACTGGAATAATATGAGCGTTTGGGATCTGATAACAACGAGTATGGTGGCAGAAAATCCGAACTTCACCGCACGACCAGAACAGGTTGAGGAAAAGTGGAAATCATTGACACTTGCTTTTCGCAAGTGTTGTGACCACAACAGTTACCTAACTCGCATACTAGTTTTTCAAATGTTTCTGGAGTAAGCCTAAAGTGCTCACGAAAAGTAGACAGAGAACAATTTGGAACAACTTCCTCGGCAAAACCTTGAATACGAACAGCCCTCTCACGACTTTTAAACTTATCTTCTAACAGGAAGAATCGTACCATGTCGCTGTCAGTTTCACACTCGCACTCATATTCCGCCAACTCGTCGGTGCAAACAGACAACAGAATAGCACGTATTCCGGCCATATCCACATCCACAATGGACGCCATTTTGAAAAATCACGTCCCTTCTCTTAGCCTGCAGTTTTCGTTGCTAAAGTTGCCAAGCGACAAAAAAAAAAATCAGCTGACCACTTTGTGTAACAGACAGTAAGAGCATCAGAATATCCAGAATATGAGGAATAATCGTTCGTTTGGCAAACGAAAAACTCACCTATTCCGGAATATATTCTTATTCCGGAATAATCGTGCTAACTTCACCAGAAGCGACGGTAAATAATTTATCTCTAATTTTGCGAGTATTTCTTGTGTGACCCTAATGTTTTAAGCTGTTTATTAACAGCGTTATTAAAATGAGCGTAAGCTCACACCGAAATGTAACTCGTCTTTTCCAAAGATGAATAAAGTAAAATAAAACGTAACTCGTCGTTTGAACCCAGGAAACAGAAAGAGTTCAGCAATGTACTTGTTTTTAATCTGTTTTAATACTGTTTACTCACCTCGCCATGCCTGCCCATGCGACGTGCAACCGAGCGAGTAGTTTGACTCAAACTGGATCCCCTCTTTTCCGTTTAGTGCCATAAAAGTCTTCATTTATACATGGTAAGGCATCAACGTAATGATTCATCCACGAGAAAAAATAGGCGCAACAATATTTCATTCACAAACAAAAGCGCAGTTCGTTCTGTGGCGTATTCAAGTCTTAACTATGGTCTGATCGGGGTCTGATCTACATCGCGCATTATCGACCCCACACCCTTCCCTTTCTTTATCGCGGAAAGTGACCGGAAGTGCTTAAATCCCACGCATGCTCAGTCGTTGGACCGATGTGGAGGCTGCGCTCCTTTCTGGATACTACTGACCAAAAAGAGCGCAGCCTTTGGCGCCTTTCTAGATCTAGACCCAAGAACTCCTCTTTTTTGCGTAGTAAGAAAAGCTTTAGGGAACTAAGTCGGAAAGTCAACTCTTATTGATTTATAATTGAAATAATAAAATATCTCTGATTAATCAATTTATTAAACCCTTAATTCCAAATTTACAATGTGTGCACAGACAATGAAAGAAATGGACGTAACACCGAAAATACTAGAAAATATTTCTGATCCGATACCAGGATGCATAATAAAATAGATAAAAACGTTCTCTGGTAACAAATATATAAGAATTATAAGCTTTCGGCAACCGTACTGTTGCCTTCGACGGATAAAAATGTGATAGAATGTAGGTGAATGAAATATAACGAGAAAATATGAATAAATTAAAATAAGAAAAATGCGTGCAAAAAAGCTGAAAGAATGCTATAAGGGGCTAAAAGACGTAATTAAAAAAAAATCAATGTTTCTTTAAAAGAATGCTATATTGTTTCGGCAGCGGGCACGAATTATTGTCCGCCTCAGCAGTTTTTGCTGTGTGCCAAGATTCCAAAGTTTTTCTTGTTCTATTATTGGCGGTGTCAATTATCTTTGCGCCAGTGAAATCAATAATGTGATCGAAAGCCCACGCGTGTTTGGCAACATTAGAGTTTATAGCACACTGTTTTGTATTTCTGATATGTTCTTTTTTCCTGGTGCTGAAGGATCTTTTGGTTTCGCCAATATAACTCCACGGACAAGAAGCGCAAGGAATTTTGTAAATGACATTACATCGGTCTTCTTCAGAGGGTCGAAACTTTGGGACAGGGAAGTGCTGTTGTAAGGTTCTAATCGGTTTGCTCGTAACTCGGATGTCGTGGTCTCTTTGAATTCGTGTCAGAGGCTCTGTAATACCTTTGATGTATGGAAGGGTTGCGAAGTTTCGATATGGAGGTTCAACCCAATTGAAGAACATACCGACCAATTCTTCTGGGGTAGGTGTTGATGGCGGAGGCTTCGTTTTCTTTCTTATGATGTCCTCAGTAATTTTTGAGGGATAGCCATTGGAGTGTAGGGCGGCACAAACACGGGCAGTTTCACGGTTTCTTCCATCTTGTGTGTTAGGAAGATTCAGAGCTCTGTGAAGAAGTGTTTCGGCGGTGCTTGTTTTATGTTTCTTGTCGTGGTGGGAATTGAAATCAAGATATCGGTCAGTATGTGTTGGTGTAAATATTTTGAATATCAATTTCACCATAACTTCAATTGGATTTACTAATAAGCTTTTCTACATAATCTAGCTGTTTTTTACCCATACACTGCAATGTACTGTGCTCAGTTAATGCTTATTCAAAATGTACTATGAACTAAAACAGGCTAAAAAACAATTGAATATATATACACTCGAATTTCACTGATCCCAAGAAAAGGGCATTCGAAGATTTTTACTGTATTTGTAAAGAAAATTACAATTCTGTTAACTATTTAATCTAAAAAGTATCAACTACAATTTTGAATGACGACATGACGTTGAAATCATTAAATAATTATGATTTTTCCTTATTTTTGTAAACAGGAGAAATAGAGAAATAACAATAACGTTTGAGACATTTCTATTTTTCTAGAAGCTAATATTTACACTGTTACCGAAAAGATCCACATGGAACTTAAGACACTTAGTACCTAATTAACAAACGGAACGACATTTCGTTAAACTTGTGCGAAGTTGAGTCTGCTGATTAAGCAGAAACACTTTAAAGGATTGAAATTGATGTTTTAACGTGCCGCCTTCTCCTACAATTTTACAACAAAAAGTTAGCCATTGTGTAAAGTCATGCACTTATGATAGTGCAGTATTATCTTCCCAATCCGTTGTTACTACAATTAATGCATTGCATACTGGCAACAATACTTTTATGCGAATATTTCGCACTTGAAATGGTTTAGATCAACGTATCAGTTTTACGACTTGATACCATTTCGTAAATGAAACGAAACAATTCGCGCGATTAAAATGACCCCTACTTTTGACTCTAACGTTGATTTAGTCACGCACTCACAACTATTCACCCTTTCGACTAACAATGATTAATAAATTATTCATCTACTTACCTGTTTTTTTCCTTTTTTTAGTAATCACCTAAATCACACAACACACTCTTCAAAATTCTCCCACCGCGAAATTCTAGAAGGCTTCCCATTGGTCTTATACATTGTATTGTGTAATCGCTTACCATAAAAGACATTGATGTGATTGACACATCACATCCCATCATGTGTAAGTCCGGTTTCTAACTGGTTCACGAAAATAGAACACGTACTATACTATCTACCAACTTGTCAATACAAGATCCAAACACGTCTTCCGAAAAGTTTTTACTTCGTGATTGTTTTCGTTGAAAAGAGTGGATATTCCCTTCATGTTAGTGTGAATATGTTGCTATTGGTTGTTAGTTGGAATCTGTGTTAATAATTCTGTTATTAACAAACAATGCAACGATCAACGATGTCGAATCTTCTAGTGTATTTTTACTTGTCTACCGAAGAATCTACACCTCCTCATTTCACCGTCATTGAAAATTAAAGGGACAATATTATGACTCATATAACAATATGGCCCTCGAAACTATAGTACAGGTAAGTGAAAAATAGTACTATTGTTAGGCGATTTTGAAATGTTCTCGATTTTATGTAGAGTGATCCTCACGATTTCCAACTCCTCTCTCCTCCCCGAGACTCCATCATATTTCACCTATCTCCAAGTCTAAATAGAATCAAAAAGCCGCTATCAAAATTATTTATACACCTCTTTTTTTCACAAACGCCATAAAAGCAAAGACCTCTCCAAAGCGGCAAAAATAAACATCAGCATCTGAAATAAACTCTAATCTTCTTGATCGCTACTACCTTACCTGAAGTTAAAACAACAAAGGAAATAATTTAACTTATCTTTAAAACATGCAACCATGTGCATCAAAAACTCAATCACTCCTGATCTAAAATATAAATTTTCTAAGGTGAACTACTCTCCACATTTAAGCACTTCCAAATCACTATGTATCCCCCGAGTCTTTTTGAAATTTCAAGGAGAGAAAGGGCCAAGAAGATTTTTTACCTTCAACTACACTACAAATTGTATTATCAACTGAAAAGGTCCTCAAAGGCATAAAATAAAAATATTTATGTATGTTACTTACTGAATTTGACAAGCTTATTCCAATCCTTTAACAGATACGTCTTTATTTAGATGTTGGGTTTCAATAACATATACTTTTGTTAACTTGTTCACCATTTTCCATTCTTCAAAACAACTTGAGATTTCACAACAATCTCACTTAGAAACTATTTTAACAAAATAAACATAAAATCTATTTTCCAAATTATTTCTTATTCTTTGAATACCAGGGTACCCTACTAAACTCACCCACCTATTAAGTTGTGTGCATTATGAGAAGAAACACATTGGACAAATAATTACAATACCTTCATTGGTACAAGCTTTAATTTCTTCTTATTTGTATAAACCATGGCCATATATCTTGCATTCTTGTTTAATGTAGGATCTTTCTTTCATTATTTCACCTGTAACAAAAAATTAATAACATGATAACCTTACCAAGAACACAAAAACTAAGCATCTGTTACATTGTTATGTCAGACACAATAGACCATTTTACAGTTGTCAGATAACCTTACTTTGATACAGACCTCTCTGCTTTTGTCATGTAAAGGCACCTAGTTAGCATTACAACAACTTGATTTACACAACAGAAGCAGTTAGCTATAGGTCTGTATAAATTCAAGGTCACCTCCAGCCTCACTGCCATTTAAAGGCAAGATCACTGAGCACATAACTGTAAAATGGTCTATTACATATCACCTTAACTGTAATATGTTTACCTGTTTCAAAATTATAACTTCACTCATTACCCATTGATTTTTCATTTCAGCAATGCTTTTGCAAAGAACTTAACACAATGTAATAACAAAGGACCAGGTAAGCAATTACTGTACATGTATTTCTACCTGGAGTTTTGAAAAAGGGGTCTGTTAATTGTGGTGCAAAATTATTTTTTTCCTAAACTTTTGAAACCACTTTGACTTAATCAATAGTCCCTTGGATTTTCTCGTTTTCAAATCCAGATTTTTAACAGGGACTTTAATATAAGCTTATAGAGAAATGTTTTGAAACTTCTGAAAGTTAAACACAGTAAAGCAGGGATTCGTTAGTGGTGAGCTAGGGCTGTACTAAACTTTGCAACTTTCAGTCTATCACTTAAGAGTGCATTCTAGAACACCAAGTTCCCTAGACATTGTGCATACATATGTTCTGTAGCCTGAGGTCACTTGGGGTTAAATTAAGATATTGTCAGTAACTCCTTTATAACTGAAGTCACTAGGTTTCTAACAGGGACTTTTAGATTCCTTTGCTGTTGTTTCACTGTAGTCTTCAAAGACAGAATTAAGCAAAACAATAAGTTTCATAAGCTTATAGAGAGATGTTTGGAAACTTCTGAAAGTTAAACGCAGTAAAGCAGGGATTCGTTAGTGGTGAGCTAGTGCTCTACTAAACTTTGGCAACTTTCAGTCTATCACTTGGGAGTGCATTCTAGAACACCAAGTTCCCTAGACATTCTGCATACATATGTTCTGTAGCCTGAGGTCACTTGGGGTTAGGTTAAGATATTGTCAGTAACTCCTTTATAACTGAAGTCACTTATAGATTTCTAACAGGGACTTTTAGATTCCTTTCCTGTTGTTTTACTGTGGTCTCAAAAGACAGAATTAAGCAAAAGAATTAGTTTCATAAGCTTATGGAGAGATGTTTGGAAACTTCTGAAAATTAAACACAGTAAAGCAGGGATTCGTTAGTGGTGAGCTAGTGCTGTACTAAACTTTGGCAACTTTTAGTCTATCACTTAGGAGTGCATTCTAGAACACCAAGTTCCCTAGACATTCTGCATACATATGTTCTGTAGCCTGAGGTCACTTGGGGTTAGGTTAAGATATTGTCAATAACTCCTTTATAACTGAAGTCACTTATATATTTCTAACAGGGACTTTTAGATTCCTTTCCTGTTGTTTTACTGTAGTCTCAAAAGACAGAATTAAGCAAAAGAATTAGTTTCATAAGCTTATAGAGAGATGTTTGGAAACTTCTGAAAGTTAAACACAGTAAAGCACGGATTTGTTAGTGGTGAGCTAGTGCTGTACTAAACTTTGGCAACTTTCAGTCTATCACTTAGGGGTGCCCTCTAGAACACGAAGTTCCCTAAACATTGTGCATACATATGTTCTGTAGCCTGAGGTCACTAATGGGGATAGGTTAAGATATTGTTAGTAACTCCTTTATAACTGAAGTCACTAGGTTTCTAACAGGGACTTTTAGATTCCTTTGCTCTTGTTTTAATGTGGTCTCCAAAGACAGACTTAGCAAAAGAATTAGTTTCATAAGCTTATAAAGACATGTTTGGAAACTTCTGAAAGTTCAACACAGTAAAGCAGGGATTTGTTAGTGGTGAACTAGTGCTGTACTAAACTTTGGCAACTTTCACTCTATCACTTAGGGGTGCATTCTAGAACACCAAGTTCCCTAGTCATTGTGCATACATATGTTCTGTAGCCTTAGGTCATTAATGCGGTTAGGTTAAGATATTGTCAATAACTCCTTTATAACTGAAGTCACTAGTTTCCTAACAGGGACTTTTAGATTCCTTTGCTGTTGTTTTACTGTAGTCTCCAAAGACAGACTTAACCAAAAGAATTAGTTTCATAAGCTCATAGAGAGATGTTTGGAAACTTCTGAAAGTTAAACACAGTAAAGCACGGATTCGTTAGTGGTGAGCTAGTGCTGTACTAAACTTTGGCAACTTTCAGTCTATCACTTAGGGGTGCCCTCTAGAACACCAAGTTCCCTAAACATTGTGCATACATATGTTCTGTAGCCTGAGGTCACTAATGGGGTTAGGTTAACATATTGTCAGTAACTCCTTTATAACTGAAGTCACTAGGTTTCTAACAGGGACTTTTAGACTCCTTTGCTGTTGTTTTAATGTAGTCTCCAAAGACAGAATTAAGCAAAAGAATTAGTTTTATAAGCTTATAGAGACATGTTTGGAAACTTCTGAAAGTTAAACACAGTAAAGCAGAGATTCGTTAGTGGTGAACTAGTGCTGTACTAAACTTTGGCAACTTTCACTCTATCACTTAGGGGTGCATTCTAGAACACCAAGTTCCCTAGACATTGTGCATACATATGTTCTGTAGCCTGAGGTCACTAATGGGGTTAGGTTAAGATATTGCCAGTAACTCCTTTATAACTGAAGTCACTAGGTTTCTAACAGGGACTTTTAGATTCCTTTGCTCTTGTTTTAATGTGGTCTCCAAAGACAGACTTAAGCAAAAGAATTAGTTTCATAAGCTTATAAAGACATGTTTGGAAACTTCTGAAAGTTAAACACAGTAAAGCAGGGATTCCTTAGTGGTGAACTAGTGCTGTACTAAACTTTGGCAACTTTCACTCTATCACTTAGGGGTGCATTCTAGAACACCAAGTTCCCTAGACATTGTGCATACATATGTTCTGTAGCCTGAGGTCATTAATGCGGTTAGGTTAAGATATTGTCAATAACTCCTTTATAACTGAAGTCACTAGTTTCCTAACAGGGACTTTTAGATTCCTTTGCTGTTGTTTTACTGTAGTCTCCAAAGACAGACTTAACCAAAAGAATTAGTTTCATAAGCTTATAGAGAGATGTTTGGAAACTTCTGAAAGTTAAACACAGTAAAGCAAGGATTCGTTAGTGGTGAACTACTACTGTACTAAACTTTGGCAACTTTCAGTCTATGACATTATCTTTCAAAAGGGCTATCTAATCTGAAGTCTGGACAGGACAAAGGGGGGGCACAGTCGGGGGACTTAGGGTTTGCTGTCATGAAGGCAAGCTTGCTAAGAGCTTTTATCTGATATCATGACACATAAGCCCGAATTCATCCACAAGTGGCCGAGAGATTCTTATGTCATTTCCTTTGTGCACTAGATGAGACATGCACTACAGAAATTGGCAAATGCTGCTTACATGACTAATTTAGACACTAAGTGTGATTATGCTCTTCAAACCTTGTTTTGAAAACTTCAGGTATATTTAAACGTGAACTTTGTATTACCCTTTCATTAACCTTTGGCTAAAATCTCTCTAATATAATGGCAAAAAACCTGTAGATTCTTACAAAGTTTTACGAACACAACAACATTCCCTTTCAGATTAAACAAATTTCAAACAATATCTTGAACTCCTTACCATTCAACCAAAACGTCAGAGAACTTTCAAAAATAACACATTCACTTTATTTGGTTACTCTGTTGACATCATTTGTGCTTAACTCTCTTGATTACCATTTTTTCACTTTCTCTCCTAGTCTCACGCCAATCAATGCATTTCTCAATTCCTTCGTATTGTAAGTGTCGCGTAGGCTAGTCAACCTTGTTTTACACTTGTGCAAATCATACTCTAAAGGCAAAGAAAACACATTTGCGCACAACAGGAGTCATGCAGGCCTGTCACAACTTTTTAATTTCTGCACATTAGCACCTTGGAAAACAAATACAAAATGTAAGTATAATGTAGCTCAAAAAGTGCAAAAAACCAAAATCCATCGATCGCTTCATCTTCATCACTCGTGTGAGCTAACAGTTCGTCCATGTAAGGTTGGACTTGTCCAAGAACCTCCATTTCTTCTGATAAATCGTTACTAGACAACTGCTCATCGCTTAAAGTGTATATGACACGAAAATTTTTTTTCCGTTTTCTGGTAGTTCGATACGTATAATAAACGGTTTGAGAGTTTAAAATGAATGAAACCATTTTTTGGCCGATTTTTAGCGCTCGAAACACGCTCAATTTGCATTCAAAATTGTTCCCGGAGACTAAGGCGAGAAATTGGACTCGTGACGTCAGGTTGTTTGATCCCTTGGTTGGCGAGGTCAACAATTTATAGTGTTTTCCTTGTAAATCGCTGTGAGTACTAGCTCCATTGTATCGTTACACGCTTCAAAATGTCCAGCGATTCCGAGAGTAGTGAGTTGTCTGACTCTACAGAAAGTATGGATTGTGGAAGAAGCGACAGTTCTGAAGAGGAATGGAGAGTTATCACTAGTGTGATAGCTCCATATCAAGATGAGCCGCTCGCTGACCAGAACGACGAAGAAACTGGCGTTTCAAGTGAAGAAGAAACCGATGTTGATGGACTTACTCCGTCAACTTTGAAGGCTAGATACGAGAGAACTGTGGACGTAGATTCATGGTTAGTAAAACTGGTTCTATAACATTCCTTGATATATACCTATAAGAAACCTTTGCTTGACAACAATTTTGCTGTCTTCTTCAGGTGTCGCTGCGAGCGATGTAATACCGGGACGTTAGTTGGTTCCCTCGAGTTTCGATGTTGGAGAGAGGTAACAAATTCATCTGCAAAGATGGTTTTTGATGGTTCCATCGAACGGATAAAGTGTATAACACAACACGAGGACTACGATGCGATTACGAACCGCGCAGTTCTTCTCCAAGTGGCTCCCTTGTTGAGAAACCAGGATGGTGGGACTTACCGTCGCCGCGGTGGAATGTCAGAAAACGAGTGAGTACATCTTTACGTTTTTTTTTATATATCGCTATGGTACACTAATCTGATATCGTTCTATATCAAATAATTAACTTTCCCGTCCTGTATAGTCAAAATATACATGTATAAACTAGCATTATCACTTTGCTGGGCATCAAACATGAATCTATAAATAAATGTTGAACGAGTTATAATTAGATTTTGCATTTACTTGGACTTTTATCTGATGCACTGACTGATCTACGATAAAACAGGACCTAAGATTGCCTGTAAAGTAGCTTGTTGGAAAACGTAAGCTTGAGAAATGCTCTGCAGTTCATTATCCATTCATGAACATAAATATTTTTTAATTGTCTTGCATGTGTGTGTGTGTGTGTGTGTGTGTGTGTGTGTCGTGGGAGGTGAGAGGCAGGGTCCTGTATAGTAATATAGAGCATTCTTATACACCAGCTTATAACATATTTTCATTCCTTTACTCTAGGTTCATTAGAGCTGTTGCATATCGATGGACCACACAATGGCTTTGTGGCTACATGGGCTGGGACAACAGAAGACCACTTCCAGCCTGTGTTTACCATAATATCAGAACAAAATACCTGTCACAAAATACCAGAGGTTTTGCTGCTGCTCAGGACGGAGAGTAGCATAATACACATAATCAAAACTATGACATGATTATTGAATCCAATTGGTTATTTAAGCAGTTCTGATTTGTAATGGTAATTACACCGAGTCGATTACAATTCAGGGTGTAATTTGTGTAATTTCGAAGTTGTATTTGGATACCTGTAATTGGACACCTATGTGAGTGCTAACGTAACAAATAGGCACGCGGGAAACCAATCAGAAATGAGAATTTTGTTATTGGTATGATAAGATCACTAATGAGACAGTGTACGTGTCATGCCTGTAATAATTGGACAGCATGCATCATTTGTGTGCACTCTTTTTCCTCAAAATTTGTTATACTGTAGTTATGATTTAATTTGTAAACAGGACTTTGTGTCTAATTCTGTATCATACTCATGATTAATGATTACAGACCAAACTGTACTTCACTCACTGTAGTTTGCACAGTCACAAATAGGAGACTGGGACTCGCTCTCGTGCTTATGTCACGTGAGCTCACACGTCAGTTCTTGTTTGGTGTAGTTTTCTGCCGTCCTATTACAGTACCATTATTCATAAACATTGTACAGCTTTATTCACATAGCTAATATAACACGCAGTGTTTTGCGTCTCAGAAAACAACAGTTTTCAGATTGATTTACATGGGTGGTTGTTTCTTGTTCTATTGTTTGGCTATGTATGAACTGTGAACCAGAAACAGCTTAGGCTCTACATGCACACTAATTTAACTAGTAAATTAAAAATTCACCTTGTTGTGGGTACAAATGCAAATATTGTAAGTTGAAAAGTACAATTCAATGCAGGCATGGAAAATTTTGATTGTGCCATACAGAAAACCTCCCTTTGACAAAATTTTAATCACTTTATTTTTTGCATCGGCTTTTGTGACTACGCAATGGTTTATTGCATATCGAGCAATTATAAGGTCGTCTTCAAGTGGGTTGACTGCTGCTTGGGGTATTGTCACTGCTAGACGTCTGTAGTGTAGTCTGCTCTGCTTCTGTAAAATAAATAAATTTATTTTAATTATGTTGGTGTGTTAATCAGTTGTTTGTTTTGTTTCACATGCATGCTTTTACCATGGAAAAAAACATGTAGAAGACACCCTCTGTGGATTGTACATTAACATGATCAGATTGTACATTAACATGATACCAACCTTGTTCCCAAGGTCTATCTTTCCCCCGCTCTAGAGGGTTGGAAGAAGATAGACCCTGAGAACAAGGTTGCATGACAGTTGGTACTTTGAACATTATACCATATTTGCACATTTAGCTTCATGAGCTTTGAAGATTCAAAACAAACTAACCAGGTGGAAATAGTGATGTTTTCTTCATTGCCTTCCTTGCCTGGTAGACCTTTACAGCATCCTCTTTATTTACTCTGTCCGGGAACTGCCGGTTGAGGGGTTCTGGTACCCTTGATTCATACTTCTCATGTACTTTCTTCATTTCTGCCTTTGGCAGGGTGAAGAGGAGATTCTTCAGTGTGTCAACATAACCTGAAAAGATCACAGCCCAATGCATATAAAAAGTAGATGTAGTTTGAAAAATGTGCAACATATAAACAAACAAGGCGAAGCAGAGTGTCTTTATACCAGATGCTGGTCAGTAGTACTTATGGCAAAGAGTGATCTGTCTCACAATTAACAAAAGAGTATTTGCATCAGATTTCCTATACTTCGTTCAGTGTAGTGACTATACTTTTAAAATCATAATGGTCAAGAATTACCATAGCTAGGTGGGGATGCTACCTCTCGAACAACCTCTTCTCCCAGTTTAAATTTCGGATAAGTCACCCGTATGTATTCTTTTCCATCGCTTGATGTTTGGGTTTCTCTTCGGAGGTTTTCATTAAAATGTAAGCTTGCCAATATGTGCCTAGAAAAATTTACTTTAGATGAGCAAACACATGAAAATCTGAAAATGAGATCATGTACATGTATAATACTATAATGGTTGGAAGTTATTATAAGGATCACAAAGGAAAGAAACAAGGGAAGGAATTAAAGGAATGGGAATGTATTAAATGATAAAAAGACTGGTGTAGTCGCATACATTGTAGACATCTTGCATGATGTCTGGTCAATAGATCGTGTGTAAAATTTAACAGTCACATAACCTTTCATTTTCAAAAATGACAGTTTTGAGCTAAAACTGCAATACATCACATTACTTTGGCCATAAAATGTCAAGGAATGTTACATCTGCAGAGTGTCAATTTTCAAGGAAAAGGATAAAATAAAGTATATGACATATATATTTAGGTGTGAATCACTGTAATACAACATACACATACCTGCAAAAAGATCCTAGCCAAGAGTAGCAAATCAACTTAGGATGCCAGTAGTTTAGGGTCACATGGAACCCTTCCAGGCAACTTGTCTGGGCATCTGGTGAGAGTTTCTTTATTCAGTAGCATCTTCTTTGTCAACAGCAATTTCAATTTGTCATATGCTCCAGTGCCTACCAAAAGTGTTATTAAACAATTTTAAAATGACACACTGCATTGTACATTGCTGAGATTTGGGGATGCAAAGTATGTATGAGCTCATTTCCCAATTCAAAATGTTAGACTTGAGCCCAGGATTGTCATCATCAAGTCGTTAACTCCACACAAGGAATATGACGGGGAGGAGTGAAGAGGCATGTACTAAAACCAGGAACACCAGAACAGCTTGGAACACCGGAACACCGGTTTGCTTGCGGTTAGTTCCACTCCAGTTTCCTTGCGGTTAGCTTTCATTGGTTGGTTAGGGTGATTTACCGGCTGTTCCGTGGTGCTCCAGTGTTCTGGGGTGTATCGGAGTTTCGGTGTTCCGGGCTGTTCCGGTGTTCCTGGTTTTAGTACGTGCCAAGTGAAGAGAAGTGTACCCATGGTATCGATACAGTATATTATCAACAACAACAACAAAAATTCCTCACCAACTCTTATCCACTTTCTGGGTTCAAGTTCTCCATGATGACACTGTTGATAGAGTGGATCTGGGTGGTTATCATGTTTATTACTGACATGGCGCATAAATGAATTCCATTTGGCAATGATAAGAGACTCAAAGCCAGCTTTCGTTGAAGTCGCACACCAGTAGATATGCCTACGTATTCCTTTCATCCAATGTTTGATTATTTCACATCCTTTCTCTTTACTTAAACTCAACAACTTCTTAGCTAATGATCTTGCCACATGCCAAATATCGTAGTAATGCCTGGTATTGACACAGTTCTCTCTTATCCACTTTGCTATGCCCCTGTGCCGGTCAGACACAAAAATAGCAATTGTCAGACCAAGACGCTGCAAATAGGAAAAACATCTCTTTGCCCCCTCGAGTTCAGTCTGTTGGCTGCCCCCAGTTTCGTTTGCCTGAGTAATGAAAGGAGAAATATAAAGGAATGAAAGTTTACTCACTACAATTATAATTGTAACTTTCATATCTTGTTTGAAACAAAATATAACTCCCAATAATAATAAATAATAATCAAGTAAGTAGGAATGTACTACAAGTTAGAATACCCTGGAAAATAAAACCGTAAACATGGGAATAGGTATCACAATTTTCACACAAGTCATAGCCATGGATTCCAAGTTGATTGCTGCAGAAATATGAAGTTCATGCAATTTAATACTCTAAAGCAATACAATAATAAGAAGCAACGTGATGTCATTAATATTTTTTACATTTTCTAATAACAATTTATGATAATTTATTCATCAACAAAACTTGACTTACCTGAGTTAATTCAAAGTGGACGATTTTCATGATTGTGGTGCAGAACATTGTGTAAACCCCATATTTGGCAGAGTGCCCCATGGAATCGAACCGTCCATCTCCAGTCCAAGCAACATTTTTTAACTTCCTGATCTTGCTGATGAGGTTGGCTTGGTATGTTTCCCAGTGATGAAGAACAACTGGAAATAGGAATGACTTCTGATGCCTAAAATAGGTACGGGCAGAATATACATGGAGCCCCATGTGGCGGAAAACCAGCAATATCTTGTTTATAGATGCCCCAGCCATCAAGACTGCAAAGCTTAACAAGATATTGCCAGCAGGATATTTTCCAAGTACAGTAGGCTGGGATTTCCAGATGTAGTTATCATGACATTTTGAACAGCTCTGTGTTACAGTAACCATGGTGCCATCCTGCTTCATCCTTGCTGTGGGACTGCTTTCTTTACACTTGAAGCAGAAAAGTGTGAAAAGATGAAGCAGCATGCTGTAAAATACAATGAACTTGGGTTCATCGTATTCTGGGGTATCTGGATCAACTCTGCAAAATTAAAGGCATCCCTGAGTCCTTTCAATAATATAATCAAGTTACATTAATATTTACTGCAACAAACAATAAACTCAGACTCGTTCCCAGTAGCTATTTATATGTTTTGAGGGTGAGGGAAGATTGGATTTGAGGGAAGATTGGATTTGAGAGTGGACTGATGAACATGAGGAGTTATGGAAGGGACAAAGTGCTATTTTTTCCCTTTGTCCTTTCCCATAACTCCCTGCACGCCTCAATCCACTCTTGCAAGTGGTATAATTTCAATGAAAGCTACAATAGTAGTCTCACCTGATATCTTTTTCCATGCCTTCTTCTGAGAGATTCTCTTCCTCTCCATCATCCTCAGTACCTTCAGCTTCTGTGGGTCCTCCTGCCTGTGACTTCCATTCCCCATCATTCTCTGTTGCCATATCTGTATCAGTCCCGGTGCTTGACCAGATGAAAAAATCTTTGGACCCAACTTCCTCCTGCACATCGCTTTCCTCTTCAGATGCTGTTTCAATTACTTTCTATAATAATGAACAATAAAAAAGAATTAAATTATCCAGGAATGACTGACTGAAGCTAAATATGGCATGTACAGTTGAAACTCCCCTTAGTGTACACCCTCAGGATGCTAGAGTTCAAACAGGGTTTTCTCAAAGAAGCCCTAAGTGGAGCTGTCCACTTATGAGTGTCCACTCCGAGAGCATTGACTATAGAGTGAGATAATCATTGATCACAACAACTACAGGCGTATGACTCATACAGATTCAAAGAGTAATGTTCAAGCTACAGCTCGCAACAGCATAATATCACATACAATAAACAGAAAATATATGTGCTGTACTAGTACTAGTACTAGTGAGTCAGTGAGACTAGGAACACATGAATCAAGTTGAATGTGGATAATATTTTTTCGCCATTATACAAAGCTACAAGAAAGCATAAATAGGTTTTGTTTAGCACTCGCACTTTTGAGCTCCCTTATCTCCTTTTTCTGTTCCTTTACTGTTCTCCTTAGACGCATAGTTTGCTTCTTCTGATTTTGGTATTTGGTTTTATATACACAGTCTACACAAGAGCTGCCTTGCAGTGGTGTTAAGTTGGGCGATGGAGTTGTGACAGAAACAGGTGTTGTATTGATTGGCGTAGCACAGGTATTGTTGGTGGAGGTCAAGGCAACTGGAGAAGTGAAAGGAGTGGTAACAGAAACAGTAGCAGTTGAGGTATTGGTGCTGGTGGAACTTTCATCAATTGGGCTCATGCACACATCAGTTGCAATGATGCACGGATTCTCTTCATTTGCATCATCATCATGATCATCTACAAGGTTACTACTTGATTCTTCCCTGGCCTCATCAACCTTCTTTTTCTTCGCCTCCACCGCATGAAACTCTACAAAGGCATCACGCCTTAGCTGCAGCAAAAACATAAAATATCCTGGTCGATAAAATATATCGAGCACACGACACCCTTGCTTTTGCTAAGATTATGTATATGATTCTAAACGATCATAAAGCTTGTATAAATTAATATTCAAAACTCCAGTGAACATGATGATGCCTGGATGATTCACTAAGGTATAGGTTTTGGCAGTACAGTTTGCTTTCAGCAAGGGAAAACCGCAGACACAGAAATTTTACACATAAAATGCGGCTAAACTTTAGAATACCGGGCCACTTATTTGCATCTCATTGAATTTGAATGGTTCCTTTTGTTTCTACATGCTTCGTTCTAAAAAGCGTTCAGAGATATGTAAATAAATCGCTCCGCTTACACATGCTAAATGTAATGATCGACCAGCCGTAATGAGAAATCATGAGAAATCGCTTACCTGTTGCCTTTTGCGCTCTGTCAGAACTTCAGGACCTTCTGGTAGAACTGCATGTCTTGTAGGAACCGAGCCCTTGATAAGAACTTTGTTCCTTTTTACCTGCGACATACCGTCCAGCGAAAATGCCAAGCTGCTTTCGTAACAACTTTGCTCAAAATGAGCCGAACACAACGAGGCATGTTGGGCAACAGGTTTGCCGAAATCAACTCGGTGCCGCTGCATGAATTTCACCCATTGGGCTCTCACTGTTGGATTCACAGGAAACTGGTGCATCGAGATATCTGGTGTGTAGCTGGTATTCGTGCAGCTTCGATTGTTGGGCGCCCCAGCCACACAATAACGTCCACCTTTCCGTACTGGCCTCTTCTTTTCCGCCATGTTCTCAATGAGAGTCAAACAACCTGACGTCACAGGTACAGTTCACGTGACCTTTTGGCCGCGCACCCGAGGGGACAAATTTCAAGCCAAATTAGCGCGTAGTTTGAACGAAAAATATGTGTTTAGAATTATTTTCAACGATTTTAAACTCTCAAACCGTTTATTACACATATCGAACTACCAGAAAAAGAAAAAAAAATTTCGTGTCATACACTTTAACATAACAATGATATGTAATCGTCACTTTCAGCCATAGTTACGTTGAAGCCCAGAAAATCAATGCAAATAGAGTACTTCGACACAGAGATTTTCACTCTGCAGCACACAAAACCAAGTGTAAACAAAGCGATCAACCCACCAATTACCTCATCACTGCTAAACGCATTCCCAGTTTCCAAAGTAGTAGTAGTAGTAAACTTTATTTCAACTCAAATTAAAGAGTGGCGCATAAGCGCAAATATCTCCAAGAAGAGACAGTATTTGACGAACTTTGAGCAACCAACAAGCGAATTTTCTTTTCTTTTCATGAAATTTATTTTGTTATTCACAATAAGGACATAATGAGCTACAAAATTATGCCAAAAAAACTTTTTGCCTCATAGCCACTTTAAAAAATTTAATTCCAATGCAATAACCACTGCCCTCATGCATAAGCATTTTATTAAAAAACTAAACCGGTATAATCAGTCTACAAATAAGCAACCAAAAACTTGTTCCGCCTTGTTATTACAGTGTTTATCTGAGTTAAATGCACATGCTCAAGATTAATCTACTTGCCTTTCTCCCCCCCCCCCACCCTTAATAACAATAAGCTACTTACCTAACTATGCAGTGTCCTAGTGTATTTCTTTCTTTTCTGGAAAGAGTTTAAGAAAGGAAATGCAAGTTATTGTGTCATACCTTTGCTTAAGAAACATTGAGACTAAAATGATCCTTTAAACCTGGAAAAATGTATTGTTATGTACAACATCTGTACATTTTGGTAGAGTTACATGTAATTTTGAAAGTCTAAGAAGACTAGGAATTTACAAACATGAATAGAATAGTAAATTCACACCATTCTTTGTTTCTGCCAATACATTTTGTGATTGTTTTGCCATGTAAGTTAAATAGTTGCTTGATACATTTACTAGATACATGTATTTATTTTGGTATATAAAGTTTCCATACTGGGCTAAATTGTGTATCAATAATGATCTCATGTGATACATATAAGAAAATATTCCAACAGCTTTCATGGATGCCAACGTCAACATATAGAAATGACACCAAAAGAATACTTGGTCGGGAAGAATTTTCAACTCTATAGTCTATGTAATCTATTAGTAAATTTGAAACTTTTTAATCAAATCTATGCTCTCTTCCACCTTGGTGTATAAAGCATAAGTTGCTCTCTATAATAGTTTCCTAGGTCCTTATCTTTATGGTAACTGATATATCGCATAATTTTAGCCTTCTTTCATTTCACTAGTTTCATGCCTCCTTCAAGTTTGTATTCATTTTGTTCACATTCTGGGTCAGCAGCATTAGTCCAATTTGGGTCACCATCAGTGTTTTCCTCAAAATTAGTATATGGAACAACACATTATAAAATTCTATTTAATGTGAACTATCAGGTAACTTTTTCACCTTTTCCAGTTTCTTTATAAAAAATGTTCTTTTATCTAAGGTGACCTGCTTATAAACTAAACATTATAAAATAATAAAGATGAACAGCTTCTTGAACACTGATTTCAACTGCATTGAAAAATTTGTTTCCAATAAATCTAACTGGATTTGCAATGCCTTTATTACCTACCTTTGCTTCTTCACATACTTTTTCTAGAAATCTGCTCATATCTCGCAGGCCTTTTCTAAGTAATAGATAAAATATGAGCGGAAGACCTTTATGGGCATTTAAAACGGCGAGCCGCAGGCAAGCCGTTTTCAATGCCCATAAAGGTCTCCCGCGATATCCTTGTCTCTAAGGAGTTTTGAAATATTCAGCATTGAATAGGTTGTGTTTGGCATGTTAATCACGCGGGCGTGGAGTTGTCTCTAAGGAGTTTGGAAATATTCAGCATTGAATAGGTTGTGTTTGGCATGTTAATCACGCGGGCGTGGAGTTGTCTCTAAGGAGTTTGGAAATATTCAGCATTGAATTTAGCAATTCATTTACATTTAGCTCTTGTAGTAGAAACATGGCTGGTCGGTTTCATTCTCCGAAGAGTAAAGAAGAAGAGACCAGTCTGGTGTCGGAAGCCACTCCGAAAACAACACAATACAACACAAAATGGGGAAGAAAAGTCTTCGAGGAATGGCAGCAGCGACGGCAAAATACGAGTGCAAAGTTAAAAGTTGTTGGAGTGGCCAAGATGAACTGCGAAGATGTTGAAGATCTGACCGTTCCACTAGAGCACATGTCGCCAAATACGCTAAACTTTTGGTTGAGCAAGTTCTTTGTGAAGTGGCAAAACAAAATGGAGAGCGCTATCCTCCCAATTCGCTGTATTTATTGGTTTGTGCAATAAACCGTCATTTGAGTGAGACGGGAGGTATGGCGCGTTATCAGTGTCAAAATTATGTTTGTGTTAATGTTTTGAATTTATACTGGCATTAAAATGTCTGTCGTGACATTAATGCGTTTGCATGTGGAGCTTAAACGTGACATTACGGAATAAGTCTTGACATTAAGACGTTTGTCTTGGAATTACGATGCTCGTCTTGACATCATGAGGTTTATATGTCTAATATATATGAACAAAACAAACGCCTTTTTTTAAAAAAATGATGGTCTTGACATTATGATGTTCCTCTTGACATTAAGAAAGCATGCACTGCGGACGTACTTCCCGCCAAAACGAATCACGTGATTTGTTCTTCGTCAAAAACGAAAACATGGCGGAAAACACTGAGGGAGAAGTTCTTGAGAATTTGAAGAAGGTCAACGAAAGTTTGTGTAGAGTAGTACACATGCTGCAGGGTTCTAATAGCGGAGAAACTTCTGATGCTACCAAATCAATTTCATCAACATCGTTGCCTCGCTCGTCTGGTCCAAACACAAGTAGCATCTTTGCAGAGCACCAAAGATTGTTTGGCAACGCGGCTGTACGCACAAACCCCAGAGTAAATCAGATCGCTGCAGCGCTGCAGTTCAGGCCACTGTCGTCAGGAACAGCACTCTCGACAGCAACTACAGGAAAAAAACGAGCGAAGAAAACCGCAGGTGGATTTGGTTTCCGAACAAAGCGAAACCAATGGACTCACAAGTTTTGTTGTTTGTCTGAAAAAGATGCTTGCAGGATACCATCTGTGGAAGATAAGCTTAAGCTAAGAGCTGCAGGACTGGGAGAGAGGGAAATCACATTGGACAGAGGCTGGTCTGCGAGTCTCTTGCATGAGAAGTTATCAGAAACATATCCTAAGCTTCGTGATGGAGGAGGATATGAATTTTTGAGAACTGATGGATGGTCAACTACAAGGCTGGTACTAATACCCGGTTCAAAGACAGAGGGTTATAGTGTTCAGTACTTGAAGGATAATTTGAATCAAGCAACAGCGTATATCCGTCCACTGCAGAACGACCTGTCATTTACGCCTTTGGAAGGCGACGGAGGTCTAATTGAAGTAAGTGTGAGCTAAATTGGTAACGGCCTTTGTTGTTGATTCCACTAAAGAGCCTGTTATAGCGATTGTAAGTTATTTATTACAATTATTTACTGTTGGAATGAGAGCTCTCAATGATAGCCTACTTGAAAACCTAATGCAGGAGCGGATACAGGATTTTGTGAAAGGTGTGTAAGTACCAACACCCCAAAGGGCACCTGGTAGGGGTGTGGCCTCCCTCACAACCCCCCCCTCCCTGGAGCGACCCCCGACAAGAATAATGTACAAAACCATGGATACCCTAGCTGAGCCAGGAATGAGAATTAAGAATATAACATGAAGTTTCTTTGTACATTTTGATTTTTTGTTTCATCAGAATTATAATCAGCTATGATCAACATTTCCTTAAGAGCAGGCTTCTTTTCCAGGCCAAGTCCCAACTTAGATGTAAGGAAATGATGCTCTATTTCATTTTGTCCCAAATCTTTCAGGGTGATATTCCAATGGAGGAATGCAAAAGATGTGGTTTCTACTTTTCAATGAATGACTTAAAGGAACATATTTTCAGCTGCAATCAAGGGTAAGTGATTTCTCTGGTGATGCATGTTTCAATCTAGATCTAAGTCTAAATCTAAATCGAATACAGTGCAAAACTTCCCACATGCGATATATGTGCACAGTTTGATCCCATTTACAAAAACAATGTGGAATTTATAACTAATCATCTGAAAAGCTTTTACTTTCTTGGTAAGAAGTATCTGATTCTAAATGACATATTGTGTACTGTCTAGTTCAGTTGCTGAATCTTAAAAATTCCAGAAGTTACATATTTGATCTTATTTGCCATTCCCGCCTAGCACAATGATATGTTAACTCAAGATAAAATGCCTTTACTGTGTGATAAATACATGTACACTGTATGGCAAATCATATGTAGATAGGCCACCTTCAATTCACAAAAAATAAGGCCAGGATTTAATAGCATACAGCAGCTACATGTATAAAAACAGTTCTGATTACTTTGTTTTTGTCTGTTTCACCATCCTATTTACAACAAAAGGCAGGAGATTGGAAAGGATGTTGGTGGACCTAGCGAACCCAAAAGGCAGGAGATTGGAAAGAATGTTGTTGGACCTAGCAAATCCAACCATGAATTATCCAGTTCATCCTCTACTAACACTGCAGCAAACTGTAAGTACACTTTTCATGTTCAGTCCTTTAATTTGCTGTGGAAACAAGTCATCACTTATTCTTGTACTACTAGTATTTATTATGATTCTTGCAAGTTGCATTTAGTTGGTTATTTTTGTTGCTTTCGTGTTTTAATTATTCCAGCCTTGGCTGCTCTGCAACATATTTTTCCTGAATGGGATATGACTACACTTGAGGGCATTTTGCAGAGGTGTGGTGGGGTTGTATCTGATGCAGTTGACATGGTATTTGCGGAGTTCCCGCCCGTGAATGTATGCAGTAATGTTTCTTCAACAGCTACATGTGAGCCAGGTAACTATAGCTTGTGGTACTGTAATAACCTGTAAAAATCAATTTAGATACCATACTATTCTTGGGAATAAGAAGTTACCTTTTTAAATAGCAGTGAATGGTTGTTATCCAGTGTGACCCTTGTTTTACAACAACTTGCAACAATTGGCTGTGGTTTTTCTTAGAATTGAATGACAAGAAATTGGTTTCCTTCAAGTGTAACTGATGGTTTGCAGTCTCTTTATGAAATCCTTGTCAGTTAAATGAAATGCATTTTTCCATTTCATTCCAAGGCTTTACAACTATTTGAAAAGGGGAATTACAACCTCAACTTAAATAAATTATTGTTGTTGATAGTTGTTGTGTCTTACACACCTTTCTCTCAGTTTTCACATTCTTTTCCAAATAGATGCGTGGACATTTTCGCCCGGTTATATAACTTTACCAAGGAAAGTTATGAAATATTTGGTCTGCCAAAATGCGATTTAAATGTTGAAATCGATGATTTTTATAATAGATTAGGAAAAATAGTACACACACATATTGGGATGTGAATGTAAATGTATAAACTAAAACATAAAAGTTTCTCTGATGGTTTTTTTTTTACTGGATTTATAAATATGTTTGAATATTATAGTGAAAGTTTTTTTACTACTCTTGCAGATGCAAAGGAAGAAAGCATCACCACTAATTACTTTGAGGGAGGAGGTAGAATTGATGACAGTAAGGTGATGAAGACTCTAAGTGCATGCGACTTGCTGAGGCAGCTTAAGGAGAAGGTTCTTAAAGATGGTATTCAGCGGATCACTGTTGCAAGAAACACTTTATGGGAGGACACTGTTGCACTGTTTAAAAGCACAAGGTTTGATCCAACTAAGTCTCCTAGGGTAAAGTTTGAGGATGAAGAAGGAATTGATGCTGGTGGTCTACGGAGGGAGTACTTTACTCTTTTGATGAAGGCAGTAACCAACCATCCAGCTTTACTAGAAGGCCAAGAAAACAAAAGAGCCATTACATACAACACAAGCGCCCTTCAAAGCAATCTTTATTTCATTGCTGGTCGCATGATTGGTTGTGCGATTATGCATTGTGACATAGGTGTGCCTGTTTTCTCCAAGAGTATGTATTACTTCATATCACATGAAACTGTAGACATGACAGAAATGCCTCACTGCGCAGAGGACATCCCAGATTGCTCTGTTGTGGAACTGATACGTAAGGTAAGGCCGCCCACCCTGATGACCATGTAGGTATATTTGTAGATTTTGTGCAGGATAGAGTTTTTTAAGACATCCAAGACAAGATTGATTCACCTAAATTGTTTTAACCTCCAACTCTTGATACATGTACATGTGCAGCTGGTTCTTTTAATATGTAAAGTTTTTTGAAGGGACATCACGATATTTTTAAGTTACATGATCAACTGATATATACGTTTCAACTTTTTTTTCTTAAAAGGTTGAAAACGCGGGATGTCCACAGGACTTAGAAAACCTTCAGGATGATTTGTCCGAGCTATTGCAAGCTGCAGGGTGGGATAAGGTGCTTACCTATGAGAACCGTGTGGCTGCTATGCAGCTCGTTGCTGCCCATGAAGCCTTCTACAAAAGAAAGCTTTCCATTGACCAGTTCTGCAGTGGGTTGGATGTTCTTGGCATGTTAAATCTCATCAGAAGCAATCCTGAATCGATGCAGCCATATTTTGTACACAACACAGACACCCTGTTGACGCCAGCACTTCTCTTTAACCAGTTCCACAATATTGACAAGGTGGAGGATGGAACAAGAGAAGTAATGAGACAACACTTATATCTGAGTGCTTTGATGGTAAGAGTTGTTACAGTAGTTAGTTTTACGCTTTAAATAGACTGTCTGCTGTCCCCTATTTTCCAGCCAGGGTAGAGTCCAAAGTTTTTGTGGGGAGAGACAGAGAGAGAGAGAGACATTGTGTTAAGTCTTTTGGAATCCCTGAAAGATGTTATCAAGGCCCTTAAGAAAAAAAAACATGAAAACTAATAGGGAAGTAAAATGTTTAACCCCCATCAAGCATTCAGTGTTGATTTCAATGTATTTAACACACAATAGAACTTCATGCGTAAGTGGTTGTCCAATTTGAAGGTAATTAAAATAAGATTCCTCTGACTGCAAGTTCGATGAGTACTATGACCTTGCACAATAATAGTTATTATGGCATTTCTGGGAATATTATTCATCCAGTTAACTCCAAGTTGGAGAGCACATACTTAGTCCTACTACACATACTAATGACTGTTTTTCTTTTCCAATCCAGAGTTTGGGTCTTCAAAACTAGTTGAATTTCTCATGTTTGCAACAGGACTTGGAGCTCTACCTCCTTTGGGGCTGGATGAGAAGATCACTATTTACTACAGAGAAGATACCTGTCCTCATTTCTTTGCAGAAACATGTACAATGGAACTAAAAGTTCCCACTGGTCATGATCAATATAGCCAATTTTATAATAGTTTTCTGGAAGCTTGCATGCACAGTGTAGCTGGGTTTGGTTGTATGTAAACAGTTAAAATAACACCATGGGTCAAAAGGCAGTTTACGTGTTCATTTGCTGATTTTCACATGCTTTGTTACATTTCTTGTTGGAGCCATATTTGACATAATGATTACCGCCAATGACACTAGACGTAAACAGTTTTACAATAATGATATTGACAGTAATTTTTGAAATTGAAACGTACGAAGTGTGCTAACTAAGGATAGCCAGGTGCTTACAATGACTAGTGCCTATGGTTAGTTGATTTTACTGCAAACATGTTTTTCTTACTGTGGTGACCAATTAATTATTATACAGGTTTTCTTGGCACCAATATTTCCGTGACACTCAATAACCTGTATTGTTTGCCAATCATGTTGCAAGACGTGAAGTAACAAACATTAAAGTTTGAATAAAAATATCAATTCCGTAACAGTCACTGTTCCTCAGTGGGTCTATGGTTTGTTTTAGTTCTTGTGTTTCTTGAGTATTCAGAGGGCACTCTGTCAAGGGCAATTCAATCAGTTCATCAGAATCTGACTCTGGCAATGGACCATCCCAATCTAGACCATATTGGTCAACCTCATCCTGAAAATTATGCAACACAATCAATTTTATTAAGTAACTAAATTTTTTTTTATTTTGTTATTATTCTTGTTGTTGTTGTTGTTGTTTTCTTCAGGGGGAGGCTGGGCTGATAAATGTTCTCTATTAAAACAACATAATTCCTTGTAAAACGGGCATACAAGGATTGGTTGACTTATATTTGCACTGATATAATGCTAATTACTTGGGTAAGGGTGACCACTTCCCATTGTAACTACCCCCCCCCCCCCAAAAAAAAAGCAGGACACTGACTACAAATATCTGCATGCTTTTACAATCACTAGGTTTTCTTTTGTGCAACAGGGCAATGTCAATTAAAGAACACAACTATTTGATTCATTTTTTTTCTTAAATCTCTCAAATCTTCAAACATTTCTTTAGCAATTGTATGACTGCTTCCAGCTATTCTCATCATACCAGATATGAAAAGTTGTCTTGGTGTCATGCTTTTTTCTGTACAAATTGGTTTTCTGATCCAACCCTCTTTCCATACATGTAAATGATTGTTGATTCTGGGAAGGTACACATAATGCAAACAAAATATGTGGATTTCATTGTCTATATCCAGAGTCCCTGTGCCCTCCAAATGACTAAAAAGGTTGTAGTAAAGGCCAACTACACCAGTGAACACATCCCGCCACAACATTTCAATTCTTTGGTTGTGGACTGATGATCCAGTTATCATGCTTCCACGCCCAGGGCCTCTTGCAGGGTGTGAGAGCATGAATAAAGACACTTCCACATTTTCCCCACCTTTGTCCGCTCGTACCCGAGAAGGAAGGCCATAACTTTCTACAGCGTTCTCAAAAAGATTCAGGACTGTCGAGGCACAATTGTTGCCAGAACATTGTAAAAACACAGGGATCCTGGAGTAGCCATCCACTCCTCCGTGTATGACAAGGCGCCACCTAACAAATAGTATTCAAGAACTGAGACTAATTTGTGCCTGTAACATGCCAGCATGTAGGGTCACTTTTTCAATAAGAAAATAAGTAAAGGAAAACCGCATATAAGGAAGCTCTTTTTTTACAATTACTGATTTTTAATGTTTTCATCATCAGTCCTTTTTGCGCCATGGGACGCATAAGGCCTCATTTTTAATGAAATTAATAATGTTAGTTTCAAAGACAACACTCCCAAATCAGAATTCTTGGTTTTCACATGATGTCATAAAAATTAAAAAAAACTAAAGTATACTTCCCACAAAGCTGTTTCCAACATGGTATGTTGATATACAGAAAGTTTTAGGTTCTCAAGATGTTTGACATTGATTTATGAAGATTTCAAACGTGGGGCGCAATCCGTTGTGTTATTTAACAGTAAATTATTAGACCCGTAGCCCGAAAGGGCTATTGACAGGTGGCCCTTGAGGGCGATTTTAGTATCACCCAACTAGTCGGACAGATAAGGCAATAATAAAGTTAGCAAATTCAAGCTTAAAGAAATATTTATTTGGGGAAAAAAAAAGGAAAGAAAAACCGGCGAGTTTCGCTACTCGATGACTATTACTATTACTATTAGGCACCTAGTAGCGAGGCCAATCAAAATGCAGCATTTGCATTAGTCCACTAGTTGGGCGATACTTATTAAGAATAGACAATAAAATAAGCAAAAGTTATTTTTGCATTGTAGATGCTTATAAGCCAATTTAATCTAATTTATAGTGAATTAAATCTTTTCTGATGAGATTTTTTGTGTAATTATGACTTTAAAGTTTTGGACACCAAGATTGCTGCTTCATACATTTGTTACTAAAAGTATCTAATACTCACTTGCCTTTAACTCTTAAAAGAAATGCTTTTGGGCTTCAAAATGTGGCCAAGATTTGTAGGTTTAAACCCTCTACAATTCCATAAACATTTCGTGATCAAAATCTGTTATTTTATGCTTCTGAATTTGAGATGACATCAGTGAAAACCACCAATAGCTCTTCCTCAGTGACTTTATCTGACTGTTAGCAGCCAACTTTCCTGATTTTATATGTTGACTATGAAGTTCAGCAGTTCAGTTTTCTTTTGTAGGGTTGGTGTAGTTGAGGATTTGTTTGGTGCATTAATTTTGTACCATGAGCCATAAATACATATATGATGCAATTTTTCTTCCTCAAGGCAGGTTTACACATGTATGGGCACTGAAATCCCTGCTACTTTACACTTGCGCCAAAAGGTACATTTACATGAAAAAATCACCTGTGTATGTAAACAGGCCAAGAACCACCGAGCCCCCATCCCCTGGGTGGAGGAGTTCCATGTAAAAGTGACGGGTTTCAGGGATTCAAATACATCGTTTGCTACCTCTTAGAGTCTTTGATTCTAAAATGCATCTACCAGCATTTAAATGGCCTGGGTACCTTTTGAGTATTAGCAGGGAAAAATGTGTCATGAACTACTTATTAGCAAATTAACTTTTGGAATTTGTACCTCTTATTGGTTGATTCTTTTAGATGATTCTTTTTAAAATTTCCGACGATTATCCCGTCAACTTTAGATGGGCGTTCCCCCTCCCCGGGGGGGGGGGGGGGTACTGCCATATATGGACTATATAGGTATGTGCCGCTGTGAAGGGTATGGTTTTCAAGCAGTTTACTCTAGCATAGGGTGTATAAATCAGAGCGTTTGCACCTAGAATAGAGTATCATTTTTCTGACACAAAGGAAAAAAGGAATTGCTACTGAAAAATATACGAAAATGAAATCGGCAAGTTTAAATTTTCACGACTCGGCCTCAACAGCGTTGATAGATGACCATCATAAAACACTACTGGATCGGATATTATTAAATGCCAAAATTCAGTTTCTGAAAAACAGCTGGTCTAGGATAGGAGTGATTTGAGGAACTCTAGTATAGGATAGCAAAATTCAGCTGAACTAGCTCTGGTATAGGCTAAGGGTTCCAGTGTCCCAGCGGCACATCCCCACCCAGAAATTACTAAAGTACCTCCCCCGGGCCCCTCCCGGGCACTGAACATTATTTAAACATGACCACAAGTGAAATATACATCAATGCACCTTTTG
>OZ026601.1:20221429-20243929 GCA_964020085.1 Micromussa lordhowensis
AAGTTGTAGGTGTTCTTTCTACGGACATGAGTAAAGCCTTTGATTCCCTCTACTATCCACTCACACTTGCTAAATTAAAGGCTTATGGTATTCGGGGGAACAGTCTAAAATTGTTGGACTCCTACTTCACTGATCGGTACAATAGGGTGAAGTTGGGATCCATAGTGAGTGAGTGGGAGAGGGGGTCAAGGGGATGTCCACAGGGTTCCGCATTTGGACCATTGATATGGAACATGTTCCAAAATGATCTGACATACAGTGTAAATTCTAATTCTAATATCAATATGTATGCAGATGACCACCAGTTCCATGCTGCAGGCAGTACTGTTACTGAGGTGTATGATACGTTAATAGCAAGTGCCGAATTAGCCTCCAGATGGTATAGATCGAATTTCTTAAAAGGGAACTATGACAAGTATCAGACAATGACACTTGGGAATAAAAATAATGATATGGATAGTATTATAATTGATGATAATGAAGTTAAATCTACCAAGTGTTTAAAACTTCTTGGGGTATATATAGACAATAGGCTTCAATTTGATGAACACATTGCTAACATTTGTAAGAGGAGTAGCCAGCGTGTTGGAGTCCTGATGAGGCTCAGGAATATGATACCAACAGACACCAAGCTGAAGTTGTTTAAGGCAGCCATTCTTCCTTATTTGACATACAGCCATCTTGTCTGGCATTTTTGTAGGGCGAGTGATACTAGAAAATTGGAACGTATTCAAGAAAGGGCACTCAGGGCAGTTTACTGTGATAAGGGGAGTAGTTATGATAAATTATTAGACATGGCTAACCTAAGTACACTGCAGAACAGAAGACTACAGGATATAGCCATTCTTATGTATAAGGTAAAGAACAATTTATCTCCTAATTACATATGTAGCCTTTTTCAAATTCCACAACTTAAGTACACACTGCGTAATAATGACTTTGGTATACCTAGATATAATACTGTTACTTTTGGAAAACATTCGCTTAGATATATGGGACCCAAAATATGGGCAATTGTACCAAGAAATGTAAGAGAACTGACATCCATATCATCTTTTAAATGTTACATACGTAGAATAGACCTTGTTTCTAAATTGACTGACAGTAAATGTGAAAACTGCCTTTTATGTAAGACTTAGGTTAGATTTTAAATTGTACATATATATAGTTTTATTTTTAAATTCTTAAATTTTTAGGTAGTATTTAGTGTCCCCAGTTAGTGGTTGTATAACTGCTATTTTAGATTTGACACATAAATAAAGGTTGTTGTTGTTGTTGTTGTTGAGGCCGAAAAATCGGCAAGACAAGTCGCAGCGTGTAAATAGCCCTTTATACTAAAGTTAACGGAAAATGTGTGGGTTTATTATGAAAAACTGTACATTAAATTTATACTAAAAAATCTACTTTACTTTGCAAAAACAAACGCTTTCAATGGTTTCTAATATTAACAGAATTCAACCTCGTTCCCAGAGCTTACCCCTTTACCCACCCCTCCCAATTACATAAAAGCAAAAACCATGAAAACGAGGTTCAATAGAATTATGTACGATTTCAAAATAAAAGTATGTTTGTTGGGACCTTGACTAAGCAAACATAACTTACAAAAGATGACCCTTCTTTATTTGTAGATTTCATCTCATTGATTTGAATTGCGCCTCATAACTCAATTATGTGTATCATTACCAATATCTCATTCTATGTTTTACTTCACAGGAAGATGCCAAACAGTTTACACACGATGGCCTACCCAAGCAACAATATATATATAATATAAAAAACTGTAAATAAAACTGAATAAGACAACAATAAAGAAAAATCTTCATAAATAGTACGAATAATTAGAACAAATATTATAAACATCCTACCTACATTTTAAACATAGTCACAAATTCACTTATCTAAAAGATTTGAACAATTGACAAAAATGAAAATATTACATTTTATGTTAAAAACCAAGATTTAAACTATAACAAAACGTCCTAACTAGCTACAATCTCGAACAAAATAAAAAAGAACAATTACCCCCTTCCACCCCAAAGCAATGATGAAGGCAACAAGGAGCAAAAAAATGCGCCATTTTAGCATCATTGAAGTGGGCGGAGGGATTGTAGTTTTAGTATAATTCTCATGTTCCCATGAAAATATTAACCTATAAATCATGCTATTGGCGTAATACAAAAATACAAAATTATTGCATACAAAAAGAGCTCGTATTTGACTTTATAGAAGAGCTCAAAATTAATTGGAGGCGATCCTTGCCAAAAAAGACTCACTGGACCTCTCAAAAACATCTAGTCGCTTTTCCATGTATGATTTTGAAGCCCGCCAACTATCAAAAGCTGATTTTTCATGCCGTTCTCTACAGCTCCAGCAAAATACAAAAATGAAAATCGAAAAAATGAAGAACTAAGACCTAACATCTGACACCAAAAAAAGGAGACTTGTTTTTTTAAAAGCCTATTAAACAAACACTGACAGGACAAACAGCGTCAAAGCTTTTCCTAAAACACTCAATGATACAAAATGAATAAGATTTTCATTTTCTGCATAAGGTACGCTTTTTATTTCAACTTCTCTTCTTTTTTTGTCTTAAAATGAAAACGGTGATCCTTCAACAATAAACTCCTACATCAACTCCAACCGCTATCTTGAACCCTAAACAAAAAAGAACAATTAAAACCATAAGTACTTGAAAGAACGAAGACAAAAAACAATCAATAAACAATATAACTGAAATCAATCTTCAAAACCTACACGAAATTACAAACAATAAATATTATCCATAAATGAAATCAAACGCGCAATAATCACCATAACGTAAACTAAACAATTATGCAATGCGCTGACAGTAATAAATAAGACCGTATTTACTATAATGCCCTTACGCTGATTAATAAAATTAAAAGAAAACCATTGTTGCTAAATGTTACATAATGTCTTTACAAAAAGAGAATTAAAACAGCGCACTGTGAATCACGCAATCTCTATTGTTTCCAATGGGTAATGTTTACTTGCAAAACAGTGTTGCTAAAGACTTAGAAAACAGTTTAATTTTAAAAGCGCGGTTATAAGTTGTTAACAACTTTTTGTTGAGTATTATTCGTGGAATTTTCAGATACTCGACATTACCTTTTTTAAAACTTAGAGCTCACACTGTGTTCATTCATCTGCAAATGGAGCCACAAGCTGAAACAAGATGTTCTTGTTTTGAGGAAGGTCATCATGAGTCGATCGTTTTGCACCGGGGCTTTTCGCAAGCTACATGTACACAGAACACAGGTAAGAAGCTGAAACAAGATGTTTATGTAAGCGTATCTCGAAACACTGTTCCTTTAATTTTTAAAATATAACTACTTTTCTTTAGAGCTTACTAGATTTGACTTGTTTATTAATATTCGGTTGAAAGTTGAAGTTCGGTTGTCTTCGGTAACCACTCGTAAAATCACATGACAAATTCGAAGCACATGTACACAGGTTTAACCTTTGCGAACCGTCAATTTGAGGAGGTTGGGGTATTCTCTTTCATATTAAGCGCAATGCATAGCTGTATGAATGGAAGTGTTTATGATCAGTCTCGTGTATACTTGTATTCAGGAGCAGAGAGGTCGAGAAAAGCCTTCACTCGCCAGGGTAATCCGAAAGGCGAGGAGACATGCAGAGCATATGTTGAATCCCCCGCTCGCTGGGGTAATGCCATACCTATGGAAAGCGAGAAAAGCAGTTACAAATCCCAACAAGTCAAAGCCAAATGTCAGCAAATCAAAGCTAAGTACCAGGAAGTCATTGTCAAATACAATCAAATCATTGCTGAGTCAATTACATGTAGATACGAGCATATTAAACATGAGCAAACGTGCGAGTGCAACAGTTCTATGAATGATCAGCATACCAAAAATAAAACTGAATGTATCGATCAGGATAATCCGATGACCAGTCATGCTTTGTATACAGCAGAAATTAAATGTGTGATGTCGAGGGGCAGGCGTGTTTCTAAGTGTACGTTACCTTGTAGTAGAAACCGTGAAAGGGAACCCTCCAAGGATTCCTTACAGGAAAGTTATCAGCCTATTCAGAAAGACAAGAATTGCTCGAAATCTTGCCAAATCATACCTTAAGAAGTACATTCCATATTCTTCTAAGCTAAAACTTATGTTGTATGAGTATAATCGTCATAATTTCTGTGAACGATTTGGAAGATCAAAGTGTGCGTTTTCCTCAAAAAAGTGCTTTGTCAGGCAAAACTTGTACAGATCTGTTGTGCGACTAAGAACATTTAAGCACAAGAAGTCACCTTTGTTTTGCATGTATGTTGATGAGAGAATGCTGAAGGTTTTGAAACAGTGTCAGTTACAAACCTATCATGTTGCCGATAGGGTTCTCTCTCTAAGTGGTGACATTGAAAAGAACCCAGGTCCATCACATCAATGCAGTGTCAATACTAATTCATCAGTTACCAGTTCAGCTGTTTCACTACTAGAATCTCGGTTGTCCTCATTAAATAGAACTGCACTTGATGTCAGAGGAGGAGGTGATTGCTTTTTTCGAGCTGTATCACATCAACTCTTTGGCAATCAAAATAACCATTTTCATGTCTGCACTCTTGGTGTTCAGTATTTAGAACAATGCCCTGAACAGTTTATAGAGAGTAATACAGAGTCTTCTTGGCAGTATTATTTGAATAACATGTCATGTCAGGGAACATGGGCTGATGCAATTATTATTCAAGCAGTGGCAAATTGTCTCAATTTTTCAATTCACATTGCTGAATCAAATGAAACTTTCGTTCCTATTACTGTTGTTCAACCAGTGAATATGACACGAGGATGCACAAACATATGTGACCTTTTACGCGAAAACGTTCCTTACGGTATGCCGTTTTAAGACGGATAGCCGTTCGTAACCCGTTTATTAGCCGTTCGAACGGAATGGGATACCGTTCGAACGGTTCGAGCTATCCGTTCAAAAAAATTAGCATGCGTTCGAACGGCTCGAGCTATCCGTTCAAAAACATTCGTCAGCCGTTCGAACGGTTCGAGCTATCCGTTCACAAAAATTTATCAGCCGTTTGAACGGCTCGAGCTATCCGTTCAAAAAAAATTGTCAGCCGTTCGAACGGCTCGAGCTATCTGTTCAAAAACATTCATCAGCCGTTCAAACGGTTCGAGCTATCCGTTCAAAAAAGTAATTTTTATCAGCCGTTCGAACAACGGCGCGAGCTATCCGTTGCGTTGTTGGCCAGCGTTCCTAAACAATTCGCCAGCCGTCAAGCTATCAGACTTGAGTAGAAAATCGTCAACTGTTTGAGATAGCTAGCGCTATCTGTTGCAATAAGTATGAAAAACTGTTCCCTAACCTGTTTGAAGTTCGAGGTTGTATTCCGCACAAGCTACGCAAAAGATCTTCCACTTGGATATTTGCCTTTTTCGATACAATACTTTAACATCTTGGCGTTAACTTGGCAGATCTTCGGCGTGAACTTCGCGCTTTTATAGCAGTAGCATCGACATTGAACTAGGTGCACGTTACGCTTAATACTCTAGCACAACAATGGTTATTATCCATAATATATCTCGACTTTTCCTAGAATTAGGCATAAAATGTTGAAATGATATTCCCCCACGTGCGGCCGCCATCTTGGATGTTTTGAAAATGCTCATTGCCATGGTGATCATGTGACGTAAAGCACTGCTCTATGGACTGCTCTCACTTCTTTCAGAACTGGCTAGACTTTCTGAAAAGTCCTTCGTCTTGTTTGTTTATTCATTCGTCGCTCGCTCGGCCGCTTCGCGGCCTAACTAACATATTCTACTCTGAAATTCATGAGGTCGACTTGTGGCAAGTCTAAAAACTGGCATGCTACCGGACTGTTTATCGACAACTTTTTGTCTTCTGAGAAAAAGCGAGAGAGCTTGAGAGAAAAAAAACCTCTGATTCACAGGCTTCAAAGTTAAAGCTCCTTGTGTCTTCACGGGGAGTTTATGAAGCTTTCGCTTTGACGATCACACGTTATTTTATAGCAATCTAAGTCGGTGTTGGTCTCGTGACAAAACTAAAGATTAAGCGCGTGCGAAAAGGCTCACAGGTTATAAATCTAATGAAATCAAAATTAGAGATTTGAAAAAAAGAGAGCAAGTTCATCTATTGTCAACTTCACGCATGCCGACAGAAGGGGCTGCCTGAAGCACAAGTTCATAAATGTCGCAAAATATTATGTAGTTGAAAACAATTGTACTTCTCGAGCACTACTAATTGTTTTTATTTTTTTTTGGGGGGGGTTGTTTTGATCCACTGTTAACATAGCCAATTTTGAACAAATTATATTTTATTCGCGTCGAAAAAGCACAACAAAGAAAATTCTTCAATCCAATTAAGGCGGAGAGATTTCGACCGCTCATTACAAATGCAAACACAAGCTTCTGTGAATCATTCATATGCAAAGTAGAATCTTGATTTGTCCAATGAGAACTGTGGGATTTCGATCCGCCAGATGTTGTGAAATAGTATAAAAGCATTCGATGTGGCATAAGCGATCACACGTATCTTGTCGTCGCTTTTAGTGCTTTTCGTCAGTTCCTATTCAGTAAGATCGAGGTTACGATTACTTTGTCATTCCAACATGCTTAGACAGTTATGCAGAAGGACCAGCCAACGTCCATCGAATGCGTTGTTTTACTTCCCTAAAGAGAAGTTAACCGGGATAGCACCAACGCGTAAGATCACCGAAAAAGACCTGGATTTCACCGTAGGAATGGCGGTAACTGTCAATTGGGAGGGAAAATTAGTTGAAGCGGAGATCCTTGCATTAGATGGTAAGTCCGGCTTTTTCATTTTCAGTCAGTTACGTTACATTCTCTTTATTTTTCAATGTTGAACAAAATGTTTATACCGAGAAATCGTTTACTTTTACTGTTAAGTTCCGGAGTCAAGTGAACAATCTGAATTGATTTCACTTATTACTATCACTTACGCAAATACAATTTCCCTTCTAGATGACGTGAACATTCTTAACGAGAAGGATTTGAAGTGGTCGGCCCAACACTTACCTGCTCCTGTGAGAACAGAGTCGAAGGACGACGAAGAGTATACCAAACTAGCCATCAAGCCTCAAAAAGACAAAGTGGCGGGCCTCAAAAAGGTTAGTCTAGCTATGAGTCTTAACTGTACATACATGCGGCCTTACAGTGTACAAACGGAGAGGATAGAAAAAAATTACTCATATTACTTTTAAAACGACTTGGTGTAAGCTGGCGGCCTTAGTTTTGCTTTAATTTGCGTCGCACGCAGCTTACAAACTAAAAAGATGAGTTATTTAAATGACTTGGCATATACCAAACAGTTAATAACAATGGCGGCCTTATTTTCGCTTTTCAAAATTCGCTTCGCGCGCGGCTCACAAACGATAAAGATAGGGGAAAAATGACGAATTATTTAAAATGACTTGGTTTACTAAACAGTTTATAACAATGGCGGCCTTTCTTTTGCTTTAATTCGCGTCACACGCAGCGTACAAACGATAAAGATAGGGAAAAAATGACGAATTCTTCAAAATGACTTGCGTAAACTAAACAGTTAATAACAATGGCGGCCTTTCTTTTGCCTTAATTCGCGTCGCGCGTGGCTCACAAACGATAAAGATAGGGAAAAAAAGTGACGAATTCTTCAAAATGACTCGGGTAAACTAAACAGTTAATAACAATGGCGGCCTTTCTTTTGCTTTAATTCGCGTCGCACGCAGCGTACAAACGATAAAGATAGGGAAAAAAATGACGAATTCTTCAAAATGACTTGCGTAAACTAAACAGTTAATAACAATGGCGGCCTTTCTTTTGCTTTAATTTGCGTCGCACGCAGCGTACAAACGATAAAAATAGGGGAAAAAAATGACGAATTCTTCAAAATGACTTGCGTAAACTAAACAGTTAATAACAATGGCGGCCTTTCTTTTGCTTTAATTCGCGTCGCACACAGCTTACAAACAAAGATAGGGAAAAAAAATGACTAATTCTTTTACTTTAAAATGACTTGGCGTATACCAAACAGTTAATAACAATGGCGGCCTTAATTTCGCTTTTCAAAATTCGCTTCGCGCACAGCTTACAAAGGACTAAGATAGGAAAAAAAGTGACGAATTCTTTTACTTTAAAATGAATTGGCGTATACGAAACAGTTGATAACAATGGCGGCCTTTCTTTTGCTTTAAAGGGAAAAAATGACCGCCGAGTTCTTTTTTTCGTACTAACATAAATAAATTATGAGCAAACAGATTGATGTAAGCAACACTGATCTTTACATTTATCGTACAATTATCTACTAGTTTTATTTACATTCAAATCTGTCACAACGAGGTATAAAGATCTCCTGTGTACTGAGTGCAAGCGTTTAAGGCGCTGGTGCAACTAGATCTTCCGTTCCGGGCTTGCAAAATTGCCTAATCTCTCGGTAAAGGTATTGCTTCCGTTCTTCGCTTAACCCTGCTGGATGCAGTTCGGGTGGAAGCTGTGAGGCGGGGGGGAGGATTGTGCGATTCTTCAATAACATTATCGACTGTTCAGGAGACGAGTTACTCTCTTTGAAATAAACTTTACCAGGCTCGTCTTTAGAAAATCGGAAGTGTTGGCATTTTTTTATATTTGGAAACCTTTTGAAGTACGGCGCAAGGAATGAGGACCAGTCGTAAACTGGGACTATAACTGTGCCATCATGTCTCCCGACAAGCTGTGCTTTGTTGATCCCAGAGCTTGATGATTCAACCATATTGGCAAATTCGTAAAGTGACGATATATAGTTCAGTTTATAAGATCTTTTGATGATGCCAAAACACCGATCGGGTCCAAACTTCGTATGTCCAGCGATTAAAAATGAGTACTTGACTGAGTGATGAAGTTGGAGTATTGTCCGCCAAGCCAAGTACCAAATAAAATAATTGTTTTTATTCTGACCTGCACAATTATCGGCATGGAGATGAACGGAAGTTTCCCCCAGTCCATGATTTGCGAAATAGTGATGGACATAACTTATCGTAGTGTTTGCCCCTTTACCGACGTCGATTGCTTCATCAATGAGGTAGTTGACCTGCCGAGGGATCGCTTCGCACATGACCCCAAAAATTGCACATTTACGCGGCGTTTTGAAGTAGATTGGGCCCGGTTGCATTGGGTTACTAGGGAAATGTACTTGCTGGGCAAAGTCAAAGGAGTAGTGCATTGTAGTTGCCAGCGAGCATGCTTCGTGGCGCTCATCGACGTCTATTTGGTCCTCCACTGCTTCAAAAATGCATTTTGTCTGTTCGCAAACCGCTCTATAAAGTTCTCTTTCCATCTGCACTGAATTTAAGTGTTCTTGTTGTGCTTGGACACAGTCAGACTTTTCTGAATCTTGAAGACCGGCCGCTCGAAGTAACTTCGTAGTATTTTGTTGGCAGGTGAAGCATAAATCGGTCATAGGCTTGGCGACGACAACGTTTGGATGAAATTGTTTCCACAAGAGGGTAAATTTTGAGTAACTCACAACTTGCTTGTTTGACTCTTCACAGGCTCTTTTAAATGAGTTCCACACGTGCACTTTAGTGTCACTCGATGAAAGTAGCTGAATGTCCTCGTCTTTAAAACCTGGGATCCTTCCTGGAAGCAGCACAGCATTTTCATGCGCATAATTGCTCAGAAAGTTTTTCACATCTTCAGCAACGGCCTGTGGTAGCGTGTTGTGTGGTAGTCTCTTGCTATTCCCATGTGTCCGCAGAGAAATGCCATGATTCTGATAGTGATCTACAAGCCTTTGAAACCGAGATTTGCTGATGCCGTAAAGGTTTAGAAACATTTCCTTGCAGATTGGCTGCGACTGATAAAGAAAGCTGTAGGGTGGACTTCTTTTCCTCTTTTCCCCGATTACTTCAGTTGTCGCAAAAGCTTGAATGTTTGCTAAGATGACCAAGTCAAGTTCCGCGTGCGACAGTTCCAGGCAGTTGTATAAATTATTAAGAACAGTTTCCTCTGTGAAGTGATCTGAACACTGGCCGCCTTTTAATCCTCGACGACATCCGCAGCCATCTTGAATAAACTTTTGCAGTTTAGCAACGATAGTTTTCCTATTTTCAGTTTCACTGCAATCCACCTCGTCTCTTGTTGATTCCTCCATTTTGTGATTCTTTGATACTACATGCGACGACAGTAGTTGTCAAGCAGTTGCCTGGGCAACGCGTTTCTATCGCGAGAATCTCTGTGATGATTGGTTCGATGTTTTCGTGCACAGAGCTACGGTTTCAAGTTACAAGGCGATACCGTGAGGTAAAGACACAAAAATAACTTCGGCAGAAAGTGTTGAATTATAAGACATGTGATGCAAACTATGCCCAGAAAGACAGAGTATTTTACTGTTTTAAGACTTTGCACGCATTGTGGAGTTTATGATATGTGATGCAAATCACTACGCGCGACAAATTGGCGACCGCTTCTTTGTTTACTAAAATGAAATTTACTTGAACTGAAGCAACCGATAACATTACAGTGTAATACGCACATCGAGGAACTTTTCATTACTAGAAAGTGTATTTAGTTCCGAAGATACCTACAGTGGGAAAAGTGTCCCCTCCAAACAGCAGTGATCCGTTTTGTAAAGTCATTGCGTTACGCAATGTCGAAATGGTTGCATGACAATTACTATTTCAAGCAAGCTATCATGCAGATCAGCGAATGTTGACAAGGGGCTGTTGTGTTATCTCCAGCAAAAATGAAATTTATAGCAGTTCAGCCGTTCCTCCTCATCCGTTCAAAAAGTTCATAATAATTATTCATGATCCGTTCAACCGTTCGACTTATCCGTTCAAAAAATGTAATGATTATTTTCGTGAACCGTTCAGCCGTCCACAGCCAGCCGTTCAACCTTCGCCATGATCCGTTCAAAAGGCTTACTGTATTTTGCGAAACGAATCGAAAGAAATAAGTTACATTATCGTTACAGTCTTCGAAGAGCTCTTTTCGCAAAATTCAGATCTTCGAATTTACAAATTCTATACTTCCCCTGTTTTATTCCCTGTTTAGGTTATCGCACGGAGGGATCTGACTGTTGTGATACTTGACTGAATGTTCATTTCAGTACAGGTTTATTCGTTTCGCTTCGTTTCGTTTCGCAATAAGCCGTTCAAAATTATTCATGATCCGTTCGGCTGTTCGACTCATCCGTTCCAAAATATTAATTTTTATGAGTCGTTCAGCCGTTCGACCTAATCCGTTCAAAGATAATTCATGATCCGTTCAGATGTTCGATCTAATCCGTTCAAAAATATTCATGAGCCGTTCAGCCGTGCGACCTAATCCGTTCAAAAATATTCATGAGCCGTTCAGCCGTTCGACTTATCCGTTCAAAAACTTTCTTAAGCCGTTCAGCCGTTCACAGTATCTGTTTCGAACGGCTTGTCTATCCGTTTGTTATCCGTGCGCTTGCCGTGCGTTCAGCCGTTCGAACGGATATCTTAAGGAACGTTTTCCCGTAAAAGGTCACATATACATTGGGCACATTGGTGAAATGCATTACATCTACAGTAGAAAAAAGAAGTTCTGAGTTGAATGATAAACAGTGTAGTCAAATTTTAGTGGGAGACAAGGTTGTTATTGATAAAAATGAAAAACGCAGGGCTTATATCAAGGAGTATATGAAAAAGAGAAGAGCTGATGCAGAATTCAGAAAAAAAGAGAATGAAAGTCTCAGACAAAAAAGATACTGCAACAATATTGAAAAAACTAGGGAGGAAAAGAGAAGAGCTGCTAAAAAAAGAAAAATGGCCAACCCAGAACATGTAAGGGAAATTGGCAAACAGTCCTTTAAGAAAAGGAAAGAACAGAATCCAGAACACATCAAGGAAATTAACAAAAAGTCCTTTAGAAAACGGAAAGCAGAGAATCCAGAGCACATAAGGGAAATTCAAAAACAAACTAAACGAAAGCGGAGAGCAAAAAATCCAGAACACACGTGTAGCAAACGGACAAATAAAAATGCTAAAACAAGGAAAACAGTTGCCAATTTACATGCAACTGCACCACCTGCTGAAATGCTATTTCAAAATGTGCAAAATCCATCGAAACCACAAAAAATGAAGACAATGTAATTTCCATGATGAAGTTATTTCACAATAACATTAAATGTGACCCAGAATACATTTGTACCTGTTGTGACCAGTTGTGGTACAGGTCCTCAGTAGTGAAATGTGACTCTAACAAGTACAAGGCATGTTCACAAGATGTTGTCAAGTCTTGTGTCACTGGCTTAAAAAGTGTAAACAATACTGAATGGATTTGCACAACTTGCGACTCAAATCTAAAGAAAGGCAAGTTGCCCATCTGTTCTAAAAGCAATGAAATGAATTTTCCTGAGAAACCTGAATTGTTAAATTTGACACCATTAGAGGAACGGCTGATATCTCCTTGTATCCCATTCATGCAAATCCGTGAACTACCAAGAGGTGGCCAGTTGTCTATTCATGGACATATTGTCAATGTACCAAGTGATGTAAATTCAACAGTGCACTGCCTGCCAAGGCTCATGAATAAATCACAGACCATTCCAATAAAACTTAAAAGACTTCTCAGCTATACGCATCATTATCAGTTTCAGAATGTTAGACCTAAGAAAGTGTTAGATGCAGCCAAATATCTTGTAGACACAAGTGATTTATTTAAAAGTGAAGGTATAGAAGTGCAAAATGCATGGCTAAATAACATAAGTTTGCAGTCTAGTACCCATGAAGAATGGAGTGAGTTTTTCCAAAACCCTGACACGTCAAGTGGTGATTTGCAAACTTATGAAGCTGTTGAAAAAGATGAAACACAAGATTGCCAAAGCAGTGTTTCCACTACTCATGTAGATAATACGGGAAATGAAAAAGGTGATAGTGATGGCTGGTGTGAAGTTGATGAACGCCCTTCAGGGGTTACAGACACACTATTACAGGAAGCAGACATAGCAGAAAATGCAGATAGAATTATCTCTTTTGCACCAGGAGAAGGAAACTAACCATTAGGAGTTTTTATGGATAAATACTTTGAATATCTATCATTCACGACAATATTCTGTGGTAAACGAAGACCTGACAATAAGGACAGAAAGATCTCTGTATCTTATAGTACAGTTTGCAAATGGGAGTTTAGGTGTCAGGATAGAAGAGTTGCAATGTCTGTGCCAAACATATTTTATAAGCTAAAAAAACTGCAAATCAAGCAAATTCAAGTTACTGCTTCTATTTCTCTCAGAAAGTCTAAAACAAAGGGGAAAAACTATACTGCTGGTGACTTGAAGTCAGAGGATTATCTTAACAAGCTTGTTCATCTTGATTGAAGGTTTCAGAGTTTTAAAAAATGTTAGAGGGTCACCACCTTATTTTGAAAAGTGCAAAAAAGACTTGTTTGCTATGATTCGTCAACTAGGCAACCCTACATGGTTTTGCTCTTTTTCAGCTGCTGAAACAAGGTGGACTCATCTTCTCAAAACGTTAGGTAAAATTGTAGAGAAAAAAGATTACACTGATGATGAGATCAAACAAATGACGTGGGAACAAAAATCAGATTTTATACAAAAAGACAATGTGCAAGACAAAGAGTCTTGTGCAAGAAACTTTGACCACATGGTCCAGTTGTTTAGTCGTGACGTCTTAAAAAGTAGTGTAATGCCAGTAGGAGAAATAGTGGATTATTTTTATAGAGTTGAGTTTCGGCAAAGAGGAAGCCCACATATTCATAGTTTATTTTGGGTTAAGCAAGCTCCACAGTATGAAAAAAATCCAAATGAAGAAATTGTCGCTTTTGTTGATGAGTATATCACCTGCCAAAAACCAGACAGTTCAAGTGAAATGGAAGATCTTGTAAACTTGCAAATGCACAGGCATGCCAAAACATGTAAGAGAGCAGGGCATAAAATATGTAGAGTTAACTTCCCACTGCCACCAATGCCAAGGACAATGATTTTAACACCTGTTGAAAATTCCTGCTTTGATGAAGAAATACAGAAAAAGGTAAAACAAAATGCTGAAAAAATAAGAGAGGTTTTAGACAACATGAAGTATGGAGAAGACATCACATTTGAAGATTTTCTTAACAAATTACACCTAACTGAAGAAAGTTACATCTTAGCTATAAGAAATACTTTAAAGTGTGACACATTATTTTTGAAAAGGGCACCATCAGAAATAAGAATTAACAGTCATAACACTAATTTGCTCAAAGCCTGGCAAGCCAACATGGACATTCAATATGTACTAGATCCTTATGCATGTGCTTCATACATTCTCTCTGACATTACAAAAGGCCAAAGAGGTATGAGCAGACTTCTAGAAAAAGCAAGTGAAGAAGCAAAATCTGGTAACAATGATATTACAAATAGAGTCAGGCATATTGGAAACAAACTTCTAAATGCAGTTGAAATCAGTGCTCAAGAAGCTGTGTATCTTGTATTACAAATGCCAATGAGAAGATCCACGCGTGATTTTCAGTTTATCAGCACCTCACCTCTTGATAAAAGGACCTTCTTGTTGAAAAAAATGGATAAACTTAAGGAGTTGCCTGACAATTCACCTGACATAGAAGCTGACAACATCATTAAACGCTATCAAAGGAGGCCAAAACAATTAGAAAAGCTGTGTTTGGCTGACTTTGTTGCATGGTTTAACTCTGTTAAAGATAACATGCAGATAGCACACATTCTAGTGAACCATCAGTTACACGTCTTGATGACTTCATGTCAGAAACTATATGTAATTTTGATGACAACACTGATGATGACCCTAACAATATTGATGTCACCGACTCTGAAACTGAATATGAGTCAAGTGAATACAAACTAAAAGGTGGTATGAAACTAGTAAAACGAAAGAAACCTAAAATTATCCGACCTGTCAGGTACCATAAAGATAAGGACCCACAAAACCATTATAGAGAGCAACTTATGCTTTATACATCATGGCGAAAAGAAACCACTGATTTAATAAGAGATTGTCAAACTTACCAAGAACGATTCAAACAGGTTAAGGATGATATCTTCAGTAACAGGCAGCAGTATGAATACCATTCAGAAATACTAGATAAAGCAGTGGAGGATATGCATAATTCTGAATGGGAGAACTTTGACACTGTTGCTCCAAATACCGAGCACATCAATAAGCAGGATTGTGCTGTTAAAAACCAGCCTAGTGAATGTTTTGGTTGCTTTGACCCTGGTAAAAGCAAGCAGCATAGCCAGTATGATTTGCTTGATGATATTGGGATCTTCCCTGATGTTTAATGTTCTTCAGAATTTTTCATAAGACAGTGTTAAATAAATACTATACATTAATTAACAAATATATGATGCATTTCATGATTTCCACTAACAGTCACAGTACAACGTACCAACACTATGGCTACAAATGTGTACTTAAACATCAGATAACAGCATTGCTGCTTTTGATATTCTAGAGGATTCAAAGCGATACATTTATGATTAAATATTATTGTGATTAGTGGAGGTCAATATATTTAGTTTGCTTCCAATTTAAATGTAACATGACCATTACAATTTTGATTGGCAGCTGTATAAAATGCAATGACAACTACATGTAATGTGGTCTTTCAATCAACTTGAGGGTTCATATGCTATAGAAAGACTAAGTAAAAAGTAACTTTATCAAAAATAATTTAAGCTTTAGTTTGCACAAGATGTTTCCTTCCGCCTTCTCCACAACCTGTTAGTTTTCTGATGTTGCTCAACTAATTAAGGGAACAGACTTGTAAAACAGTAATATAATAAAAACCATCAACTGGGTATAGTTCACTCTATGTATGCATCAATGAATTATTGTGTGATCTAAAATAAGTTTTTTAACGATATTTGTTTAAGTTTTTCTAGTTTCCTATATTATTTGTTCAGTGTTGTATAAAGGGGTTCCACCATTGCAGACATAATACATGCATTCAGACTCAATTTTAATGAAACTTTAATTTAGCGTCTAGACATTGGATAAAAAGGAGTTGTCAAGTTTTCCAAATGAACATGTCTGTGCCTACTGACATGTTAACTGGGCTGTACTCAATTTTTCCAGTTGACTGATTTATGATATATTAGAGATATAGAGCAAAAAACACTGTCACAGACACAGCATAAAAAAAAAAACAACCACCATATTCAGTGAATTAGTATTTGTTCAGAATTCCTGTGAAGTATCAGGGGGTTTGTATGAACTGTTGCAAGTTGTGTGACCTAAAATTAAGCTTATTTCATTTGAACTTACATTCACAGTTTTGCAAGGACACTAGAGCTTGAACTTTATTGTCACAGACATTGCAACCAGTGTCAAATGTTTTGCTGTGTGAATCATTGCCAAGTATAGACAACTAATCAGCTTTTCTGTATGGCTCTCAGTCATATAAGGTAAGATAAACAAATATTTTATGTTATTATGAATGAAACCAATATGCAATTCATGTAAAACTCCTGAAATAGCACAGCTCAGTTTGGGGGACAAAACATGCTTTTTACATCAAGTATAATCTGCACTTGAGCCTGCTTTTGGCATTCTGAGCCTGGAAACTTATGTTGGTCACCAGAATAGTATCTTCTTTTCCAAAGAATAAAAAAAAAAACACTAGCAGTTTTGGTCAATTCAAGGTTTCTTTAGAGAGTTGGCACAACTACTTGTCATTGGCCTAGACAAGGGAAAACAAAAAGATCCAGTTTTGAAACATTTTTTCTACTTCCGGTGTTGTTCCTCACTTTATCAATGGACCAACTAGCTGTGAAAAACACTCTTGAAAGTATTGGGAAATGAAAAAGGGTTTAACAACTCGTCGAATTGTCTATGTTTATCAGAATGGCAGAACCTCCTCTACTGTTGAAATTCACAATTGTTTACAGCCCACTTGAAAGCTGCTGTCACAATCAAAATGTTTGTTGCGTGAAACTAGAGCACATCCAGAAGGACATATGGTCTTGTGGTTTAATGATTTGGCTTTTAAGAACCATCTCAAAGTGTTTTTACTTAACTTCAAGAACTGCAATGTCCGCAACCTCTTTTCAAAAGTCGGGATTCTTGACACCACTCATGTGTAATTGTCCATAAGTATTAACCTTTTGATATTCATGCTGAAAAGCCCTTTTCAGGAATGTTCTGTTAAGTGAACACAACATGTATGTACTGTATGTATGTAGCTAAAACTCTTCAAATCAGGACTCTCTCTCTTGAGTCCTTGTGACCCCTTGGGGCACAAATATTCCATGCAGCATACTTGGTAAGTAATTTTTCTGCAGCTCCACTATTGCATAACCAACAGTAAGAGCAACTTAACATACATGTACTTAAATGATCGTATGCTTTGGGACAGGTCCCTCATGTTAACTCTGTAATCTACATGTAGCTCAGTTAGCAGTGTTTGAATCACTCACTACATGTATATGAATTATTAATTTGTAGTCTTGTCTTGTTGCAGAACTGACTCACAAGGATACAACAAGAAAATGAACAAGATAAACACTCCACAGAGATATAAATTGTGGACAACTTGTATTGCCATGTGATATATTCCTACTTCCTTTTCTGCTGTCAGGCTGCAGTTTCAATAAATCACAAACAGTCAGTGCCAAGAAGTATTGGCTCATACAAACAACAGACGTTCAAGTTATGGTAATTCATACAATGTACAAGTGGCAATGGTTGAAGATTCATAGGATGCAAGTCAACAAAATTAGACGTAAACAAATACTAATGGAACAAAGCACTTTTCAGCACTGATCAACCAAAACACTGTTCAATTTATGGCCATTCCTGGCTTATCAATTTGCAAGTTGAACTCTGCACTCTGTCAAGGTACCATCTGCTACATGTATATGCATAATATGAAAAAAATAACAACTTCAGTCACTTAATGACAGAGCATATTGTGCATCACACTAAGCTTTTTTACCAATCAAGTGTCACAAACAGTGTACATTCAAAGGAAAAGCAATTTAAATATGCTCTCATAAGACAGTACACAGAAAACATAGTTGTCACTGCCATTTTTAGCGGTTTTGTATATGATATCATGCAGGCGTTGTTGAGGAAATGTCAGCGAGTTGTTTTTAAAGGCACTGGATGTTGAATATGGAGGTCCTTGGTTCAAATCCTCACAACACCTTTTTGTAAATAGCCAGCTGGTCTGCATCCCAGTAGTTCAGATTACAAGGCAATCATCAGGCGACTGCCAAAAATAACGAATACATGGTGTATTATAGTGATTTTGAAAAAAACGGTAACGATTCATAATAGGCTGTTGTGTATAGCAACAGTGAAACAATTTACAGTAAACTACTAAAAATAAAATCTTATATGTTGCGTGACGTGCCATGAGGGATTATCACCACTAAGTAAACACACTTTTCAGTAGAAATTTTTTAGCATGCCTACAACACGACGCTAGTTCGTTTCTGCGGTTGAGAGTTGACATTTCTGGCCTGCATAATATGAAAAATTTCTCCCACTAACACAGATTACATCTCTTATTTACATTCGAATAGGACCTAGCCTGTTTCACTGTCCGCCATTTAATGTCATACGCAATTTTCTGATCTTTAAGCCTCCATATGTACTTACTAAGTTTGGTAGCGGGTTTGTACCGTTCATTACGGAATGAACATATATGGTTTCTGTATCTTAATTTAAAAGTAGTGTCACCAAGGCCGATGTACGTTTCTTTCGTGGTTGCAGTGGTGACTTCAGCTTGGTAGATGACATTTTCTGCGTTACAATTTCCATCCAGAGGGCACGAGCTGGGTTTCCGACAATTACAGTTTTTCTTTTGCTCGTTGGTGTGTGTGGATTTGGTAATTTCAGCTTTATTGTGATTAGATATTATTGTTTTGATGTTACCCATGCAGCTGTAGCTTAGTTTTAAAGTGTTGCGGTTAAAAATTTTATTAAGAGGGTTAGATTTAGGGAAATGTTTATCAGTGAGTGAAAGAAAGCATTTTCCGACATTTGTTGCCACATTCTTGCTGTACGGTGGGTTGAACCACAGGATATTTCTTTGCCTAGAATTCCGCTGATGGGGTGTCTGGCTCGGCTTAAAAGAGGGAAAGAGAGGTGGAAAATAGTGCGCCATTTTTGGCTATTCTTTTTGGGAACCAGCCCGAGGGGATGGATCTGAAAATTTGGAAAGGGGGGGATTTGAAAGGGCCTGCGAGGCGACCAAGTTCAACTTCTTCTAGGAGGTTTCCTTCGATAATTGAGGGGTGGCGATAAGCCGAAGGAAGGTTTTTTGCTGTTTTAGGAAGACAGCTGCCTTGGTAGCCCACCCGAAAGCCCTCAGTTAGCCCAGCAGTTAGGTTAGCTACAAAAGTCTGATTGGGATGGGTCTTGAGGAGGTTGGATAAGAGGGGAATATTCACAGGGGTCCGAGGCTTCATGGACAACAGGGCTTCAGCGGTTTGATGATTTCTTATCAGTCTGGCTTCTAGGTTTTGAAGGGGGGTCATCGTGACGGGAAGCTGGGTGGTCTCCGTAGCAGGTTTTGCAGCGGTGGCTGAAAGGGCAGGGGTCTTGGCTGCATTTGGTCCCTCGGTTGTAATTGTTGCAGAGTCCCCGTTGTGTATTGTTGGGTCGCGTAAACTTCCTGATGATCTTGATCCAGGTAACTCTGTCAGAGATCATTTCACTGGAGAGTGCGCGGTGTATTGTCATTAATTTGAAGTTTTCCCTGTCCCCGTGGAACTGCATAAGAATGCGGTAAGGTGCATGTTTGCTACAAACTCCAAACAGTAATGGAATGCCAGGATGATCGCAGAGTTTTCTAATTATGCGCGCTTCGTAAACACGTTCCTTGTAGACCCTGTCTTCCGCCTGACCACGTGTTTCTTACTAACAACTTCCATAGCTATTGCTGCCAAGAAACTTTGTTGAGATTGTTACATTCAACGGTGAAATTTCAACTAACGGTGCCGCAGTTCTAGCCTTCTTCTCTGGCACATCTTGTTGCTGCGTTGTTTCAGTCCTTTTCCTGCGCAAAGCATTGCAATCTGCAACCCCAGACGGCCCTGCCATTTGATCATTTTTGTCTTTTTGCTTTTTCTATTATCATTGGCAGCTTCTACGTTGTTCCGCACCGTTCATGTGTTCCTTGTTAGTTCTCCACTTTTGATTTGCTCTTGCAGAAAATCTTTGGCCTTATTCTGAATCCTTCGGCATCGATCAGCAATTCTCTCCTGCTTAGCCTTTTCTTTTTGTCATTCTTTGCGCCTCCGCTTTTGTCTTTTCCATCTCTCTTTATGGATCCATCTCTCCTCCTCGTTCATAGCGAATCCGAACAAAATGTGTAAATTCCACTAGGTAAGCTCTTTTCGAAGACTTGCGAGATATACCGGAATGATCCAGTCGGAAGTCGAAAACAACCCTCCAGTAAGTCATGAGAATTTGTTTTTGTTAAAGTAACCAAGTCAGAAGCTCTTGACGTCTCTCTGAAAGAGAAAGGCACGCGAAAAGATTATTTCAATTGCCTCTGTTAGCGCTTTTATGTTTCCGTTTATTCTCTTTTTTTATTTATTCTTCTATTTTACAGCCCGAAGCAGCTTCAGACTGGTCCAGATTAAAGGTAATGATTCTCCTAAACTTTCTGAAATACCACAAATATCACACTTTTTTAGTTTGGAAAAATATATTTTCATGTATTCTGGGAGAATCACTATAGTGATCTATCGTTCAACCCAAGGTGTTCTTGCCGGATTTTTTGATGTAGTGCTCGGTAACCGAGATGTTTGCCAGGTCCTTCAAGTTCCTTGCCAACAGCCTCCTTAACTTCCTCAAGAGTGACATTGCTATCTGTGTACGTTTTATTTCATTTTATTTCTGATTTTCAATGTATAAACATTTGATTTAAGTATTACTTATCTTTTGTTTGTTTTCCTTAAAAAAATTATTCATTTGAAAAGTTTTTTTTCGTAAAATATTTGGCAAATTTCGAGTGATAGCGATAGGCACTATAGACAGGTGTACGGACACGTTGCGGTAAGCTGCTTCCACATCTAATTTGGCAATTAGAGCACAACCAAGGTTGGATACTAGGCGGATCACCTGATCGATAGTGATGTAATGAAGGGTGAATTCGTCTGGGTCAATCCAATCGTTGACACTTGCCCCGCCTGGTGAGGAAAGGTCCACTATGAGGCGCCACTTCCCTGGTTGGCCTCTTTTGGGAATAACCCTGAAGCTGCTAACATCAAGATTCGGGTAGGGAGGAGGAAACTTCATTGGCCAAAGAAACCTCATTGGCCAAATACTGGTCTACCACAGAGGGATGCTGATTTGCAGATGGCTTATTTTTCTTTGCAAACTTGAGCTTTTGGGAAGGAGAACACAAAGTTGACCTTCTGCTGGTCGAGATGAATTCGGAACTCCCAGGCAAACTGCTCTGCCTGCAATGGGGTAAGTAGCGGTATCGGTTAGAGTAGAGCCAATTTTATCAATTTTTTTATGAAGATGAACCCTAGCCCTCAAACCAAGATGGCGGCCTTAACCATAACCCTCATTCTAGAAGAAGTCCTAACCCTGAGAACTGATTTTATCGATTTTTTTTTTATTCAAATGAACCCTAGCCCTCAAAGCAAGACGGTGGACTTAACCGTAACACTAGTTTATTAACATAGTAACCCTAATGACGTCACCATGAGACCTCGTGACCCTTACCCTAACCCTAAGAAGGCTAGAGTACCAAGCCTAGCTTAGTACTCCTTTTCCCTATTTTCTTACTTGGTGGAATGCCTCTTATTGACACCCATGTGAGACGTGGTTTTCTGTCTCCTAGTGTCGAAATAGTACAGAACGCATGCGCAGTAACACAAACATTACAACATTTTTTAATTAAGAAAAAATTTACACAACATAAACAAACTGACCTACAGCTTTAAATTCCTACAGCTTTATCTTCTCAGTTGTGTGTAAGAAATCTTTTCTTCTTATAAATCTGATTTTTTAGCTCATTGGCTCAATTTTGATAGATGCTCAATCTGATTGTTGATTGGTTAATAAAACTAGGCATGTTTAGACAAGGGCGCCTGATCTTATAGCTCATTGGCTCAATTTTGATAGACGGTCAAACTTGTTCCTGATTGGTTAATAAAACTAGGCATGTTTAGACAAGGATGCTCAATCTTGCTTCTCATTAGCTAAAAAATAGACCCACTCTCATTCTTATTATTTTCTAAAATAAACAAAGACACCGTTTTTTACTGTTGAACATATTATTATTGAAATTACAATTTCAGACTGAAATAAAAACAAACTTGATTTGTTGTTTACAATTATTGCTCACATTCTAAATCATAATACCTAGGAACCGTATACTCGACACGATAGGTTAATTGCTCAATAAAAATCTCTTCTAAGGTGTAACTGTGCTAGACAAAAAAAGAAACAAAATTTAATTCGACTAATACAAAAATACATTTCAGGAGGTGTGTTAAATAGTGATATATCCTCACTGCATGCATACCCATTACCACATCGCAGTAGACTAA
>OZ026601.1:20246429-20271429 GCA_964020085.1 Micromussa lordhowensis
TATGAACGTAACAAAAATTTTCCTCGCTACTAAAAAGCGGTATCTCCTCGCCAACAGAGCGGAACGTAGACAGTAACAACAAAAAATATAAACTTAACTACGGAGCAGTATCCAAACAAGCAGAAAAAAATGGAAAAAACAAAGATTACAAAACAAAATATGGCTGCGTACATGAAACTTGCCTGAGCAAGGAAACGTGAGAACGGATAAAAAATTATAACGTGCACAGGAAAAGAAAACCAAGAGACGAAACGGGTAGAACGTAAAATAATAACTAAGGCATTTCAAACACGTGGAGCAAGAAAACGAACAAGAAATCCACAAACAATGAAAGAGAAAATACCTCGGCCTCAACCACTGGAGGCGGTTCTATTTCAGTGCCGGCGAGAACAGCACCAGCTGCTGGTTCATCAGCAATCTTCACAGGGCCAACTGGAGCAGGCGGAGCGGGAAGTTCAGCTATTGAAGAAAGGCTGGTGCCGGTTGACGGTGACCCAAAGCGCCAAAAAACCTCCTACACCGGAACGCCGGCAAAATGACAATGATTGGAGCAAAACCCGGGAATTTATACGCAGAGCCCGCGAAACATCATGCCTGCCCCCAGGCGTAAAAGCATGGTGGACTTTGAGGGATTAAACAAAATCCTGTGAAGCGCTAATTATGTATGCAGTGAGAATAATAACATTTTGTAAATGGTAAAACGATACATTGCAGGTAATAAAACTGAAAATGGACTGTAAATATTCGCGTGTAGATATGATATCGGCCTATTATGTAATTCATTTTGATCTAAATCCATTAAAACATCTCGTAACAAAGAATAGTACATAAGCCAAACGACTGCACTAATGAGGAACGGAACAATGTTCCATGCAGTCGTCAACGAATTGTGAGTTTGGAACAGGCGATCTATATCTCTGAAATGCCAAATTCTGTCTTCAGCTAATCCAATTCTTTGTGCGAGAGCAGATTCTGAAAACAAACAAACCTACTTTACATTTCCAAGTATAAATCATTATAAAATGGACGATAAAATCGGGTTGTAAATCTTAGGCATACAAAAGAAAAATTTTCTCGAGACAAGTAATAAGCGAAACTTAATTCATTCAATACAGCTAAATATTTCTTGAGGTGTGTTGTGTAAAAATAATTGATAAATCGTGTTACAATACAATGCAGTAATGGTAGGAATGACGGAAAGCGGGCTACACACTGTACCCTCATTATACATAATTGGTCTGCTAAATGGGTTTTGTCTCAACTCTAATAGAAATAGCTTCAATACCCTGTAAGAATTCAACCAATAAATCGGTCTAATGTCCCACTCTACACTAAACACTCTACATAAAAGTAATCAGGATCCTCTAGGTAACACATTTACGGATGTAATGTCAAGATTCATCCTATGCTTGTTGGAATGAAACGAGACAAAAACGTATTCCTTCCACAAGGTTAAACACACCTTCAGGCATATCAGCTAATAAAATTTCATATACGGATTGACGCACTGATGCTGTTACAGGTATTGTTAAAATAATTAAACCATACAAATGCATAGTTGCTCCAGGATAAGTATGGATAAATGCTTCGTTGTTTGATAAATAATCGAGCAAGCAATGTTCGGGAATGTCATGTGGTAAAGTACTCCAAAAACGAGAGCCAGGTCTGAGGGTTTGGTAAACCAAACTGTCTGTAGTAGTTTATATCGTCTCACACTCTAATTTGTAAAAGAAGATTGCTGGTCCTGCCTCCAAAGAAAACATCCGCGTTTTTAATATTGTCATCCATGCGTAAGGCTCGGGAATGCTCTGATTCTAAATCTTGTCGACATCCTCCACAAATGGACGTATTAGCAAACATCTGATCAAAGCACTGCTGATGTAATAGCGAGCTGCAACATATCGTTCGATAGAGCCTCAGTACTTGTTCTATGGAAAAATCATCTTGACATATGAAGCAGACCCCCAATCCATCTTCCTCAGGTTCTTGACCTTGTAAATGACGAGGCAAGTTCGAAGCCATGATAAAATCGTTTTAACCACGATTGAGAACAGCACATAAAATGCTAGAAGCAAGTGACAGCAACAAAACTTTGCATGCTAGAGTATGCAGGCAGCAAGTCATGTCTCCTCAGCGGTCAGCATACCCACTTGTTGGTACACTCACATCAAGATGTGTTTTTTTTTTTTACGAAATTAATCGCTTTTCGCATGACCTTGACTGACTATTAAAATTTTAAAACCCGGTCAGACGGTTAGTATGTAATATAAACTTCCTAGAAATCATAAAAGAATAATCAAATCTTGTTTAAAACCAAACGAAAGTCGAGAAAAACCACTCAAATTTTCACTTACATTTGAACTTTATGTTAATTTTCTTTAAACAGATAGATAATTTTCTTTAAACAAGATAGTTACTTAAGCGTGTGTTAAGTTCTCAAGCTGTTTGTTTCGACATTTAAAATTCCGCCGGTGTTCACCTCACAAAAATAAACACTAAAACCCAAGTCAAGATATGTATGTCAAGCTATGACAACTTTGAAAGAAAAACACGATTTTAAGGATCCAACATCTAAGTACACGTTTGCTTTCTTCTGCCCATTTTGAAGAATCATGTTATCAGAGAAACCTGGCTATACTCAGCAGCATAGAAGCCCAGGGTCTTAAATGAAATTTCTAACACACCTCTGGGAGCCATAGTCAAGCTGACTGCCGCAAACTGACTCTTTCATTTCTCAAACCAATACAGCCTAGCATACGTAATGTAGGCAAAATACAATAATATAAAACAACAGTTATAAGCTTAGTAAGACTCCACGTTGGCAGTCTTAATAAAGAATATCTAACAAACAAACTGTGTGTTATCAACTTAATGAAGGGTTGGGTGAGAACTGGGGCTCAAAAATAAACGTCAGCAATGGCAGACAGCAAAATAGCAACTGACAAACACTGAGCATGTGACTCAAAAAAAAAAAACCCTCAGGCCCAGGCCCCAGACGCGTGCGAGAAAACATTTTCCACTTATTTCGTTCCTCAGGCAGTGGAAAATACAACTTGGGTTTAAAGAGAGATGCTGTGCCGACCAGGGACACCATTGTTCTGCCAGCTCTGGAGGAGGTTAGCGATCACAGTAAAAGACAAGTAAGATTTCCACATGTTTTTAGTCGTAATTTATGCACGAGATGCATGCCATAAACCCGAACTTCTTGTGATCATTGTCCGTTAGCTACTTACCATCCTTCCTACCTATCAATATTTGTACGATAGCTGTTATTCCTGGTTTTATAGGCGGATTCATGCTGACGTCATTGTTTACATTTTTGCTTATTTGCATACGGCTTTCCGTATAGAAAGAAACATGTTAGATATGAATTGACTTCAGACAGCTAAAGAACTAGTGAAACTCAGTACATGGTGAAATTTGTAGCTCTTTGGATGTAATATCCAAGGAGAAATTGTCTTTCAAAAACTGCAAAATGTCTGGGTGGCAAAAGCGCTAATGAGCTCATACATTCTTTGTTAAATTTTGAGTTTTTAAACCCGTGTTGCACAAAAAGTATTCAATACATCAGGCCCATATTCACTGGCAGAGTTAATTGTACTATGACCTTTCAATATTCAGAACCTATTTATTTGTAGCTCCATCAGAAACTGAATTGCTTATGCTAATGAGGCAAATATTTAAACAAGGATTCCCCTATACTTTATATATGCTTGATGATCTTAGCTTATTCTCCCTCTTGAGTGCGCTGGAGGCTTCAATGTTTTTTAAGCAAAACTCATGGTTATGCGAGAAACTGCAGCTGTAGCTGTAGCTACATATGATATGTTTTTCGTATCTGGTTGATTTTCCTTCTGGTTTTGATGAAGGTAGTTTTTACAAATCTTTCACGTCAAAAAGTTGTGCACGTTATTATGAAGGTCAACTTTGTGTTGTGTTTGAAATTTATTTTAATTTATTCTGGAACTGATATTAGAAAATTTTCATTATTTTAGCTGAAACATGGTGCTCTGTCTGAGGTGTACACAAGTAAGAAAAGAAAGACCTCATCTAGCACAGTGGTCGCCAACCCAGAAGCCACAACTCAAGCTCTATTAGAAGAGAAAGAAGTTATACCGTCATCCAGCACAGTGCTTACTACCCCAGAATCCCAAAGTATGGTAACAGAGAGTGAGAAACAAGACCTTCCAGGCATTCTGGGATTTCAGATCTGGTTTCTGGCCATCCACGATGTATGGTTGCTCAGAGTTGCTGCAACACAGCCTTATCTGTTGCCAGCGTTCGTCACTGACTGGTAAGGAGGCTCTGTGATCCACCTCTTCCAATTCTTTGGTGAACTCACAGGTGTTAACCTCTGGGAGGAAAGCTCTGCTCAGAGTGTCGGCCAGAAACATATCTTGACCTTTTTTGTACGTCATGCAAAGACTATACTTCTGACTTCTGAAGTCTCAGCAGCATTCATTGAAGTTGCTTGGGTGCTGAGTGGAGTGGTTTACAAAAGATTGCTTCCAAGGGCTTGTGGTCACTTTCAACTTGAATAAGGTCACGACCATAAACTTGTGAGCAGTTCTTTTTCGATTTGGGCGTAACATGTTTCTGCATCTGTACAGGCACAGGATGCACAGGCCACAGGCTTTCCATTTGTAGGAGGGCAGTGCCTAGACCAAACTCAGAGGCGTCATATTGGAGTGTGACTTCCTCCTGTTGGTTGTAATAATGCAGGACTGGGGTTGACATGACAGCTTTCTTAAGTGCTTCTAATGACGCTTCTTGGGCTGGTCCCCAGGTCCATTTTACGCCGTTTTGCGTCAACTCTCTAATAGTCTTTGTAATGTCAGACAGTCGAGGGAGGAACTTGCTGAGAAACTGCATGAGCCCGAACAGTCTCTGAACTCCTGCTTTGTCTGTTGGAGCTGGCATTTTGCTGATCGCCCAAACCCTGGCTGGGTCAACACTAGCTCTTTGTCCGTGGCGACGTGTCCTATGAACGGGACTTCCGTCATTCACAGGTTAAGCTTGACACCTTGCTCTTTGCAAAGTTCCAAAAATGCCATAAGAACTTTGTCATGGTCCATGGTGGCTTCCGCAGCCAATTTCAATGAAATCGTCAGCCACGACTTTGATGCCTGAGAGTCCTTCAATAAGCTCGTGCATTTTCTGTTCGAAGACTTCGGGAGCTGAGCTGATACCAGGTAGGTGTCTCCAGCAGTAACGTCCAAAAGGGGTGTGGAAGGTTGTGACAAACGATAAGTCCTCATCCAAGGCCACTTGCCAGAATCCATTCCATACGTCTAGCTTTGTGAAGACTTTGCACCGTGTAACCTGGTGGCAATGTGTTCAGTGGTTGGGAGAGGGTAGTGCTCGCGTTGGATGGCATGGTTCAGGTCCTTGGGGTCTAAGCAAATGCGTAGCTTTCCGTTTTTCTTCGCAACTGTTACCATGGAGCTTATCCACACTGTAGGAGAGGTCACAGGCACTATGACTTCCTGTTATTTTAGGTCTGCTAAGGCTTCTTTCACTTTTGTTCTGAGCGCTACGGGTACACGATGAGGTGCATGTTGTATGGGATCTACGGTGCTGTCAACTCTTACGTGGTATTCGCCGGCTAGTTTTCCAATGCCTTTACTGAAAACTTGAAGGTAACCATGTTCATTGTGCTGCGCCCACCTTACAGAGGGTGTGAAATTTTCTTTAAGTGCCCTGAAATGACCTTTAGATTTATTCAAATATCCTTTTAGCGTAGCAATATTTGACGCTAAAGGCATCTTTTGTTAAAAGTTCGTTTTTTCCAGTCAAAACCCCTTCGAGATATACTCTCTTAAACTTTTGAAATGGTAAGGAGGGCGCAGGAGGCTCTAACTTTTCGGTGTTACAGGTTGAAGGATTTGCTTTTAGGGCAAAATAGGCTTTATTTAGGTAACCTCAGCCTCAAAACTATTCCCCCTCTTAACCCCAGCTTTTTTTGAACGAGTTACGAGCTTCCGAAAAAAAATTGGGTAGCCCTGAGTATGAAAGAACAAAATCATGAACGAAAAATGGATGCCTTTTTGTTTCTTCAAGGTTTTTCAGTCATATCACTGAGACGCGACGGGTTAAGGCCGCGATTTTTTTACACGTTGTAGACCAATCTCTTAGCTATCTGCTGTGTGAATTTGGTGTCATTCTGTCAACCCATTTTGATGTTATCGACGTTTTTTTTTTTTGGACCCTTGTCAATTCTGAAATTTCGGAAAGGTGAGCGCAGTTTTGGGTTAAGTCGCAAGATGCAAGAACACAAGCTAAACATCGTCAAGATGACTTAAAATTCGCTATACACTTAGATAAAGCCTTGTAGTAGTTGTGGTATAAATGTCATCTTTTAACAGTAAAACTAGAATTTCTTATAATGGTTTTTCTCTTTCAATAGGTAGGGAGAGCGCAGTTTTTGGGACATTTCTGTTCCATCTTTGGAAGAGATTTTCCCTGCTATTGCAACAAGGATGGAAATAAAATTTATACCACAAGTAAACAGAACAGTGGTGTACAAAGTGAAATCATTCAAAGTTTTGAATACTAAAATCCCAGACGTGTAGCTTCAGTCGAATTTCAATAAAATTCCTCTAACCTGAACTTACACTTTCTGGACAATCTTTCAGACTGCATTTCTTCACAACAATTAAACATGGAGCAAAGATGATCGCCATGCCTTTTCTGCAACACGTGGACTACCGAATGATACCATTTTCAGAACCCTAACCCTTAAATCCTTTGAGATAATTGCGTTCAAAAGGCAAAAAAAAATTCACATTTTGAAAAAAAGGCAATCCAACTATCGGAAGAGTTGTCTAAGGTGCTCGGGGAACTGCCTTAAACATTTTCTTCCCGTAACATACGTTTGCATCTGCGCAGGCTTTGGTCCGACAGGGTACTCTTGTGTCTTGTTGACCCATCGGTACAAGGATGTGACGTCGATGTACTTGATCTTTTCATCGACTGTTCCCTCGGCCACGTGATGCAGTTTGACAGCGTTCGTGCATCCGCCGAAGAAGGCGTTTCTGGGTTGGAGCGGGTTGACCATTTCCAAGGTGTCGAGGAACCGTTGGAGTTCGGGGTTGGTTTTCACCTCTAGGTCCCAGTCACACTCCCACATGATTTTCACGTCACAGCCTCATTGTCTCAGGGCTTCTTGTTTCATGAGAGTGGCTTCGTGGACTTCTTGGAGGGTGCGGTCGTGGTGGCATAGGGGAAACGTGTTGCGGTTCCTGGGAAAGCAGCGAAGACAGCCGTGCCATAAACAGGCATTGAATTCGTAGACGGTGGGTCGTTGAGTGACGGGATCACAGGGATCGAAGGCGTCCGCCAGATACCTGTCAAACACGCGCACTTCACCTCCGTTTCGTACGGTGCGGATGCGATCGCCTGGGGCAGGATGTTGGAGCCGTAGTTGGTGTTCTTGCCAGGCTAGCCATTTCAGGACTTTGAGGGATTGATTGGATCGGGTCCCGTGCCAACCTTGTGGCGGTTTGGAAGCGATCTTGTGCTTGGGGACGAGTTTCTTGCACCAGAATCGGTTGCAGGCGGAGGCGATGGTGACGCATTTTTCCATGGGATCAAAGTCGGCTTTCTGTTTGAATTCTTCGCGGAATTTTCTGCATCCTGCTTTGAGGAGTTTCACATGTGATTCGCAGTACACTTCCATTTCGCGTCGCAGGACGAAACGGTAGTTGGCAGCGACTTTTTCAGCATACCATCGTTCAAACTCGGTTTTTTTTCTTGGTGGACATGCTGTCAGGATTGTAATGAGAAGCGTCAGGCATGGGTCCCTCGTAGTCTTGGTTTTCCAAAGTGTTGAATTTATGCGGGAAAAATCCCTTGCACAGTTCGTGGATCCCGAACGTGGCAGGAAAGTTGGCGAGTGGGAACGGGAGAAAGCATAGGGAGTCCTTGAACGTCAAGCGGTCTGACTGGAATGAAAGAATCTTGGTGCCCACTGTGATCTGGTTTTTGACTTCTCGGTGTGTGTCGTAACACTATTGTAGGAGAAACATGCCATCGTATCCTTTCAGGTTGTGGAAGATAGCTTTGACATTTCTGTCATGTCCATCTTGGTCCAGACCTATCTCTTCTAGCCAGTGAAAGAACTCAGTTGTGCAGTCGTGTCCGTAAAAGGAGACTGTATCGTCTTCCTCGTCGGTCTCGGCGCAGAGAAGAATGGGTGATTGATTTCCCTTGGCATCCGTGATGGCTTCGTAGTCGCAGTAGACTTGGAGTGGAGGGTCTCGTTGTACCCACACGCGAGTGTCAGGATCATTGGAGGCAGGTTCGAGCATTGTTTGTGTGCCCACTTCATCGCGCGACACACGTTTCCATTTAGGATCGTCATCACTTTCAGGTATCCGTTGAATGTAGCATTGGTGCGTTGCCAGGTGCACATTCTTTTCGCAGATGTGACATTCCCCCCATCCGCACTTGTGAGCCCGGGCATGACGGTTACCGCCATGACGTACTTTGTCGTCCAGTTTGTACACGTGACGACAGTCGGGGCATTTCTTGATGGAGTCACAGATGGAGTTGAGGCGACGCCCCCAACGCTGCAAGTGGTAGTTGTAGCACTGGTCTCCGAAAAATTTGCGGAGACATGGGTGGTAGACAGAGGTTGGGGTAGGGAACTGACCAGGTGCAAGAGGTCGTTTGGTATCAAGGAAATTGGGACAGTCCAAGCGTTTGCAGAAGGTGCAGCGTTTGCCTGTGCAGGGATGACGCTGGAAGTCTTCGTGATCGTATCCCGGTTGCAATCGTCGCAGAAATAGGATTTGTTGAGGAATCCAGCGAAAGAATTGCATCCGTCGTAATGCCCGTCTTCCCTGATGAGCCGTATGATCTTGCCAGTGGGCATTGCGGGTTTCCGGCAAAGATGATCATGTGTGGTGGATCAATGGACACGACGTTGATCTGATGGTTGGGTAAGGAGGCCTGAAATCGTGTGAGTTCGGGGATTGCGCAGGGTCCTTCGGGGACTCCAGCGAGCTGGTGAAGTTCTTTAGCAAGTCGTTCCCTTGTTTGAGGTTGTAGTAATCTTGGTCTCTGGTATTCCCATCAGCGTCCGCCAATGCTTTCATGGTGACAATGGCACAAGCACAACAGAGGTTGTCCTTATTCTTGATGGTAATGCGGGATTTTTTCACGATACCGCGAACAGCAGCACAGCTCGGCTTGTATCGTTTTCCGTTTCCACTGCCTGGACCTGGGGTGCGTATGAAGGTGTTTTCCATGCTGAAGGTGTCGTCGGGGGGCGAATTCTTCGTTGGAATTGAGTTTGGCCGCGAGGGTCTTTCACTGCCTTCCACAAATTCACTTACGGCGAAAGTGGTGGATTGGAAGGCGTGTGAGAAGGCACTGGATTGCATGGAAAAGTGCACGGTCGAGTGAGGTGTGAGCGTGTTGTCCGCGTCAATCTGTTATACCTGGCACGAAATTGGATAGGAAATTTCGGTGGAGTTTTTTTTATGCTCGACTATCTCGACTGCCTTCCACATATATCAACTTTGGTTCTTTTCTAGTAGGTATGTAAGTACTTCGGGGGAAAATGATTTTGCATCTTTGAGAAGTTTATACAGTATATTGTTTAACAATTAGCATCCAATAGAGCTTACTTTAATCTTCTCACTTGTACGGCACTATATTGAGACTCCACTCTACTGCAACTGTAGTATACGGCAACACCATTATATACAGCTTTTTTTGGACTGCTCTCACCTACACTAAACTTTTCCGTACTCTACTATAACAGCTCAACCCACCTGCAATCTACCAATATAACTATACTCAATAATCACAACTGAACTAATCTTTACCCCACCAACACAACTACACTCTACGATTACAACTCAACTCAAGTCATATCGACTGTACTCTACTCCACCAAGAGAGCAGCACTCTATTATTTAAAACTCCACTCACCTTATTCCACTCAATGAAAACAACTATACCCTAGTTATCCTCTATCACCACTAGACTCTACCATTACAACTTACTTCACAGCTACTCCACTGCACCTGAGCAAGACAACTACACCCTACCATTAGGACCCAACTCACCTCGACTCCACTCGACCCCAGCAACACAACTAGACTCTACAACTACAACGCAACTCACCTCAAGTCTACTCGACTCCACCATGAAAACTATACTCTACCATTACAACTCAACGCACCTCGACTCGACTCTACTCTACCTCAGCCATACAACAAGACTGTACAATTACAACGCAACTCACCTCAAGTCTACTCTACTCCACCATCCCAACTATACTCTACCATTACAACTCAACGCACCTTTACTCCACTCTACTCGACCTCAGCAACACAACTACACTGTACCATTACAACGCAACTCACCTCGACTCTACTCGACTCCATCATGATAACTATACTTTACCATTACAACTCAACTCACCTCGACTCGACTCCACTCGACTTAAGCAACACAACTAGACTGTACCATTACAACGCAACTCACCTCGACTCGACTCGACTCCATCATGATAACTATACTCTACAATTACAACTCAACTCACCTCGACTCCACTCGACTCGACTTCAGCAACACAACTAGACTGTACCATTACAACGCAACTCACCTCGACTCGACTCGACTCCACCCGACTCCACCAACAACGTAACTACATGCTCTACCTTCACGACTTAACCCACTTGAGCCCAATAAACCATAAACCCCAAATGTATTCCTTTCATTCTGAATTTTGTTGTAACAATTTTCAACAGGCGCTGTATCTTCGTTGAAGAGCAATTGTGATTATCATCTTGGTACCCTAAACTGAAAATTGGTCAGGAGCCTTAGATTACGCAGTCAGCAGTCAGGACCTTACTGTATCTTCAGCTTGTCAATCAATATCTACTATTCTGCATGCACTCTTGTAACTTACCGTACTTTGTAAAGTAAACGCCTCCTAAGTTTAATTAAAAAATTTGTCAGTATTTACCCCTTTTTTTTTTCGAGGCAGTCTTTTAAGCGCGAAAATACTTTTTATATATATTTATTACAAACTGGATCATCGTACAATGCAATTCCAGCGTTTTGATTGGCTTAGCGGCCATGGTATATTATACCATACCCGAGAAATAGCGTCCATTAAATTGCCTTCTAGTTGTTGTAGTAAAGCGAAATCTGAAAGATCTAGCAATATTTGTTTATGATTTTAGTAAAACAATTATTCCACTTGCGCTTGTTGGATATGAGTTGATTATAGCCAAGTCGGCCTTAAGCGCCTCGCAGGCTATCTATCACCTCATATCCAATGCGCGCTCGTGGAATAATTGTTAAATATCACACTTTTTGTTATTTTAATTTCTTACATTTGATTAAAGTATGTTTTTTGTTGAAACTCTTCTAGTTCTGTCGCTGTCATAGCCGGGTTTCTATCCCTGAAAAGCCGTGTTTCTATTCCTTTATCCCTTGCAATTTTAATTTGCAACATATTTGTACCCAGGTCATTTTACAAGATGCTGCTCTTCTTAAATACATTGTATCTCTTTCAATTTTGGGATAGTAGTAATTACTAACTCCCTTTTTTTTTTTTTTTTTTTTTTTTTTTTGGGGGGGGGGGGGGGTTTCCTAGAACTGTTAACTCCCCCGCTTGGAGTATGTAGCCTTCAAGTTGCAAATTGCACTACCCATCCCTATCAGACTGAGCATTTTTGTGGTGTAATTGTCTTTTTGATATCCTGATTTCAATAGTTTGAAACTTAACTTAGAATTCGATTGATTCAATTCAATTCGCTTTTCTTTCTTGTAAGAACAGACCCTTTACAGACCCAATTGAAATTCCATGTCGGCAATTGCTTATTATTTCACTGCGCACGTTTTTCGCTTCATTATCGCGCGCACATGGGCGCGTTAACGTACAAAAAGTAAGAGGTTTCCGTCAAATTCCTTTTTTGCTAAGAACAGTCTTAAGAAAGTATTTTTTCGAGAATAAAAAAGGTTGTCGAACTTTATTTTTTGGTTAAAATAGTTTCCAACTGGGTGTATTTTTGGTCAAGGCCAGGACTTTAAGCTATGTACTGAATTGTCCGAAAAAGTGAAATATTCCTGCAACCTAACACTTTGTTGGGTATATTTTTGTACAAATTTCACTCCTATTCAGGTGTAATCAAGCACAATCTACCTATATTTTTCTTAAATTTTCATATCATTAGTGTTAATGACACCAAGTTTCAAAAAGACGAAAAAGTATTTTCAAAGTTCAAGATAGAGAAGCCGCAATACAGCACAAACACACTCTTTATTTGTTCTTCCAATGCCTTGCATAAAGAGGCATTAAAAGGCAATCGCCAAATTAAACTTTAGAACTGTTTAATAGCAAATCGATGGTAGCAAAACAGAGACCATTTGTTTGAAATAAGTTTATTTCTTTCAAATATATCCTCGTTGTATCCCAAAAACGTGTATCAATGCACTACTAGTACCAGTACTTATTTAGTATATTTCACGCTCAATTTCAAATTTAAAGCAAGTACGCTTAGGAGAGTCCTAATTAGGGCAAAACACTATATAGCACACGCGAGATACAGCAATTGTTCATCATCACCCTCTGTGGTAAAGAAAAATTATACCATCAAGTATATGCCTAATTAATCGCATTTAACCCCAGCGTAATGTCGTCACAGAATAATCCCTGAGGACAGACACCACTTTGCCATCACTTTCTTAGAAGTTTTCAACTACAACAATAGGCAAAGTTTTATATTTTATTAGAAAGACAATATGCTATGTAATTTGGTGTTCAGTCACTTGCAAAAAGAGCCTTATGTGGACTGCGCATGACGTTACATTAGCGTACTTCACAATTTCTCAGTTATTATATGTGTCAACTGGTTTAACCTTCCAAGGAACGTGGCAAGTGAACTAATAGAATATCTCGTCAATATTGTACCAAAGACACCAGTTTTATAAATAAAAGTGAAGATTAACTAAACAAGTGAGCTTTGCAGTCATCTGCTAATTCCCCGAAGATAGCCTTCACGAATACTCTTTAAAATTGAGAAAAAACGTTACAACTTAAGGAGGCTCGAGAGGGTTTTTAGCTGCACGCGCGCGCGCAATCCACACACGCCATAACTAAGGTTCTTTGCGTCAGCTGAATCAGTATTAAAATCAGCACACCGGAAGTTAATGCTGTGTAAAATCGCGCGAACCGGAAATAAAATCTGCAGAAAACATTTGTTTTTAGCTCGAAAGTTTGCTCGGTGACCTATCTTGATATTTTGCATGCACGCACCATTCATGATGGCATTACAGATATAAAAGTTTCGGGGATAATTATCTAGTGGAATTTTCTGTAAGGCATAAATCGCATTTTGTTTAAATATCTTTAATTCTACTAGATAGATTTTTTCCATACTGTCGGAAAATTTTAATAATTTAGGGAACTTTCTAACAAAGAAATAAAAATGGTAGGTCACCGAATTAGTTTTCTAGATAATTTACAAAAACTGAAATTTAGTGGACGTTTTTGTCGACCTTGTGCGTTGCCATGGTAACTGTTATGACGTAACAAGTACCCTTAACGTATAGCCCAGCAATAGAGTTGCAAGGAGACATATAGTTTGCCCACACCATTAAAAATCCTTCTTTGCAATCTTCCATCCTTTCACAAACACTGCAGCAAGGAAAAACCCTTTCGAGCCTCCTTCAACAAGTAAGATGAAAGCCTATATAGCATTGCAATCAAAAGTGGACGGTTGAAGTAAACTAATAATGACAAGATATAAAAAAAAAGAAATCATTAAAAAGTAGCCCGTTCCATTAAAATAATGAATGACAAGATAATACAAACATGTGCAATTTATTCATTTTATTTTTTTTTGTCTTTTTATAAAATTTCTTTAGTCCACGCTCCTCCTGAAAAGAAATTTTTGCGTTAGTTCTATTTTGTGTACATTTTAGTACCTTTAAACCCTTTTTTGCCTCAAGCATTCTTAGTCTAAGAAAATAATACAGTAGTTTTCAATAACAATTCTACTTCCATGTCTTCTTCCATTCTGTAAAGAAATGCGGTTTGGCGTCAGTTCTATTTTGCGTTCATTAGAGCACAGTGTTCACTAGCAATACAGTTTGTTACATTTGCATCAATTTCTACTTACAATTCTACTTCCATGTCTTCTTCCATTCTGTAGAGAAATGCGGTTTGGCGTCAGTTCTATTTTGCGTTCATTAGAGCACAGTGTTCACTAGCAATACAGTTTGTTACATTTGCATCAATTTCTACTTACAATTCTACTTCCATGTCTTCTTCCATTCTGTAGAGAAATGCGGTTTGGCGTCAGTTCTATTTTGCGTTCATTAGAGCACAGTGGTCACTAGCAATACAGTTTGTTACATTTGCATCAATTTCTACTTACAATTCTACTTCCATGTCTTCTTCCATTCTGTAAAGAAATGCGGTTTGGCGTCAGTTCTATTTTGCGTTCATTAGAGCACAGTGTTCACTAGCAATACAGTTTGTTACATTTGCATCAATTTCTACTTACAATTCTACTTCCATGTCTTCTTCCATTCTGTAAAGAAATGCGGTTTGGCGTCAGTTCTATTTTGCGTTCATTAGAGCACAGTGTTCACTAGCAATACAGTTTGTTACATTTGCATCAATTTCTACTTACAATTCTACTTCCATGTCTTCTTCCATTCTGTAGAGAAATGTGGTTTGGCGTCAGTTCTATTTTGCGTTCATTAGAGCACAGTGTTCACTAGCAATACAGTTTGTTACATTTGCATCAATTTCTACTTACAATTCTACTTCCATGTCTTCTTCCATTCTGTAAAGAAATGCGGTTTGGCGTCAATTCTATTTTGCGTTCATTAGAGCACAGTGTTCACTAGCAATACAGTTTGTTACATTTGTATCAATGTCTACTACTTGTTAGGCGGGGTAATGTTTGGACGATGATTGAAGAGATGTTGTTTGTGTTTCCCATTGAACTTGGAAGAGTGAGTAAAAATCCTTGCACGGCATTTTAAACAACCGGACGGTTTTTCCTTCGGCAAGCTGGTGTAAATTAGATTCAAATCTGATTGTTTCTGGAGGTTTTTTTACAGTCAAACTAATTGAAGCGTACCCCCCAATATTTGAACTTGAACCCGCTAGCCTTTTCTTGAATGCAATAATGATTTGATTATTAGAAAAAACATTGAACTCGCTCGTTTGATCCAAGAATAAGGCTAACGGGTTCCGTTTTAGAAAAATTCATTCATTATCGCATTCTAGAAAAGACTAGTAGGTTTGAAACCTACTAGTCGCAACAGTGTGATTGATTTCTCGTAAACGGAACCTGTTAGCAGTATTCTTGGGTCCAGCGAGCAACATTGGCTTTGATACAGTACGGTTCTTTTTACTTTATCCTGTTAGATAGCTGAAGAGCTTTTCCTGCGCTCGTTTAATGTCTTCCTCTGGAACACATAGCATTTAGGCCTAGTGTACTATTTTAGAAATCTCTAATGCTTTAACCAATAACGTTCCTCCCATCAGGCTGAGGTCCCGAGACAGCCAAACATTAAGTTTTGTTTCCATTTTTTGAATTGTTATGAAAAAGTTATGGTCGTTATTGTTGTTACGATTGTACGAAATATAGATCCCCATTGTTTTAGTTGGTTCATTGGTTATGTCTATTGCTAAGGGTCTAGTTTTATTCTTCTTCTGCGATCTAATCCATATAGCTTTGGTCTTCTTTTTCTTCAATTTGTTAACATTAGGGTTAGGGTTTATGGTTAGGGTTAGGAAAAGGCCATTACGAACCTATTACACTAAAATTTGTTATGGAATGTCCTGATCACTAAAATTCTGCTTCAATGAAAACATTAACTCTACAGTTATCGCCGATTGTGTACTGTATTAGCTTGCAAAGTATACTCTCATCACATTGTTCATAGACCAATCGTATTTTCTTAACATAACTCATCTACTTCATCTCCTTACATCACAAAAAACTGGCCTGACACAGAATGATGATGTACAAACCTCTTTTCAATTCGTGTAATCCACCATTCAAAACCTGCAGAATCAACAATAGGAGCTTTATCAGAGAGTCTTCATGGAATACAATAAAGGATATGAATTTTAAATGGAGATTGTCAAACTGCTACTAGGAATCAAAAGCCGAAATGGATGTGATATATTCTTTTCAATTAGGACACTACAGAAGAACTTACCGCGCTATATCCGAGCTTGACTGAGGCGCCGAACGCCGCGTGCAGATTTAATACCCCGATCTTTCCCACGAGAAATCCGTCAATTTGAAGATTACCGTGCATCGGCCCCTCCCACAATTGCTTTGAAGAAGTAAACCGGCAATTCAGAAAGTTAGTTCATTTTTCGTCTCTCTATTGGGCCCTTACAACTTAAAGCACAAGGTTATTAAATCAACCTAGAATCGTACGTTACTGATGATTTCCGAAACCAGTGGCATGGCTAGGCTTTACCGTGAATAATCTGAGATTACAGTTTTTTGTCTGCTGTTATTTCCATGGAACTCATCTCCAATGCATATAGCATCCTTCAGAGACAATCTTTCCTAAAATGTTAATAATTACACCAAATTAAAAAAAAATAATTGTATAAAATTTAAAAACAATCTATCTTGCGGCTAAAAATTGTCACAATTAGCAGCCTTTAATGACAGCCAGAGAAAAAAACGGAAATTTACTTGGGCAAGATAACCTCTTTTGTAACTTGTTGTTTATCATATTGAAAAAGAAAAAGCTAATAAGCATTTACTTTCTACACACAAGTATATTTACACTACCACAAAACTAGTTTCGTCTAAAGACCTCGTCAGGTGCTATGTAAACTTGTTGTTTACATAGCACTTTATCAGATAGGTTTTCAGGCCACAAACTAAGACTGCATAAGTGACAGTTTAATGTTTCCAGCTATTTAGTATCTCACGTGACATGTCGGGTGATTTGCATTCCATCGCAGTGCCGCCTTCACCAAATCCACGGAATGGTAAACTCACAGCAACTGTACCTTTTTGGGGTCTCAATTGAAGACATACAGGTAAGTTTTGATACCACTGAGTCCAAATCACAACCATAGGGGTTAGCGTGTAATTTTAGCATCGATTAGCTTGGCCTTGTACGTTGCCTAGAATTGTCTACGCGAAGCGTCCCTTCTGTACTTTTTATTTTTAGCGCACACATCGCAGATACATTAATTTAACATTGCCTTTCCAACTTATTCACTCTTACTTTTTGTGAAGACAGTTTACTCAATCAAGCTAGCTAGTTATTTTACTATGTGTCGTAAGCTGCGTGGTTTGTGTCAAGAATGTCAGCATGAACAGTTCTTCGTCTGTCATAGATTATGAACCTTCTGTGTAAATTAGTTTGTGCTTTTGTTATTAGTACTTCAATCCATTCCCCAACCCTATCGACCACTACATCTGTGGTTTGTTTTATAGCGCTCTAAGGCTCCCAGGTAAAGTGCGTTGCAAGAATTTGACAGGAAGAATTTCGTTAATTTGTAAGGCCGCTCCTATCCAGTTTGATTTCATCCTAGTCCAAACGTTAAAATATCACTCTTATATCACTTTTGCTCCCATCTTCGCTGATTACTCGTTGTTCCTGATTTGTTATGTGATGTGTTTTGACGAATATTTCTTTAATTTATGGTGACTGTAATGGAAAGGACATTAATGAGCGATTTTTTACTGAAGCGTTGAAACTCGGTTGGGTGGTAACGATCAAGCCTCGATTATATTGTTGTACATGCTTTCAACCTAGCTAGCGCTTGAGAAATTGTTATCTCAACTAAAGAGACATGATTTCTGCTCACAGGTTGTTTCAAGAAATACAATGAGGACAAAGCAGATTCGCGATCAGTTAGGGAAAAAAATAAGTAACTCCTTTCATTGTCAACATTCTGCTGTGACTCTGAAATATTACTCCTTTACAATCGTTTTAGATCGGAAATCCTACATGCCTACTTTGGACATTCCTTCTAGCATGGAGAAAAAACTAACCATCGCGAACCTGTCGTAATTGCAGGCCGCAATCCACACTGTTATTACGAAATGTTGCTGCGTTTCGCTATAACAGAGAGAAGAATTCAAACCTCATTCGGATTTATTATTACAAAAACCTTGCTTGTATTCTCTTCAATAAACGCACAGGCAGTCAGGCTCTCGTTAATTTCTGAAATTCGTCCGAACACTAAGAATCTAGCCGAAGAGGCGATAGCGTATTGAAGGAATAGTCAGTGTATTTATTCCAATAGAAATTTTCTATTCCTATCGTGTTGTTTCATTTCTTGAATTATTAACAAGTAGTGACTGGGTTAATTGAGCCTCCCAGCAAATATTTCATTTGGCTAGTGCTTGATTTGAATGCTCAAAATTTCTTATTTAAATGGAGTACACTATTATGAGTACACTATTACATTGCCTGAATGTGTGATGGCGTGTTTACAAAAATTGACGGAATAGATATTTTTCGATTAGTGGCAAAGAAATAAAATAGTTTAGTTAACGTTTTCTTGACTGATTGGCTATCGACCTGCTTTGCAATTAGATTCCCATTTTCTCTTATATCATTTGGCCCTTTCAAGTCAGACACACTTTGATTACTCCCTAGAACTTTTGAAGAGCTTTTTTGTGACCTTTCCTTTTCTTTTGTTTTCATAGTGTTGTACAAACTATTCCCACTAAAATGGCAGAATGCAGGTTGTAGGTCTGGAGAGCTTTCAAGCCAATTCAGTCCAATTCAGCATTGTAGAATGCAAAGGTAAGGGAATAGAAAAGTAAGTGTTACCATGAGGCATTTTGGTCTATCTACAGGTGTTAACTAAGAAGTTTTATTTCTCAGGGACCTTGCTTCATTTTTTGAACATACACATTTCAAACTTCATTTATGCCATTGTGTAATTCTAGAAAATATCCAAGCCTCCCAAGTTAATTGTTATTCCAAGAACCTCCATCACCTAAATGGAAATATGGTACCAATTAAGAGAGAACCTCCCTCCCCTAAGAAAATTCCAATCCCTTCTGTGGGGAGAGTATGGATATTTTTCTAGTTACTTTACATTGTGTGACAGATTCTGGAAATGTATTGCTCACTAGAAATTTAATGATATGCAACAATTGTGCCTCCCAGGACATATTTCATGTTGCTAATTAATGCTTGATTTGAATGTTCAAAATTTACGATTTCAATTGAGTACACCATTGTAAGTACACTATCACATTGCCTGAATGTGTGATGGCGTGTTTTCAAAAATAAGGCCAGACATTTTTGATAAGTGGAAAAGAAATAAAATATTTACGTTAAGGTTTTATTGACTGATTGTCTATCAACCTGCTTTGCAAATATGTGACCTTCCACGGGAAAACATACATTAACGCTTTTCCGTTTAACGGTTCAAAGCGTTTGTTAGTCGTTTGTTTACCGTTAAAACGGTTTAGAAAATCGTTAGAAGCGTTTGAACGGCCGTTAAAATTTTCACTCTAGCCGTTTACAGCGTTCGAAAAGTCGTTAAAAGCGTTTTAACCATCCGTTAAAAGCGTTAGTAGAAACCGTTCAAATTTCCTTTCAATGGCGTTAAAAGATCTTGAAAGCGTTCTAAAAGTCGTTAATCGAAACGTTGACTGTGTAAGTTTTAACGCTCAACTTGTTAAGTGTTGAATTAAACGTAAAGCAATTGTGAGCAAGCTATGTTTTTCATTCATGCGGCGTACGATGCGAGACATGAAATATCGGATCTTTCGAAAGAAAAGTTTATATAAAATTAATAACATGCAATTAAGAGCTTCAACGTACTCCGAGCAAGCAAACAAGCAGACAGCACTTCATGAATTGTTTTAAGCGTACAGATCCATGTTTATTTTGATGAATAATCATTACAAACATACCTTGCTTCTCGCAGGTTTGTACTCGAGCCATTCGCACATGGAAAATCATTCATAAGAATCTCGTAGCTACGTTGTAAATCACATTGTGCAATTCCTTTTCGTGCATTTTATCAGCCTTTCAGTAAAGAAACATTTTTTTTCGTCTCAGCATTTGAGAATTTTGTTCAAATGTAGAAATGATATCTTAGCGTGAACGTCCGAATGCATGGCAGCGAAACACTCATCCCCAGGTCTAGCCGTGTGATATGTCGTTATAGCAACGACCGCCTGTTGTTGCATTTCACTATAACCTCAACAAGAATGGCGGAAGAAGTAGAAATAGATATCGAGCAGTGCGAAAGAGAAACACAAATGATGGAGGGCGTAAAAGAGTTCTTAAAAGGTGGTTGCAAATGCTCCAGAGGTCCAAAGAATGGTCCCTGCTCATCTCAATTTACGGGGGGAAGAGATCATCGCAAATTTGAACAATTGTCACGAACTTTCTTCAAGAGAACTGGACCTCGTAATTTTGGCTAACATACAGGCTGTCACCCGCGTCGAGGCGGTTGGACAGAAAAGAAACAGAAGTCCTCGCTGCAATTTTCTGTTCCAGTCAAAGCCCATTTGCCGTGATATGTTTCTTTTCATGTTTGGGATAAGTGACTCCCGCCTTCGCCGCTTACGGGAACATTACGAGAACAGTGGTCTTTCGTCACGGACACATGGCAACACTAGAAGGCTTCCAAAGAATACACTTCCTTTTGCGGTAGTCGAGGATGTCAAGCTATTTCTAGCAAACTATGCAGAGGAACATGCCATTTCCCTTCCGTGTAGGATTCCTGGCTACAAAGACGAAGATATCAAACTTCTGTCCTCGCACGAAACAAAGATCGGCGTTTGGCGCTCTTTTGAAGTTGCATGCGAAGCCACAAGGAAGCAGACTGTTAGCTACTCAAAGTTTGTTGAACTCTGGGAGCAATTCCATCCAAATCTAGTGGTTGCAAAACCAATGACTGACCTCTGCCTGACGTGTCAGCAGAACACAACGAAGCTGCTACGAGCTGCAAATCTTCCGGATAATGAAAAATCGGATTGTGTATGGGAACAACAAGAACATTTGAACTTAGCACTGACTGAGAGGAACGTTTACAAAGAAGCGTGTAAGGAGGCGACAGACAATTTTCAAACAATTGTGGACATTATAGATTTAAATGAAGCCCATGCACCGTGTTCGACTGAAGGAACGATCCATTATTCCTTCGATTACGCTCAGCAGGTACACTATCCAAGCAACCCTATGCAGCCTGGCCCCATCTATTTTAAAACTCCTCGCAAATGCGGAATTTTCGGCGTTATGTGTGAGGCTATTCCGAGGCAGGTGAATTATTTGATCGACGAAGTGTCCAGTGTTGGAAAGGGAGCGAATTCGACCATCAGCATGGTTCATCATTATTTCACCCATCACGGACTTGGCGAAACACGCGCTCACCTTCATGCGGACAATTGCGCAGGACAAAACAAGAATAACTTTTTCTTATGGTACTTGGCTTGGCGAATAATGAATGAACTTCACCATCATATTACTTACTCATTTCTAATCGCTGGTCATACCAAATTTGCTCCCGATCGCTCATTCGGGATCATAAAGAAAGTTTACAAGGTGAACTTTATTTCTTCAATTTACGAACTTGCTCGAGTCATTGAGGAATCCAGTTCCGTGGGAGTAAATAAAACTCAATTAGTCGGAACTCATGACGGCAGAGTCATTGTACCAACCTACGACTGGGCATCCTTTCTTGGGAGATATTTTAACAAACTGCCAAACGTCAAGAAGTACCACCACTTTCGTTTTGCAAGGGATGAACCTGGTAGAGTTTACTGCAAAGGGAACAGTTCTTCTGCTGAAAAATCATTCATGTTGCTGAAAGATCCATCGGTTCATCCTCCACCAGCTGTTCTTCCAACAACCATCGCTCCTGAAGGCATGAGCGATGAGAGAAAAAATTATCTGTACCGTGAAATTAGGCAATTTTGTAAACACGGGACGGAAGATCTTGTGGCGCCAGCACCTTAGACTGACCGATAATATGTCATTAACTTCAATAAAAAGATGCGTTTTTATTCTGTAAAAGTTCTTTATCAAAACTTGTAATAAAAGTATGATATAATGTAGATTGTTAGATGATTAATTGCATTCAACGCAACAGTTTTAGATGCGCTGCGCGCTCTGAATTTACGGTAACCGGTCGTTTCGCCTATTGCCTATTCGCCTACGTCTAGAGTCAATTCGCCTGTGAGTACAGTCGATTCGCCTACGTCTTATATGTCAGTTCACCTACGTACGATTCATAATTATGTTGAAGCTTTAAATCGGATGTAAGACTTACAGGAAAACAACTTCACTTCACTTCATTTTCCATTCACCACAACCAAAAGTGCTATGAAACTTGCTTAAAATGATTTAAGAAACGTACGATTGTCAAACTGAGCGTTAAGATGTGTATTAAAATGACATTAACCACCGTCTACGGCCTTTGTGTAGGCTTGTAAAGTGCGAGCGGCGCGCTAAAGAAACCCGACTGTTTACGCTTTTTGTGTAGACTTGTGAAGCGTGAGCGGTACCTAAACTAAAGAAGGTGAGACTTTTCATTAACATATACTAAATTAGCTTCGGTTTCCACTGACTTGACAGTTTCAATTTCTACCTCGATTTTACGACTTGTCAAATGTATAAGTTTATAAACTAGTTTATGGAGAAATGTGTCCGGAAATTCTGAAGTTGCTCTGTTTGCGTACGCGTACCTTCATCTAACTTTAAAAACAAGATGACAAATGATATATTGAGTTAGAGCGTCCTTTGTGTAGACTTGTGACTTTAGCGGCACATGTACTAAAGGAGGTGCAGTAAACGAATGCTTTTTTTTTCGTCATTTAAGAATGCGCCATTTCAAGTTACAATAGGAGCCATAATCGATTATGGCTCCTGGTTACAAACACCTTTTCTTTTAAAAGCGGTGCGACATGATTGAAAGAACACCGAAATGAAAAGCCACATTTTTCATGCACCGCAAAAATGCGAAAAGTTCTGCCTGCACTGGACTTACCTAAAAAGAAAACACAGAATTAAGCCTTTCAAAGCATGTTACAAGGCTGAAGAGACAGTGGTGTGAAAGGTCACCATTTTGCAACACAAATGTGTTCCATGCGCTTTGGAATAACTTTGCAGAGAATACAGACTATTACATGTAAGATTTAGTAAATTCTCAGCTCCGACTATTGCATTTCTAGCTTTTTGATTGGCTAAAAAACTCCGACTATGAGCCATTAGTCGGAGTTTTACGTCATATGGAAAATAGTGCGCCAAGTTTAAAAACTTTCCGCACGAAGTTTTCAACTTGAGCCCTCTATAATGGACGAAATAAAAATCGGTGGCAAAACTCGGTTAGAGAATTTACTAAAACAATTATTCCATTCGCCCTTGTTGGATATGAAGTGATTATAACCAGCTCGTGCTATGCGCTCGTTGGTTATTTTATCACTTCATATCCAACTCGGTCCATGAGTTGCGTTAGAAAGAAATTTATAAGTCTAGTGTGTATATGACCATAAATGCTGTTTCTCTTAATGCAAGAGGTCTCAACAAATCTATCAAAAGAAGAAAACTTTTCCGGTGGCTTCATATTAGAAAATTTGATGTAATTTTCTTGCAAGAGACGTACAGCGAGGCTAGCTTGGAAAATTTTTGGCGAGCAGAATGGGGAGGCGACATTTTCTTTGCGCACGGCTCAAAACATAGCAGAGGTGTTATGATTCTTTTCAGACCCTCGCTAAGTATAGAGGTGACGAATGTTACTGCGGATAAAAACGGCAGATTTATTATTGTAAACACTACCGCCAATGAAGACGAATTGTGTCTCGTTAATATTTATGCTCCAAACGACCAAAACCAGCAAATTTCATTTTATCAGAAGATAACCGATTCTATTCGTGGCCATCAAATTGACAAAATTCTTATTGGTGGAGATTTTAACTGTCCACTGTCCGCTTCCGATAAATTTGGAGGTAAAGACATTAAATTCAAAAAGAGTATAATACATTCGATCGAAAAACTCCGTTGTAACTATGACCTAGTCGATCCCTGGCGAGAGCAACATCCACATGATACGCAGTTTACGTGGAGAAATAGCTCCGGCAAAATCAAATGTAGGCTAGATTTCTGGCTCATCTCGAAGCATCTATTATGCCGCGTGGCGAACACCGACATTTCCGCTTATCATGATTCAGATCACTCCCCTGTTACCATCTCGATCAAACCTGAAAACAAACAAGAAAAAACAGGCCCTGGCTACTGGAAATTCAATAATTCACTCTTAGAAAATGAAGATTTTGTCACAAAAATGAGCTTCATCATCAAACACGCCGCCCAGAAACACAAGGATGTTTCTGACAAAAGGTTATTTTGGGAAATGCTAAAAATGGAGATCCGGATATTTGCAATTCGTTTCGCAAAAAAGAAAGCCAACGCCGAAAGAAGTACGGAATTGAACCTCCTCCAAAAGTTAGAGAAAATCAACTCAGGTATCGACGAAACCCCAGAAAATAGCTCCCTTGTAGACGAAGCCAGAAAACTCAAGATCGAATTAGATGAAATTGCCGTGCAAAAAACTACAGGGTCTATTATCCGGAGTAGAGCTAGATGGTATGAATTAGGAGAAAAATGCAACAAATACTTTTTAAACTTAGAAAAAAGAAGTTATGAAAAAAAACATATAACAAAGCTGAAGACACCCGATGGTAGCACAGTAGAGGATCCAAAAACTATATTAACCGCCATGAAAACGTTTTACAATCAGCTGTACACCTCTCAAAGCCAGCTTTCAGCTGAGCGCTTTTCCACCTTTTTTGATTGTGAATCCTTACCAAAACTCGACAGCACAAAGCAAGACCTTTGCGAAGGTCTGATAACCACAGAGGAATGCCTTGCCGCGTTGAAAACGTTTCAACCTAACAAGACTCCGGGCACAGACGGTTTAACAGCAGAATTTTACCTTCGTTTCTGGACCGATATCTCTGACCCTTTGATAGACTGCCTCAATCACAGCGCCTTACTAGGAGAACTT
>OZ026601.1:20276429-20473929 GCA_964020085.1 Micromussa lordhowensis
GGAAAATGTAAGCGTGACGCAAAGTTTGAACAAAGCGAAACAATGGTGGACGGATCATGCTTCGCTTGCTTGCATTTGTCCTTGAATTGCCCCGAAACAGACTAAGAAAAGAAAAACAAAATTTACCTCGCGCAAACGCACACTGTGAATGAGAAACTGAGAAGGTTTCTCATGTATTTTATATATTGTTATTTTGCAGATGGTAGAAAGAATAGAAGATGCTATCGTGTCACTTGAAAGTAAAATGACTACGAAACTGGATAGAATTGAAGAGCGTCTTGATCGTCTGGAAGCGGTTTCAAACAGCCCTGCTGACGTCCCTTGCGAAATTGTAAGTGTCACTTTATATTTCAGAAATAGAAAACCGGTACCGTGTTTCTAACGAGTTTTAGCATAAATCTACTAGCGTTCTATCACGAATGACGTTCTCTGATTGGCTACGATACTCACTATCTATTCTGTGTTACATAATAAGTAGCGTAGCAGTGTACGCTTGTTAATAGGCCATTGCAGAAACGTGAAGAGGACTCGGACGAGTTTCCTCCTCTATATACTTCTATTCTTGCTTAAAACTCTCAAGTTTAGTTGATCTTTCATTTGAGTATCTTAGTTTTTCAAACAAACGGAAAACAACCACACTCTTCCCCAGTCCTCTCACGTTTCTGCAATGGGCTGTAGAATCACGGCTTCTTCGTATTTTCGCATGGTTTTTGCAGATTTTCATGTTCACTTCGAACGGCAAGCTTACAAGACAAATGCCCTCCAAACTTCTCGCGTGCATCATAACTCAATTGTGCACGCTAAAGCATGAACCAATTGTTGAGTAGCTATCGTTTATAAACTGCAAATTTAACACTTTTCTCGGCTTAAAAATTCGGAAAAAGTCGACACAAAAAATTATTTACATCATTTTTAATAGTTTTAAGTTATTTTCGAACGTTTTAATTTTGTAGATCAGTACCGATGAAAATTTCAGTCCTGCGAACACTTTATCCACTGTTGAATTAGTGGATGAATCCTTAGACCTGACCACGATCAATGCAGATGCCCTAAGAGCATTGCAAGATATTGGCGGTTCATTCAGCCCCATCGTTCCTTATGTAGCGCCGCAACAATCAGAACCTGACGTAGACGATTCGTCCGGCCCTGTGACGGAAGAACTAATTCGAAGCTGTGTGACACCAAGAAAGGTTCTGAAAGTCCGCGAAACTCTGCGTGGTGAAAAAGTGCGACACAGATGCGCCGTAAAGTTACTGCCACACTTCTTTACAAAGGAGGAGCTTGCCATGTGCAATACCGAAGGGACCTTTGAAAAGGCGCCGCTGGACCGGACAAGACTCCATTCACTGAAAGGTAAATTCTTTGACTGTAGGTGTTATTGTTATCAATTGCAGTTAAGAGCAGCTGAATTCAAGAAAACGCAGCGTGTGTTTATTTTAGCGTGAACATAAGTACATGTATAAAAAACCCGTAAAAATCCATGCGTCTCGAGACTGTAAAACTCCTCTATGACCTCTACAACAGCGCTGACGCGCATTTGACCACTTATCAAGAGGCAACACTCTCAAAATGATTTCTTCTTTCGTTTTCAGTTTTGCTGTTTACGAAGTTTCCAGTTGGACCCACAGAAGAAGAAAGCAAGTGTTGGAAAATCGTGAAAGGAAAAATAAACGATAAATGTCGAGCGACCAGATTTGCACACATGCGGCGTGAGGGTAGTGAAAATACGCGTTCAAACTGACTTTTAATTTTGGAAATGAACCTTGAACCTACTAGATCTACATAGATGAGTCGTAACAGTATTGTAATTTCGTAGTAAAACTGACCTGTTCATTTTCCAGACCCAGTAGATATACACAACATCGTAGTTTTGTAAATTCAGTAGATCAGAGTAAATTTAATAATAAAAAAGTCATGTTTTGTCTGCGAAAATGTGTTTTGTTTAAGAAGTAGTAGCCGTCTTTCGTCTAAATTACTCCCCACCCCTCAATCACTCACCCATTTTGGGAGGAAAAAATTTGAAATAATCGGCGCTAGAGTGGAAGGTAATGTTCAAATAAATAGCTTTAAAGAACACTTCAGAAATCTGTGTACAGCGTTCTTGATGGTTGGTGCCTGAATCAGATGACAAATCCAGCGAGAAACAGTCTTCTACTACCTATGGCGAGCGAAGTGTAGGGAGAGTGCGGTTGCTATGACAATATGAAGCACGGAGTAGCCTGGGCACAAATTCGTACAACATCATTCCCAACCTCGTTAGAGAGAGGACCCTGGGAACGAGGTCGGATCATTCCTAACCGATTGGAATGTAAACTTCAATTGGACGAATCTTGTTTCTTTTTTAGTTTTGGCAAGACTTTGAGAACGAAATTGAATTCCGGAAATGTTCCTTTAAGTTACTGAATGTCATGCTGATCGAAGAGTCAAATTTTACGGCAGTTAAGTTTGTAACGAGTGAATTTGGCATTACTTCGTCAATTCGGTTCTGTAAACAACCATGCATATGGATGCGCTAGTTTTGCTCACCTTTGCTTTGTGAATGGAAATCATGGTAAGTAATAAAACGCTATTAATTTTACAACCACGTAAAGTGTCTTGGTCTCTTAATCGATACAATTTGACTGTTCTATGTAAGTTAACTTAGTATAAACTGTTCCAATCGTACAAGCACTTCGGCCTTCTCATTTCCAACTATTATCTCGATACAGGTACATGCACAGCTTTACCCAGTTAAAACGTTGTCTGCTAGCTTTTCGAAAATTTTAAAAGCGTTCGATAATTTGCTTTAACGTTTTCATAAACCGTTAGATGCTCCATTTAATCGTTTATCCGTTTGCAAAAAGTCGTTAAGCTACCCGTTAAAAGCGTTCAGAAAAAGCGTTGAGAAAATTCAAGCTAGTCGTCTGAACGCTTTCGGAAACCGTTAGAAATTTTCACTTGCCCGTTCAAAGCGTTAATCAAGTCGTTCAAACGCTCTCAAAAGTCGTTTGTTCTCCGTTCCTTAGGCGTTAGTTTAAAGGCGTTTAACGAAAAAGCGTTAATGTACGTTTTCCCGTGGAAGGTCACATATATTCTCATTTTCTCTTACGTACTTTGGCCCTTTCTTGTCAAACAATCTTTGATTACTCCCATGATATGCAAGGCAGTGCTCTACAATTATTTTTCGGGAGCCCTTCGCCCACTTAGCCTTGTTTTCTGGGGTGACCAGTAGTGGAGAGCGGCTGTAGAAAAGAAAAACCCAAAAGGAAAAACAAAAAGCATCAAAACCTAATTAATAAGTAATAATTATAACTAGCTAAGATCAATGTTTATTCAAGGATTGATTATCATTTGTAAGGTCAGCAAATCACCATCATGCATTTGTCAAAAGTGCACAAAGAAAAAAAATCTAGCCGTTTTTGTACTCAAAAGTGAAGATAACTGTAGCAAAACTCCCCCCCCCCCTAAAAATAAAAAAACTTTTTACCCCCTTTGCTCTCCATGTGTCTGAAAATTTAGTTCATTCTACATCAATTTGGGGCTTTTCATGCACAGTATACAAAGCACAACAACTATGAAGAGTTTTGGTTTCCCCTATACGAAGTACAGAAGTAAACTACTGTCATGATGACTGCAAGCCTGTGTGAAATGCATATACAACTGAGACATTGTTTGACCATTGTTTTGACGGAATAGATGGATTTAGACAGTCCTAATTTTGCCATTTTGTCTTGTAATCTACACTGCAACACAAGAAATCAAATAAGGAAAGACATTGTTTTTTTGATACTGTCGAACAGATTAATATTGTTTATTGAAGCAAAACAATTACTGAGGAAAACTTAACCCGCATGTGGCATTGACATGGCTAAACTACTATTTCTGGAGACATTGTGTACATTTCTATTGGTGTGAAATTATTATTAAACAACAGTAATGATATTTTACTGACTTTGCCTGATATATTTGACAATTGTTTACCGAAGTGGAAGTAAAGTGTGGCCACTTTTCTCTGACTCTTTTTTGAATAATTGTCTTAGTATATACCACATAATCTGAATAATTATTGGCCCAAGGATTAAATTTAATTTGAGCAATATAATGACAAAAGCCATGTTAATTTTGTTCTGCTGCTTGCAGGTGAACAGTACACTTGGCCAAGCACCCCCTGAGCTAGGCAATAAGTGAAAGCAAGAAAATATGAATTCACTTGTGTGGTATAGACTAAAAATCCATATGCCAGTTTAAAATAGTTTTCGTTGCAAAATGTCAGGATTCATAGGCAGGAAAAGCTTGCTACATGAGAATTTAGAGGTCGGTTACATAGCACCATCTTCCCATATACTAAAAATGAAATAGAAGAGTATGTTGGACCAGACTTGCATTTGTTTGTTTAGATAAGTCGCGTTTACAGTCAATGAACAAGTTCAGTTACCAGGGTAAAATCAGCGTAAGTAAATTGCTTTTAGTTCACATTAGGGAAGTGTGCGAGCAAAGCCTGACAAAAAAGGATTGATTCCCAGTTACATCAGTGCTGCAACAGTACAAAATTGCTAGTCTGAACCTGTCACATGCAGTACACATAAAACAATCTATGAAACACAATCTATTAACATTGAAAATTGGGTGACATATTATCATGACGTGGTAGTTAGGGTGGCAGTAATCTTTCAATTGCGTGTTTCTTGCTTTTTCTGTGCGGGTTTGCTGCCTGAGGGCAGAAATAGTCTAGTTTTGTTGCTTAACATACTGCGATGTCACAGTGCTTCTACCCACCCAGATCTTGTAATAGGTATAGATTTTTGTACTGCTGAAAACATTCTGCTAAAACATTCCTCATTTCTTTATGCTAATGAAATGTCCCAGCAGGGGTAAGATTTTCAAATCTACCCTTTCCCTTCTACATGATAGTAAATGTCAATTTGTAAATTTTAAATTGAGAAAGGAAAAGGACACAACAACCACAAAGTTCCTTGTAAGTAATTGTTATATTGTGTTTGGAAAACACCATGAACTGTCAACTACATTTCGAGAAAAGCAGACTGTTGTCTCGCTTGGGTTTATCACTACGGTGCCAAAAGGTTAGGTTTGGAAGTTAACTTTGAGAATGTTGCTACTGATTTAAATTTCATACAAAATCTATCTCATTCATTTTAAAGAGAAACTTTGACCCTACCTTATCAGGCCAAGCAATTGTCTGTCTCACTTTGTCTATTCCACCACATTGCCCTCCGGTCTTGTCGGTTGATAAAGTTATTAAAACCATCTAGTGCATAAAGGGAAAAGAATAACTCATATTTACGTACTATTACGAGGGTCACCTAGATCCAGGTTCCCTCTATGTAGGTTGGGAATACAACATCTCTGTCATTGCTCATAAGGTATTAGACTTTCCAATGTATTTCCGGGTTGCGAATACGTGTCCTTACCTTTAGAATAGGGCTCCCGACCTGTAACTGAGTCCCCAAGGAATTGCTTTTGCAAATATCATCTCTTTCGCCCCTTTTTTAACCAAACGGTGTCGACATTTTCTAAAGTCATCTTTCAAAAAGGTGATCGAAACGATTACCGATTACGATACTATTGTAAAGTTGTCCTATGGTATGCACTCTTTGAAAGAACTCCGGGGAAAACACAGCGTTAAATCATTAAAAAAAAGAAAGACAACTAAACCCAGTAATTTTTTTAGTTAATATTCTCTTCATTCCATGTGAAGGAACTGCGTTCACATCTCCAAAACAGTTTCTTTAAGTGAATTGACACATTTCGAATAATTAATAACGGCCTCCCTCTGCAATCTTTGATCCCTATACAGTTAAGAACTGAAAATAACGACAGCATAAGCATGTTTCGTAGACTTGTTAGATACATTGAACTACCTTTTGCAGCTGTTATATCCTTCGAGAAAGCTATGCTTCCGTAACATCTACTGTGTTACACTTCGTTAAGTCCAGCTAGGTTTTTCGGCCTCAAATTCACACAAGATACTTAGAGCCCAGGTTCCAGCCTAGTGCATAAGTGGTTATTGTGTCTTCAGACTAGTAGTGAAAAAAGGGAGGCCTTGTTGAATTTTTTCTCAGAGTGGCACGTTTCAAGTGTGGCCCGTATAATTGACACATTTAGCTTTTTGCTTCAAGCTATAGCCTCGGGTAATTGCATGTAAATATTACTGTTATTAATTAAAAATAAAACTGAAAACCTATTATTCCACTTTACAGGGAGATGCTAAAGATTGCCCAGTGTGTCCGCCACAAGCCAGCTATATATACGACAGAAAAAACATTTTGAATAAAAATTTTTTTGAAATACAGTAACTTTCCTATCTGACTTGTTAAATAATATGGTAGCAGGAAATTGCAACAGAAGCTGTAGGGCAGGGCCCGCGGAGCTAATTTTTAAGTGAGGGGGGGGGGCGGACCCGCAAGCGTGAGCCAACTAGGGGGGTCAGGGGGCATTCTCCCCCGGGAAAACTTGAATTATTACTCTTCTGAAATGGCTAGAAATGCATCCAAAAAACGCTAACAGTAACTTAATTTGTAATTGTTTTCAATGAAAAACAAAAAAAAAAAACGTATTACAACCTCTTATTTTAACAAAATATACTGAAATAGATGTATTGGCTACCTTCTAAGCTAAAGCCCCCCCAGCCTCACCCTCTCCGCGGTGCCTGTAGGGAACCCCTCACCTAACATTAATTTCGTTTAAATTCCCCCCCCCCCTCTTTGGGAAAATTAACGAACTCAGAGGAAGAAAACACTTTTGAAAAGTGTACATCTTAATTTCTTATCTCAAAAAATTCTTCCCTGTTTTTTGATAACTGCGATACGCAAGAATTCCTTGTTAGCCTCATCACATAAACCCAAGTGCCAAGCGAGAAGTGAGAGAAATGCTAGGGAGGCTAGGTTGTCGAAAAAGGAAGATGTCATGGAACTCCCCCTCCTGTGCTTTATGTGCTGTTCAAACGTTACCTTTCACGAATCACCATGCCTACTGTACAGGTGTATTCCGATTCATTGTAAAGCACATAGAGTCAGATGGAACCTCTTATATTGAATAGTGTAGAAGTACTTCTCTAAAACTGCCTATCGACTCTATAGTCCCTGGAGCAAATGTGATAAACTTTTGTATTCATCCTTGCACAAAGTCTACTGTCTTTTTTTTAAACGATTAATCACACACCATAACTTTGATTTCAATAGTGCGCACAAGGCGAATATATAGGAAGGACACTGTAATTATGAAAATCTTATCCTTGGTTCCGCGCGCGTGGCAATTGACTTCAAGACGTTTGTTGCATATTGGTTGGTGACATGTCGGAAGTGACGAAGTAAAATGACAATAGGAGTAGCAAATGATTCGCCAATGACAAGCAACGTCTTCGATCTATGGTATAAAATTGCCACACTATGTTCTCGCTACTTCATTTCGAGTTATCTACAACCAAGTTGACCAAGGGCAGGCTTATTAACAGACGGAGACAATGGCAAGCAATGCTCAAATGTCACAACTTAGCCGTCAAAGTGGAATGGTTTGTTGTTGACTGTGCTATCTAACTAACCAAATGAAAGTAGGTCTTACATAAGATGCAATTATTCCTTTGCAGTTGGTAATACGAGACGAGCAGTTGTTCGACTTTGTTGAAGAGCTGGCAAATTACTTGGAGGGGATACTAGTCCAAATTGATGCGGTGAGAAGCTTTAGTACCAAACAACTATTTTCCTCACACGTCGTATAAGACTGCTAAGCATCTGAAGTTGCATTTTCCTTGTTTTCTCCCACTACAGGAAAGGCCGAACATGGATCACGTCCTGAGATGGTGTGGTTTACTAATAAAGAACTGATTTGAAATTATTGCTTTTTTCATGTCAATTGTAATAGGTAGGCCATTATATGTAATTTGGATATTTCTCTTTCTTTCCTTTAAACAGGGAGCATATTTTGTCACACGCAAAAGACTTCCTCTCACAAACCGAAGATAGCGGATAGTGCAGAAATGCTTTATACAGCCACTTGTTACGAAGGAGATATAAGAAACTAAACAATTGCATCTTTTAAAAGAAAATGTTATAGACATGTCCAAGGTCTTTTGTAGTAATCGCATAGAAATAATAAATACACAAGTAATGACGAATTGAGAGAGGTATGTTACTGTTGTCAACATAGGAATAGTTTTGGTGTTAAGTTTGATGCCCTGTTCTCGTCCCAAAACAGCCATAAGGGTAAGGGTATAATATTCAGATCTTATCATGAGGCGGCACAGCTAGTACAAAACGATCCATTTTGTCTCTCGCTATGTAGAAAGTAGGATAAAAAATCCGCGAATAGGTTTATAAAGGCCGATAACACATCTGTGGGAAGACAGAAACGGTTCTTTTTTTCGAGAGAATGAGACACAAATGACATATTAGTAACCTTAGAAGACAGTATTGTTGCAAAGGTATATGACCCTTAGATGACATTTTATTGCCTTATCATTTCCTTCGGTAATGGAAGTGCAAAGGTGACATATTGGGCAGAGTGAAAGCAATACCACACATGTTTTTCAAAACAAAGAAGAAACATTTATTCCTTCCATTGCACTACAATCAATCAAGTAGAAAACTGAGATCTAACTTTAGGCAGAACTGGAGGGCGTTTTTCCCGGTGACATTTTGAAGTGTACCGATTTCTTCTAACCACCATACGGTGATAATAAAACAAAAATCTTTCCTTGGGCATGGCACAAAGAATTTTTTTGAAACGTGCAGACCAGGAGAAAACCTGTTCTGCGATGGGAGTGTTAAGATGAGGGTTCTGCTCCTTAAACGGTTCTGGAGAAAACAGCTGGTGACATTCCTTGTTTTTATGATTACGCAAATGTAATCTGTCAATTACTTTAGTAACTTTTAGCCAAATCTTGTCAAAAGGCGGATTCAAGGGCAGGGTCTGTCGTGCACATAGCATTCTACACACATTACACATGTTATCGTAAGATAGGATAAATTCTTCCCATTTGTCTTCAGGGACATCCTTCAGTCTTCTGTACAAGTAATGTATAGCGCAAAGAAATACTTGACTGGGAGACTCCGACCTAAAAGTAAACAAAAAACAGAGAAATACATTGAAGTGAACGTTGTACTGTCCACAGACTAGCAACAAAAAGCGCCTGGTTATTCAACTGCAACTGAAGCGGGTACTTAAATTCAGTAAGTTAAGAAATTCGCTATTCCCTCCTTGTTATATCGATTGCAAATAGTGGTCCTTCGGAGGACAGCAATTTGCTAATACTGGGATCTTATTTATTAATTAGATCGCTCTGGCAAGGCACTAGACAAGCTTTACATTTACTTACAAAAACAACGGAGACCAACTTTCAATGTGGCCTCCCCCCCTGACGAAATGCAGCAATCCCCTTGACCACTTTTGCAGGCACTTCTGATGTGCCCCTGTGTCCTTGTTACAGGCAGGCTCGGGATTCACTTCAGCCGTTCCATTAAGGTGGAGTAGCTCAGCGTGGTTAGCTATAAATTCCGTAGTGCCTGCACGTAAATTGAAAAGAAATAAACATAGCTCGACAATGCACCTTGACTAAGAAATTGATCGTTCTTTTCATTCCTTTTATAACTCATTTTAAGCGAAGGTATGAATTGCATTGTGATAAATCATGGGGGAATTTGACGTAAGGGTGTTGCATGTATAGTTTGGGCAAACGTAAAATCCCCCTAGCTCAACAATGGGACAGAAAAAGCCCAAAATGACTGTACTAGTTTAGACATCTTTATACCTTGTTGTCTTGTGACCATAGATTGGCTGATTTCTTCTCTCACCATCTGACGAGTTTTCATGCGCACTACATTAACTTCTTCCTCGGTGACTTCAGCACTTTCGTCACCTGCAAGAAGAGAGAGAAGGCGCATTCCATTTGCATTGAGCTTTACCACAAATGGGAAACCGGTGCGTATAATGTATTTCTGCAAACAGTAGGCGATTCAAAAAAATGGAGATTACCTAGTAAAACCTTTGTAAGAAGGGTGCAGCATGATTGGAAAAATACATAATTGTATTAAACGGAAGAAAATTCTCACCACACTTATCGGACACTCCACAATATTCCCGCAGAAAATCCCGTAGCGATGTAGGAACTCCACTTTCCGCAGCAGTTCTGCAATGATCCTCACAGAATGCACTCCCTTTGCCATATGGAGCGTTGGTACAGACATCTGGAAAATTCAAGGCCTCAAAGCCTGCAACGGTAGTTTTCACAGGATACATGCAATGTGGAAATCTTAACTTCCAAATTCCGTCCATAGATGTAAAATTGTTGCAACCTGATAAAGCAAAATTCATGTTATAAACAAAAAATGCAAAAATACTGCCTCGAGGTGATAGAAATAAACTCATTTTAACTAAACCTCTAGCAGCACAGGCTTCAGAGCATTGGTCATCGGAATGTGGGTAGATCTCAGAACTGCGAATTTCATTCAGTTGTCGTAGTACCGATGTTAAAGCGTCGTTATCGTCTCCCTGGAAAGTCCAGGAAAGGCCGCGTTCTCTCAATTCTTCTTCTATCTCGTGCTGATAAAAGGAATCTGATACTATTTTGCGAGAAATCCTAGCCATAAAATTCCCATGTTGATCTGTATAAAGTAAAATCCAAAAGTAATAAAATGTAAATGGCATTATCCTCTACTTTTATTTCAGCTGTCTTGATCGGGCTTGTATTAAAAAAAAATAACAATTAACAGAAATGGAATGCGTTGAAAAAAAAGAAAAATGAAGCACTTTTTGGGATTGGTGGAAATGGCGTATTTAAGTGAAGTCCAACCATGAGTAAGATAATTATGTGATTAAAATAGAAAACGAAGCGCAGGACCAATTATAAATGGACTACTTTACCAGGATGGGCTGCTAGATATCTTGCTAGGGTCGTTGTATCCGCTTGCATGGTCTCATTATACGATTCCGTGAAACCTTCGAAGGACAGCCATCCGTGATTTCTGACAAGTAGAATAAATGGTCAGTTAAAGGGACATATCTTTCAGCTAAATAGATAGCATAAACTGAGATATTAGGCTAAGAGGAATTGTGCTATACCGAGTGATCAGCGCTAGTGCTTCTATTACCGATAGAATAATTCGTTCATCTTAACTCGAAAAACATACTCACGCAAGAAAAATTTGACTCAGGCATAGCTTGCGCTGAAAATAGTTAACACCACTGGCCTCAACCAAAGTTCTGGGAGTGTCATAAAACCTGTAACCATTAGTACTGTTGCCGTAAAAGGCATAGCCGTATCGAATGTTACAACTTTGACATTTCAGAGAGATCTTTATGCCAGGGATTACATCTTCAAGCGTAAAGATTGTGACACTGGTAGGACTAGATGAGAGACTAAGGCATCCATTACACTGTAAACATTCACTACATGGCGGAGCTAAGACGCGAAATAGGGGCCACTTGCAACGGACTAACGGCTCCGGGGGTGCGTTTTGCTGTATAGATAACAGGAGACCGGTGAATCTCCGGAAGATGAAATACAAAGTATTCGCTTCAGCTTTGCTAACGTGCAAAGGGCAGTTTAAAACAGCTTCCTCTAAGATGCATTCAGTTAGCGAAGGAGGCAACGCAGTGGGAAGCTGTTTGGCGAGGTAGCTGATTGTGATAAGATCATGTGGTTGAAACTTGCATCGTAATATGACATCCACCAAACGTTCATCTTGTAAAGTGCAAACCTCAGACAAATCGAAACAAGCAATGGAGTCAATCGCCTCCTGCATTTCGTCCTGTTTGCGTTTACGTGATCGCTGTCTCTGCAACTGCTGTTTCAACTTAGACTCCATGACTGTTAATGAAGGAAAACAAAAGGAGATATCTATTAATATGTGCAAATTTACTGAAAAGGAATGGGTAAATGAAGGCTACAAAATTATACATTAGTGTCACCCAATTAGAACTAAGGCAAGCAAGAATTTTAAAACACTATACCTGTAAACTATTCCTTCTTCTTCGTCCTTGTTCCTTCTTCTTGGAGGAAATCACGGTTATAAATCCACTGTAGGAAACCAGGAGAGAGAAATCCCATTTTATAAGTGAGGTGGTAATGGATAGGAGATATCAATCGATAAGCAATCGTACAGATAGTACATACTTGCCAGTTAAAGACCACATGTAAAAAGATTAGTCTTCATACATAAAGAAGTGAAAAGATGTTATCAAGTAATCAAATTTTAGGATAACTTTGAAGAGCGTGTAAATCTACCCAGGAAGCAGAGCGTCAAATGTCTGGTAAGCGTGTAAAACAATAGTGTGGCCCTGCAAATGAAATGAAAGCCAGAAAAAAAAGAGAAAGGGGCAGTGATTGTGAATAACTCACATTCAAATTTGAAAAACAATTCAAAAAACTCAAAGAAGAGCCACCTGTATTTGCAAATAAACAAAAACAGTACGCAAGAAATGGAAACAATGAGTACATTTGTCGCAATTAATATTTCAATTATGGCATAACGACATAGGGAGATAAAAGTAAGAACATTGGAAAAAATGTAATGAACGTCATACACATCTCATTCCCTTGACAGGAGCTGGTATGTGAGAACAACAATCAGTGAAATGCGTGCTGTAGTAGTTGTTTTCGAAATAACGTATTTCAGTAACTGGGCATTGATAGATTGTGAAAGTCAAGGCAAAAAGAAAGAAGGCGTTTAGATGCAAGATCATCAGAACGGGCGTAAAGGCGCGACTACATTTCCCAATCAAAAACACATTTCTCTACAGAACATTGAACTTCAAAGGGTGCCTAGAAAACATGTCATTTTCCAAAACAGATAATTTTTTGGACTATTACGTAGCATGCCAAATGACAGGGTTAGATCCAGGAAATAGCTACCCCTCCCATCTAAGGGAGATTATATCTATAAGCACGGCATTGTTTGTAAAGTAGTATCGTGTCAGGTTAGATCGTCTACCTCAAAAGTGTGCCATAGACCTTTTTATATTTTCGGGCAAAAGAAATGAACGAAACCGTCCTTAAAAGCGCCTAGTAAAGGTACAAAAATTTTGACCTACAAAACAGTACATGTTAAAAACCAACGGGGAGACTGAATATTTAAACGGTATTCGGCAACAAGTGCATAAAGAAGTTAGTATGGAAATATGTGAGATATTTCAAAACAGAAGATAATGAAATAGACTTCAGCATTTGCATGGGATGCTTGGCGTCATTAAACATGCGCCAGCAAAATGATCTATTTTAACAGTAGATACATTGTTAAAGAAGAACACAGAAAGAAAGTAATTACAATTTGCAAAATTAGCAATACAAAAAAATAAGGAAAGCTAAAAGAGGTCAAGCCCAATTCAAACAATCCTGATGGCGAAGTGCTGAAAACAAAAGGAAGGGAATAGCGTAAAGTGCTAAGCTGTATAGAGTACCAAAAAAGGACATGCAAACATTGCTCTGAAATTTAGTAAGTGACAGAAATAACGTAAACGGCTAGATAAAGGAAGATAAAGAAGTCAATACCAACGTACACAATAGTTGGACAAAACTTGTTGTTGTGCATGATGTTATGCCATCGAAATAGAATAGAAGGAGAAATTAGAAACTGTTTCATTTGCATACTAGCCTTACGAAAAGAACTGCAGATACTACATGTACCTTCAGAAGTAGGCAGAACTCAACACTAAGTGCAGTATTGAAAAACATTGGCAACGACTGTAGCAATTGATAACATTACTATAAATACAATTGCATTATGAGAGGACTTCATCATACAGATAAGTAGCATATCATAGATGAAGGTTAAAAATTTAATTAAATGAAAAAGAACAATTACTGCTGTGAAATTGCATATTATCCGGCCAAGCCGAAGAGGGCAACTTAGACAGTTCATTACTGAAAGAAAGGATGTATTGTGTTGTCTGATAATGGCATCTTGATTAAAAAAAAAAACATTTGTCATTAAGAAAGTTTACTTTAAGGAACTAAACAACAGTTGTCTTGAAATCAAATATAAAAGAGGCAACGGTAGATTGCACGCGCGGTATCAACAGTGTGCCTTGGTAGGGAATCGCTGCAATAGCGAATAACAGCAGTGTATAGCAAACAAAACATCTTGAGATAAGTGCGGAAAACTTTTGAAACTTCAGTAGGCCTTTCAAAGTAATGGAAAAGGTTTGCAGTATTAGATTTTCACTATTATATGCCAATCAAAACTTAAATGGGTGTTGCACCCTTTAAAAGGAATAAAAAGGGCACTAAAGAGGAAACACACCAGAGGTAGCACACTTTAAGGTTCTCCCAAGTTTTGGAACATTTCGATAGACAATGGCACTCGCAAGAGAAAACATCTTCGAAAAGTTACATAGGATGTACGTACTGGAAGAGGAAGCGGCAAGGTAACATACTGCATTTAAGATATCATTGTTGTGAACAAGAATCTGAATAGGTAATATTAAAAAGTGTCTGTAGTAACTAAATTATCTTGCATCTAATCTACAGAAGGTGTTTGATCTGCACAGATCCCATCCCACCGCTACACACACAAGAGATGAAGTGTTGTGCAATTTTTGTGCACAGAAAGTGCATATCCAAGTGGCGACGGACACAGCTGGATAAGGGTGTTAAAGTACCTAAATGCCCTCACTGCCGTCAAACAGACTTGGGGCAGAGGTGAGTGGAAAAAATTTACGTGTGAAATAGGAAAATGTTTTAGCGCAAGACGCATTTATGAAAAAAAAGACTGTGAGAAAATGAACTCCTTGGAACAAAAGCATTAAAGCTATTCACCTTGTATACTTCTTACCTAACATGGGCTAATGTTTTATTGTTTTTGTTTTCAGGACTGTAAATGACCTCTCCTGTAAGGAGTTCATGGAAGAGGTTCGATACCAGTACAATTGGGGAGAACGACCCTTCTGGTTTGGCGAAGACAGAGCGGGTGAAGACTCCACAATAGCAACAGGCTATTGGGGAATTCTAGATGACTGGGCGGAGCCCCAGCTGAGAAAAAAATGCTTTCTAGGTAGCAACAGAATGCAAGTAGTGCAAAGAATAAAAATGCTGCTCAGCTTTTAAAGGACAATATGTTCACTTGGTTCTTTGTAAAACGGTTTTTGTAAAAATATGTAACAACGGAAAATAAATAATGTTAATGAGATTGCGGTAATTAAATTGGCTTAGCCATGACGAATTATATAATTCGATTAGTGCACACTTACCTTATACTGTGGTTGTCAACACATTTGAATTAATTGAAAGAAGTTGAAAGGCGCCCTTTACAAATACACTTTTTGAATAATGTGTGAAACAATTATCTCTCGTGTCAAAAAAAAGGTATAAGAATAACATTGCTTGAGGGTTTATATGTTACACTCTGAGGACGTTAGATTGTAATTTGTTGTTGCTGTCAACACATGTAATATAATGGAGATTGAAAATTAAACAGATGTTCTGAAGTGACAAAGTGTACTTCGACTTTGACTAGTAAGGGTTATGAAAGCTCGGGGAGGGGGGAACAAGCCTTAAATAATAAAGAGAATAAGTCTAACCCCACACCCCTTACCCCTTACCCCTCACCCAAAAAAAGCCTCTTATAATTAACAGAAGTACCAAAAAAGGATGTCGTTTTGAAATATACTCCCTTCGTTGCAAACAGAATTGTGAAGAAAGGACAAAAGTGCATGTGGCAATCCAAACTGATGTCACCATTAACGAACAAGTTAAAAAAAGGCAGGGTTAGAAAAGGTAAATAATATTGCAAAAGACAAGAAGGTGTCAGCTGTTACTCAAAACGCCTCTAACAAGTACACGATAATGCTATCTAAAAAAGACGCGCACAAAGACACAGAAAGGTAGTCGAAAATGGGGCTTAAAGGTTGAGAAGATAACAACTCTTGATAAGACTTACAGGAAATGTGCTGGGAAAAGGTTATCAATGTATATCTACACATGGTATGGAAATTAAATGTGCAATAATTATCAAGTAGGTATGCTTGGCATGGTGAACATTGATAACATCGGAAAAGAAAACGACTTTGTTCAAAAGGCCTTAAAAGAGGTTAAGGTGACCTGTTTTAGCAAGAGAACTCCGCCCCAGTATTACGTGCAGGATGAATTCCTTGACGCTAACAATAAAGGATGGTCAATACGTGGCCAAAGGGAATGCTGACGGCAAACCTCTTTCCAACTGCACGTTACGCCTCTTAAGACCAATCATGGCCGGAGATCGAACTGGATACATCGGCCGCGCTACACACACAAGTGGGAATACAAAGTAAGTGAGGTAACAGCTTTATAAGCTAGAGAAATCGCTAAGTTTTAAAATGTAAGGTAAAGAACGGATTGCAGTTCTTAACAATGATATGTTAACAGTGCAAACAGTTAGAGAAAGGCGTCATACAACCGCTCAGTAGAGTCTATATTTCTACACACAGGGAGTTTTTTTGTCATTTGAGCAGCTTCAGAAATGTGAACGGTTTCGAAAAGGACTTGAACTATGGAACGAGTGGCCTAAGACGCTACAGTGTAAATGTAAACTGTCCTACACTGGAAACTCTATTGACAAAGCTATCTGACAGAATCCAAGTCCCAGAAGACGACAGAGATGTGAAACGCACAGTCTCAGTAATAGGGAAAAACCTAAACGGAAGAGGCCAACCAATATGGTGTCTAAACGAAAGTTTGGCCTTGGACGGAGAAGGTAATGCAGTTAATTGCGAGGATTATGGTCTGGAGTGGATAAGTCACCTAACTAACGGAGGGTGATGGAAAGTACATAGCAAAGCGGGAATTAGCTTGCGTTGGACAGGGCCCGCTAAGCACAAGGTATTTCAATGTACTTTGTAATTTCTTGGCCGACACCCTGGAAGAAGTCTGTGCAAACGACACTAGTACGCGGGCCATGGTAAATGAAATCTTCGGGAACGACACACATCTCTATTACGGCAGCGAAGTTAGCAATGGCAGGGTTCTAGGAGTAAATAAAAATAGAAGCAATTTCCTCTCGCAGTTCTACGTATCATCAATGGGCGTTATCATAGCCAATTTTGCAGAGGTAAGAGCGTACTATACCTGTTGTACAAAATTAGCAGGGTAATGAGATTTAGTGAGCTTGTATAACATTTCTTGAAGAAATAATGTTGCGTATTAAACTTAGTGGCAGGAAGAAATGGGATTCTGCCCCCTTATAATAGCTGTGGGAGATCCTGGAACAGGAAAGACGAAAGCAGGCAACGTCGCCTTGGCTACAGTGGGAGCATTTCCAAAATTGTTCTACAACACTTTCACGGACGCGCACAATGGACAAGTCAGTTCGCAAACCACGATAGGTTTCCAGGCCGATGACCCAACGGACCCGTCCCAAATTGGAAAAGCGGCGAAAAGGTTCTTTTCAGATGGAACCAATGCATGCATAGGAAAAGAAAGTTCGCCCAAGTGCACCCCATTGTGCACAGTGAACGAGCATGTGGTTGAATGGCTGTTGAAACCAGACAGGAAACGGTAAGGCCCTATAAAAATAACAAATTGGATTTTTTTATAGGTTTTAAAAGGAAAATGGGATGCTATTATTGGCGGCCGAAATATAAGGACTAACTTTCATAAATAGGACAAAAAAGGAAACACTTTTGCTAGCAATAGTTTATTCCATAATTATAAGTGCCTTTTTTTTTTGTACAGACTGCTTGTCCGCCTGCTGCTAATAAAGGTCTGCGAAAGGGATGAAGAGGTATCTGGGGCTTCGGCGTCCCTGTGGGCCAAACGTTTCGGAAAAATGATTGAAAACCTTCCCAAAACTGTAAGAGAAATAGTACGTATTGGACAGTGGCTTCACACAGCACCCGGAAGGGAATTCCTTGCTGACTGCACGACATTAGCAAGAGCGGAATTCGGAGAAAGCCCACATGTGCAACGGTTATGTCAGAGCTGGGGATGTGCCATTTTCTCTGCAAGAAAGGTAAAAAATAGTAGTAAGATTAGGTAAGGAATAACAATTAAACAAAGCAAATATATGAAGAGGTTATTGCTATAAGGAAAATACGCTAAAAAGGAAAAGAACACGTCAATGAAATGCAACGAAATTAAAAGCGCGCGTAAAATAACTAATACATAACTTCAAGTAGCTGCAATAAGGAGAACTCAATTTATATTTCAGATGGCAGAGTTAACCACCGCCGTTAGCGACGAAGAGGTTGTCAAACACTTCAGGGAAGTTATAGTCCCTTACGTAATCGAAACACAGCTGACTGAAGGCTTGGACAACAACATCTCCTCGCCATGTACTCAGACTTTGGCTGCTAGCAACAAGGGTCGAAGCAAATTCCTATCTAGGCAAGATTTCCTTGATAGATTCACAGATATTCTTGAGAGGACAATGCAGGGGCTTACAAAAAAGGAGGTAAATAGAAAAATGGCAGTGTCGACATGATGAAATGGAACAAAATTAAGGCCCAGTTCACACAAGTCAGTCTGCCAACAAAAGCCGAACTATTTAGCTCTATTTGCAAACAAATTTCGGTAAATACCGACAGTTGAAGTATTGTTCGCGGCTGGCTAACCTACAAAATAATATAACTGGTGAAAAGGCTTTTGTAATCTCTTTGCACATGTCAGCGTGTACGTGATTTCGAATAGTAAGGATGGATGGTCTTGCCCCCATTGGTGCCTGATTGGTGATGCCATAGTGTTAGGAAAAAAATGGATGTGTACGTACACACTAGAAGGAAAAAATAAAAAAATCCGCAGATTGAAAACGCTAGAATATAAGGGCTCCCTTGTCGGAAATCGTTGTTGGCGTTATAATGTTGACAATAGCAAAACAGGGGTCAACAAGGTATTTCAACCATAGCAAGGTATGTTTTTTCCTCAGCTATCAACGATCGTAACTCTAAGAAATACAGAATTGGGAGACGGCGAGGAGCAAGTGCTGGCAGTATGTATAGGAACACTGCAGAATTTATGCACGAGGAGAGGAATCAGGCCTATATCAGAGAAAGAAATAAGAGATAACATTGAGAAATTCAACCTAGGTAATAATAAAATTCATGGACAATGAAATAACGGCAAGTATGACTATTACGAACCATTCTCGACACCTACATGCAAATCTACATGTGGCCAAGATACGATCAAGTAATATTGATACCAGTTTTAAAATTATCTTAACCTGTTTAGCTAACAATAAAAACATCGAATCTGTTTATATCAGCAAAATGCTTTCCCTTCTCTGAAGGAAAAGGTGAGCAGAGGAAATGTGACCCTTGCGTACTACTTGATAGGTAAGAGAAGCGGACAACACAAGTTCTACTCGCCTAGAAAGAGAAGATACTCAGCCAAGGGATGCGTCTTTTTCAAAAGGGACCTGTTTCCACCTGGATTAATAGCAGCTATTAAAAATGGTATGAAAAGGATGGTATGAAGTATTGCCTGTTGTAAACAAATAAAGGAAAAAAGTATATTAGAGTGAACTAAAAAACGGATTAAAGAAGAATGGAAAAGGAAGTAGAAAGCAATTCTGGTTATAGTAAGAAAGTTAATGATAACAGTGCACTGAGGTCATGTTGTAGGCCATATTAGTAAGCAAGGACATACAGACAGAACCACCATTCTACACCCAAAAAGAAATAGGAAAAAAACAACAAGATCATTAAGAAAGGAAATAAAGAAATGAAACACAAAATAAAGAGATGAAATGTTGAATGATTTCAGTTTTGTTCATTACTGATTACAACGACGGAAAGGATGAAACAGACAAGGAAGAGGGAGAGGGAGATATAGAAGAAGAAGAGGGAGAGGGAGATATAGAAATAGAAGAGGGAGAGGGAGATATAGAAATAGAAGAAGAAGAAGGAGAAATAGAAGAAGAAGAAGGAGATATAGAAGAAGAAGAAGAAGGAGATATAGAAGAAGGAGGAGATATAGAAGAAGAAGGAGGAGATATAGAAGAAGAAGGAGGAGATATAGAAGAAGAAGGAGGAGATATAGAAGAAGGAGGAGGAGATATAGAAGAAGGAGGAGGAAATATAGAAGAAGGAGGAGGAGATATAGAAGAAGGAGGAGATATAGAAGAAGGAGGAGGAGATATAGAAGAAGGAGGAGATATAGAAGAAGGAGGAGGAGATATAGAAGAAGGAGGAGGAGATATAGAAGAAGGAGGAGGAGATATAGAAGAAGAAGGAGGAAATATAGAAGAAGGAGGAGGAGATATAGAAGAAGGAGGAGGAGATATAGAAGAAGGAGGAGGAGATATGGAAGAAGGAGGAGGAGATATAGAAGAAGAAGGAGGAGATATAGAAGAAGAAGGAGGAGATATAGAAGAAGAAGGAGGAGATATAGAAGAAGAAGGAGGAGATATAGAAGAAGAAGGAGGAGATATAGAAGAAGGAGGAGATATAGAAGAAGGAGGAGATATAGAAGAAGGAGGAGATATAGAAGAAGGAGGAGATATAGAAGAAGGAGGAGATATAGAAGAAGGAGATAAAAAAGAAAAACGAGGTGAAATTGAAAAAGAAGGAGAAAGGAAGATAGAAGAAGAGGAAGGTAAAAGAAAGAAAAAAGGAAAAGGAGCTAGAAAGGAGAAGAGAGAAGGTAAACATAGTGGTAGGTTAATAATATGTAGAATAGGTGAGCACGGAAATAGCCCCAAAAAACTATTAAAATAAGTTAGCTCATACATTACTTTGTAAAAACGAGATTTTAAATAAAAGGGAGCAAAAGAACAAAAAATGAAGTGGAGTAAAAGAGAGTGCGCTGACATGGAAAAAGCAGAAATATCAAAACAAAACAGAAAAAGGTACGATTATACGCTGCAAACAAAAAAAAAATACAACAGGCTAATTTAACTATGTTTAATAGGATTTTGGTACAATAGCAAAAAGGAGAATTACTACAAAACTAAAAGAACTCGATATTAATGATGACTAGCCGAGAAAGAATCCCTAGGAAGCAATGAAAATCAGTTCATATAACTGATATTAATTCATATAACTGTATTAATTCATCTAAAACAAAGGTTTTTAAATGCAGGAGATTTCACATCACGGGCAACAGAAGAAAAAAACGCAGAGGAATTCAGAAGAGAAGGCATTCCAAGAAAGTTTGCAGAAATGAAAAAATCTAAAACTGCAGAAGGTAAAATTTATAACTTCCAATAAATGCAAGGATGAAAGGGTATGAAAGAAAGACAAGAGATAACAGAAGTAACTGCTACTTACAGAAAAATTCTAATTAATAAGGCTTCCATTGACAGGACAAGCTGGCGATTGTGCGCAAGAACTGCCCATGTTAACATCAGAGACCAATAGTACCAAAACAGGTGAGAAAGTCTGAAGGAATAACCATAAAACGTAATTAGCAATGACCTTGATGAAAACAATAATAAGAAAGAACGCGTGATAAAGCCAATATAATTAGAAACATTAATACACCACTAAAGCATGATATAAGAGGTAATGATCAGTAATGAAACCTCGAAAGTACTGGTGGTTTAAAAACGTGATAACGTCAAAAAAAAAACAACACTGGCAAAAAGGAAACCGTGTACAACTGGAGGGCTTTTAATATAGCGAAGTGATACGGTAATAAGAACATTGGAAGAATAAACAGTTGATATCGATGATTTGTTCCATACTTTGTACAACCAACAGGGGTACCATTTACTATTGCAGTGGAGGACAAATTGCCTCAAAGGAAGATGAGATCAACAAAAACCAAAAAAAGAACTACAAGAAAGGATGTATGCGACATATGCGGAACGAAAACAAAGTCAGGACACGTGAAGTGTAGCAAATGCGGACAATGGAAGCATACAAAGTGCGTTAAAATAAGTATAAAAGAAGCAGAAAAAAAAGGGTACAAATGCAGAAATTGTAAATAAAACGTTTGCCGAAAATAGGTCATTTATAGCAAGAACAAAAAAGTGCAGTAAAGAGTGTAACATTGAGATAAGACATTAAATAATCAAAAAGAAACCTGTTGGTGGAAGGCAGAAACAATGAACAATGTATGAAACAATTATCCTATGTTTGAAATAAAATTAACTATTAAATGAAAAGAGGCTTTGATTGTTGAGTGAAATGAAAAAGGTTTAGCAAAGACGAAAAGGGAAGAAAATGACAGATTTGTTTTATTTTTGTTCTATATTTGTTACAGTCGAGGTTGAGTGGAATTGTCATGGTACAGTATAGTTGTGTTGGTGGAGTCGAGTAGAGTCGAGTTGTGATGGTAGAGTATAGTTGTGTTGGTTGAGTCGAGTAGAGTCGAGTTGTCATGGTACAGTATAGTTGTTTTGGTGGAGTCGAGTATAATCGAGTTGTGATGGTCCTTTATAGTTCTGTTGGTTGAGTCGAGTAGAGTCGAGTTGTGATGGAAGAGTATAGTTGTATTGGTGGAGTCGAGTTGAGTCGAGTTGTGATGGAAGAGTATAGTTCTGTTGGTCGAGTCGAGCTGAGTCGAGTTGTGATGGTAGAGTATAGTTGTGTTGGTTGAGTCACGTAGAGTCGAGTTGTGATGGAAGAGTGTAGTTGTGTTGGTGGAGTCGAGTTGAGTCGAGTTGTGATGGAAGAGTATAGTTCTGTTGGTTGAGTCGAGTTGAGTCGAGTTGTGATGGTAGAGTATAGTTGTGTTGGTTGAGTCGAGTAGAGTCGAGTTGTGATAAAAGAGTATAGTTGTATTGGTGGAGTCGAGTTGTGATGGAAGAGTATAGTTCTGTTGGTTGAGTCGAGTTGAGTTGAGTTGTGATGGTAGAGTATAGTTGTGTTGGTTGAGTCGAGTAGAGTCGAGTTGTGATAAAAGAGTATAGTTGTATTGGTGGAGTCGAGTTGAGTCGAGTTGTGATGGAAGAGTATAGTTCTGTTGGTTGAGTCGAGTTGAGTTGAGTTGTGATGGTAGAGTATAGTTGTCTTGGTTGAGTCGAGTAGAGTCGAGTTGTGATAAAAGAGTATAGTTGTATTGGTGGAGTCGAGTTGAGTCGAGTTGTGATGGAAGAGTATAGTTGTATTGGTGGAGTCGAGTTGAGTCGAGTTGTGATGGAAGAGTATAGTTCTGTTGGTCAAGTGGAGCTGAGTTGAGTTGTGATGGTAGAGTATAGTTGTGTTGGTTGAGTCGAGTAGAGTCGAGTTGTGATAAAAGAGTATAGTTGTATTGGTGGAGTAGAGTTGAATTGAGTTGTGATGGAAGAGTATAGTTCTTTTGGTTCGAGTCGAGTCTAGGCGAGAAGAGTTAAGTTTAGATGAGTGGTTGAGTAGAGGATTTGAAGGGTACAAAAGAGACAACTGTATGAAAACAATTGTGTGAAATGGACTTTGACCTACGGTCGAGTTAGTTGAGGCCAAAAAACTCCACTTAAAAGTCTATCTAATTTTGAGACACATTTGCAATCTGTCGTTGGATGGACCTCTGTAAAGCGTGGGTCAGTTCTTGTCCTATATTATCGGTAGGGGTACTGTCTCTCTGTTGTCGCAGGGTGGCTTCGTAGCGTTGTTTATTGACTGCATTTCTCCAATTGCGTCGTGCTCCGATGGGTTGTAGGTCAAATTCAAGGAGGGGATTGGTGCCTGCTCCTCCGCCGACCATGACAGGGTCTAGGGCTGGATCAAAGATCCATTCGCCATTGTTACGGCGTAGTTGATAATGTGAGGCTGGTAAGACAGAGACTAGATCCTTAAGATAGCTAGGCACAAATGCCCCAAGGAAACCTTGATCCATGAAATACCTCAAAAGTGGCCCAACTAAAACAAAGGGTGGAAAAACACGGAAATGAAGCTGACTTAAAACACCTAGCTCTGGGCACAAGGAAACCATCTCTGGGAAAGCCAGGGGGTCAAGGAAGGGTTGGGTCCCCTGTGATAGAGTAGATGGGAACAGGCACTCTTGGCTGCGTGTGAGAGTCCCGAGCCTCCATGATCCGAGAGGCAAACAGAGAAGTATTTGCCTAGAAAGAGGGTAAAGAGAAACGAAAACTTGTACAGGGAAACCAACCCCTCGTTGACCCCAGAATCCGAACCAGGTCCAGAATAGAGACATAGAAGGTCCCCCAGGGTCAACGGAGGGAAGGGTGAAAACAGAAACTTTAATAAACAAAACAAAGAAAAAATATGCAAAACAATGTTTAATTGAAAAGCAAGAAAATACATGAAAAACAGAAACACAAACGACTAAATCTATAATTCCCACTCCAACCTCCATTTGGAGCGCTTGTGCTCTACCATACGGGAACGGCGCCTGGGACCACATCTGTAGCATGCCCCACGCCCCTGGGTGGTCCCAGGCCTTGAACGTATAGGTCCAGCCTGTGCCTGACCAGAAGCTTTAGATGCAGACTTCAAGATTGAAACTGCCTCCTTCACGATCTTTGCTCTGACTGGATCCCCAAAAGCCCCAACATCAAGCGCTGCAGTTCAGAGGAGTTCAGTGAATCCCACCTGGCCGCATCCAAGGCCGCGGCGTACTCTTCAGCCTTATGTGAGCTTGTGTGCGGGCGAGGCGTACCAAGGCCTGCAAAAGGTCCAAAACCTCAAAACGATCGAATGCGCTGTTGGGATGATTGAGATACCTTCTAAGACTCATCAAAGTACCCTCGGTGGTCTCTAAGGACTTCTCTTGTTCAAGTGCTCGGATCTTTCTCTCTAACTGAACCAATCGATCGTCGGCCTAACATGATAGACAAACAAAGAAAAGCAAAGCCGTAAGTGAATGAAACGCGAACAAAAAACGAAGCGCGTAGACCAGTGTAAGTTCACGGGCGAGATAGTACAAGACTAATGAAACTATAGGTGGGAACGAAACTTCCCAAAATGAAAAATAGAATAAATCCCAACATCCTTTAAAACGACTCCCAACGTAAACAAATAAAACAACAAGAAGCAGCATACGTTTGAAAAGAGAACACCGAATCTATGTTATAAAGCAGCAAATACCAGCTGACAAGGAGGTTTGCTAGAATGGATAAAAAGTTATTTGAGCGAAAGAACGCAATTTACAGTGTTAAACGGAGTTGCATCAGATCTGTTACCCGTTACAGCTGGTATACCACAAGGATCGGTACTGGGACCGACCCTTTTCACTCTATTTACCAATGACCTGCCATCTGCTGTATGTTCGGGGTCCCTGTTCATGTACGCTGATGACACCTCTATATTCTGTATCGGACAATCAGCGGACTTAGCCGTTGCTTTATTAAACAAGGCTCTGCAAGAAGTCTATAAATGGTGCCTGGTAAATCGATTAACACCACACCCAGGCAAAAGCGAAGTTATGATAATTAGCAAGAAAACTATTATGGGTCCTCTACCACCATTGCTTCTAGGAGATTCTGTATTGCGTTACGTCACAAAAACTCGCCTGTTGGGAATGACTGTAGATGACAACCTCACCTGGGTACCACATGTGAAGGACCTTAAGAAAAGCTTCGCGAATAAATTAGAACTATTAAAACGCTCTAGATTTTTACCTAAAGATGTTTTGTTGAAATTTTATTTTAGCGTCATTTTACAATCTATAAATTACGGTCTTGTTGTATGGGGTTCTTGTTGTAATTCTGAGTTATTTAATTCAATTGACAGACTACACTGTAGGGCCGCCATGATTATTTTTGATTTATCTAAGGACATGGCATCTAGTGAAGTAATGGAAACCGTGAACTGGTCAACAATCAAATTAACTTATAAACTGGAAATATTTAAATTAATGTACAACGCATACAAAAATATATTACCTGATAGTTTATGTGGAAATATTTTTAGTAAACGAGACAATTGCTACTCGCTGAGAGGACACGAGGTAGCAGCCATCTGCAGATACAACAGCAGATTTATGAAAGACTCTTTAGCTTATCGAGGGTCTATACTATGGAACTTGGTGAATTACAATGATAAAACAACTAATGTAAGCTTCAAGGAATTAAAGAAACGGCTTACTACCAGGGAGTATTTCAAAGACTTTATCTTTGACGGCACAGCTGTCTCTACGTCGAGACACAGAGCCAGCGGCTATGTGTACTTTTAAATTGAGTACTGTTAGATTTTAGTTTACTTCAATTACTGCTGATATTTTAGTTAGTTTTTATCTAACATTTTACGTGTAAATATTTAATTGTAAAGTAGTTAGCATACACGACCCCACAAGCTTGTAAGCTTTAAATTTTATCGTGTTGAAATAAAGGTTTTATGTTTTATGTTTACACAAAGAGGAAACCACTAGCACCACAAAACAATACATGCATACTTTGCAAAACAATGCAACAAATAAGCGGCATCTCCTCGCCTACAAAGTAGGAACCAACAATTGCAAATATAACAAGGAATATTCCTCAATACAAAGCGGAAAATCTCAAGCAAACATGAACATGATAAAAAACATTCCTTGCTACTTAAAAATGGTATCTCCCCGCTACAAAGCGAAACCTCCGACAAACATGAATTTAACAAGATATATCCGTTCATGGCTACAGAGCGGTATCTCTTCGCTTACAAAGCGGAACCTCTAACAAACATGAGCAACAAGATAAATTCCTCGCTGCAAAGCGGCATCTCCACGCTGCAAAGCGGAATCTCACTACAAAGCGATATCTCCTCGCTTACAAAGCGAAAAACCTCCAACAAACATACAACAAAATAAATTCCTCGCTACAAAGCGGTAGCTCCTCGCTTGTAAAGCCGAGAAACCTAACAAACATGATAATATTAGAAAATAAACTCCTCACTACAAAGCGGAATCCCCTCGCTTGAAAAGCGGAAAACCTCCAACAAATATGAACGTAACAAAAATTTTCCTCGCTACTAAAAAGCGGTATCTCATCGCCAACAGAGCGGAACGTAGACAGTAACAACAAAAAATATAAACTTAACTACAGAGCAGTATCCAAACAAGCAGAAAAAAATGGAAAAAACAAAGATTAAAAAACAAAATATGGCTGCGTACATGAAACTTGCCTGAGCAAGGAAACGTGAGAACGGATAAAAAATTATAACGTACACAGGAAAAGAAAACCAAGAGACGAAACGGGTAGAACGTAAAATAATAACTAAGGCATTTCAAACACGTGGAGCAAGAAAATGAACAAGAAATCCACAAACAATGAAAGAGAAAATACCTCGGCCTCAACCACTGGAGGCGGTTCTATTTCAGTGCCGGCGAGAACAGCACCAGCTGCTGGTTCATCAGCAATCTTCACAGGGCCAACTGGAGCAGGCGGAGCGGGAAGTTCAGCTATTGAAGAAAGGCTGGTGCCGGTTGACGGTGACCCAAAGCGCCAAAAAACCTCCTACACCGGAACGCCGGCAAAATGACAATGATTGGAGCAAAACCCGGGAATTTATACGCAGAGCCCGCGAAACATCATGCCTGCCCCCAGGCGTAAAAGCATGGTGGACTTTGAGGGATTAAACAAAATCCTGTGAAGCGCTAATTATGTATGCAGTGAGAATAATAACATTTTGCAAATGGTAAAACGATACATTGCAGGTAATAAAACTGAAAATGGACTGTAAATATTCGCGTGTAGATATGATATTGGCCTATTATGTAATTCATTTTGATCTAAATCCATTAAAACATCTCGTAACAAAGAATAGTACATAAGCCAAACGACTGCACTAATGAGGAACGGAACAATGTTCCATGCAGTCGTCAACGAATTGTGAGTTTGGAACGGGCGATTTATATCTCTGAAATGCCAAATTCTGTCTTCAGCTAATCCAATTCTTTGTGCGAGAGCAGATTCTGAAAACAAACAAACCTACTTTACATTTCCAAGTATAAATCATTATAAAATGGACGATAAAATCGGGTTGTAAATCTTAGGCATACAAAAGAAAAATTTTCTCGAGACAAGTAATAAGCGAAACTTAATTCATTCAATACAGCTAAATATTTCTTGAGGTGTGTTGTGTAAAAATAATTGATAAATCGTGTTACAATACAATGCAGTAATGGTAGGAATGACGGAAAGCGGGCTACACACTGTACCCTCATTATACATAATTGGTCTGCTAAATGGGTTTTGTCTCAACTCTAATAGAAATAGCTTCAATACCCTGTAAGAATTCAACCAATAAGTCGGTCTAATGTCCCACTCTACACTAAACACTCTACATAAAAGTAATCAGGATCCTCTAGGTAACACATTTACGGATGTAATGTCAAGATTCATCCTATGCTTGTTGGAATGAAACGAGACAAAAACGTATTCCTTCCACAAGGTTAAACACACCTTCAGGCATATCAGCTAATAAAATTTCATATACGGATTGACGCACTGATGCTGTTACAGGTATTGTTAAAATAATTAAACCATACAAATGCATAGTTGCTCCAGGATAAGTATGGATAAATGCTTCGTTGTTTGATAAATAATCAAGCAAGCAATGTTCGGGAATGTCGTGGTAAAGTACTCCAAAAACGAGAGCCAGATCTGAGGGTTTGGTAAACCAAACTGTCTGTAGTAGTTTATATCGTCTCACACTCTAATTTGTAAAAGAAGATTGCTGGTCCTGCCTCCAAAGAAAACATCCGCGTTTTTAATATTGTCATCCATGCGTAAGGCTCGGGAATGCTCTGATTCTAAATCTTGTCGACATCCTCCACAAATGGACGTATTAGCAAACATCTGATCAAAGCACTGCTGATGTAATAGCGAGCTGCAACATATCGTTCGATAGAGCCTCAGTACTTGTTCTATGGAAAAATCATCTTGACATATGAAGCAGACCCCCAATCCATCTTCCTCAGGTTCTTGACCTTGTAAATGACGAGGCAAGTTCGAAGCCATGATAAAATCGTTTTAACCACGATTGAGAACAGCACATAAAATGCTAGAAGCAATTGACAGCAACAAAACTTTGCATGCTAGAGTACGCAGGCAGCAAGTCATGTCTCCTCAGCGGTCAGCATACCCACTTGTTGGTACACTCACATCAAGATGTGTTTTTTTTTTTACGAAATTAATCGCTTTTCGCATGACCTTGACTGACTATTAAAATTTTAAAACCCGGTCAGACGGTTAGTATGTAATATAAACTTCCTAGAAACCAGAAAAGAATAATCAAATCTTGTTTAAAACCAAACGAAAGTCGAGAAAAACCACTCAAATTTTCACTTACATTTGAACTTTATGTTAATTTTCTTTAAACAGATAGATAATTTTCTTTAAACAAGATAGTTACTTAAACGTGTGTTAAGTTCTCAAGCTGTTTGTTTCAACATTTAAAATTCCGCCGGTGTTCACCTCACAAAAATAAACACTAAAACCCAAGTCAAGATATGTATGTCAAGCTATGACAACTTTGAAAGAAAAACGTGTATATAAGGTTAAACAAAGCTTTTTTAATAAACTGTCAACATGTGAAAGGTTTTTTCTGTTCTTTTTATTCACGCCATCCTTTTGATTAGTTCCGATTAGTAAAGATAGTGTAAATAACAGAGAAATGTCATTTATTTTGAATAAACTTCAGTTAAAACCGGCGGTGTTTTCATTGTAACATTCTAGTCGAAACTACTTGAAATGTCTCTTCTTTCCTGCTCGACTTCCATGCTTTGTATCCTTTGGTAAATGCTTCACAAAAGTTTTCTAAGTTCACCATCTGCATCATTAAACTTTCATTCGCTCGATTGGTAACGAATGCTTCCAATTAGTCAAGATTAGCCCTGGTCAGTTCTATACTTAAGAAGGATAGAAAGACAGGCACCCAGTGGTTAAGCGAAAAATGTCATCTGCTCTCTCTAAAAAGCTGAACATGTTTTTATGTTTCCAACTCGTTTTTAAGGTTGCCAAACGTCACAGCTGCCCCGAACACATAGAAAATTACATAGTCACAAGGGCAAGTTTACGATTAAGATCACTAGGGGACAACTCGTTATTAAACATTCCCAAAGCAAATCCAATATGGGGCAAAAGACATTTCGGTACTCTGCTGCAAAGGATTGGAATCAACTACCTAAAGAACTCAGAGAATGAAAAATTTTAAATCTTTAAGACCGAACTATTTAAATATCTCTTTAATGCTGACAAAGCTAGCCACCAGTGCTAAGCAGTTAACTAATTAACTTTTTTTATACATATATGTATACTTAATTGTTTTTACTTCATACATTTATATTTCATATCATATTTAATACAAGCATGCTTTTTAAACAAGCTGATTCATTTTTGCAGGGTAAATAAAGTTATTATTATTTAGTCATTCATCCATTTACAATAGGTTTAAACCACGAAATTCGAAATTATGGTCTTGTCATGAATGAAATTCGGTAATAGGTAGGAGGAATACCAATACCAATACTAATAGGTAGGAGTAATCTAAAACATAGGTGGTCGAGCATGAGGAAAATTAAATGAGATTACAAATAAAACCACAAACTTGAAAATTTAGTTAAAGAAGCCTTGACTGAACTGTGGCCCTATTAATGCTGTGTTTACATTCAAACATTTACTGCAGTTTAAGTTGACCCAGGTCAAGTTAACTGAACCTAAGTAGATTAGTGCATTGTTTATACTGGCTCAAATAACCAAAGTTAATCTGTCAACACTGCCACTGCAATTGAGAGCCATAGAACGGCGGCACAGCATATTAAGGTTGCGGGTAGTGAGGGAAATATGTCGCAGACAAATAAATAATCTGTTTTTTCCGAATAAAAAAAGTGTGGTGTAATGAAGTGGAGACGTAATACATCACTTACCTTTTGGTTTGACTGCCGTAATAATTCAAAAATGTGTCCTTATTTTTTTCCATTTTGCTAGAGCACGAAACGTAGTGCAAAGAAAGCCTGAACTCCATGAATAAAACATGAAACGTGACAAGGAAACTTGAACTCACAATAAATCAAAAAAACTTCACCGCCACCGGTGTATCTGTCAATTTGACCTTGTTTACCGAGCTAAACCAAGCCAATCACTGCATCATGTCGCTTTTACCGTGGTTAAATTTCCTTTGTCTTGTGCCGCATTTACTGAGGTATTAATTGATGTTTACATTGACCAAAAATTTACCTAGGTGAGTAAACTCTTTTACCGCGGTAAAAATCCCAAGCGTAAACACGGCATAAGAACAATTTAAGATCTTAGGAAGTTATGAATATTGAATAGGTTGGTGAGTAGATAAAAAATTAAGTGAATAATTTATAAAAATAGTAAGCTAATGAGTTTCTTTGAGATATCCCCTCACCTTTTGTGTCATCAAAGTCAACTGTTTCTTGCCATGTACCATAGTCTCTAACAAAGGTTCCCCTGTGGAGTATCTCATCTGCAAACTACAAATAAGGACATTGTTAATTAAAATGTTTCTCTTGCAGTTCCAGGACATTCCTCATAGTAATGGGCAACTTTCTCAAGGGGGAGTGACCTTTCTACAATTTCTTCAAAGTTCTTAAGAAATTCCCTCTCCATTGAACCTGGTAAAGAACACACGCTGACTTAAAATACCGGCCAGCGAACTTGTTTCAATGTTACAAAAAGGCACAGGTACATACACTACTCATGACCTTCACATAGCAAATGGAGTGAAAATTGAAAACGTTTCTCAAGACTTTGCAAAGTTATAGTTCACTCAGAGAATGGACTTGTTTGGCATATTTCTGATAGCATTATATCGGTGATTAACAATAGACTAAAGGACTGATGACAGTACCTGGAAAAGATGCAACATGCATATTTTGTCTCTCTATTCCTGTTTCTTGTCCTTTCCGTTCTTTAACTGTTACTCTTGGAAAACCTGTACAGTTTTCAGGTCCATAATCAGACAAGGCATCATTCAACTTGTCTAAGGCTCCAACTCCATAGGGAAACAAACCCAATGACCCTAAAGCTGCTCACAATTTTGCATCTCACAATGTAGCGAGCAAAGATTTATGCTGCTCCAGACTTCCTCCAGAACAAAATTGAGATCATCTTGAATGCCTGAACCCCTAAAAAAGAGCAAAAATACGGACTGTGTGGCTTACATTGAACTTGGAAATTTTCCATTATTTTATATTTTCCAGTTAGTTGTGCTCACAACACTCTCACCTTCTGTTATTAACATTTGATCTTAAACAATTGAGGCATGTCTCATCTGCAACAACTCCGTGGCAAGTGCAAGCCTAAAATAAAGTTACGGAAAAGATAAATATTGACCTCATTTAGAATGCTGGAACAAAAAAAATGCAGTTACAATCAAATCAAATATGTAAAACCTTACCCTTATTGCATCGCAAAATGCACAACACTGCACTCCATAGCCTTTGTCACCAAGGAGGAACTCTTCATTGTCTTTTTTTGTTTAGGAGAAGCAACAAAGCCTTGTGGTCCGGAGTCACTTAAGGTCATATAAGGGAAAACAATTCATAATACATGTTTGAGGCAAAACAATATGTGCAAGGACGATGAAGGCGACAACAATGAAGGCGCTATCTTGGCAGATAGTCACTGCAGATAGTCACTGAACCCTATGCTAAAATGCAGTTTTGAATGAGAGTAAGTGCTAATCAAATATATAAAACCTTACCCTTACTGCATCACAAAATGCACAACACTGCACTCCATAGCCTTTGTCACCAAGGAGGAACTCTTCATTCTCTTTTCTGTTTAGGAGAAGCAACAAAACCTTGTAGTCCGGAGCAAAGCCATACTGCCTAAGGATTTCATCGCCGCACAGCGAAGCAAATCCAGGAGCGGGATCTACCCTTATGACGGAAGGGGGGCCAGACAGAGGGCGCAGGTCAAGGCACAATCAAATGGAATCACGACGTTCGTCATCTTCGTCAGCTAGCAGTGAAGGACGTGGAGGTCTCGAGAACAACAAGTATTAACTGACGGTAGCATTTTATAACGTCTGCAGCGAAGGAAATACCAAAGCCGTCAGGAGGATCAGAGGTTGACTGTTCAACAAGACTGGAGGGAACTTTCTTCAGAGAAGAGCACAGGTGGCAACACTGCGAACACCGTTCCAGGGCTTTGTCCAGATCTAAGGCAAAGAAGTAACGCTGTGAGACCAGTTTCATTTGGTGACGGGAAGGGTGGTCCAACTTAATGTGCAGGGCAGCAAGGAAGCCATCAACGACGGAATGCGGGATGACTATACACTCACGGTGCGCAGCGAAAGGTTCATCACGTTTTATGACGAGCAGGTCGTCACAGGAAATGGAGACTAGGTTTAGGTAACGCTTGACGTCTTTGATGTTTGTCAGCTTCTTCGACGGGCGGGTGCCCTGCTTAAGATGAGAGTGGACACGCCTTAAGTCAGGGCACTCTAGCTGCGATTGGAGCCAGGCGGAACGGCTGGTGAAAGGAAGGGACGTCTTCCCTGATAACGCGTCGTGAACAGATATGGGTCGTACAGCCAGATCTTCAGCCTTGGATACAAATGAACAGACTTGGCAGCGAGGGTCGTCGGAAGCGGGTGCATTACGACTAGCAAAGTCAGAGGGCAAGTTTGCAGAGCCGGCCAGATGAAGCAGCGTGACTTGGTAGCGGCTAACAGATGATAAGGATGAAGTCACTTGAGGGCTGGAAGAGAACTGGCCACGGCAGAGCTTGTCAAGGGCCTGGACACATGGCTTGCTATCAGTCAGTACGTAAGTCTTAAGACTTTGATTGAATTATATAGGGAGCAAAGTGCTTGACAGCTGCTGCAATGGATAATGCCTCTATTTCACATGGTAACCAGGAAGCTTGATGTTTTTTAAACTTGGCACTGAAATATCCGGCGAGGTGGAGCTTCTGGTCACCAATTACATAAAGAGTTGCGCCAAGGCCTTTCATCTTGACAGAACCATCGGTTGCGATCCAGAGCTGATCATCAAGCTTGGGGAGAGTGATGGATCTGTTAGACATGAGTGCTTCTTGACACGAGCGAAAACACACCAGGAGCTCATCAGACCAGAAGATGGTATCCTGAGATTGACGGCTAGCCATAAGTGACTCGAGAGGAGCGAGGAGTTTAGCAGCTCCACTAAGGACCCGGCTAAGCATCTTGTACGACCCAACAAAGGCACGGAGACCGCGGACGTTCTTGGGAGGCTCACAAGAAGCCAGGGCAGCCACGCGATGGGGAGAAGCGTGAATCGAGCCTTGGGACCATATCCAACCGAGAATGGTGGTCGAGGCTAGGCAGATTATGGTTTTGGCAGGTGAGAGGCGAAGGTCACAGCGATCAAGAGCCGTGAGGACCTTTCGCCAGTTTGCAAGGAGCTCTTGGTGAGAATTACCGCCGCAATACAAGTCGTCAGCGATCTTAGCGAGACATCCCTTCTGAAGGAGGTCGCCTAGGACGCGGCACATTAGCTCCTTGAGGGCTGTCTCAGAACCGGGGATTCCCATGGCACAGTGCATGTAGACACGAACACCTTTGAATGGAGTAACCACGCCACAATACTTCATGGAGTTCTTTGCAAGGGGGATTTGGTAGAACGCCTGGGACAAATCAGAGACTATGATGTACTTCCAGCAAGCAATCTTGAGAAGGGTGGAGTCCACGTCTGGCATTAGTGAGGGCTGAGGTTTACTATAGCGGCCCACGTCAGTAAAGGCTGTGACCAAGCGGAAGCCGCCATTCCTCTTCTTCACTAGGAAGGAGGGATTCAGATATTCCACCACAACCTCTAAATCTTCTGGCCGACGGAATACACCTTAAGACTCAAGTTCATCAAATTTGGCTTGAAGCAGGTCGAGTTGGTCACGAGAGTACTGAGGGACATGCCCTTTGCGCTGGGGAGGCTCGACAGGTCCCATATTCACAACTCCTTCAATCGGACCGGCGGCTCCATTATAACCAGGGATGCGGGAATCGAAGACCAACTGGAACTCCCTCGGAGCGAAACGAACGCGGCTTTCTCAGAGGAGGACAGTAAACCACCAGGGTCTACGTGTACTGTCTCCATAGGGGGAGAGGGAGGAACAGTAAACTTTGGAGATGGCTCGGCGGCTTGAGTTGAGGGGGGCTCTGTGGGAGATTGGGAGATCGTTACCAGTCAGTCCAGATCGATGGATCTACCTCTTCAGCTCGTCCGCTCAGATTTGGTGTACCCCAGGGGTCCTTGTTGGGTCCGTTGCTGTATCTCTTGTACACGGCCCCGCTTGGTGACCTAATACGTTGTCATGGCATGGACTTCCATATGTATGCTGATGATACTCAACTGTACACCACCTTCAGTTGTGATGATATGGATGATCTTACCACTACAATTTCCCAGATTGAAAGCTGTCTTATGGATATCACCAACTGGATGACTACTAATAAACTGAAATTAAATACTGACAAAACAGAACTTCTTATTCTCTACTCTAGGTTTAGACTCCCCCCACGGCTACCTTATATTAAAATAGGAACTGATATCATAGAGCCTACAAATGAGGCGCGTAATATCGGCGTCATTTTCGATAATACTGTGACGAAGTCTATTCATATTAACAACGTAGTTAAAGGGGCATTCTACCACCTAAGAAATATAGCTAAGATTCGTAAGTACATTAATGTCACAACGGCTGAAGTTCTTGTGCACGCATTTGTAAATTCAAAGCTGGATTTCTGCAACTCGCTTTTACATGGTCTTCCCAAGTATGAAATTAACAAACTTCAAAGTGTTCAAAACGCTGCAGCACGTGTGATTGCCTGCTTAAGCAAGTTTGATCATATGAGTGGTACTCTCAAGGAGTTGCACTGGCTACCGGTGGAGCAAAGAATAATCTTTAAGATTAATCTCATTTGTTTTTTTTTTTTCAACAATTTAGCTCCTGATTATTTGGTTGACCTAATCCATGTTTATGAACCTACGAGGAACCTACGCTTATCTTCAGACAAATGGCGTCTTACTATTAAGCCCTATAACTTAAAGACATACGGTTTTAGGGCTTTTTCAGTCATTGCCCCAATACTCTGGAATGATTTGCCTGTTGACATTAGATTGATCGATGATGTAAATAAGTTCAAATGCAAATTGAAGACCTTTCTTTTTAAGCAAGTTTATGAACTATCTTAGGTTTTTATTTTGTATTTTGTGATTATGTACATATATATGTAATGATTTTTAGACTTTTACTTTTTAACCAGATCTTTTCTTTTTTTGCATTGTAAAGTGCTTAGCACTGCAAAGTATAAGCGCTATATAAATACTTTTATTATTATTATTAGAAGAGACCGAATCCATACGGGGCTCGATGGCAAGTGTAGCATCTTTAAGCTGCTCTGAGGGGGGCGTCGATTTCAAGGAACTCACCCGGCCAGACGGTGGTATTGGTGTTCGGGGCGCGAAGGAGGTGGCAAGCTCTAACAGTGTAGTGGGTTTGAGGACTTTGAGAACAGCCATAAGACGCCACGTCACACCCAGCAATGATAATCTCACGTGTAGTGGGACGGACTGCGATGTCGTTGGAAGTCATGAAGGGCGTTCCGGCCAGTATGTCAACATCAAGATCCTCGACAACAAGCGCTTCCAGAGTAAGTGGTCGGCCGTGATGAATCAGAGGAAGGCGAGTCTCACCAACAACAGCTAATGGGTTACAACCATCGGCCTGCAAAGCGGTCTGGGAGATTTTAGTCACCTTAGCACCAATGTGCCGAGCGGGAGGCTCTCATCATATTAGTTTCTGCGCCAGTGTCAAGGGTAAAGGGTGATGACTGTAGAAAGCGTGAAGGAATGGAGACTGTGAGACGTTTATGCGGCGAGTGACAGGAGGTTCCATAGTAGGTAGAACTCCACAGGGACAATGCTGCGTATTTGAGAATTCTTGAAAATCTGAAGGGAAAGGCTGATCAAGGCTGTGCTGGTAATCATAACTGCTCTCATCTAATTCAACGCTAGCCACTTGGCGAACCTTGCACATGAAGAGACAGTCTGGTTCGGGCAGAAACTTGCAATTGCTGAGAAAATGCGACCGAAAATCTGGGCGACCAGCGTGCTGGCAAAGAGGACAGGACTTGACAGCTTGAGGCTTGGGTAGTAGCCTGCGTCGAGCGGAAACAAATGAGCGATGATCAGTCGGGGGAGCAGAGCCTAAGACCGTGGATTCATCACTGGTGTGGAGTTCGTCAAGTAATGACTCGAGAGCTTGAGAGATCTCAGATTTCACAGAGGCCAACGTCCTACTACGTAACTTGGTTCCATATCGCTGTTTCACAAGCCGTGGAAGGCTTGGATGGAGTAGGCGTAACCAGGTAAGAACAACAAAATTTTTGAGGGATGGAGATAGTTCTTCATCAGTGTCAGGAGTCTCTCCATGATGAGTGATTCCGCTGGATGTAGTGAGCAGGTTGTCCTCAGTAAAGACCATTAAGCTTTGGAATAAATCCTCAGGACATTGTTCAGGCTTTAGAGAAATAATTGCGAGGTCCAAGAAACGAGAACCGGTTAGCTGCAAGCCATAATGCTGCCGAATCGTTTGCCAAACGCCGCTAATAGATGTAGAATTCTTGACGATTGAGCTCTGGGAAATGATAGGGGTGTAATTGGCAATTTGGCGGAGCAACATTTCCAAATGTGTTACCTTTTGAGCAGCAGTCCTTCTTCTCGCCACTGGAACAGATTCAGGGTTGTTGGAGAAACCTTGTAGAGGCGTAGCATTTGTTTTTTTTCCCACGACGATCCATCAGTAAGAAAGTCTGCAAAGTTCGGATCGAGGGACAGGATGTTCTTTAAATTGTTTTCCCAGGCATCGATCAGAGTGATAGTTTCATTCGAAGAAAGCGACCATTGTTTGGGCGCTCTGTGTGAAGTCATCGAGTCTACAATTCACAAATTCTGGTTTGGTTGCTCAGAGAAGCGGCAAAAGTCGAATAACACTGTAACGTCCTTGTCTCTGTGGGTTCTTGGAAGAGTCGGCGCTGCCACCACGCCAATAAGTTTAGCCAAAACTCCGAGCAAAAGAGATCATGTATATTAACCGAAGACAAGATGCAAATAGGAAAGCAAACGGTAAATACAAAGCGGTAATATAAGTAGCAAGCTAATTATGCGCGAACTGTTTGATAATGAAGCTAACTAAACGACAGCGTGCATACAAAGCGAAACGGCAGCATGTACAATGTGTCACGCTACGTGACTAAATAACAATACAAAATATGGCGCATTGCAATGCAGTGTCCATTAAAGAGTGGATCACTCTATTACAATTTTAAAGGATTCTTCAGTATTGTGCTTCTTGGAGTCTGTGATGCCCATTACACCTTCACTTATGTTGACATTGGAAGTTATGGCTGCAGTAATGATGCAGTATCTTAAACAATTGTGAATTAGGAAGGGCAGCTGAATCAGGAAGTTTGTGTTTCCCCTCTAGTGAACCCCTTGAAGGGTCTTTAAGTGTCTCTGTGCCATACTTTTTCGTTGGCGATGAAGCCTTTGGTCTAATAATGTTCTGGAAACTGTCTCAGTTGGGATGCAAGTAACCGTGCAAACAAATCATCGTCATCTTGCTATACACTTTGGCAATCAACTCTCCTCTTCACGCTTTCTTCAAGAGATTTGATTAGACCCATCTCTGTTTCCTCAATGGCCTGGGTACTGGTCTGCTTTCTTTTCTTCCCAGATGCCGACGTGTAAACATATGAGAGTCCCCTGTAAATTTCAAAGGTTAATTATTTTACCCATGATTGGCAATAAAAATTTTTACCACAATTGCTACTCTCTCAATCTGATTGGTTAATTTGCCGTTGTCAATAAGAGTCCAGACACCGCTTAACCACATTTGATTTAAGGTACAGTTTATGATTCAATGACAACAGTCTTCTAAAAAACATTTTACAGCACAACTGCTCAACATGCAAAAGTCCTCTTATCTATCCACATAGCAGAGTAACACAAATCTGTATAATAAACCGTATTTGTTTTCACTGAAGCAATCAAGTGAGATTCTTAGCTTTCTTGTCTCTGCCTGGGTCAAATGCCTGAACTTCTGCTCCGTACCAGCCAGCCTTTCAGCCAATTCCTTTTACTTCCTCCCTCGTCCATTTGATGGAAATAGATGAACCAATTTCAGTAACTTGGTCATAGAGGTCTGGTATCCCACATGTACTGACATGGAGTCGGAGGCTTCCATTTTCCACACTGTCCTTTACATTTACACCTTTCCTGGCTCGCTGACATACTCAATCTCAATTGCATCACACACTTTAATGTATTTCTTGACGATGGCTGTGTACTACCCTGGTTTCCAGCCTTTTTTGTCTTCGTCAGTCCATTTTACCATGACTCTTCCTTTACTGCTACTGATTGTGCCAGGTTGTGTGGATCGTATTTCTGTCCTGAGTCCTTGTTCAAGAGCCTAATTTCACTTTCGATGTTGTGGAATATATCTTCCAATTGTGAAAGAGTTGTGCCATCTGGGACCGGCACTTTTTCATTTTTCTTGTTGGAAGGTTGTCCAGCTGCTTCTCTTGGCCTCGAAGATGAAAGAGTACTTCCCTCAGGTGTAAAGAAGGCTCTCTGCCTGGTTAGAAACTCATTACTGAGAATTTTGAGTTCGTTTTGAGCGGATATCGCATGCACGGCCACACAATCATCTCCAGTAACCCAGCATGTTCTCTTTGAAACAACATGTGCGTTGTTCCTGTTCGAAGCGCTAAAACTCTTAGAGCCAGTTGATCTTAACTTCCAGACCATGGGATGTTGTAGTGGTATAGATACTGTTTTAGTTTAAACACTGGAAGTTTAGAAATTTCTTGGAGTTGGGTGGGTATTTCGCTCAAGTCCCCATCAAATTCTTCAATTTCGTCAGGTTCATTTAATTGTAGTTTTTTGCATAACTTTTCCACTAGCTTGCTTCCTAAATTATTCTTTTTACACATCTCCTCCAGTACGGTCTTAGTTTTTGTAAACAGGTCGTGGTTTCGCCACCGCGCTAGGTGCAAAGAGCTCTCCAACTCTTTCAAAGCGTCTTCCTGTTTGTTTCCTAAGTAGATTGTAACCTCTTCCTCCGTACACCAAGTCAGCAGTGCTAAGTCTTTATATAAGGTCTCGCTCATGTGTGGATGGATTAGGTGCCATAAATCTAAAAGTTTGGAGGGTACGAATAGCTCTTCGATATCATCCCACGCACCTGTGGGTAACAGACACCGTTCTTCAAACGTCATATAGTGCTGCTCCCCATTGGTTAAGTACCAGCGAACGTACTCTGGGATTGGTTGTTTCCACTGGAATTCCAAGGGTGTCTGCTCATCAAACAAAACGGTTGTGTATTTGTCTGTCCAAGCTGTTCGATGACATGAGGAATAGTTGTTGTTTACTATGTCATAGTCGTCCGAGTAGCTTCCGGTGGTAATAGTCGTGTCTACATTCCAAACTTGAGCCAGGTCCTTTAAAATGTTGGAGTCCTTGTTTAATTGATACTCCATGTCACATTTGACCTTACGATCTTCTGTCATTGACAGAAAAGCATGAAGGTTGGACATATCATCAAACGCAAAGTTATTTTCGCTTCCAAAACCTTTTGTTACTGTCGTGTATACTCTCCACCAAATTTTGCCTGCTTGAGAACATCTTCCACATCCTTGCGCATTTCCTCCATTTTCTTTTTATGCTCGTCACTGTCAGCATTAAGGTTGGGAATCTGAAATGGCCCGTGTTTTTCGAGTTCTTTAGTGTGTACCGCGTGAACTTGCTCAACAGGATTCCTCTTGCTGTGATATTCGGCAAAAGATAAATGAATAACTACCTTCAGGCCCAATAGCCGACGTAAACGAACAAGGAGCATTTTTACAAGTGGACTTCTTGGCTTCTCTATTCCGTTGTCCACGATGGATACGAGTATTTCTTTAAATTGCCCGGTTTCCGGGTTTCCGAAGCACCGGTCTAGTGCGGGGAGTGTAGTCATGTACAGAAACTCATTCACAGATCGAAAAATAGTTTCAGGCTCGTTGTGGGACAGATTCAGAAATGTAATTGCTTTTCCATTTCTTTTTATATGTACTATCACGTTTGATCTGGGCGACATAGAAAGAAACAACTCTTGAACTTTAGGATTTTCGTTCAACGTCATTATTCTGTTGGTTTCGATTGTCTTGACAAGTAAATGTGTCATCGGCGTTACTGTGTTGGTTCGTGAGGTGTCGAAGGTATGATCTGGATTCTGTATGTTTCTGCAGGTACGTTCTCCATGTCCTGTATTTGCCCTTATCACTTGTTTGGCATCTCGTGAATCGACGCAGTAGATGATCGGCTCTTTAGAGGCCTTATCCAGGACATAATTAACATTTGATGATGTCCAATGAATGTTAATGACTTTTTCTTTGATTGGTGCTGTATCTGGAGCTTTATGAAGAGACAAGCAAGCATTTACTCCCCGTCCTTCGTGATGACGTCTTGCTTCGAGAGTGCCTTTTCTAAAGTTTTGTGTGTAACTAAAACATGTCAACAGGGAGATCGTAAAATCATCTGGTGCCAATGCTAGAATTGCCTCCCTAGCATCTTTCATCTTTGTTTTACTGTCGGATACCCTATACAACAGTTCGTTTCGAAGTTTTGAGTGACTCTCTAGTCCACCACCTCCACGCTCTCTGTGGTCACCTCTGAATTCATATTCCATAATGGCTACGAGGTCTGGAAATTCCTCCACTTTTAGCTTGCGGCCCGTTCTTTCACTGTTTCTTACTCTAATTTGCTTAATCTTTTCTGCTTCTACTAGCCTTTTCATGAAATAACATTTTTGCCTTTTGGACAAATTCCTTTTGCCAAGTTCTTTTCGGATATCTTCTCTTAACTCGGAAAATCGTCTTAGGTTACTAGAAGTCATGTCCACAATTTTACCAAGCGCAAAATTTTAAACTTGGCGCACTATTTTTAATAGTAGTAGTCAGAGTTTTTTAGCCAATCAAAAAGCTAGAAATGCAATAGTCGGAGCTGAGAATTTACTAAATCAGTATAGCACTCAAGGCTATTGATTACATCATCTATTATTTAGCTCTGCACTTTGCAGGACAAACAAACCTGTTGATGTCAATGGTAGAGAAGTCGTAATTCTCTGTATGCCATGGCATCCATTCATCCAAAATGACGTTAAAGATACTGTAATTGTATCGGCACCTTTGCAACTGAGTCAAGCCTCTACCATCTGATGCTTCATGCCACGGCACAATGGTGCGGATGTACTCTGCTTCGCCAAGGTGACCATGCCTTTTGAGAGACATCACCACGTGGTATGATAAAAGCCTTTCAGCATCCTTCATGCTCTGCTTCCTTTTACCAACCAAAGCAGCATGGGTCAGGCCACTCGGTGGATCCGCTAGAACATCAGAGAAAGCTTCATAATTGAGGTCATTGTAACGACCATCTTGCACATGCTGCGCAATCCGTTTTAGAAGGTGGTTATGGTCACCTTGCTCGTGGTGTACAAGACCTGTAGTTGGATCAATCTCTGGCACATAGAGGTGAGATCAGAAATCAACACCCTGTTCTTTCAACTCTTCAACTCTCTTGCAAAATGTGTAACTCGCCACAACTGACCTCAACTTGTCTAGCAGTGATTCTGCTGTGTTGGTCCTAAAAGGATAAGGCTCATGTCCAGGAGGAACAAGGCTCCCTCTGAGATTCGTAACAGCATCTTCCAAGGTTAACCCACTCGTCAGCAATTCATCAATGTTATGGATGACAGATACTGGGATGTCACTATTGGGCATCTCAACAATAGGACTACCATTAGGTGCAACTGCAAGAGGTAGAAACAGGAAATTTGTAAAAGGATGCAGTCTACTGCAACAGCTTATTGAAAATAAAAGCACAACTTTTTTATCAGTACTTTTTGTAAAGAAATAAAGGGTAATCCTGAAGTTAATTTTTTGAAATATTGCAAGCATTTTTAAATCCCAGCCCTTGGTCTTGAAAGAAATTAACTGTATCTGCTGTTAAAAAGAGCTGGTTACAATTCATATTAATAACTGCCCAATATAATGTAATAATTTATTATTATTATTATTGTTGTTGTTGTTGTTGTTATTATTATTTTTAAATTTGAGATATTTCAGTCCAGAAATTAAAGCTTAGTCAAGTACAAGAAGCATTTTAAGCAAAGTGGTCCTGCTCTTTCTCTGCACACTTTCTCTGGCATCATGGATAAGCTGCCATATATGGATGGCCCTTGTCTCTCCACGCAACCTCAACGAGCAGAATTCACCATCTGTATTAGTGCCTGACGGAAATTGATAACATCTACTTACATTTACATATCAATAAAACACAATCAAGGCAGGATAACATCTGACGAGACTGAAGTTTCGACTCATTCCTTTAAACTGTAGTTACTGTAATGTTTACCCATATGGTATCATCATAATAGATGAAACTTAATTGACCACATACCCTGAAATTTCACTCAAAATGTCAGATCTATTATAGTTGAATACACTTGAAAATATTGGATTACTCTCCAGCAAGAGCAAACAAACAACACATACAATTCAGGAGAATCTGTTTGTCGATATTTGAGATGAAATGGTGCAAGTGTTAAGGTAAGCCTTTAAACTACAGTTACATGTAGCTAACAAAACCAGTAACATTTCCATCAAACACAGCATTGCACATTTACATATTTATGCTCAAAAATTTTTGTCCATAAGCTAATTGCTGAGAAATGGTAACACTCACCTACAAGGTGCAGTCCTCTCTCTGTCATTTTCTGCTTCACCTCCCTGGTGAAATCACGAACATACTGGTCACGGAGGGTCCTGTATGGAACAAACCTTGCTGGCAGAGCATATGGTTTCTTCTGTCGCCTTTCATCAGACAGCATTAGCACAAGCACATGTGTGGTAGCTGTTCTCTTTTTAAACAGGTTGTTAAGGCAGGCCTTTGCTTGGGTTGCCATACCTCGCACAGGTCCCTTCACTCTCCTTAAAACTTGTGCTGTTACCATCACAGGATTCAGATAACTCAACTCTTCCTCGTAGGCTTGCTTGAGATTCTGGGCCTGTTGGAGTAGAGTCTGGAACTCGGCAACATTCCAGTTAGCATTCTTAAGGGTTCCTCTGGAGTGGGCGTTCATGGAATAATGGTTAATTATTTATATATTTTATTTATTATTCGCCTGTAGTGAAACCTAGTTAGAGCGTCTAGGAATTTCTTTTCTGAGCCTTTTCGAGTAGTTTCGATCCTTTAGTGGATCTCATCCATTGCTACTATGTTGCAATCTAGAGGAATGTAAGTCTAGTGAAGACTGTTGTCATTCCAAAGAGTTTCGCTTGTGCTAAGGTTTATATACTCGTTTGGTGGATCAAAAAGGGAGCAGTGTTATTGGCTGATTCAAAACGGCCAATGTGGTTCTAGAATTTTCGATCCTTACTGCAGTTGTGTTTCTTAAGAAGGTTGTTTGGCAGTTTTTCTAGCTGATAAAGTGTATATTCTTATGATGGGTGCTTTGAGGTACTTTGCCATGACATATCTTTTAATGTCTACAGCGAAGAATCTTTGTCTAAGTTTTTCAGCTAAGAATTTTTAAAGTTTTTTTGGGGTAAAAGCTATGTTCATGTAGTAGATCTATTGTTTGATGCTCTGACCTTTGGGACGGGGCTCTGTCAAAACAATATCGCAATGATGGTGACTTAAATAGACAGGCCAAACATGACTCCCATTAGTCCTTTGGCTTTATCGTTGACCTTCAAAGTTTGGCTCTTACAAGTATATCTTTTAACGACCTTCCTTTTCATGCTCGGTCTCCGGATACTACTCTTGCCGTTTGATACGGCAAGGGGGGAGGGGGGGACTGGGAAACCATGATATTAAAAGCCTTTGCAGGACTTGAGAAAGTAAGACGTCATGTAGTCTGACCCTAAAACTAAGGCAACTTACCTATGTTATTCCTCTCCGTCCTACTGTGTTGGAGGTAGATGGCATACCTAGTCAATTGAAAACCACTGAAGGGGTGATTGTCCCCTCCAGCTTTCTGCCAGAGCTCTGTCTGCTAACCTTAACCGCTAGGCCAGGTTATCCAGGGTGCACCACGAGGTGGAGGGATTGGCTTTGGGTGTGAGAGGTGATTAGACAGATCAGGGCTTACAAGCAGCTCAGAAAGCCTAACGGACTTCCAGTCCGCAAGTTGCGCATAGACAATCTCTTGCACCCCCCCCCCCCAAAAAAAAAAAACCCTTAAACTGTAGACACTAGATGTTCCCGTGGGGCACTCCTCGGAGATTGACTACTTCAACTCCTGTTTGATCCCTGATGGGAAACATGAGGCGCCGAGCCCAAGTCTAAAGCAACAATAATGTATTTACATGGTTGCTTTTATAGAGGTTAAAATATATACAATTTTATGTACAGTGACATTTACAATAAATAAGTGTTAAGTTAATGTCTTCTATTTCACAATTCTATTTAGAAAAGTATTTTCAAAAAAATTCAACTTCGTTGAATTGAAACTATTTACAATGATGTGATTTTGGTCTATGTATTTTGCATTTTTCTTACATACAATGATATGAACGTCTATTTACAAAATTTATTTAACCCATTGACTCCTGAATGAAATTGCACGCGACATACCCCTAAATTCCCACGCAATTTTTGAGTTTTCAGAGCCGGCACGTGCGCCAACAATAAACCATATGCGCAGTAACCACACACTCAAGATCAGGTTTCAAGAGATTGTTTATTGTCAAGTCAGATAAATCAGGGGCCAATCCATGAAAAAAATGGCCAAAAGAGCTCAAATTAAAGTCCCAAACCGATCTGAAAGCAACAATTTGTTTTTTTCGCCGTGCGACAAAATGCTGAAACTGTTTTTTGTAGACAAAAAAGCTGAAATGCACAAATCGCCAATTGAGACGAGAAAACTAATCCAAATATCAAGAAAAATTGATAGAATCTCCAATGTGGTAAATGAGCAGCCAATCTACCGAAAAAAATTGGGTAATAAAAGCCAAGCATAAGGTAAAAAGCACTTTGAAAACTGGACATCAAATAATTTTTGTTGTGCAGCGAAACGCCGAAATTTATTTGCACAGCGACAGAAAAGGGAACTGTGTGATAAAGACTTAGACAAAAAACAAACCAAAATTTTTATTACATCTATACCATTTTTCTTGTGGCAAATTAGCGGCCAAATACCAAATAATATGAAGCCAAAGAGAAGCCAAATCTCTTAAAACAACCCTGAAAATGAGAATCGTAAAATTATAATTTTCTCGCCCGCCCGACAAATGTAAACAAATCGACTCGGTAAAACCGAATATGCAAATAATTGACAACTACAAAAAATGGCTCACACAATACTGATCATTACGATAAGTACTAATCTGAATTATTTGAGTCTCTTTCAGGATATATCAGTATTTTCGGGATATATCGGCATTTGGCTGATGAGGACTCGGGAGATGAAGGAAAGCCTGCAAGCGAAAAGTAATCTACAACATGTGATAATCTGCGAAGCAAACTTCCTTACAAAGAGCTACTCCGCACTGCACGCATTCAAAAGTGGTTTCTACATGGCGTCCTTTGGGAGTTTTTGTACCCACCCTCATGCATTGAACACAGTGTCTTTTCCTTCCCTTAATTTTATCAATGAAATGTTTCCCTGCATTCCCCTCCTGAAGTAAATGAGCGTCAATCTTATGGCGCTTAGATGATTGTGCCGCAGACACCCAACTTGAATATCCCCCAATCAACTGCTTAGCTAAACCTGTCCCAAACTTACCCATCCCTTGGCTTAACCGATGGTAATTACAAAGAACAAAAGCATTACACATGGATACATCGATCAGAAACCAAAATATATCCGTATACCACTTATAAGAAGAACGACTTACGGAATAATATTCATGAAATTGATCGGCGCGATCAACACCCCCCATATAACTGTTATACAAATCAATCACAACTGGCTTTTGGACTTTCTTTCACCCCGATTAAGTTCTAGATCATTGGCTAGAGGACTTACATTAGTTGCCATTAACACTAACATCCCATTTGTCATGCCACTTGGTGAAAACAACGTGGCCTTTCTAACGAACTAACTTCTCCCCAACCCGCAATTTGTCTTTCACACATGGTTGCAAGTCCTTACGATTACATCTTACAGTCCTGCAAGCGTAAGTATCAGTGGCTTCTAAAGGCTCTAATAGCTTAGTTGACGTAAAAAAAATTATCGAAAAATACATGGTGATTCCTGTTCATATATGGTCTAATTAATTTAGTCACTACATCATAACCTAAACCATAAATACGACAACGGCCGTCAACTTCCTTACCTAAGTATACATCAAAATTTAAAACGTAGCCACTACTAGAATCGGCCGCCATCCAAACTTTAATTCCGTACTTAGTAGGCTTAGCTGGCATGTACTGTGTAAAGGATAACCTCCCCCTAAAACTGATCATACCCTCATCTACAGGAAGATTCTTAGTAGGCTTAAACTTAGTTTGACAATTACCTAAAACAGAGTTAAATACCGGCCTAATCTTATAAAGGCAATCAAAGCCTGGTGTTCCCCGGGCGGGCTACACATCAAAATCACTAAAATGCAAATAACAGCTAATTTCCTGAAATCTATTCCTAGTCATAACCTTCTTAACACCCCTGGTTTCCAAAATAATCTTCAGATGACCAATATAAGGCTAAATGAGGGAGCCTACTGATACCATAATTATCTTTATTCCCATAAATACATTTAGCTCTGCATGTGTAATGGGAAGGAAATTAGCGAGGCGCTCCGGTGAATTTGAAAGTTTTTGGCAAGCGTAGCGGGTAGTTTCTACAACAATTAAATCCCATAGGTTATCATCTACAAAGTAATCTGTAATCTGACAGTAATCAAGCACAAGGTAAGGACAGAGCAAGCTGGACAACATTGAAAATTTGAAAGGAAAGCCTTATCAGCTCAAGAAAGTTGCCTGAGCTCCTCTTCCATAGTACTTAAAGTGCCTGTGAAGTGAAATTTGTTCACATATTTATGAAGTATACCATTTGAAATACAGGATTCCAAAGTTTGAGATGATTAGGGTCAAAATTGATGATTCTAGAAGCCTTCAAAGTTAAGCCATTTTGCCCTCAACAATGGTATTCAAATTGTGCAGCCAAAACACCACGTGACAAGAGCTGCTGACGTCATTTGGGTGCCAGAAGATCATTCAGTATGGCAGAAAGGACGGAAAGCAAGAGACAACAAGGCCGATATTGCGTTGCTGGTGCTCCCAATCAGCAAAGTTGTCAAAACAGATCGTTCACGCCAGGCATCCGTATGCATAAGTTTCCCAAAGATACAGTTGTGAGAGGCAAATGGATTCAACTCGTCCGCAGACAAGACACGATTTTAAGGATCCAACATCTAAGTACACGTTTGCTTTGTTCTGTCCATTTTGAAGAATCATGTTATCAGAGAAACCTGGCTATACTCAGCAGCATAGAAGCCCAGGGTCTTAAATTAAATTTCTCACACACCTCTGGGAGCCATAGTCAAGCTGACTGCCGCAAACTGACTCTTTCATAATTCAAACCAATACAGCCTAGCATTATACGTAATGTAGGGAAAATACAATAATATAAAACAACAGTTATAAGCTCAGTAAGACTCCATGTTGACAGTCTTAATAAAGAATATCTAACAAACAAACTGTGTGTTATCAACTTAATGAATGGTTGGGTGGGAACTGGGGCTCAAAAATAAACGTCAGCAATGGCAGACAGCAAAATAGCAACTGACAAACACTGAGCATGTGACTCAAAAAAAAAAAAACCCTCAGGCCCAGGCCCCAGAGGCGTGTGAGAAAACATTGTCCACTTATTTCGTTCCTCAGGCAGTGGAAAATACAACTTGGGTTTAAAGAGAGATGCTGTGCTGACCAGGAACATTATTGTTCCGCCAGCTCTGGAGGAGGTTAGTGATCGCAGTAAAAGACAAGTAAGATTTCCACATGTTTTTAGTCGTAATTTATGCACGAGATGCATGCCATAAACCCGAACTTCTTGTGATCATTGTCCGTTAGCTACTTACCATCCTTCCTACCTATCAATATTTGTACGCTGTTATTCCTGGTTTTATAGGCGGATTCATGCTGACGTCATTGTTTACATTTTTGCTCATTTGCATACGGCTTTCCGTATAGAAAGAAACATGTTAGATATGAATTGACTTCAGACAGCTAAAGAACTAGTGAAACTCAGTACATGGTGAAATTTGTAGCTCTTTGGATGTAATATCCAAGGAGAAATTGTCTTTCAAAAACTGCAAAATGTCTGGGTGGCAAAAGCGCTAATGAGCTCATACATTCTTTGTTAAATTATGAGTTTTTAAACCCGTGTTGCACAAAAAGTATTCAATACATCAGGCCCATATTCACTGGCAGAGTTAATTGTACTATGACCTTTCAATATTCAGAACCGATTTATTTGTAGCTCCATCAGAAACTGAATTGCTTATGCTAATGAGGCAAATATTTAAACAAGGATTCCCCTATACTTTATATATGCTTGATGATCTTAGCTTATTCTCCCTCTTGAGTGCGCTGGAGGCTTCAATGTTTTTTAAGCAAAACTCATGGTTATGCGAGAAACTGCAGCTGTAGCTGTAGCTACATATGATATGTTTTTCGTATCTGGTTGATTTTCCTTCTGGTTTTGATGAAGGTAGTTTTTACAAATCTTTCACGTCAAAAAGTTGTGCACGTTATTATGAAGGTCAACTTTGTGTTGTGTTTGAAATTTATTTTAATTTATTCTGGAACTGATATTAGAAAATATTCATTATTTTAGCTGAAACATGGTGCTCTGTCTGAGGTGTACACAAGTAAGAAAAGAAAGACCTCATCTAGCACAGTGGTCGCCAACCCAGAAGCCACAACTCAAGCTCTATTAGAAGAGAAAGAAGTTATACCGTCATCCAGCACAGTGCTTACTACCCCAGAATCCCAAAGTATGGTAACAGAGAGTGAGAAGCAAGACCTTCCAGGCATTCTGAAATTTCGGATCTGGATTCTGGCCATCCACGATGTATGGTTGCTCAGAGTTGCTGCAACACAGCCTTATCTGTTGCCAGCATTCGTCACTGACTGGTAAGGAGGCTCTGTGATCCACCTCTTCCAATTCTTTGGTGAACTCACAGGTGTTAACCTCTGGGAGGAAAGCTCTGCTCAGAGTGTCGGCCAGAAACATATCTTGACCTTTTTTGTACGTCATGCAAAGACTATACTTCTGACTTCTGAAGTCTCAGCAGCATTCATTGAAGTTGCTTTGGTGCTGAGTGGAGTGGTTTACAAAAGATTGCTTCCAAGGGCTTGTGGTCACTTTCAACTTGAATAAGGTCACGACCATAAACTTGTGAGCAGTTCTTTTTCGATTTGGGCATAACATGTTTCTGCATCTGTACAGGCACAGGATGCATCCATTTGTAGGAGGACAGCGCCTAGACCAAACTCAGAGGCGTCATATTGGAGTGTGACTTCCTCCTGTAGGTTGTAATAATGCAGGACTGGGGTTGACTTGACAGCTTTCTTAAGTGCTTCTAATGACGCTTCTTGGGCTGGTCCCCAGGTCCATTGTACGCCGTTTTGCGTCATCTCTCTAATAGTCTTTGTAATGTCCGACAGTCGAGGGAGGAACTTGCTGAGAAACTGCATGAGCCCGAACAGTCTCTGAACTCCTGCTTTGTCTGTTGGAGCTGGCATTTTGCTGATCACCCAAACCCTGGCTGGGTCAACACTAGCTCTTTGTCCGTGGTGACGTGTCCTATGAACGGGACTTCCGTCATTCGCAGGTTAAGCTTGACACCTTGCTCTTTGCAAAGTTCCAAAAATGCCATAAGAACTTTGTCATGGTCCATGGTGGCTTCCGCAGCCAATTTCAATGAAATCGTCAGCCACGACTTTGATGCCTGAGAGTCCTTCAATAAGCTCGTGCATTTTCTGTTGGAAGACTTCAGGAGCTGAGCTGATACCAGGTAGGTGTCTCCAACAGTAACGTCCAAAAGGGGTGTGGAAGGTTGTGAGGAATGATGAGTCCTCATCCAAGGCCACATGCCAGAATCCATTCCATACGTCTAGCTTTGTGAAGACTTTGCACCGTGTAACCTGGTGGTAATGTGTTCAGTGGTTGGGAGAGGGTAGTGCTCGCGTTGGATGGCATGGTTCAGGTCCTTGGGGTCTAAGCAAATGCGTAGCTTTCCGTTTTTCTTCGCAACTGTTACCATGGAGCTTATCCACACTGTAGGAGAGGTCACGGGCGCTATGACTTCCTGTTATTTTAGGTCTGCTAAGGCTTCTTTCACTTTTGTTCTGAGCGCTACGGGTATGCGACGAGGTGCATGTTGTATGGGATCTACGGTGCTGTCAATTCTTGCGTGGTATTTGCCGGCTAGTTTTGCAATGCCTTTACTGAAAACTTGCAGGTAACCATGTTCATTGTGCTGCGCCCACCTTAGAGAGGGTGTGAAATTTTCTTTAAGTGCCCTGAAATGACCTTTAGATTTATTCAAATATCCTTTTATCGTAGCAATATTTGACGCTAAAGGCATCTTTTGTTAAAAGTTTGTTTTTTCCAGTCAAAACCCCTTCGAGATATACTCTCTTAAAGTTTTGAAATGGTAAGGAGGGCGCAGGAGGCTCTAACTGTTTCGATGTTACAGGGTGAAGGATTTGCTTTTAAGGCAAAATAGGCTTTATTTAGGTAACCTCAGCCTCAAAACTATTCCCCCTCTTAACCCCAGCTTTTTTTGAATGAGTTACGAGCTTCCGAAAAAAAATTGGGTAGCCCTGAGTATGAAAGAACAGAATCATGAACGAAAAATGGATGCCTTTTTGTTTTTTCAAGGTTTTTCAGTCATATCACTGAGACGCGACAGGTTAAGGCCGCAATTTACGTTGTAGACCAATATCTTAGCTATCTGCTGTGTGAATTTGGTGTCATTCTGTCGACCCATTTTGATGTTATCGACGTTTTTTTTTTGGACCCTTGTCAATTCTGAAATTTCGGTAAAGTGAGCGCAGTTTTGGGTTAAGTCGCAAGATGCAAGAACACAAGCTAAACATTGTCAAGATGACTTAAAATTCGCTATACACTTAGATAAAGCCTTGTAGTAGTTGTGGTATAAATGTCATCTTTTAACAGTAAAACTAGAATTTTTTATAATGGTTTTTCTCTTTCAATAGGTAGGGAGAGCGCAGTTTTTGGGACATTTCTGTTCCAACTTTGGAAGAGATTTTCTCTGCTATTACAACAAGGAAGGAAATGAAATTCATACCACAAGTAAACAGAACAGTGGTGTACAAAATTAAATCATTCAAAGTTTTGAATACAAAATTGCTTCAGTCGAATTTCATTAAAATTCCTCTAACCTGAACTTACACTTTCTGGACAATCTTTCAGACTGCGTTTCTTCACAACAATTAAACATGGAGCAAAGATGATCGCCATGCCTTTTCTGCAACACGTGGACTACCGAGTGATACCATTTTCAGAACGCTAACCCTTAAATCCTTTGAGATAATTGCGTTCAAAAGGTAAAAAAAAATTCACATTTTGAAATTAAAAAACACTGTGCAGAGGCAATCCAACTATCGGAAGAGTTGTCTAAGGTGCTCGGGGAACTGCCTTAAACATTTTCTTCCCGTAACATACGTTTGCGTCTGCGCAGGCTTTAGTCAGAGTTTAAGGGTATTCTCTGAACACATTTATGATGAAGGAACTCGCCATTCGGGCTGGAGGACCCCATTGATGTTTTGATGTTACATTATGCTTGTTCATGTTGCGAGGAACCGTTTGGTGTTGATTGTGTTGAAATCGGTTCCTCCGTTAATTAGTTATGACGTCATTTGTGTCGAAACTTTACACCTTAATAACTTTGCAAGGATTTAATCATTTGGCCAGCTAATTGTTGCTTCACATAGCCCTTGACATGGGTTACGTGCGTGCTAAATTTTGTCCGAAACGATAAAATCCTTGCAGAGTTATTGACGTGTAAAGTTTCGCCACAAAATTACCCAAGTGTGCTTTGCGGCCCTCAGTTTCAAGCCAAAGCGAGGCTCAACTTTGACCGCTAATAACTCAGAGTATTCAACCGTTTGACTTCCAATTTGGAACATCAATAAACTTCATCAAAAACTTACACTTGCAAATATACATTGTGATAAAAAACGATTAGTAAATAAAACAATTCTACTACTAACAGTTACAAGGACGAAGAAGCTACTTACAAAAAAAGAAAAGAAAAAAAAGGAAAGCACTGTAATTATAATACGCTATTTAGATATATAACGAAAATTTTGCATTTTTATTTTCTTAGAAAGGAGTGATTGCAGAGCAAATGTTCCCAAAGTCAAAAACAGACAATGTACAGGGGATCAAGAAACACTAAGAGCTTCAAACCCAGAGGAGCGCCTTTATCAATGTGGCCTTCCAGGTTGCACGGCAATCGTCAGCCGCATGTCTCAGCACCTGCGCAGATCCCACAAGTTGACAGAGCCGGGCAGAATTTCTGTGGTGAAAAGATCTTTCACGAGACTGGCTGTGGCGAAAAAACACACTCAAAGGGACAGCAACAGGAACCTCTACACCATGCCTCAAAACTTGTAAAGGAAAGGAATTGATTGCTTCTCAGACCAAACTCATCATCAAGCCGAAAGCAAGCACAACCTCGGTAACAAGCACTGCCACTAGCAGTGACACGATGCCTGTCATGACCAATAAGACAGCCCAAAAGACTAGAGATGTCCATTAAGCTAATCCTAACCCAAAAAGAAGGTCAAACTGGATATCACTAGCAGCAAGAAATCAGAAGGAGATGAAGACGAAGATTCGGATGACTCCCTTCAGGAGTCATCTGAAGAGTCTGAAGGTGGCGAGCAGCTCTTACCTCAAGATGAGTTGAAATGGGGACCACCAGGGGCCACTTCATTTCCTGTTTTTTCAAATATCTTCTCCATGTCGAGGGAGGCTGCCACTCAAAAGAGCAGGCACTTATCCACACACGGCAAGGAAAGATCTAGGCTGTCTCGTCCGAAACGACGGTCTAGACTTTTGGGACAAGTTTTGTGGCCCAAAATTAAAAAAACAAACAGCTAACTGGCAACACGTTAAATGTCTATATTCGAAGCCTGGAATTTTTCATCATCTTCATTAGCAAGAATCTATTCTACAAGAAAGACCTACTAAGCGATGCTGACAAACAGGCCATAATCTCGTTGCTAACCCGACTGCCAGATTATCAGAAGACAGTTCACCGGAGAACGGCCAATGACATGACCACGCGAAAAGTGGATAATGCCATGAAAAAATTGAAGCCGGAGGACATCCGCACATTTGAAACATCCAAGTTGGCAAAGAACGCCATCTAGCTTCTGGGCGAAGCCATCACCCACCGACCTTTAACAAAACTAGAATTCACTGTTGTTCGTGACTATCTTCTGGTCACTGTGATGTTTGAAAATGGCTCGCACCCGGGACCACTTGAAAACGCCAAAATGACACGCTTCAAACAAGCCGAGTACGCGGAATCCTCCAAATATTGGACGGTCATTGTAGACGAGCATAAGACCACTAGCCACCAAGGACCTACCGAGCTTGCCATGGATAAGCGGCTCTTCCGGTACACCCAGCTCTACGTTAACCATCTACGTCCATGCTTTGTGGCCAGTGGAGAAGATCATGTCTTTATTAAAGGCAATGGTTACGCCTTTAGGAAAGGCACCATTGGCCGCCGTGTAAAGGAAGTGTTTAAACGAGCAGTGGCGCGTCTCAATGTCAGCGTCACGGCATCAAGGATAAGGAAGACGTATTCCTCTAGTGCTGCTGAGATGTCGCCAACCAAAAAACATACAATCAACACCCACATGAAGCACAAGGAATCAACAGCTGATTCGAACTACGTGCTTAAAATAAACAGCAAGCGGGCCAGCGCTGCTCACCAGTTAATGCGAAACATCATCAAAGAGGATGACCAGGACCAGGCAGAGCCGACTACTTCTTCCTCCAAAGGGCCAAAATCCACCTCCGCTACCGAGTGTAAGTCAAAACCAACAGACACCGACAGTGACGACAATGAGCCCTTAGAAGATGTTCTTGGCAAACCTGAGGAGGTCGACCATGCTGCAACTGCCGAAGAGGACGATCCAACAAATCAGCTTGATGCCTTGGACAAGGTAGTCATCGCAAGCGTCTTCAAGCAGGAAATTGAAGCTGGTCAGCTTCTGACCCGCTACGAGGTGCAAGTTAAAATGCGCGCAGACCAACATCTAAGGAAGTACGTGGTTCGAAAAACCAAAGTTCAAAAAGATCTGTGATTTTCTTAGGTATCAGACAAACCATGTTCGGCAGCTTCAACATATCGAACACAAAGAAGAGGAAGACACAAGCAAAACTGCAACGTTCTCTACTGGGTCCAGGCGTGAGTGGGACCCAAATGCCACCAAAGCGATATCACAGCATTTCTCTAAATTCACTAAGCTTCCTCCCCGGTCCAGCATCCTGGCGATCTTCAAAAAAGACCCAGTACTTGGCCATCTCCTGAAGAGCGAGGGAGCACCTCAGTGTTATGAGAAAGTGAAAAACACTTTCAAGAAGTGGGCCAAGCAGGAGTGATGTGCCCTGTCATGTGCTTTGGTTGCGTTGGTTCCTAGTGGTAGTTGTCTTGGGCTCTGGTTAAAGTTTGCCTCTTTACAGGATGAAGGAGAACTCCTGTTAAAGTCTGCCTCTAAAGGGGATGGAGGAGCTACGTTTACATTTAAGAAGTTGAAATTCCTAATATAGCTCAGCCAAGCTGAACTTTTGTATCATAGTGTTGTAAATAGCTGTTTGTATATGTGGGAAAACCAGGCTTAACGAAAACAGCGTTGTAATGCATTTTCAATGCATTTTAAATGCATTGATAATGCATTACAACGCGTTGATAATGGTTCTCAACGCATTTGTAATGTTATTCAGTCCATTGTAAAAACGTGGACAATGTTCAACAAATGTTTAAGAATGAATGAAAAATGTTTCTCAACGCATTGGCAACTTTTTCCAACGCTTAATCCAAACGCTGCACAAAACGTTTAAACAAAGGACAACGTTTCACCCCGTTGCAACAAAGCTCCACACACTGTACGTCAACACAACCATTAATACGCGCTTTGTTTACAAGCAACAAATTCAACTGAACATCAAAATTCTGCATCTGAGAAAATTTGATGTTGTGTAATTAATAAAGAATAATTTACCTCAACTTACCTTAAAACTTTTGCGAAGCAACCGCCAATACCCACCGGAATTAGAAACGCAGAACAAAGTTGGTTAGAGCGTGATTTGTTTGGCGGCTTGCCCCCAAGGTTGCCGCTAATAAGATCATTAATTTTTGTTGTTGTTTTGTGCCTTGGAATAACCATTCCTTTGTGTAGTAAGTGAAGGCCGCATGAGAAATACTTAACACATAAAATAGGAGTGAACTTTTCTGAACCGTAATCTTTTACCAGGAGCGAGGCAAGACTACGTTGATAAAGTAATTAGCTTTGTCGAATGCGTGGTGTGCACGACTTCGATGATGGTTTAGAACAATCAAAATTGCTATTCCGTTTGTCGCATCTAATCGTGAACAGCGTGAGGCATTTCAAAGACTTTTTGAAGCTCAACTCTTTGTTTTCAAAGCCGATGAATCTGAACGGTTAACTGAAAGTTTATCTATTTTCCCTGGTAATTTTATACGAACGTTACGAAGCAGACACTGAGGCAGACAAGGTCGCGCCACGTGTTATGGCACGTTTTTCACCTTTTATCTTTATGGTGTTTTATTGCAATGGCTGGCGAAGACCTTTTTGATAACTTGACTGCGAAAAGGTTTAATCTGCATCAGTGTAAAAGCATAATTTTAGGAGGCCTGCAGAACAAAATTTATCCAGTATCACCAGTTCAAATTCGTGATCGCTCGTGCGGAACGTTCACATTCCTTGCTTCCCATGTGCCGTTCAAATATGTCGCGATATTGTTGCAGTTGCCAACAGGATCGATTTTTCGTATCGGTTACACATCTACTTATTTATATTATAAAAATCTCATACTGCACAGTAAATGTATATACACGTACACTTTTCGAAACGATTAACAATGAAGCGTAACACCTACAATAACATTAAGTTTTTCCAGAAGCATATCACCCTGAAGCGATTAACTCCGAACCAATGCTGGGGTTTTTTAGCGAACCAATCAAAACTTACTTCCTTATATGGAATGTTGTACACAGTCGCGTCACAGTATTTGAGCAATGGCGGACACATATGTTGTTTTCGCGTTGAGAGTAGGTTGTCGTTTCTCGACCTATTTCTGCGCTCATCAAGGGAATCAAACGAACCTTTTCTAGGAGCTGCTAGTGTAATATCAAGGCCATTTATTTTTCAAGTCTCAATTGCAGGTAAGCATTTTTCTATCAAAACAAGTCTGAAATTCATGCTAAGTTGAAAATGTTTGTTGAGCACAAGCGCTCGACATACATGTACAATGTTTTGGTCGTTTGCTGAGGGACAGGGATCAGAATTGTGGACTATTTTTGCCGTGTCTACAGAGCTAGTGGTCAAAATCTTACTTGAAGTTAGAACTTTTGCGTGGTTTGTCATACATTCGCGCGGTATTTCGCGGGAGTTGATTGTGCGATTCTTACACTTTTTTTCACGATAAGTGTATAATTTTGTGGCTCGGTTTGTTCCCGTATTATTTTAATGTTTTCTTGCCAATTTGTATTTTTAGAGTATGCCATCCGTGTGTTTGGCCGATGTTCGGACCCTTTGGTCACAACCAACTGGAAACAGTTGTTCAAGAAATTAAATAAATCTGCAAGATCTTGGATCTAGTTAATGTTAAATTCGTTGTTATAATAAATTTCCCCTATCATGTTCACTGCCTGTCTTGAATTGTTAGTACTCTTGGATATTATTATTGGATATTGTTGTTCAGTTGTCTACAATGTTTTGACTGTTTTTGAGAGCCCGAACATCCCCCACCCCTCCAGGCATTTTACAGTTTGTTTTAAATAGTGCATAGAAAGTATCCGTGGTTGGGCCGTGAAATAAGTGCAGGTGCTCCACCCATGGGATAGGGCCCAAAGCGTACAGTGTATATTTTATGACAAAAATGCTGTCCTTGTGAGTAGTAATATAATGTGGAAAAACTCCTCTTCTATTTAGTAAATAGCTTTTTAAAGTTTGATTTTGACTGTTATTCATGTACTCAACTTTTTTTGTATAAAGCAAATTGAAATATTGCTTCAAACATGGTCAAAAATAATGCACACCGCACTCCGCAAAGACAAAGACAAACTCGCAAAAATGCTTGCAGAGTAAACACATTGAGAAAAGGCTTATCCCTTAGTATAGAATCTGTTTTTATTATAAAAGTAACAACTTACCTCCAAAGGTTTCTATTAAACATCCTACGCCCTTTTGTCTAAACCAGCAGCCCACATCATACTTGCTTCTCACATCAATTCTCTCATGTAAGACCAGCATGAATTTTTGGGGGTGGTGGTGTGGCACAAGCAACTTTACAATGGGTTAAATCTCAGAAAAAGAATTAACATCTACACTCTTTACAATCATAGGTTTAATAATAGGTTCAAAATGAAAGCAGGCTTTCGTTTTGAAAAACTGCCAATTATGTGTATTTGACTTTATAGTAGGTCATATTCTTGTTCTTGGTACTGGACTAGAACTAGCTTGTAACAGAGGCTCATACAGGGTAATCTCATTAAAAAGAGAGCAGTCATTTGCATTTGAAAAAGACCCCCCCCCCCTGCATTAGGCTCATTTGCAAAGTAGTCCCACTCCATTACCTGGAATACAAATATGACCCCTACTGTCAAATGCCCCACCCCCCGGGAAGCCCTTTGAGAGCAAATGCCCCATGCTGTTGACCTACAATTTGTTTTGTTTGGTCAATTATTTATAAATGCATTTTGGTTAGAATTATATTTCAGTTGTTAACAGGGCGACCACATGGTTTCCTTGTAAGGAACACTCTTATCAAAACTGGCCTACCCAGAGGCAGCTTCAACAAGAGGACAAAAAGAAACTTTGTCATATGCACAGAACCAGCAGGGGTCAACCACTGCAGAGGGTTTTCCAAAGGCGTGGAGGTGGCTTGTACATCAGGGTTGCAGAATTAATGGGACATGCCCATAAAATGTTGCAGGCTTTATTTCTATTATAACCACAATATGCTTCATTTTTTTTTCATTATGTGCTCCTTTATAAGGGTGTAACTAGTCACTCAATCCAGCCCCTCCCCCCAAGTCTGCCTCTAAACCAGCCAAAATGTTTGAAGCAAATGCTACATTACTAATTATATTGGTATTTCAAAAGACTATGGGCTTGGGATTGACATGTTGGCTACATTTCCCAAGAAACAACTTAATTTTTTCTATCTGTACTGTAGTTATCAAACAAGGAAAGTGTCAGCATGTCTACTATCAAATTTAGAACCTATGTAATTGACCAAACCAGAGTACGTAATGACTTTCAACTGACTTATAAAGGGGCATAGTCATCTCAGACTTTAAGAACTACTGTAAGTGTTCACTAGAGTGCATCTGCTTTTATTTCAAAATGTTACAATTTAGTTATTATCTTAGTGAAACCATCTCAGCTTACTTGTACAGTTGCACTGGTATTACGAGGTGCTATGATGTGCAATCTATTGCTAACAAAATATTTAGCATCCAATGTAGGAAATGCTGAAATCATTACATGATCAATTTTTGTTAACCACAAGACTTGCAGCGTCAGGATGAATTTTAATCTCAAATTTATGTCAAATTGCCTGCATCACACTGTTATGGGTATTTAAAGAGTTCCCTCAACACAAGCTACACTGAGCCTAAACTTCAGGAGAGGTATAGTATGAGGACTTGCACTGGAACCATGAGCTATGCTTTCATTGCTAAATCACCATAACTATTGGAGATAATCTTCCAATTAAAAAAAAATATCATTGGGAACTAAATATTACAAGTGAAATAAATGGTAGATGTAACAGGGAGATTTTAAAGCCATTTCAATGGATTTCTGTGATCAATGCAATTGTTTATAGCAAATTCTGAGGAGGCAGACAATTTCCTACAGAACATTTTACGATGAAAAATTTACTTATAATGGCATCAGAGGTTTCATCTAGCATGCAGACTGAGGCTCTATCGGTTTTATCTTGTAATTTTGCTCTACCATGTCTCCAAAAGTTTGTGCTATTTTAGTGCTAGTAGCACTTGGCAATTCAGAAAACATCCTTGCAACTCAGTCTTTTTTTAACACAACACCAAAGCATATTTATAAGGGATTCGAAAAATTTCCTTTAAAGCCCATCAAAAGTTGTTCAGCAACCTGTATTAGGTCATGTAAGGACTGGTTAAATTTAACAAAACAGTTATTTCACATGTAAACCTATACCAAACCAGTTTCCCTTTGTGTGTTGTTCATTATTGCAAATATGTGTACGTGGAAGAAAGAATTCCAATTACTCTGGTGTAAAAAGGTAAGATCATCAGTGTGCTCAAGTTTTCACCTGAAAGCTATTTTGATTTATATAATTCATACATCCATACATAATTAGAAGAAATGTCAACATTATGTCAACGGATGCAGTATATTGATTGAAATAAGACTGTGAATTTCAGATAAGAAATGATAATCATGCATTTGTAGCCAAAACACCATCTGGGAAAAGTAGTACCTTGCTAAAGTTCTAGAACCATACCCTTGAAGAGCGTTCCATTAAATTAAACAATTGAAATCCATTTTGGTTTACGACGTTTCCAAACAAACAAATGCCCGCAAGAAGGGAATTAATTCCACCTTAACCACAAACAGATTTCCTTGTCAACATATATTTCGTAGAAAACAAGGTACAGCTGTATATCCTCTTTTCGAGATCCTCCATTTTCTCTGGATCGGAGGATCAGTTCTTTGGAAGACCGATTTTGAGAGTGGCCGAACAGTCGGCTGTAAACCTTTTTCTAATATTCAACACCGGTCCAAAACCTAGCTTTAATACCGAAACATTGTCGTCAAAAATGTTTATTACCTCCCTACACTGCCTAAAAACATGATACAACAACCTTACCCTGCGATGGCATCTCCTTCACGATCTCACACTCATCCTGGCTAGCAAACACGTGACGAACAAACTCATACCATATGACGAGAAGCAAAGCATATTTATCGTATGATTTACCTTTCTCTTTCTCGGAAAATAAACCAAAAAGGTGTCACTGTACCGCCTTTTACAATTCTACGAAAGGCACGAAACAACACACTCGATTCAAGCATCTACAACTTCACCAGCCAAGCTCCACTCAAAATAATCAGAAAAAGTTCCCTGAGCCTTTCTGCAGACCCTGATGACTATATTCACTTTCCAACAACGCTTTACCGAGAAGGTTTATGGCACGAATTGTCGTTCCTGTGAGCCTACCAACAAAAGGCCGCCATTATTTAAACAAGCTTGCCTTCAAATCGCTGATTCCATATTTGGGCAAAAAACAATTCCGTGGTTCTGATTGGTCGGCTAAAAAGCCCCAGCATTGTTCCTAACATATAATGAGAATTTAGACGCTTCAGGGTGATATGCTTCTGGTTTTTCGCAAAGCAACGCCTGTTTTGAATTCACTGAAATTCGAGACTCGATCGATTGTTGAATTTGAAACGCACGCCTGCAGCAGACAATGATCTTTTTACCGCCATAAGTTCGTTCAACACCACAAAAACTGAAGCCAAAAAGGTAAGTAACAGCAGCCATGCATAGGATATTCGAGTTTTTCTACGCTTCGCCACGTTCTCTGTAAAATTACACGAAAACTCCATGTATTTGATGTTTCTGCTCAAATTCAAACCGATGAATTAGCGCTGCTGAACGTGCTAGAGTTCATGCCAGTGGGTTAACAATTCGTTGTAAAGATTTTAACGACTGATAGCAGCGGTTCTATGAATGATTCCAAACGGCCAGTCGTTTCATTAAACGCGTTGTCAATGTTTGAAAACGCATTGACAATGTTTTGAAATGATTTTGAAATGGATTTGCAACGCATTTCGGTTCCGTTGAAAAACATTACCAACGTTTCAAAATGCAATGGAAATGCTCTTCAACGCGTTGAAAATGCATTACAACGGAAAAACGCTACAACGCTATTTTCGTTAAGCCGGCTTTTCCCAAATAGGGTCACATATAGTGTAGATAGATCCCAGCCACAATGAATCCAGCTGGTGACTGGATGATACCCTCCAGGGACTGAGCAGTTTGTCAGGGATCCAACACATGTTTGTCATGTTTGTTTGTTTGTTTATTTGGAGTCTTATACAATCAATATACATCGACTTCAACCAAATAACTAAAAATTAGAAACCACAGAAATACACATGGCTAAAAAGTTACTAATTAATTACAACCTAGAGTATTTACTTTTTGCCCTCTTCCTCATTCCTTTTTTCAAAGCATTTGAATATATGTTTTGCTATTAGTTTTTGTATTTTAACATTTCCGCTAGGGGGATTTATTAGAAACAAATATTCTGTTAGGTGACATTCTGCTTATTTTTATTCTATATTCCTTTTCCAAATAATCTAGTAACGAACATCGTTTTTCCTGGTAAGCGGGGCATATATTTAAAAAATGGTATTCGTCCTTCATTTCTATTTTACAAATTGGGCAAGTTCTTTCTGCAGGTTTCTTGAACGGTCTCGAATAACATCCTGTCTCTATGGCTAATTTGTGGTTGCTAAGTCGCAGTTTTGTTAGTGCTATTCTGTGTCTTACATTGGTGACCTGATGTAGGTAGTCTTCACATTTGTAATTGTCTATCATTTTGAATAACCGGTAGGTTCTCATTTTGTTACTTTGGTTAGCATCTTTTCTGATGTCATTATTTATTTCACTTAGCCATCTTTGTAGTTCGATACCTTAAGTCGTTGCCTGATAATGTTTACAATTCCTATGTCTACATAGTGTGCTTTCATCCAGAGATCTCCTAATCCTATCTGTCCAACACAAGCTGGGGTAGCCAACCCCGGGGGCGTGCCCCACAAACATGCTCAGTCTCTGGGTAGTACTCTTGCCGTTTGATACGGCAAGGTGGGGACTGGGAAACCAAAACTTTTTTCCTCTCACAGTAGTCCTACCTTGTCGTGGTTGAGAGGCCAGACTAAAGGGGCTACAACATCTTTGTGCACATCTCTGATTACAATAGTAAACGTTTCCGTAGTCAATAAAAAACCACTGAAGGTGTGACCAGCCCCTCCAGCGTTCTGCCAGAGCTCTGTCTGCTAACCTTAGCCGCAAGGCAAGGTTATCCAGAGTGCACCACGAGGAGGTGGAGCTGGCTAAGGGTGTGAGAGGCGATTAGACAGACGAGGGCTTACAAACTGCCTGGATAGCCTAGCAAACTTCCTGTTCGCAGGTTGCGCTTCAACACCCTATTGCACCCCCAAAAATGGCACTATGTTTTCGTGCGTCACTCCTCGGGTATTGGTTGCCCCAACTTGTGTTTGATCCCAGACGGAAACCATAAAGCGCCGAGTCCAAGTCTCAACCAATAATGAGGTAAGGCATGGTTGTTTTTACCGAGGCTAAAATATATACAATTTTTTGTACAGTAAAAATTTACAATAAATGAGTAATCATTTAGATTCTATTTTACAATTCTATTTACAGTGGTATTTACAAATGTGCAACCTTGTTAAATGGAAGCCGTAAGGTAGCATGGATTTTTTTGGTGTTTTTTTTTTGTTCTTTTTTTTTGACAATTTTTTTTAAAATACACGAATGATGAACAACTATTTACAGCAATTTATGTACAATGTATGCATGTCAGTAAGTATGACGTGCCTATGGGAGTACAGTGCGTATGGTTCGTGCGAACGATGCATGTGGATGAGTAAAATGTCATCGTCGGTGCTTCCATCAACTCAGCGGTGCCGCTGAGGACAGAAGCACTTGCGTTCGTCACAGTCAGTCGTGTGAAATGATGTTAGCACCATCATGGGCATTTGGTCGGAGGAGGTGAGGATGGTGGTGATGATGGCATAAATGGTGGAGTGGTAAATGATGACACGACTGCCGATGGTGATGATTGTGTTGATGGTATTGATGGTGGTGGTGATTGAATTGATGGTTGTGTTGGCGATAGGGGTGGAGGTGGTGATGAGGTGAACAGTAGTGATTCTGAGGTGGGTGATGGCGGTGGTGGTGGCGGCGGTGGTGGCGGCAGTGCTAGTCGTTGTTGACGTCGGTGGAGAATTAGGAGGGTACTTAATATCCTGAAGACAAACCCCGGGGTAAAGAGTTCTGCCACCCGCGACATGGCCCTCAGCAACATAATAAAGAAGGCAATGCACAAGGCGTGGTCCTCCCTGCCCCGTTCCTCCACCATCTGTAACATGTCTGGCTCCACCAAGTCAAGAACCTGCTGTAAACGGTCGAGAAACTCCCACAACCACGCCTGAAAGGACGCCATCTTTAGACCTAAAGGTGGAACCATTTATAACACATAGCTTTGCATGCTAATAACTCTGCAAGGATTTTATCGATTGAAACAAACTTTGGCATGCGCGTAGCCTATGTCAAGGACTATCTGTAGCCACAATTAACTGGCCAACTGATTAAATCCTTGGAAAGTTATTAAGGTGTAAAGTTGTGACAGAAATGAACTCTAGTACTTGCAGACATGCTAGTGCTGAGTGAGACTAACAACATCAACAGAACACATTTGATGCATTCTATTCAGGGCTCGAAATAAAAAGTGAAGTCACATTTTTGCGACCAGTTCAGAAAAGTAAGTCGCAAATTCTCAAAAGTTATTCCCAAAGCATAAGTTAATTATTAATAAGTACTTGTGGCTAATATATCAATATCTCTGATTTTATTATCTTTCTGCAGCTTTTATTCATTTCTTATGATGTCTGAAAAACAGTTTCTGAATTACTTTGACGGCACAATCAAGATTGTAAATTACAACGTTCGATCGATTTCGAAAATGTACAGTCCACACAAATAATCCTGTTAAATGATAAATGAAACTATCTCTTCATAGTGTGGAATCCCAGTAATGCTTCCTCTCACTAAGTACATCAAGCTCTTAATTATTAAACATGCTTACAGAAATAGCTTGAAGCTTGTGTATACATTGACACTTTCAATACATTTACCTTTCTTTTCCACATCTCGTACCTCAAAACAGCTAAGACTATGTTTGACCGTTAGTTATATCTTCAAAGATCGAAGTCTAAATCAAGCCAAAACAGAGAAATATCGGATTCCTCGTGAAGTATTTGGAACGAACACACGTGCCACCAAAAGTCGCCATGTTTGTTTTCAGAGTGACCGCTCAAGGCATGGGTCGAGTATGCATTAAGCATATCCACATGCAAAATGTCAAGTATCAAAAAGAAAAACCAAAGTGATTTTCTATCGTATGAGAAAAAATGAGATAGAAATATCAAGTTTAAAGGGAATTCTAGAAAAACCAGGATCGCTGACCAGGCTCCTGATCATAAAGATACTTCTGTTCAACAACTCTTTTAAAACCAGCAACATTGAACTCTGAAAACAGAGGTCTCATATCAGGTTCTCTTACAATCCAAAACTTGAAAAAAGTCCAGTGTTCTTATACTATTATTAATGTTTCTTCCACAAATCATGGTTCATAGAGCAAGTATTTTCCTCTGGGATTCTACTTTCAAAGACAAGTATTAACATTACAAGTAGTTATACATAAACTTAATTACTCATCGTTTAAGAAATGAGCTCTTCTTGGTCGTTCTCCTTTGGACTTATCCCTTGAAAACCACCAGTTGACTGCAGGGTTGGGTTGAACTCAGAGACAGGAGGGCCCTCAGAGGACAGACGAATCAGGTACTCCAATACTGATACGCTGAGAGTTGCCCTAGTGCTGCCCTTAATTCGGTTCTGTGCGGACACAGCTTGCTCGCAATGTGCGTCACATATAGGAAGGACAAGAAGCATTTCCACCAGGTGTAAGACATCTTTGTAGTCAGTTTTGTAAGGCTGCTTAGTGAGGAATGTCTCCCAAAGACTGCCATAATCCATCTTGCGAAACTGGCCATTGATTTGAATCTTCATAGACACCCACCGATCTTGAACGGCGCTGATGTCACAGCCTGCTCTCTCTAAAATGGGCAAAACCACTGTCCAACTGTCCAATCTCTTCTCTTCCATAATCTGTTAGGTCACTAGGAAGTGTTGGCCAGCTGTCAGCATTAAAAACAAGCATGTCACTGATTACTTCTTTAGGACCATAAGTGATCACATCGCTTGGTTGTTTGTCGGCACCGAGCAAGACGTTAAATCTCTCGTAAAGACCTTGTGTTGTGAAATTCACAGCTGTTTCCATCTCAGACTGGAAACTTTCGGATATACTTCTCCCACGCTTGGTTTGTCCTTGAAGAGAACCTCTTAGAGCAACCCCTTGGAATGTGTGAGTACTTTCGATCATCATAAACTTGGTAAGGTAACCATCTGGCTCGGGAGGATTTCCGAGGCACTCCACTCGCGTCATTGTTTCCTTAAGATGTGACACTGCTGTTGGGAGGATGATGTCGTTTCGCTGCATTTGAAGACTTAAACGACTTAAAATTGAAAATAGATGTGCTAAAAAATGACAATGCAACGAAATAGATGTTTCTCATCTCTACAGAGACATGTTGCGCCCGTCCCTTGATGTCAGCGTTTTTTGAGTTGACACTCAACTCTTCCATGTGCATTAACACGGCGGCATACTGACCACAAGCAGAGGCAGGGGGCAAGATATGATCACCTCATTACACTGCATGTCAAGCTCTATCTGGTTACCACTGGTCACTGTGACTGCACCATGCACTGTGCCAAGGCGTGTTCGTGGCTTGAGCGAAACATCTCTCGAAGTGGGGTTTACTACTTGGATGTGGAAACACGTCTTGGAGGCATTGACCAGGGTATTAGCGACCTGGATGTTCCCTTGCACTGGCACACTGAGGGGTTCAACCAGGGCAGCAGGACCACAGGCTGGACTAGTGACGGCAATACTTGCCACTGAGCTTGCAGGGATCATGACGGGGTAGCTTCCAGCTACACGAACAAAACCAGAGGTAGGTGGTCCTGATGGCTTGGGCTCACTATGAGTTCTCTGTTGGAGCAGGGCACTAAACTTGGGGATCTGCGCCAGAACATTGGTTCCGAGGAGTCCAGGTACGTCCTTTCTCTGCTGGGAAGTGGCTGGGGTGTCTTTTAGGACAAGTAACCCACAGTTGGGCACTTTCACCCCATCAACCTCTATTTCCAGTTCAAGGTAGCCCACGGGTTGGCTGGAGCTTCTTTTTATAGAAGTCTTCGGTAACGAAGGACACCATTGAACCAGAGTCTACCACACACAGCATGTCAACACCACCAAGTTTTGCTTGGACGGTTGGGGTACCACCAACCATATGTATTGGCATGCAGTTGGTTTCTTCAAGAGGGTTTGAGCCACCACTCTTCCCGTAACCCGGCATGGCTCACTGCCATGGAGTCTTCTTGTTTAACGCTGGCGGCTGGTATTCAGGGCCCCTGCTGTTCTGGTTGCCGCCTCACTGGTTTCTCTCATGGCTGCCTCCAGGACAGTCCCTCCTGATGTGAGTTCTCGAACCACAGCCGAAGCATCCGGGCTGCCACCATTGCTGCGTACTGGAGGCGAGCTGCAAAATCGCTTGCTGCTGTTCTGCAAGGAGCTTTTGCTGCTTCTGTAGGCCCTCGGTAAGAAGTTTTTGGCCTGCCACCAGCTCATTTACCACCTTCTGTAAGTCAGCAGCACCCTTCACCTCATTGCAGGTTGTTTCGTTCTCAATCACGGCTTCACGTACCGCAGCTCTCCGAGGGGTTGTGCAGTCCTCGTCCACCCAGCGCTGGACTTCCTCTCTAATCTGCTGGAAGGACTTCCCGGAGTGGTCTCTTGCCCAATGCTTGATATCACGTCTTAGCTGCAGGTCATACAGGTTTTCAAGGAACTGATCTCTAAGGAGCTGGTCTTTTTCAGCTACTGCACCAGGGTTGAGGCGTTCCACCCTTGACAGGAGCACCATCAGCGAGTGGGAGTAGTCCTGTATGGACTCCTTTTCCTTTTGCCTCCGCTCGAAGCACTTCCTCATGGCCTGCGTGGAGCTAAGCCCCTCAACAAATGAGCTGCGCAGCACCTTGAATACAGCTTCTGGGGTGTTTTTCTCTTCGTCTGGCCTGAGTCGCAACTCCTCCTTGGCGGCTCCCTCCAGGTGGTAGAGCAGGAAATCCACTACATCTGCCTCGGACTGGGAACTGATAGCCCGCTTAGCGTCCAGTATCCAATCCTCGATCAGATGATCGTCTGTGACTCCTGTAAACTCTTGGTACCTTGACAGTGACCTCTCCTGGGGAAGATCCTGATCCTCCAGCTGCTGCAGATCCACTGCCTCCATTCAGCTGGGCTTCCAGCGCCGCCAATTTATCAGTGAGAGTTTTGAGTTGGTCAGCAGTGGTCATCCTTGTAGTTTGCTCATTCCCGTTTAAACTCTATGTGAAGAACTCGTATCCCACTTCTGACGCCAAAATGTAAGACGGCCAAGACGGTCGACGTAGCAACGACAGATACGAGTTACGATTTACAAGTTTATTGGCAAAATAATGGAGAATAACAACAGGAACAAGGAACAAAACAAAATGGGAACGAGTAACACTGAAATACAATAAACAAACTAAAATAAGCCTAATGCTAAAAAGAGTAAAACGAAACAAAATAAGCTAGCTAAACTAAGTAATAACAAAATAATTATTGCAAATAAGAAGATTGCATGACAGAAACAAAGAAACAGGAAATTGTGTGACAAGAAACTGTCAACAGTTGCTGAGTATTACATGAAATACAGAACTAAAGGTTCAAGTTACCAGATTACACAATAGTGCTAAGCTGTGTACTAGCAAGTCACACAAGTAATTACAGCGATAAAAACGAGCTACAAAAGGGTATAAAAGAACAGAAATGAATTTGGAATTGTGGAAGCAATCACAAGTAAACAAAAAGGATATCTGGTAAGCGAAAAACACAATATTCACTAGCAAAAACTAGAAATAAATGAACAAAAATTAAACTACATGCTGTGCTAGACTAAAGGTCAAGAAAGCTAAGAAATAATACTAAACGAAAATACAAGCTAGTAAAGGCAACTAAAAAGCAATTGCTAACTGTGACTATTGAAACAAAAGAAATGAACTAAACCTAAGCGCTAAAAGAAAAGTACAAAACTAGTTAATGTATTTACATACCAAGGGCTATTGAGAAAATAGCATGTGAACTACACCAGTGGTTGACTTGAGTACTTGAGTATAGCTCAGAATAAACCAACTGAATCAACTGAATTTGGCGAGCAAGTGGTAGTCAATTTATTACAGATTTGAGGAAACTGTAGGAATGACTCTAAACCAAATAAGGCCAGGGAGTGTATTGTATTTGCCCACAAATACAGGATTTACCTAAGGGAACTAGGAGGTAACATCTCCTACACAACAGGATTTAGCTAAGGGAAGTGTGTGGGAATGAATCACAACCACAACTTAAAATAAGGTGTGTAAGGAAACCAAACTAATGTAGGAAAATAACTCAAATAGCTAGAAGAATAATGTTAAACACTAATAAAATGCTTTGAAAATAAGAACCATAAATGAGCTAAAGTGACTTTGTCACATAGATGTATTGGAAAGTTTCTGTCGGTTTAAAATGCGTGCGCACATCACGAATAGAGTGCTTTTGGAATCGATTGCCCTTGTATACACATGTATCCAAGAATGTAATTTCTGAGTCTGAAATCTCAGACGTGAATTTTATTGTAGGATGGAAGCTATTAGCCAGCTCCATGAAGTAGCTTATTGCTTCTTTGTTTATGTTCCATAGAGAAAAGATGTCGTCAATGTATCTTTTCCAAATGATTGGTTTGCGAGGACTACTGTTGATGACATCTGTCTCAATTTTAGCCATGAAGATGTTAGCAAAAGATGCTGCCATTTTCGTTCCCATTGCAGTTCCGTGTGTTTGTCCCGTTGAAATCGAAAGAATTCTCTTTTAAGATAAGTCTTAGCAGTTCTCTGAGAAAGTGAGTTGGAATTGGAAGTTTGCTTCCATAGAATGTTTCGTATGCTCTACATACAATGGCAATTCCTTCCTCCTGTGGAATGTTAGTGTAAAGGCTAGTGACGTCCATTGAGACAAGGATAGTGTCTTTTGCGACTCTAGTCTTCTCTATAAAATGTAAGAAATCTGTGGTATCTTTGAGCTAAGATTTTTGCATTTTAGCAGTAGGCTGAAGTAGGTGATCAACAAATGATGAGATGCGTTCAGTGGGGCCTTCGCAGCCCGATGTGATGGGTCTCCCGACCGGGTTAGGTTTGTGAATCTTTGTAAGAGTGTAGAAAACAGGAATTCGTGGCGGGTTTGGTGTTAGTGATAGCCATCTTTTAGTCATGTCGTCAATGTAACCTCCGTCATGGAGAGCATTTATGAGATGTTTGACTCTTTGAGAGGTTTCAAATGCCATAGGTAACGAAAGTGGCTTGTAGTTTTCTTTCTCGTCTAAGAGAATTTGGGCCTCTCGTATTTTGTCTTGTTTATTCATGAAAACAGTTGTTGTACCCTTATCTGCCTTTTTAACATTGATGTTATTGTTCTGCTTAAGCTCTTGAAGGGCTTGGCGTTCATTTTTAGGCAAGTTGTTTTTCGGTTTATAGATTTTAACCTCTGCTAGTTCAGTTTTGACCTCCTCTAAATATGGTTCAAGGGTGACCGATGGCTGAACCAGTGGCTCCCAGTTTGATTCCACGTGGAAGGAATTTGGCTCTTTTTCTTGACCATAAAAGATATATTGAAGTCGCATTCGTCTAGCGAACGCTTTGAAATCATTTAGGAGTTGAGCCCTTATGTGACTCTCGTTTGTCGCAGGAGTAGATATAAATTTGAGCCCCCTTAAGTTATGACCTCAATGATTGCCATTTTTGAACATCCCTTATTGGGACGTACTTCCATGTAAATTGAGTGGGGGCGGTCAAAATTTTAACAATGGACGATGTTGTTCCCACAAATAATCCCTCTGGAATACTAATGCTGCAGGAAAGCCAAAATACCAGTTTTAGCTAGTAGGACTCTGTGTAGAAGTCATGTAAATGCCAGAAAAATATCTTTCACAAAGATATTTTTGGAGATGCTGACTACAATAAAAGTAAGGCTAAATTATTCACATCAACTTGTGAAATAATTATTGCAAAGTCTCACACTTGTTAGAGTGTCTCTTCAACACAGTGGCTTATTTACACAACTAACCAAAAATAAAAGTTAAAGAACACAGGTGAAAAAAATATTTGATATAAAATATCTAATATGTGACCTGATTTGGAAAAACGTGCATTAACGGATCTCCATTAAACGGCTTTAAAAAACGGATGTCAAACGGGTAAAAACGGACACGAAAAGCGTTAAAACGGTTTCTCAAAACGTTCGAACGGTTCAGCATGTTAATCAAACGGCCTGACTGAAGCGGTAGAATTCTCAAACGGATAGCTTATTAACGTTTAAACGGTTAATCAAACCGTTCGAACGGATAGTATCCGTTTGAACGGTTTGATCACCAAGGTGTTTATAGTTCAAACGGAGAGATAATGATCAAACTAGTAGAATGTCGACATCTCCACGATTATCTGACTTTTATCATATCGTGACACGAATTTCATTCCTCCGCAAATACTCTAACTCATCACAAACAAGCGACTGTAAAATAGTGTATACTTGTGTAAATACTCTACGTACTGCTATATAAGCAATATAAACACAACACTGCAAAATGGCTGGGCCCTTATTCTGCACTATTTCTTCGCGCTATTCTTTTCGAACGGATAGCCGTTCGGTAGCCGTTTCGTCAGCCGTTCGAACGGATTGGGATGCCGTTCGAACGGCTCTTGCGGTGCGTTTGAAACATTTCCTTGCCGTTCGAACGGCTCTTGCCGTGAGTTCGGAAAAAATAAATATTGCTGTTCGAACAGCTCCTGCCGTGCGTTCGAAAAGAATTGTAGTACTGTTAATTCTCACAGAACTCGACGCGTCGCGTGTCTTTGTAGAAAGGCCTTTTTTACGCCTTATAGAACCAGAGATATGAAATTTCAGAATTGTCACACAAGCCGAACCGTCGCGTGTCTTTGTAAAAGTGCGAGAAATGTGATCTGGTCGCAAAAATTCTACATGTCTGGCGCGTCAAAATTAATTTCATTTCCAATAAGAGCTTAAGTCATGGAATATTTCACCGTTTCAAGAGCTTTTTTTACGCCTTATAGAACCAGAGATATGAAAATTCAAAACTTCTCGTGGCAAAATCGTCAAAAGAATCGGTTACTATTATTGTTATTAATTGTCACACAAGCCGAACCGTCGCGAGAGATGTGATCTGGTCGCAAAAATTCTTCATGTCTGGCGCGTCAAAATAAATCACATTTCCAATAAAAGATTAAACCATGGAACATTTTCCCGTTTCAAGAGCTTTTTTACGCCTTATAGAACCAGAGATATGAAAATTCAAACCTTCTCGTTGCGAAATCGGCAAAAGAATCGGTTACTATTATTGTTATCAATTGTCACACAAGCCGACGCGTCGCGTGTCTTTGTAAAAATGAGAGAGATGCGATCTGCTCGCAAAAATTCTTTATGTCTGGCGCATCAAAATAGATTTCATTTCCAATACAAGCTTAAACCATGGAACATTTTCCCGTTTCAAGATCTTTTTTACGCCTTATAAAACCAGAGATACGAAAATTCAAACCTTCTCGTCGCGAAATCATCAAAAGAGTCGGCATGACGGGTCACTTGTCTTTATCAACACAACATTTATACAATTCCCTCGCAAAAACTCGTCTTGTCTGGCGCGTCAAAATGAATTTCATTTCTACTAAGCGCTTAATTTTTGGAACGTGTTCCTGTTTCAAGCGCTTTCTTACACCTTATGGAACGAGAGATACAAAAATTCAATACTTCCCGTCGAGAAATAATCAAAAGAATCAAACGACTCGTCGCTTGCCTTCATTACAATTTGCTCGCTAAAACTCTCCATGTCTGGCGCGTCAAAATGAATTTCATTTGAAATAAAAGCTTATTAACGGCGGAACACTTTCCAGTTTGCTTACGCCTTGTAGAACCAGAGACATGAAAATTCATAACACGACCTGTTTTTGCCCAGTGAGTTCTAAAGTGGTTCCCACGATGAAGAAACGACTATTTTTCTCAAAAAAAATAAATAAATAAACAACCAATCAAACAAGCCATAATTGATAAACATGACCAATGACCTAATAACTTTATTTATCACTCATAAATAAAAATCCTTACACATACCTATTCCTAAACTTAGCACAGCATAAGCAAGTTGCTTTATTACTAAAAGAAATCAATCCTAATCCCAATTTTACACTAAACGAGCTGAGGCGAAGTCTTTGAATTTCTAACCCTTGTTTACGCTAAACGAAAAGAGGCAAACTTGCTTGCACGGCACTTTGCATTGATTTTTCCCTTTACAGACCTCCATATCTTGGCTTTTTCTTCGTTTGAGGAGACTGGAAATTTGCTGAATATCAAGGTTTTTAACGAGTTAAGCTTGCTGCTGTCGAGGCAAGCTTTACTGTGTGTACCGTCGGTGTTGCTGTTTGCGAGTTCCTCTTTACTGAAGAAGTAAGGTAGTAGTTTCAATGCACATTTGTGGCGTTCCGTTTCTTTTGCCAATGCCTCCTGGACTCCAGTTACTTTCCTAGGTGTGACACAGGTTCTGATGAGTTCTTCCCCGACTCTGCCAGGAGTTTCGGGAGGAGGGAGCTGTATTACCGGGGAGCAGGGTGGAGCAGACTCCTGTTCGCGTAGAGTGGCCAAAGTTGCAGTATCAATGGTGGAGAGGTCTAGGTGGAGAGACAAGTCCTGGGCAGTTGGTGCGATTTCCTCTGAGGGACCATAATCCACCGTATTAGCAAGCTGCAAAAAGAAAAAGTTTACTTACAAATTAATTATAAGTGTAACAATGGTTAAGGCAATAATAAGATTTAGACAAACTACTGAAATTCGAAGTCATCCCCATGAAAGCGCCTCTTCAGTGACTAAAGTTGAATGCAGCAAAAGTGCGACGTATCCGGCCAAGGTTCTCAGAAATAGCGTCGTGATTCTTGTTCCTTTGTTACTTATTTGTTTTTCTTGCAAGAGCAGAGTACTTACCAAGGCAGGAGGGTTAGCTCTAAATTGTTCTTCAAGCGAGTCCAGGCGGTGCTTGATCTCAGAGAAGGAAGCAGTCATCTTTTCCTCAATCGAAGCTAAGGAGTCCTGAAGTTTCTCCAGCATCTAAGGAAGCGAACGAGGAAATGATTAAAATGGATGAAATTACGATAATTTCCACTTGGTTTACCGCTAGTCTAAAAACAAATGTACTGTTTACCATCAGATTTGAAATTATTAAAACCCTGAAAAAATTCAGGCCTGAAGGAGTTTCGAACCCATGACCTCCGCGATACTGGTGTGGAAATCGCAGAGGTCATGGGTTCGAATCCTGTTCAGGCTTGATTTTTTTTTTTCAGGCTTTATTAAATTTCACAACTGCTTAGTTGTGAATAACTGCAACGATCAATCCTAATTACCTTCATATCTTTCTCCGCAGGGCCACGAGTTTGTCAGTCGAAGACTGTTATGTGCTACGCTCGTTTAAAAAAGTCAATTCACATGCTTTATCTCCAGAGTTAAGTTTTCGGTTCGTTCCCGCTCAGTTCAGTTTAATTGTCTGTTAGTCCGAAAATAAACTGTCGCTTGGAGAAAACTTATTGTCACAAAGTTCGCTACAACAACTACCTTGTTTGATAATTTAGTTTCGCGTGTTTTAGTATATCGAATTAAATAGGAAGCGAACATGAAAGTATTGCGAACTCAAACGTAACAAACTTGACAATTAATAAAACCCCCAGCTAGATTAAGAAAGCATGCACCTAGAAAAACCTTTGTTAAAATTAAGGGAACTTTGTAGAAACACTTAAACTATGACATGATAATTTAAGCTTAACTGCGACGATCGATTCTCATGCAATGACTATCACTGAACTTGCTCACAACTGAGGCAAACTTTAGTCCCGCGTTTTAGTCGCGTTAAATTTTATGATCGATGAACACATGTTTCTTGATTACATTTAATGCATACATAACATACCTCAGAAAATCTTTCTTGCTCTCTCATCTGTCGTTTATCGGCATCCTCCAACTTGCTGCTGAGTTGGTTGCATTCACTGGTTTTTGCGTCCAGTTGCTGGCGTAAAGTGGCGATCTCTTCTACTTCATCTGCTACTACTTCGATTTCCTCAGCGTGAACCTTTGCCCGTTTAGCTGCCCGATTAGCTGTCCACTCACATTCTCTGTCCTTCTGCTCGGTTAAGAACTTTTCGTATGGATCGGCTACGGGAGTCTCAACAGGGGAAGACACTTCGTTCGTTGCCGCGGTTGCTTTCTTAGCTATAAAAAAAGGAAAAATAGTCAAGCCAACAGCAACGGCAACCAAGTAATCATAATGCTGGTGGCAAAACTAGTGGCATCGTAACTTAACCTTTTTTCGACTTCGGCTCCCAGTGTTCTGCCGCTTCAGCATTGTACCATCGCGAACCAAACTTGACTTTCACGCAGTCTCCTATTTTCAACGGCACTGTAAAGGTTTCGCCTGAGTCTGCTTGCGAAAGCTTGATTTCTTTCCTCTTAGGCCAGTGTGGTCGATCGTGCCATTGGCAGTTGGTTTTCCACAGAACTTTGACTTTATCGTTGAGAGACATACTTGAGACGTTTTTAGCAATTGTTCAGAAGATGAAATGAATCAAAATTGTTGTGTTGATTAATGAACTTCCTAAACAAAAGCCAGAATACCATTGGCTAGTTTCAAAGCGTTGTCAAAACAAAATACATACGAACCAATCACAGCTGGTTATATTGTTTTGGGAAAACAAAAATCTTTACAGAAACAGACCTATGAGGAAACAGTTTATCACGTGAATAAGTAACGAGCGGATCGAAATCCACCAGTCAGCCTGTTTCGATCTGCTATTGTATTAAACCGTATGGTTCTTACAGTCTCAGGAGGGTTTTTGATATTTTTATGTGAAAGCATGAAATGTGCTGCACTTCTTATTGCTATAAAGTTTGCAAGCTTATCGGTGACGCAAACTTTTGAGACTTTCCGAGCAAGTAAATGCTTCAAAGTTAGAATACTGTAGTATCGTGTGACACGAAATCTTTGCGGATTCTATTTTTTGTGATGTTTGCGGATTTTCCACAAATGCGCAAAATAAGCTCTCCCATTTTCCCCTCCCCAAAAAATCTCGCAATAATTTTCGCCGAAAAAATTATGCAGTCATACAAACATATAAATTTCAACATTAACTTTTATTCTACAGTAACTTAAAGCTAGATAAAGGACACATCAAAAAATGTTACAACTGTAATGCCATAAAATTATTACTTAATATATTTCTAATTTACAAGTCATGAATATGTACTTTTCAAGTTCGTGTTAGTTTTCCCTGATAATGATCTTTTCTGTTCATGGCGCAGGAGCAACTAAGTCCTCAGTTCCACGTTTACAAAATGGCCGTATCTCGCGATACAAATAGAGCTTTCTTTCATCGCTCAAACCCTCTGGATTAAGCTTGCAAGGAAGGACTGTAGGTCCAGGCACGACTGCTCGATTCTTAAGTAACATAAAAGAAAGTTCGGGCAAAGATGCGTATTCTTTAAAATAAACTTTCCCAGGTTCGTCAGTAGAAAACCTGAAGTGATGATACTTCTTTATATTTGGTAGCTTGTTAAAGTACGGTGACAAAAATGAAGCCCAGTCATAAACTGGAACAATAACTCGCCCATCGTGGGTTCCGACAAGTTGTGCTTTGTTCACTCCTACAGCACTTGAAGTATCCACCATCTGAGCGAACTCGTAGATCGATGAAATGTAATTCACTTTGTAAGCGCGCTTGATTAAGCCAAAACAGCGATCGGGGGCGAATTTCGTGTGTCCAGCGATCATGAAGGAGTAGTTAATCGTGTGATGAAGTTTGCTGATTGTTCTCCACGCTAAATACCACAGGAAGTAATTGTTTTTATTTTGTCCCGAACAATTGTCAGCATGTAGGTGAGCACGAGTTTCTCCCAGTCCGTGTTGTTCAAAATGGTGGTGGACATAGCTGATAGTGGCATTTGCACCTTTTCCAACCGCACTTGCCTCATCAATAAGGTAGTTCACTTGACGTGTTATCCCTTCACACATCACACCGAAAATACCACATTTCCTTGGAGTCTTAAAGTAAATCGGCCCAGGCTGCATGGGGTTACTTGGGATGTGAATTTGTTGTGCGTAGTCGAATGAATAATGCATTGTACAATCAAGCGTGCAGGGATCATGCCGTTCGCTTAACTGTATGGTGTTTTCAACAGTTTGAAATCCTTGTTTTGACTCTTCGCACACTTCCCTGTATAATTCCCTCTCTCTTTTGACAGTGTTTAAATGCTCTTGTTGGGCACGGACACATTCTGATTTCTCGCACTCAGGAAGATTAGCAGATCTTACTAGTTTCGCAGTGTTTTCTTGGCAAGTCACACATAAATCGGTCATCGGTTTCGCCACCACAACATTTGGATGGAACTGTTCCCATAAAACCTTAAATTTTGAATAGCTTACCGATTGTTTGTCTGACCGTTCACAAGCGGCAGTGAAATCGCGCCATACACTCATCTTTGTCTCACTTGAAGAAAGAAGCTTTATGTCGTCATTTTTGTATCCAGGAATCCTCCCAGGAAGCAAGATAGCATTTTCTTCGACATAGTTGGAAAGGAACGATTTGACATCTTCAACTACTGCCTGTGGGAGCGTGTTGCATGAAAGCCTTTTGCAGTTGCCATGCGTTCTTTGCGAAATGCCATGACTCTCGTAGTGTTCTTTCAATCGTCGGAATCGAGAGTAACTCAATCCGTAAAGGTGCAGAAACATATCCTTGCAGATAGGAACTGACTGATACAGAAAATTGCATCTGGGACTTCGATTTCTTTTTTCGCCAATGGTTTCAATTCGTGTGAACGCTTGTATGTTGGCCAGGATAACCAGGTCAAGTTCTGCACTTGATAGTTCGAGGCAGTTGTTCAAATTCGCCAACACAGTTTCCTCTGAAAATTGGTCAGAGCAATTTCCATCTTTCGCACCTCTCGAACATCCACATCCTTCTTGCAAAAACTTCTTCACTTTCTGTACTATATGCTGGTCATTTTCGTTTTGTTCATCGAGTAAGTCTGCCATGGTAGGAACCGATTGAATACGATGTAATAATGAAAATGAGCAGAGCAAACGTTTGACAGGTAGAAAGCTGTTACCGAGGCAACGCATCGAGACTGTCGAGTACTTGCTGTTGATTGGCGAGTTGACCACCTCCTTCCCAGGCTTTCTCTCCTTTGTGTCTGAGGCAGGGGAGAGAGCCTTGGAACGAGGTTAATGCCTAGATAAAGCTGAAAGAACGATTTGCAATGGCGAGTAAATAGGAATTTTTGTTTGGAATATTATAGTCACGACATCAAGTATCCAAGGTAAGCAAAAAATAACATAAGTTAACCAAGTAACTGCTTGGAAGAAGACTATGCAATTTTGAGGCGTGTTTGTTTTGCTTGAATAAATTAATGCGAAAATCTATACGGCAAAGTTGCGTGACCAGAGGTCAATGATAATTGCCCACTGGCAGACGAAACACAACGAAACTTTTTTACCGTTCTAGTTCTTGGGTGAACCTGCTAGAAATATGTTGTTTGTGGAGGGAATTGCTCATTTCATTTACAAAGCCGATCAAACAAGTTCTTCCATTGACATGTACAGGCTCGATTTTACCGCTCGCATAACAGGTACGGGTCACGGCGACCAGCTCGATCGTTCGATCTAAGTAAACAGACTGCTTCCATTTCTGTTAAACGATTACTTCCCAGTAAAGGGCTGGCTTCAAAGGAACGGTATTCCGTTCGAACGGATTTATATTCCGTTTGAACGGATTTATATTCCGTTCGAACGGCTATCCGTTTGAACGAATAGTTTTCCGTTCGAACGGATGGCGCAACCGTTTGAACGGATTGTAACTAATTCATAACGGATGATCATTGCCGTTCGAACGTTTTCTAAAAGATATTAAACGGATCAAAAAACATATTAAACGCTTTCAGTGAGCATTTGAACGGATACTAAACGGATAAGAAACGCTTTCAAGCCGTTAAACGGATATCCGTTAATGTACGTTTTTCCAAATCGGGTCACATATCTTGAAAGCATATGGCAAAGAAAGCTACATCTGACCAGATAAATTTCTGTATTTGTATTCTCTAGATTAAAATTATCTCTGAAAACAAACCAGCAGAAGATAAGCATACATGCCAATATATATGACACAAAAACATCACATAATAATTCCTACTCACCCTGATTTGCCAACATCCTCATAAGCTTTTTGCTTAGATGGAGGCTCATAGTCTTCATCTGAATCTTTTTGTGCAGTGTTTTTTGATGCAGGGACAGCTTTATCTTCGTAAGCTTTTAGAAACTCACCCAAGGTGCCGTCACTCTCCAGTTTCCGTTCCACGTTCTTGGCACTTTTGAATTTTCAGCCTTCAGGGTCGATGAAATTGGTGCGTTGTTTTGTTCCTGATTGCTGTGAAAGAATTTGCCATCCAGCTTCTCCAAGTTTAGCAAAGTCCAAGTGGCTTCTAGCACCACTACCCGAACCTCGAGCAGCATGTAGGGCATTCAACCATGATACTGGATCGGCATCCGCCATAAATAACTCTGATCTCTAATAAAACAAGTTCTCTATATAGCCGGCCGGAGTGCTATGTGCCTGAATTTGAAAAAAAAAAAAACAGGGAATTTCACTGTCTGGTTAACGACTGGGAAGTCGGGTGGGAAGTGCATTCATCAAATGAACACAACATGCTTGAATGGAACTGTGTTTTGCGATGAATTGGCTTTATTTCTGTTTCATACTCGATGCTTGTATTGTAGTATTTGCGCTTGTACAGCGCATATAATGACCTATATTGAACTTCGAGATCCATTTAAACAACAAAAGCTGCACAATGTCACACAACAGGCCAAGTAACACAAGTTGTAACATCACCAGTTACAGCCGAAACAGAAAGAGCTTGACGTCAGTTACACCATGACTTGTTGAAGCTCCACTGAGATTGAAGAGCCACTGTATCTATTTACAACAGTCCCGATTCGGTGAATGATAAAAACTGGTTAAAAAAGACCGAAAATGGACAACCGTTGGTTTAAAAAGATAAAAAGATAAAATTTTGTAAAACGTTTCGGTCTATCAACCTTCATCAGTTACAAAGAGTTGGTAAACACCTTATAACTTAAATATGGCTTTCACAGAAATGAGTAATAAACAGGTTACGTAACAAATGAAAAGAAAACAATAAATTTACAAAGGCGTTAATCAACTACAACAAAATATTCTACTAGCAATAAATTAACTAGTGACCAAAATTACGTAATTGCCACAGCGCAACAGGTTCCCATAAAGGGCCTCTGAATCATCACACCTGTCCGGATCATAACTAAATCCCCAAGGAGGGCTATTAAACTAAAGTAATAATCTCCCAACTGAGAGCCTTTGAATAAACCAGCCAGTACAAAAATAACAGAATCCCCAAAGGGGGCCCCTGAGCGCTGTATGAAACAACCGCGATTAAGGACTATAATTTTTTATTGTGTAAACAAAGACTAGATAGAAAATTCAGTGCTAAGAGGCCCCTAAAGAAAATCGTAACACATTGCCCGAAGTCCGCTAAAATCAAGTATAGTGGATGCAATTTTTAGAATGAAATTCTTGTCTTTTATTTAGTCCAAAAGGTGATAGGGAAAATAACTGCGCACTCCAGTACACTTTGGACATATATATTGAAATTCAGACATATATTTTTCACTTTTCAACATTTTGATCCTGTTTGGCAAGCATAGAAATGAACCTGCTCCCCATTTTCAGTATGGTATCACCTTTAATGCACAGAAATTTAAACATGCCCATAGTTATTGGTAAAAGAAAATTTCAAGCTGTTATGAGCACCTGCATGTGAAGAAGCACAAAACTTTAATATTTAATCAGTGGTGCATGGCTATTCTTTTTCATCTGTAGTTGATTGCATCAGATGTGGTACAGCATCATCCCTGTACAATTTAACATTTTTGATCTCTGGCAAAATTCATCATAAATTACATGTGGTGAATCCTCACTGTATTCTCCACCCAAATGTTTATATTATAATGCCATTTAGTGAGAAATGTTATCTTAATCATTACAGGACTTGAAGTAGCAAAACAGATTTTGATTGACAAGAAGCCTTGCTGCTTGTAAATGGAGCAATAATTAAACATATCCCTCGATTGCTTGTTTTCTGTAAGCATGGTGGCCTCATGGTTAGTGTGCTTTTCTCCAGATCAGGTGGTCTGGTGGCCTCAGCCAGGGCCACTGTTTTATGTTCTTGGGAAAGACATTTCACTCTCACAGTGCCTATCTCCACCCAGGTGTCCAGGTGTATCAATAGGTTCTGGGGGTTGCAATGCTGAGACGTAACCCTGAAGTGGACTTGCATTGCATTTTTCTCAGGCTACTGAAACTGGAGGTAGACTCCAGCCTGGTGGGCCACTTGGCTCTAATGCTTACAATTGATAATAATTTTAATTTCCACTGGCATTTAATATTAATATTTATAATGCATCAAATATTTTCGCTTGTGCATGGTAGATCTAAGCAAGTCATGCAACCAAATATTCCCCAGATAAATTCTGGAATAGCCAAACCATGCATGTTGCAAAAACTATTTGAAGGATAATAAACACACTAGCCTGCATTTGATCCAAATATATGCTCAGATATTTTTCCTTGGACATTATCTGTTCCCTGAACCTTATAGTTTTCCTTGAGCTATGCTCTTTGAAATCTTTTCGCTTCTTGTAATACATATTGTCCATGGACAAATATCAAGTATATTTCTGCACCAAATAGAGACAGTTGCTTGTAATTTTTAGCTAGTACCACAGACATTTGAACCACATTGACAAAAGCATGTTGCTACTTCCAGCACTGTGAATATGTTTTGAAAATATATAGTGCTAAGTATCTCTGTAAGTTGTTACTCTAGTTTCTGTTTGAAAGTTCTTGTTTATGTTTGTCAAGCCACTGATGAAATTCAACAATGTTTAAGTACCTGAGGGGGCATCTTTTGATGTCAGGAAAACTGTTATGGATCTAATTGTACAAGATCTTCAACCATCTCCTTTTCATCTTTGAGAGAATCCCGAGTGGTATGTTGGACAGAAGACTGTTGAATACTAACAGAAGCATCAAATTGTTCTTCTCCATGATGCCATAATTTGCTTTGCAGACTTTGCTTATCGACTGGAATGTTTGACATGCTTTGGGTTAACATGCATTCTATTTGAGCAATGCTTACAAACATTTCAATGGCATACTTGCTATAAGCACCCATTGATTTAAAAACTGACAGCAGCAACTTCTGATTTATGAGGTTTCTATCATCATCTGCCTCTGCTGTAGTGTCTTTCAGTTGCAAGATAAGAATGGTGAGAAAGATGTAGCACATGGCATAATTTCAGACATAATCCTTCCCATTTGCAGTGACATTTTTTTGGAAGATACTCATCAATGAATTTTTCAAAAACACTGTCAAAATATCTTTTCTTGTCTTCCACTTTTTGATTGACAATGTTTGAAGGGAACTTGTTGAGGGAGGGAACATCCTCTAGACTTGCCATTCCAAAGAAAGTAAGAGCTGCAGTGGATATGTATGCTCGACCAACACTTAGAAATAGTTCCTCGCTTCCTTTAAAAGAATCCAGTACTTTGGCTGGGGTGGCATTCCGGCGATTAAACTTTTCTTTAAAGTTCTTTAAAGGGTTCCAATTTGATTGACTGATTCTGTCTTGTACAGGAATGAATACAAGTACTGCAGCAATGATGCCTTTGTGTGCCGCATGACTGGTTTGAATGGGGAACAATGCTCAAAACGATCTGATGGAGTGTGAGAGCCTGAGAGCAAATCTTTCGCACCAGCAAATCTAACTCTGGTCAACTGGTCACCAGCAAAAACTATCTTCTTTTCCCTCAAAGGATCATCAGGGGTATCCTCCTTGTGTACATTTGTTTGGCCAGGTGCTGTTGATCCCTCTTGGTACTTCAGGGTTGTCAACACGAGGTACTTCATCAAGTAATCCTGCTTTGACATAAATCTGTGAAATCCACTTCTCGTAAGATCTCAAAAGAGTAATAAACATTTTAGATTGCATTTTTTATTATTCATATTTCAGCGTTGATGTTTTAGTTGTCTAAGTTTTGTATTTGTATTAGTCTGTGTCCCATTATTAGTACGGGCTTTTCCCACTTGAAACTTGAATAAAGTTTATCATTATTATTATTATTATTTTAAAAGTAGAGTATGTTTCAATTAATAATCTCCAATTCGATCAAGATCTCTTACTATATATTCAGTATATTCCCTATCACCTTTTGGACTGAAAAGGCCATCTTTGCCATCCTACATCTTCTAGCAAAGTGATTTACTCTCGGGCAGTTGGCACACAATTTCCAGGTTGACACAAACTCTTTTCGTTCGTCAAAGGTCTTGTCTTGGAACTTAAAGCGTCTTCCAAACTGTGCGTGCCGTTGCAGAATAGGCAAGAGTGGGACGCAACTTGTTTGCTTGAACCTTGGACAACAGGACTGAGGGCAGGCTGGCCGATTGACACACCTGGGGGACGTACACCATTCGCCGACTGGATTCCGAGAGATGTCACAGAAGCCGGGGGGTCAACGCTAGGTCTCCATCCCACCAGGTTACCAAAGACAGTGTTTGCTACAGTCGCACTTCTCTGTACAAAGTTTTCAAGGTGAGAAAATTCCGGCTCTTTCTCTGCCCCGATGAGCTTGTCTGACTCCTCGGCCCACTTAGTTTGAAGAGGGGGTGGAAGCCTCATAACAATCCTCTTAAGCATGTCCATAGAATTAATGTCAGCCTTGTAATGCATGTGGTCTGAATTTAGGGCACAGCTTGAAGCTCTTGATAAATCGAGGATATCTCTTGGGATCACCATTGAAAGAAAGAAACTACCTTTTTAGGCATCTCAATCCTCTCTAAACCAGAGACCATTAAACGTACTGCTTCATCATGCTGTTTCATTGCTTCCTGCTGAACCTCTGGGGCATTGACTACCTCGATGGGTCGTTCAGGAATGTCATAGCTAGGAACATTTTTCAAAGGCTGGAGAGGCAGGGTCGAATCTGCTCGCGGCCGATCCTTGTCACACGAGGTGAGAAATCTGCGAACAGTCTCCTGTAAGGTCTGCTTTGGGAGCAAAGGGAGGTCTGAAGCTCTATTACTGATATTGCCACTACCACCACTTCCATCGGACAACTCGATCTGGGCTTGTTCAACTTCCACAGCGTATTCAGGAGCTGTCGTTCATTTTGAGATGCAGCCTTTGCTTTTCAAGATCGTACTCCATCGCCTTTAACCTTTGCTCCTCTTCGAGTTGCTTCACTTTCAACTGAGCAACTGCAAGACGTGCCTTTGACGATTTACCCGACCTTGATCTACACGAAACATAAAGGCAATGACCATTGGCTGGAGAACAAGCTCCTCACTGGGATAATCGTTTGCTTGGTGTACTCCGCGGAACACCGCGTGGGGAGTCCTGCAAGGAACGTACTGAGGGGTCTCGCGTGGAACCTCGCGTGGAAATTGAGGTGAAGTCTTGCTAGGAATGTATGGTGAAGTCTCGCGTGGAACCTCGCGTGGAAACTCAGGCGAAGTCCTGCGTGGAACCTCGGGCGAAACTACGCCTGGGGTAAAAACATGCGTCAATTCAGCAGAGATGAACTGCCTCGCCGAATTAAACCATACCGTAAACTCTTCATTGAATAGGGCCTTTTCGTCAGCCTTGCGGTGATGACAACTCATGATCGTGTCTCGATCATCATAGCTACTACATTCTGAAGTAAACTCTGAATCGCGGTCGTGTATCTTGCAAACAAATCGTCCAAGGCACTCTTCCTTGCCACAATCTCGCTGAGAGGTCCCGAATTAGAACACAATCGTCTTATCTCCTTGTATGCTCTCGTCAGATTTCCCTTAAATGCGGATACGGATCCCCGTAATCGCTTGATTTGTTCCGAACGAACACCTTCGTCCTACAAAGTGTTAAATGTCGCAGTGCGAGTAGCTCATATTTCGTCCTCTGTAGCCATTGCCAATGTCGTCTTGAAGAAACACAGTTTGAAAAATCAATAAGAACCAATATGTAGTTGCTAAATTAAACAGCGAACACTACATGTTTTCACTCCACCATAAGACACTTGCCGTATGGGAAAATATCGGCCCAGTCGCCCCAACGTGACAGTTCTAGTAAAACAACAACAACAAATACTAAGAAAATGCACTAAATAAAACACTGGCAACGGAACAACTTGAACAAACCTGATCGGTGAAACTCCAAAGCAAGAAAACGTACGAAAAGACGCCAAATAGATGTTTAAACGAAGGATGAAGCTACACCGGTGAAAGCATAAACTACACTGAACAAGAACGAAACGAAGTAGAAGTGAAATATACAATGACGCTAATGAATATTTATTTAAATGGCGGGAAACACCTAATAGCGCACAAATGAATGAAAATGAGAAAATCGCATAGCGAGGTAACACACTTGACATCATTGTGAGTGGTCTTGAATTGGTGATTGCTTCAACTTCACACATCAAAGTCTGCAGACTCATCGTTTACCGTATTTATTCGCCAATAAGCCAATCAATTTTTTCACAAAATTAACCTGGGAACTAGTGAAATTTCTACAAGACAGCGGGTTCTGCTTGTAGCCGACTGTTTTTGCCAAAAAATTTCTAAGCCTGGAAGAGCTTCAATTTATTGTTTATATTCGGCGATTGTTTATATTCAGCCCAGCGATTATCAACAGGCACAAATTACCGGTAGTTTGCGTAGGATAAACTTTTACTTAAGTGATGGCTCCTGAAGGAGCCGTTTTGTTTTGTTGACTTCACAAATGGAGTTTTTAGTCATCGTCTTCTTTGCTGTCGGTTTCATTCTAGTCCTCCGTCAACATATCGTCAGCAAGTTGTGGCATATCATCTGTGTAGACCTCGTCATGTTCGGTGCCGTCTAGAGCGTTCTAGATGCCGCACGTTTTGAACGATTTCCTCACCATTTCTGCTGGAATTTCTGCCCATGACTGCCTTATCCAACAGAGGAAAGGTACTGTCGCCTGATGTTATCCTTGAATTGTTTGTTGAAGCATTTGTCCTATGGCTGCAGGACTGGATCCAGGCCACCCGGGATTACTGCCACATTGAAATTACACTGCTATAGGTCTGCTTTCACAGACTCCGTCAAATGAGCTCTAAAAGAATCCCAAACAAGGACCAGGATTTCTTGGCAAACAGGTACGTATCCATTCCTTCACACCAGAAATCAATAACAGAGTACCCAGGCTAAAACCAAAAATCAGGTCGGCTTATCCAAGAAAATCACGACAGCAATTTACCTTTCTCGTCCATCCAACACTTCTTGTAGAACAATACACAGAGTCTGCAACAGCGAGGTCTCGCAGAGTGCGTACACCTTAGAAGATTGCTGCAGGCGGTAATTTGCTGCCATCAGCGGCAACTGCGAGTGTCACTGTAAAGCTTCTTTTCTTGGCACCACGGGACTTCACTGGAACAGTTCTGCTGTCACTGAATTCAAGGGTTCTGCTTGATGGAAACTCAAATCGCATAGGAGTTCATCCATATTGAAAATCCTGGATAGCGAATAGCTATGGCGTTGTCGATTTGCAATCACAAACCGATGAAACTGGGTCATCTTCTCCTCCAAATCTTGGGAAGTCGCTGGGCCAGAGTTGTCTTAGTACGAAAGCTGATAGCATGGCGCTTTTTCCAATTCTGGTACCAACCCAAGGAAGCTTTAAAAGTCTGGATCGCTGCACAACTCCTTCGGCTTTAACCGAAGAATTAATCCGCTAACTGCGATTCCTGTAAAGGAAAAAAGGAGAAGCGATATTTTTAGATCATTGCTTTGACTTGTTTTGATGACATTGGAAACTGACCAATCACAAGCGGTCGTTCCCACGTCTTTTGTAAACATGGCAACTCTATCAAATGTTAAATCCATTCATGGATCTGACGGAAATAAGCTGGTTTTGGGTTAAAACGGAGAGATTACCCTGACTTGTTTACTCTGAAAACCACTCCAGAAGTGTTTGATCCAATTCAGGATACTGTGGCGAATAACAGCCCATCGTCATTTGTTTTGCTGACATTTTCAGCTCACCATTAAAGAGGTTCACTTGATCGTTTCACCAGCAATGAACCACAGACTCACTGATCCTGTACTCTCTTGCGATCTCAGAGTTGTTCCCAACAGCCTCTGCTTCAGCCACATTTTTTAATGCGAAGGCCAAGTTGTACGAAGAACGACGAATTCAACTCGAGGAAGCTTGTTACGCAGTTTCCTTCCCATCAATAATTCTGCAGGTGACGATCCAGTAACAGTATGTGGGGTAACTCTATACTGGAAGAGAAAGTTCTCACATGCTTTACTCCAATCTTTCCCTTCAAGGCAAACAGTGCGCACTATCTTCAGAATTGTTTCATTGGCACGTTCCACTTCTCTGTTGCTCTGTGGCCAATAGGGTACGCCCTTCTTGTGGCTTATACCCAGGTATTCTAGGAGACCCTCAAATTCCTTTGACGCAAATAGTGCTCCATTGTCACTGCGCAGAGTTTCTGGTAATTCATGTGTTCTGAAAATAGCTTCCATACTCTTTGTCACGTGTTGAGCATCCATCTTCTTTTAGCCAACGAGAATAACAACTACTAAGAGGTGTTCACTGTTTGAGATCTCAAGAAGATCAACTGAGATTTCCTGCCATGGTCCATCAGGTAGGCTGCTTGACCTCACAGGTTCTGGTTTTGCTCTTGGTCCTACAAGTGTACAGGGATGGCATGAACGTATGGCATCCTCCACCTGTTTGTCCATTTGTGGCCACCACACTTTCTCTCGCAACCTGGCTTTAGTACAGACCATGCCCTGATGACCTTCGTGTGCCAATATAATGGTTTGTTTCCAAAGGCTCTGAGGCATCACAATACAAGTTCCTCTCATCACTACTCACCCTGCTACCCACAGTTCCTCTTTAACTGCTTTGTAGGTGGTGCCTGACAACTGGGTCCAGTCACCGGTCGTCACAGATTTGCGCACTACCTGTAAGGTTGGATCATTGGCTGTGGCAGTCTCAACTTGGTTCGGCAGTAAAGCGGCTGGCACAGCTGCATTTGCCACGCTGTATGCAAAATCCTCAGTCTCCCGGACGTCCTCATCTTGAGTTGGGCCAACAGGCAGGCGGCTGAGGACATCTGCTGCATTATCTTTGCCTGGTATGTATGTCAACGTGTATTGAAATTGCTGCAAGTACAGGAGCCACCTTTCTATCCGGGCAGATGGAGGCTTGGACTTTGCACTGAGTACTGTGACTAATGGCTTGTGGTCAGTGCAGATCTCAAATTTAATTCCATATAGGTACAGGTAAAACTTCTTGCAAGCCCATCTGACAGCTAGAGCTTCTCTTTTGAACTGGGAGTATCTTGCTTCAACTTTGCTAAGCTGCTGTTGTGAGCCGTGTTGTGGCACCTTGTCTGTGGTAGGCCATCACTGGTACTCCGGTTAGCAGATCTTTGATTTCCAGAAAGGCTTTGCTCTCTTGTGCACCCCACTGCCACTTGCCATCTTTGCTGGTTAGGTCCCACAATGGACTTGATATGGTTGCAAAGTATGGGGTAAAATGTAGACTGCAGACTACAGACTTTTTTAGTATACATATCATGTTATTTCCATGATTGAGTGCTGACTATAAACAGAGTTATCTGGGCTAATTGCAGTGAAAGTTTACACTCTGCTCAGGCTGAACATTGCTCTGGTTAACTTAACAATGCTCCACATAGCCTGGTTACAGATAGCTCTCAATTATGTAAATGCTAGCATGATTAAAAAGTCTGTAGTCTGCATTTTACACTGACAGCAGTATTGTTTAACTCTCTTGGAATACTTTTTCTTTTCAATTATATGCTCAGAATTGTTTCCATTAGTCCAGATTAGGTTCTATCAGCACTCCATTGAGTTTCACTGACAAGTGTCTTATTTCCCTTATTACAGTGACTGTAATCTTTTATTGACTCTGAAAGAGGTTATCAACAAAACTTTTGTTGCTCATGTATATCAATGCCAGTTAGCCAAGGAATGGTCTATTTGAGTGAATTTCCAAATCTTGTTGTAAAATATTAATGTTAGTAGCATTGTAGCATTGAAGGCCAGTAGCTATACTGCATCTTAATTTTATCTTTTTTAGAATCTTGCTTGTTGATCAAAAGTAGCATTATAGTACTTCCCTATTTATTTTGAAGTCTCGCATGTTTACATATGTTCTGTACATGTATGAAAGAAAAGTTCTGGAGGTTATATACCTTTGATTTATGTTTGTGTAGCCCCGATAAAAATATTCCTAAGAAGGGATTGGAATTTCCTCAGGGTGGGGCCTCTCTGTGACAAAGACATTTCTATAAATGAACCTAACTTTTTTGTTCTGCACATATATTGAAGGAAAGGTTTTTGAGGTTATATATTACTTATAAATGACCTTTCTTATTTATGTATTGAGAATTCCCAAAAAATATCTGTACTCCCCCAAGAAGAAATTTGCATTTCTTGGGCATGGGGATTCTCTAGAACCAAAACATTGTAGGAAATGTATGAAGGTTAATTTGAATTTATAAAGGGGTGGGTTGGGGGGTCCTTGGAAAAAAATTCCTTTCTGTGCGGGAGATATGAATATTTCCTGGAAAAACACATTTCTTTTTCTTTCATTTTGTATTAAAGTTAACTAAAGTTTATCCTGTTAATTTTACAGGTCTATACCTTGTTAACTTATGATCAATGGAATTTCATTTCAATTGTGCAGTGAACTAGAATTGTTTTGAAAGATTAAGCTCTATGTGTCCAAAGGTGGTACATATTTATATACATGTCTGAATAGGGTAGTTTGAAAGGTGTATAATGCTATCCATCAGTTAAATTTCTATCCAGCAGATAGCATAGTTTGTTTTGTCTACATGTATCCACTGGATAGTAATTTATCCAGCTGATGATGTTATCCATCCTTCAAACTGGGGTCTGGTGTCTGGTAATTTCATTGGATAATGCAATTTGAAACTTTTCATTGGCTTATGAGCCATTACACCCTGCTCTAAGCATGATTTTCTGAGGCATTTTTACTTTTTTCATGTTTTCCTTTTCTTGGGGGAATTTGTAATAGAAACAATCAGTTCAGTTGCACTTGTTAGACATGAGATGATTATAGCTAACCCATATCCAATGTGGGGGACTGGACCAATGTGGCACTGTTTCCTGCTTTTTGATGAGTGTGAAAAAAGTCAGTTTTCTATAGTGTATGTAACAGAAAGAAAATTACCCCCGGGGGGTACTCCCAGAAAAAAGGTGGGATGCTCCTGTTGTTTGGGCGTAGCTTGAAATATTGTTTGATCATTTAGAAGTACCAATTCTAAAACAACCATATAACCGGGAGGGCACATTGTATACATATTTGTATTTATATATATCTGTCTGGATTCGCAAAAACGTGGCTACAGAATTTGACTTGTCACTGATAATCTTGATACAATTCTGTCCTAGAGCTAGCTTTCCACAAGGCTTGTCGTAGCTCAAATAAAAGAGGATAACTCTCCTGTATGCCTTTTGAGGCCAGGAAGACTAGTTTCACCCTCTTTTCCTTGAATCAGGAATTGTTCAATTTAATTAATTAATCCGTTGAAATATATGTCTGGATTTATGAAAACAGTGTTAATGACATCTTGATACAATTCTGTCCTAGAGCTAGCTTTCCACAAGGCTTATCGTAGCTCAAATAAAAGGGGATAACCTCTCCTGTATGCCTTTTGAGGCCAGGAAGACTAATTTCACCGTCTATTCGTTGAATCAGGAATTGTTCAATTTAATTAAGAGTGCTTTTAACATGAAATTGGAGTCTAAATCAACATGAGCGTACACTATGTCAAGACCACGGCGGAGAGCTTATCTGTAACTTTCTAAAGGCCTGCATCGTCCTAAATGGACTGAACAAGAGCTTCCTACATCGAGAATCGATTGAACTTCCACCAACATAAGCCATAGTTAGCAGTTAGCGAACACTCAACATGTTGTCGTTACGTCAATTATCGCCCGGAAGCCACGCAAATAAATTTCTTCCACGCTAGCGAATCACAGACAGTTCTGATAGTTAGCTAAGCCGAGAACGCCTAAAATTGATAAAACAAGGAAATTCTACTCACGATCAGCACTTGAACTCATGTTCTTCACTCTGCTCGTGGCCATATGCTTTGCTCGCAAATAGCAATGTCCCGGATGAACTTGATTTTTGTCGAGCACGGAACGGCAGATCCAGATTTCAACAGATTTTTTTCTAAGTCTTTAACTACATCAAAGTTCAGAGCAAATAACGCCAACAGCAGCTACAAGTGTCTAGTCCATTGCACGTCTAAGCCCTAAATTGATGTGGCTAAAGCTTTTTGCTGTCTAAAGCAAGCACAACATTATCGCCACAGTGCTAACGGCCCAGGTATAGTACGGAGCTAAATGACGTCCCGTTTTCAGTGGGCCCTTCATGTACGATAATGGACGACGCTTGCTAGCAAATCGTTAGACTTGCACCTTCATTGGACTTAACGATGTCCTCCGGCAGACTTCCTTTAGACAGCAGTAAGAATGAAGGAGAGACTGTTGAACCAAGAAGACGGTCAAAGTATTACAGAAAAAGGAACCAGCCTGGCGTTGACTTTTGTTTTTCTGTAATACTATTGTTTTCTATAAGCTTACCTTAGGGAGGCAGTTAGCATGGGGCAGATTTGTCTTGGATTGGTCCATGCCACTGGAGACTGAGGTCATTACGTAAATATAGAAAACGTAAACTGACTACAAGCGAATAGCCTTACCATAAAACAGAGTATCTAATGCTCGAGTCTGTGTTTTCCTTTGTCTTCAATTAGGATGAATCATATCATTTTTTAAGAACGCACATCACTGGGGCTATTTCTCATGGGAATGGACGCTTCTTCAGCTTTATTGATTTGATGAGATGGCCGCACGACTCTGATCTTACATTAAATGTCTTACTACGGATCTTTTTGGAGCTTTCCGAGGTATGAACCATTATAATCCATCAAATATTTTCGCTCGCGCACGATTGGTCTAAACAAGTCATGTTACTGAATACTGCCCAGTGATATCCGAGAGATATTCGTTTTGAAAACGGTGCGCGTTGCGAGAAATATTTGAAGGATAATAAACACAGTAACCACCATTTGGGCGTGAAAATATGCTCGAATATTTGTCTTTTGAGAGTAGCTATTCCTGGAAGCTCACAGTTTTCCTCGGGCCGGCTACGCTCTCGGAAAACTTTTCTCTTCTCGGAATAGATAATGTTCGCAGACAAATATCCGCGAGCATATTTTCGCGCCAAAGGAGCTTACTGTTTATTTATTATATAATATTTATGATGCACATTTAGAATTAAACATTTAGACTACAAAAATGTTTAAAATCAGTCGAAAAATTCAATAACAACTGAAAAATTATTTTTAAAAATCATTCCCATTTCGTTAGGAAGGACGCTTGCCACCATACCTGTTTCTTCAGATGGATAACTGTTATCGGGAGTGCAAAAACCGATTTGTTCTTGGATTCTGTGCTCTCCTTGTTGAAAAAGACATATTTAAAGAGGTGAGTAACTTCTAATTAGTTAAGCAATCAACCAAGAAAAAGTTTAAATTGTGATTATGTAATTATTGATATCTGATCCAAAACTTCAAAACAAACGTACAAAACAAAAACAAACAAACAAAACTCTACAAATTTTATATTTAAAAAAAAATCATTGTTACATCTTACAGGTTAAGCTGTCTTTTCTTATGGTCGGACACACCCACGAAGATGTGGATCAGGTTTGTGATTACCCTTAAATACGCTTAAAGAATATGCCTTATACTTCGTGTATGTCTGAAACATTCGCCTGAAACTTGCCTCAATTCCCTCTTTACATAGGCACAAAAATATTTTTCATATTGTGGACCAAAGATAACGAAAAGATACTTGCAGTGATATAGAAAAATATCAACAGTATATATTTTGCTTTATTCCCTGTGCTTGATAGGCCATTTTCAAAATATTTTCCAAAAGTTCATTCTCTCTGAGATTCCTGTCATCACAGATGTAGGATTAAAACTTAAAGTATGACCTTCTCATGAGTAGAATCGTTCAGTTTTTCAGCAGGATCTCAAAGAGGCTAAGGAAAAAAGACTGTATGACGCTGCCTGCACTGGAAAAACATGTAGAAAAAGCCCACACACCAATGGCGGAAACGATTCTCGTGGACTTTGTATACGACATAAAGAACTGGCTTGAGCCTTATTTAAATGGTATAAAAAACCATGTTTATCCCCATTCGTATAAGTTTTTTAAAAAAGATAGAAAAGTAGAAATGAAATACAAAGCTTGGGCCAACGACAAGACATGGCTCCCTGAGGGTTCTGGTCTGCGGATGCTAAATGGCGTTCCAGAGGGGACACCTTCTTTGGTAAGGCCGGAATTCCGCAAGCAGTTGGAAACAAAGCAACTTGAAGATAGTGCGAACAAATGCAAACGAATGAGTACAGAAGACAAGCAGTGGTGGAAATCATTTATTGATAACGAAAAGTGTTACCGACAAAAATGGGAGGCAGCATCCGAGGAACTGCTGAAGCATCACAAAAAACAACAGTGGCCACTTCTGAAACTCAAGAAACATCTTAGCATTAAAGTAGCAAAGCGGAAAGATCCAGATCAGGAGGCGCTTGAGCAGAATCTGGAGGACCTTCTGCGAAAAGCAGATCACTGCCCAAATGTAAGTTTTCTGTTGTTGTAATTTTCCGTGATGAGACAGTCAAGCCAAACTTTCACTTTCCTGAACATAAATCCTCTGGGCAACTTTTGAAACTTAATTACACAAGCGATAATACTATCTACAGTACATGTACAAAGCCATCAAAGCATTTATGCTGCACTGAATTATAACCTTTGCTCTTTTTTTTTCTTTTGCCCTATGAACAGGTTGCAGTACAAGAAAAGCGTAAAGGCCGAAGTGGAGCCCCACCGAAAAAGAAACGGCGGACAGAAGATACTAGAACCTAGCATCTTCTATCCTAGATTCACCTAGAATACAGTAGAAACCCGCCTATAACAACCTGGCTTAGCCTAACAGGTTCTTAAAATCCAGGTTCTTATACGCGGATTTTTGCTATATCGTTTTTCGCTGCATCTGTTTGTAAAAATTGCATTCAACCTGCTCGCTGGTTCTTTTTTTCAGATTCCTATTCTAGGAAATTGGCGGAATATCTTTTTTGTATATACCCTCTGCATAATTTGCGTTAAAAATAATGCCCCGAGAGTTTTGGGGGGAACTTAGGCAGAGACGTTTTTGAGACACGGACGACACCCGAAGTTGAGTCTCATTTTCACTGGTGCTTGCTACAGGTCTTTTTTATGATTCACTTAGTTTCAAATGCTAAAACGAGAGCTTTCCAACTGATTGGTTAAGGTCAGAGCACAACAAAAGCAGCTCTATTCTCCTTCCGGTTGCTGCCCGCGTCTCAAAAACGCTTGGCTTTTGCCTCCACCAAAGTACAGTTGTATGAAGAACCGAAGTTGATTGCGACTGCCGTTCGACCCGAAGGACTACACACATCATGAAACATTACGGTCAAAGATAGTGTGCTGTTTCGGTAAATCATAGAAAAAATAAACAAACACAAAAACAAAACAACAATTGAGGGCAGTCAAGGTTGATTCATGCAACTGACCTGTCGCAACAAGAACTCACCACTAAAATAAAACTTTGAAAGTCTCCGTCTTTCAGAGCAGTGTACGTTTCATGTGGAAATTAACTACCCAAAGTCATTCTGTCTCTCTCTCTCTATGAAACAATTTGAAGTAGAGAAGGACAGTAAATCCTAAAACATGTCATTGCCGTTGACCTTGGGTCAAATTGCCTTCTGATGGGCTCGCTGTCATGAACAAGAACAACAAAGGGTCATGGATAACTGACGTTCTGGCCATGTGCTTTATGTACATTTTTTCAGTGCCAGTCACGAATTTAAATTAAAAGTATTTAATTATTTTACAGCTGCAAATGTCAAGTAAAGGAACACTTAATTCAGAGTGTGAAATACATTCATTTTGTCATATTTTAGTAGAATAGTAAATAAATCTTTAAGACATACTGTACACCCGACCCCTCACCGCCTTTTCTCACACCCACCCTACCACCCACGGGACTGTCTTCTAAACGAACACTTTAGGCTTTTCGTTCGCTTGGCGGGTTCGGCATGCAAACACGTGTGGGTCTATATCAGTAAATGACCGGTCCTGGTCATCAACTGAAATACTGCCAACAGAAACCGAAAAAAGTACAATAAGTGCCAAAATACTACACATTAATATCTGCGCGACGAGGCAGAGAACCTAAGACCGAGTGGGGACATTGAAAGGTAACGATACTAACAGATATGGAGGAGACTCCAGCTTCCTTTTCACCTTCGCCGTCCCATTCACACGAAACAACGGAGGTGAGTTTAACATACAGTTTACTTGACATGTATTTCTCTTAATCGAGCAATTCAGAACAGAACAGAACAGACCAAACACATTTGAAAACGACTTTTTCAATAACAAAAGCAACATGTCTCTTTAATCGAGGGAAAAACCGCGGACTTCGCGGCAACCGATCGTATTTTGGCGCAAAACGGAATAAGTTTGAAATCACTTTAAAAAGGTACAAGACCCAAGTTAGCTACCATCGGGATCATACATTCACTTACGAGCCACTAAAGCCCAATATTTTAACTGTAATAATCGGCTCCGGCCAAACATATAAAATCAAGGGTAGGCAATTTCGATCGGAAAGTTGTTGTTGGGCTTCAAAGACAAAATCTGGCGTCTCGTGACGTGTTCCTTTAGCGCTATTGGTCATTTTGTCTAACGTTATCCACTAACGAGGAATTCATTATTCTGTTATCGAATAACAAGCCTCTGATTGGCCTGCAGTGGCTGGCTTCATGATCTCTACAATCCCAGACAAAAGAGTTGGGACACGAAGTAAGTTCTCCCCTCCCCCCACTTTGGTTGATAATCAGGTGATTTTTTCCCTTTTTGTTGGAAAAAACGCGATATTTCCCAACATTGATTAGGGGGGATGGGGGATACGTGATACAGCTCAAGTGTCCCAACTACTTTTGGCCGGGATTGTCTGAAAGAGATATGCGAGGAATTTCCCAATGAAGGTAACGCCAGCGATTGTCACAGCGTCACGATATTTTAGAATTTGATTTCGGGTGAATGACATACACTTTGTTTCTGGAAATTGGACATAACGTTTCTGCCTTAATGAAGATTAAGGCTTGGTGCAGACATTCGTGGAATATAACTCGTAACCGCCTGCGGCAAAAGGAAATTTGCGACTTGCTTTAAGCAAAATGGCATTTAAGGAAGGTTAAAGCTCGTGCCTATTATTTAAGACATTTCCCAGGATTATCAATTTGCAAAGTAGCAGATCTTTGTGTTTTTTCGCGGAATAGTGTTAAACAAATAGACTTAAACCCAATGAAGTGCTTATCCATGTACAAGAATCAAATATATCATCATTGCACGCGACACGACAACTTCTGGGTTCCATGCGTTTAGTTAACGCGCACGAATAACCATGACGGTTAACCACAACGGTTAACCATTTGAAAGTCAGCGTTTTGCAAGTTAATCTTTCCTGTTCATTCCTATTGGCAAAAGGTATAAAAATTTCTCACTTCTAATTATTTGAAATGCAAGATGGAAGCAATTTGCTGGCAAAATAGTCGAGTTTGACGCTTGAAATATGGTTAACCGTTTAATGGAGACAATAAGTTAAAACTCAACTACCCTTTCTATGTCAATTGAATGGTTAACCATATAAACCTTCTCACAAAGCTCTCTATTGCTAGTTCTTGATCCCAGACAATGTAAAATGGTTTTTCGTAATTCCTATCAAGCGGAAAAAGCTATAATTCGAATGACACGAAGCAGTTTGGAACCAAAATGTTTTACCAGAATGGTTAATCGTAGGGGTTAATCGCGACGGTTAACCCAGTGACACTTCTGAAGGCCGAGAACACACCTCGCTTTTTACGCGTTCCGGTATTAGAGGGGAAAACGATCAAAGACATGCATAATTCAATCGTGTTTAGGTAGAAGCAACGTTTTATTGCTATCCAGAATGAAACTCCGCGAAACAGCGAGGACAAGGAGAAAATATCCACTTGCTCGGTACCGACTGTTTTAACTGAATTTGCATCATTTCTGTTTCGAGCGAATCAACCAGCCCTCATAAGATGTAGACAAGCTTATCCTTTGCAGTCCAGAAAATAGAAACATCCTTTTCAAACACAATATCTTGTGCAAAGTTGGATTTTACGGACGAGCAAGTGGGTCGTTTGCCCCTTGACAGGCAACAGAAGGTCGTGGCGCGGACTTATCAATCGCCTGCCGTAGAAGGTCACTTAGAAAGATGACTTTACGTTTCCTAATGCCTACCCAGGTAAAACTTGCCATTGCATGCTGTTTCTCTCTAGTAGCTCTTGTTAGCTGTACACGCGAGACGGTACAACTCCCCTCATTTCCAACCTTTGCTAGAGCGAATGGTGTGACATTCTTTAAATTCTTGTTTCAGACAATCCCAGACAAAAGAGTTGAGACACGAACTAAGTTCTCCCTTCTCCCCACTTTCAATGTTGATAATCAGGTGATTTTTTCCCTTTTTGTTGGAAAAAAACGCGATATTTCCCAACATAGATTAGGGGGGATGGGGGATACGTGATACAGCTCAAGTGTCCCAACTACTTTTGGCCGGGATTGTAGCTCGTGTTCGATGATCTGTTGTTCCAAAGATACGTACATGTAAAGTGATATTCTTACATATTAGTTAGACAAACAAAACTTTTTGACTTGCTTTTTTCTGACTCATCGTTGCTGTATCCAACATAATTCCAGTTGTCCATCGCAAATATAAAAGGTCGCATAGTTTTAGTACACGGCAAATAGATTGATTAGAATAAAGACAACTGAGGAGTCGAGTTTATTTGATAGCACTGCGTGCAGGAAGGTTTGAAATGTGTTATCTGATAAGGTGTTGCCTTTCCGGCGCTTGACAGCATATTTCTTTTCTTTTAACTGCGCTGAGTATTTATTTTCCCAGCGATAGTTTCGCTAATTGAAAAAGTTTTCTTTTCAACAGAACAGATTTATTAAGGATTGAAAAAACAAACATTCAACGAACAGGATGATATTTATTATTCAAATAATTTTACCGAAGCATCAGGCCAAGATTACATCCTAAACTTACATCTTAAACTTATCACCCTTTTGCTTTCCTTCTTAAATTCGAAGTGGATGAGGTTTTCAGCATTTTCTCGGATCGTGCAGATGTTTGCATGTTGTGAGCAATGTTCATACAAACCAGCTGTTAAACCAGGGAATGTTATTGGTGGAATTGACTGATATTATCCGCTAACACAAACTTGTTATTCTCTGTTATCCTGTTATTGGATAACAAACCGCTCATTGGTTATAATTGCATTGTTAGCGAATAACATTACTGACTCTGTGGGTCATAAAAATACAAGGTCCTAATTGACTCTAATATGTGATAACAAGCAATAACCACTAACACCAATTAGTCCCAATTATTTTGAACAAGTACCAATTATATTGAACATGTGTTAATTACAATTCAATAATTTCCATAAACAACAACAAGTGCCATTTGTGATCTATGCTGATTTTGAAGCTATAACAGAAAAAATATCCAATTGTCAACCAGATGATAATCAATCATATACAAATGCTTATCAAAAGCATACAGATTGTGGATATGGTTATAAACTTGTTTGTTGTTATGATGATAAATACAGCAAACCTTTGATAATATATAGAGGTGAAAAAGCAGTTTATGGATTCTTGGAAGATATGTTGAAAGAAGTAAAATATTGTAAGAAAGTTATGAAAAAGGAATTCAACAAACCACTGAAAATGACAAAAGATGATGAGAATAAATTTGAAAAAGCTGAAGAATGTTATATTTGCAATAAAAAATATACTGATGAAGATATTAAAGTTCGAGATCACTGTCACATTACTGGTAATTATAGAGGATCTGCTCATCAAGAATGCAATCTGAAACTGAGAGTAAATCCTGAACAATTAAAAATACCTGTTATATTCCATAATCTAAGAGGTTATGATAGTCATTTTATAATGCAAGAGATTGGTGAAATAGTTAAGAATAACACATATACAAAAAAGAACGGTGAAAAATGTCAAATGAATATCAATGCAATTCCTAATAATATGGAGAAATATATGGCATTCATGTTGGGTAATCATCTTACCTTTATTGATAGTTTCCAATTCATGAGTTCCAGTCTTGAAAAACTTGTTAGTAATTTACCAAAAGAAACATTAAAATATACCTCACAGCGATTCAAAGGTGATAAGTTTGATTTGATGATAAGAAAAGGTGTTTATCCATATGACTACATGGACAGTTTCAAGAAGTTTGAAGATACTGTTTTACCAACCAAAGATCAATTTTATAGTTTATTGAATGATGAACATATATCATATGAAGATTATCAACATGCTAAAAATGTTTGGAAAATGTTCTCCATGAAAAATATGGGTGAATACCATGATTTGTACTTGCAATCAGATATACTTCTTTTAGCTGATGTATTTGAAAACTTCAGAAAAACATGTCTTGAGTATTATAAATTAGATCCATGTCATTATTTCACATCTCCAGGATTATCTTGGGATGCTATGTTGAAAATGACAGATATTAAACTTGAATTGATGACAGATATTGATATGTTTCAATTTATTGAGAAAGGATTGCGTGGTGGTATTAGTTATATTACCAATCGTTATGGTAAAGCAAATAATAAATACATGAAAGATTATAATAAGAATAAGCCTTCAAAATATATTGTATCTTGATGCTGATAACCTATACGGATGGGCTATGAGTCAATATCTTCCAACTGGTGGATTCAAATGGATGAAGCAAGAACATATTGATAAATTAGATCTTAGTAAATATAAAGAAGATAGTAAAAAGGTTTGATATTAGAAGTTGATTTAGAATATCCAAAAGAACTGCATGACTTACATAATGATTATCCATTGGGACCAGAAAAAGTTAAAGTAACAGAAGACATGTTATCTGATTATTGTAAGAAAATAGCTGAGAAATATGGAATATCAGTTGGATTAGTCAGCAAGCTCATTCCAACATTGGGAAATAAGGAAAAGTATGTTCTACATTATAGAAACTTGAAATTATATATGAATCTCGGATTGAAAGTTACGAAAGTTCATCGAATACTAAAATATGATCAATCACCATGGTTAAAGCAGTACATTGATTTTAACACTGAGAAAAGAAAGAATGCTAAAAATGCTTTTGAGAAAGACTTTTTCAAACTAATGAATAATAGTGTATTTGGTAAGACAATGGAAAATATCAGAAAACGTGTTGATGTTAGATTGGTAACTGATAAGAAGAAATTTTTGAAGGTAACCAGTAAACCAACTTATGTAAGCAGTAACATCTTCAATGAAAATCTAGTAGCTGTTCACAAGATCAAAGAAACACTAACTCTCAACAGGCCGGCATATGTTGGGATGTGTATCTTAGATTTGAGTAAGACATTAATGTATGATTTTCATTATAACTACATTAAAAAGAAGTATGGGAAAAAAGCCAAGTTATTATTCACAGATACTGATAGTTTGACATATGAAATTAAAGCAAAAGATGTTTACAAAGACTTTTGGAAGGATAAAGACAGATTTGATAATAGTGACTACTCAAAAGATTCTAAATATTTTGATAATACAAATAAGAAAGTTATTGGTAAGTTCAAAGATGAAGCTGCTGGAGTTCCCATTTGTGAATTTGTTGGTTTGCGATCTAAAATGTATAGTTACATGAAAGATAATCAAAAAGGTGGTAAGACAGCAAAAGGAATAAAAAAGAATATTATCAAAAAAGACATTACGCATGAAAACTATAAAAATACACTTTTCAATGCTGAACAAATGAGCCATAAAATGAAAACAATCAGAAGTGAAAATCATGAGTTTGGTAGTTATGAGATAAACAAAGTATCACTCAGCTGTTTTGATGACAAGAGATATTTAATGATGATGGTGTGACAAGTTATGCATATGGACATCGTCTTACATGAAAGATCCCAGTTTTGTGTTTGATATGGATTTGGAAAAGTGCGCTGGATTTTGTGGATTTGGAAAAGTGCGCTGGATTTTGTGGATTTGGAAAAGTGCGCTGGATTTTGTGTTTGGAAAAGTGAGTTTGAAAGTGCCCCGGGATCGCCAACTATATAACTACTCACCACACAGTCAATTTCTGAACAACATACGCATTCAACCACTCTAGGCAGTCGCTGGCAACTCCCACAAGTACACCTAAGTGAACGTTTTGATGTAAGGTGTCGTAAGAGTTCAACATAAGACGTTGTTATAAGCTAATTTTCCAATAACACCTCTCGCATGCCGAAATAATTATAAAACAGCCAGCTTACTACGCACTCCAAATGCAGAAAGAAAGGAAAAGTCTACGTGACAAGGAAACTTTATTACGATCTTTTATTCTATTCATACTCCAATTTAAAGATTATAAAACTTTACAATAAACAAGCTTTTCCGCGAGGCGATTTCAAGCTTACCAGTCTGTGTTTTGTAAGCGCTCGAATGTCTCCTCCTCGCTGGACTCATTCGAATCTGTACCAGAGCTGGCTTCGCTATCATAAGGCTCAAAGAGGTATGGTTGGGTCCCTGCACAGTCGGCTAAAGCAATTTCGTCGGCACTTTCACAAGAAGAAGACACGGACGAAGAATAACTTTGCGAATCGTCCGAATCCATAGCTCCACTTCTACGTCATTGATCACGTGTTGACTTTTAAGAGAGTTTCACTTCCGGTCTTCGAAAAAGGCCAAAATTGGGCTCTTGAGCACGATTTTTTCCCTTTGAACCTTCAATTATTCACAGTTTTCGTCATTTTTAGATATATTGGGGCAAATACTATCTTTTAAGAAAACCTTCATCTGAGGCATAGAGTATCCCTTTAAGGGTAATGCTGATAATGTAAGTTTAGGTACTACAGGTTAAGTGTATTTTGGTAACAATGAATAAATAAGAGCGTTATTCTAACCCCAACTTTCCAAAGCATATACTGGGATTCATATGGATCCATATTAGTGCTCGAAAAGCTGAGTACAAACTACCACTGGCAAAAAAAGAACACCGGACGAAACACTAAGCTTGAAATTCAATCCAAATTCTAAAGACAACTTCGAATTTCACATTAAGCGAGATACTAAGTACAGAGCAATCTATCGTATTTGTCAGGAGCTGATCAATAAAACTATAGAGTCTATGAATAACCGTATCACTGACACGATACGAAATAATGGCGAAAGACTGAAGTTGATAAAAGCAGTACCGTTCTCTATAGGCAGTCAGGCTTGTACTATGTTAAAACGATGCTTGTACGTTTTTTTGACGGTTTACGACATATTTCCTACGATTTAAGGTTGGTTTTTGACGGTTTAAGATGGTTTTTGACGATTTTGGCGATCTGATAATATAAACAATGAACTAAGATTATTTTTTGCTGCCCTGCTACAAAACCGTGCTTAACCGTAAAGAATCGCCAATAAAAACTTGTAAATCGTTGGATTCTATTTCAAAGCAGACAAAAATCGTGTAAGGTATTTTTTATTAATAAAGAAAACTATTCTACAGAAACAAAATAGCTCAATAGAAAAATATCCAATAACGGCATGAAAAGTTAAGGCTTTAAAAATAAGGAGTTGAATGCGTGAGGGTTTAAGTGGCGCATCGGATTAGGGCGTAAGTCGCAAGTGTAAGTGGCGTGCATGAACCCTGTCGGGTTCAAGACCGGGTTCCTCTTCTGCTTTTTTTTTTCCTTTCGGCGGGGAATATAAGTTGAAATGATTTTTGTTTCGCCGTTAAATGCTCTCTCAAAGAATGCCAGCGCACTGCCATTCACTCCATCTCCCTCTCGTTAATGAACCCTCCCTCCACGTACATTACATATTGCCACCTTGTCAGAAGTGCAATACAAAAAAAATCAACCCTGTGAAAGTATCAATAAAGTACTTTTAAAAGGACCAAAATTCAAGGTTCAATTCTGAAACACTAAGAAAGGGAGCTTAATCGGAGATCTGCAAAGTTTAATATTTTTCATGATTTCACGCGTGCGCAACTGACCAACAATAAAAATACATTTGGATTGGTTAAAGAACTAACTTCGCTTTTCAGGGCCTACACTTCAGCACCCATTTATGCATATTTAATTTTTATATCAATAAAGCTACACGACACCAAAAATAAACTATGCTGTGATTTTATTTCATGAGAAGCGAGCAAGCAAGAAATCTCTTATCCCATTATAACTGTAGGCCAACAGGTGTGTTGTTTAGGCCAATCAATAGGTTAACCGGAGTGGCTTGCGGGCTTGCAGATTATCCAGAATGGGTCGGTTGCAGTTTTGCCACCCCAGGAATGATAAAATAGCTTTGCAACATTTTTTCTTGCTTGTAGGAGTGCAAGAATTTTTTCTATTTAATTGCTTTTTTCCAACAAGCGCTTGCAGGACATTTTTTTTTTCAAAATCACCCACCCCCACCCCCCCTCAAGAGCTGAATGGTCGGCCCATTTTTATCGAATTAAAAATGCAAGTGGTTTTCACAAGAAAAACAGGGGCTTTTGTTGCCTCTATGACTGTTAATTCATGCACAATTCAGGGTTGTACATAGCGGGGGGGAGGGGGCGGGGGGGGAGTTGCCCCCGCCAGGAAAACTAATTTTTTTTCTAATATAGTGTTTGATTTTGTTGGGCTATTTCTTGTAGACCAAAATGGCTAAAATTTATACCCCATCTTGGAGCAAAACGGCTCGAAACCATACCTTTTGGCGCCACACCCACCCACCTATATGGAAGACCCCCCTCGCCAGGGATGGAATGATGGAGGCGAAGGAATCAACAGCTTCGTAAGTGATGTATTCCACTACTTTTGTACGTGATTTTCCATCGTCAGTGCTCTGTGCGCTACGAATACATCCCTGTTAAGGCGGGGGTAAACCCGAAAGCCGTATTTTGGCTGGGTATTATGTTTTAATGCAAATATCTCGTTTACGTTTCAAGCAATCAAGGATCTCTATGCTCATTTCACATATCTATGTTTTGGGTTGTTTTGTAAATTTTTGGGTGATTTTAGGTATATTTGGAGAGAAATAGTTTTTCTCAAAGGATTAGTAAAATTGATGGAAATAGGAAATTTTGAAGATTTGTTGTTGTTTTAAAATTAGAGTTTGAAATTAAAAATTGGGACATAAAATGTTGGAAACTGACGCTAATGTAAAGATTGTGTCTGAATTATACTGCTGCCTCTAATGAAAGGCTTTTGTGTTTTTAATACGCATCACCGTACAGCACTTCAGAAAATAAATGCCGATGGCAGTCGATTGTGTCTTCCTCGTTCACTGAATTGGAAAGGTCTTGCCCTAGGTAAATGGTGGTTTTCACAAACCTAGAGTTTTTAATTTTGTACATATATGTTGTATATTCAATACAGTGATACCACATTAATGCAGTTGGTTACTGTATAGCTATACAAACTGTGAACTGATATTAAGTGGGCTTATATCTATGATATTATTTAAAAGTCATTGTTGTTTTTTATGGAAATATCATGACCTAATCACATCTAACCCCACTAAAACTAATTTCTGTAGTTTGTACACTTCAGCTCAGATGTTGGGGTTGATAACATCCTTGCTTGTATCTGTTTGAACAGCTAACAAATGTAATGGTTTGACGACTTCATTGTTCAGGGAAACATAATTTCTCGAACTCAACAAAAGATCTCCAAAAGATGTGATAGGAGAACTGAGAGCAATCCAACTAAGAAATTTTCAGAGCTATGTTTCTCAAGGAAAAAGCCCACATGCCAAATGTCAGCCATTTCTGAGCACTTTCACAAATGGCCTAAAAATGTGGGGACATACTTGCCTGCAGCCTTTCAATTTACTTCCTAGAATATGAACATGAACATCAGTATTACGCATGTCTAAGAATGAATCAGAATGTGTCCATTCCTTGACCAAGAACTAATAACTGTTTCACAAATTTGGAGCTAGGTTTGCAGCTGCTGATCTTTGGAATTTTTAAAATACCTCTACATGTCAAAAATTCTACATCTCTTCCAAGTTTTAGACCTTAAAGATGTACCTGCTTGTATCTGATGCCTGAGAGTGACTTCCTGCTAAGTTATAGTTATGTCACTTTTTTCCTTTACTTCATTTTATATATTTACATGTATATATTGACATGTTTGTTTATTATTCACTTTTGTTTATCTAACTTATTTTATTATTTCGTTTTCTTGTCCCATGATGAGCCAAGACATTTCATGTTGTTTGCCAATCACTACCTACAGCTGTAGTATTGTCTTACTCTAATATCATTTTATTAAATTACAGTGTAGGTGTTTGAATATTTTGTTCAACCCAGAGGATTTTCATTCACAAGCCTATTTTCATTTTCATATTTTTGTCAAACATTGCAAATGTAAAGTAATTGGCCAGTGTGAAAGAAAGAAAAACTTGAAACCAAAATGTAGCCAAATTATGGGAGGCTTTTGGCTGCTTGTTTGTTTCATTTGTATATGAATCAGCCATTGTAATGTCATTACTCTTCTCTTGCAGGAAGCTCAAAGTTATGGTTTGGGGAGCTAGACATGCTGCTTTGCCCTGATCTGGATAGTTTTCAAGAATATGGTAAGTGTGTAGTTCAAGGAAATATTTTCAATGTATAACCAATCAGATCGGATCTACTATAAACAGCCAATCAAATTTCTTGTTTTAAAAGTAAATGGTATATGAGAATATTTGATCCCGATACAGTTCAGAACTGCCATATTTATTCTTTTATAAAAGAGGAGGAAGTATTCATATATTGGGTTTACTTCGGCATTTTCTGTGAGTTAGGCTTAGGATTTTAGTTATGGACGAGATGAGCCTTGAGGTATGAAACAGTGCGTGAGGTAGTTGTATGCAAATGGACGAGATGTTTTAAGTTTTAGTTACAAAAGTAACTTGATATTTTTGTTTTTCACAAGCAGTAAATTCAATTAGACGTCACGCATCGTTGCTTCTAGTTCTTACGAAATGTTTTAGAGGAGACGAGACTATTTTGATTTGAAAGAGTTCGAACGTTTACAATAGGTACAGGTAACGATTGTTTTGTTGTTGTTGCATGGAAATATAAGGAGATATTTTATTTTTTAGTTACAAAGGGTAATTTGACACTTGTTTTTCACAAGGGAGTAAATTCAATTAGAGCTGGCAAATCATCACCACTTGTTCCTACGAGATACTTGCTATTTTTAGTTACAAATGGTAATTTGACACTTTTGTTTTTCATATGGGAATAAATTAAATTACACTGTCAACGTGTCAGAGGGTTTTTTTGTCTTTCTATTTTCGGTGAACTAGTGTTGTTGTGTAAAAAGGGTAAATTTAGGACTCGTATAAAATACGAAAAGTTCTCTTAACTTCAGTATTTTTGAGCACAAATTCCTCTTGGGGGTTGAAAGGGCTATGAGATCGGCGAGTGACAGGGAGTTATGCATGCGTGCGTGTCACCCCAATCACAAAGTGGGTTGCATCAAAGAACAAATCAAATTGCCTGTTAGAAAATAAGATGGTATCTATATTAATCTGGAGACGCGTCAGATCACTGTAGTTTGTTCAGTCAAAAATTTTATGGCATACTAATTAGTTATCTTACCATGTATATCATAAATTCCCAGTTTATCTCTTGCTGTACATCGCAACCAAAACGATTTCTAAAATTAACCAAATCATTACTGTAAACAGCTCCATGAATGCTCCTATCTCCGAGACTTCATAAAAAATAACTCTTGCACGCCTTGCGTGCCTATGTTTCATTCAGGGGCATCTGACAGGATGCGGATCTGCATAATCCTCCGCATAATCAGGGCTTTTTTTTCCGCATCAAACAGGAAAATTGTGCCATATTGGCAAAAATCAGCTACCTTGCAACCTTACAAGCAAAACTTCCAAAGAGATTGATTATTTTGAAGAAGTTTTTCTCAGAAAACACCGCCGAAAGCACGCCAGTTCGTTCGTGACAAATTTTTAACCTCCAGGCGTTCCACCCTACTTTACGCAAAGAGCCTGGAAACTAGTTCCTAGGAAAATACCTGGTTACTAAGCTGTGGACGTTCACGAACGCAACAACGATGTCTGCACGTGAAGTGAGCTGAAGTGCTACAGGAAATTGTGTAAATGAAGAAATACTTGTTAAAAAATGCCATGTAAAGGTCAAGCATATGTCAAAGTTGGCGAAAATGATGTGCATTCTATTAAAGAGCTTAAATTGTGGGTAAGACTTTGAAGTGCTTTTCGTTTCTCTTGTTCGGTAAGTTCGAAAGGCTTTCCCATACTGTTGAAATTTCCGCATATATACGGAAATTTCAACAGTATGGGAAAGCCTTTCGAACTTACCGAACTTAACAATTTGTCGATTATATAATCGACAAATTGTTCCGCATTTTTTCTCCGAAAATTTCCGCATAATTTGTTGTTTTTTTTCGCATCCTGTCAGATTCTATACTTCTATAATATATTGCAGGTGTATTTTTTAGCTCCACGGGTAACTTTGCTTGGATACAGTCACAGGTTGCTATTTTAGGGTGGGACACTTAATTTTGAGAGCACTCGCCATTCGGGTGAGTAACCCTGAAAATGCACTTACCCAGACCAGTTTTCAATCGCCCAAAAGGCGAGTGCTAATGTCTAACGCTGTATTTAGAGCTTTGCTTCAGTTATAAAGCGTGTTCGGGTTGGTCTTGGATTTTATTTTTTTAGTTTGCAATTTTGCTTGCAAATGCCTAAAATATCTACATGTAATTTTGGTATTATGATGACTGACTCGTTTCGAATTTCAATTCTCTTAGCGACGAGTATCGAATTTAAACTTAACAATGGAAGATACCTTGTCACGCAGTGGCCAATACCTTGATGTCTTCCTTATATTGTTAGACTAATACTAGTATACGATATTGTTGGACTAATATATAGGAAGATTTTTATTTAAAACCGAACATTACCTGCGTTTAGACTTGCCAAACGTCGAACGATAATTTCAGACAGCGAGGAAATGAATTAGATCATGACCTAGTTGTTATTACCGCGTCACAAGCTCATCAAGTTATAAATACAGTTAAATACAGTCAAAGTTTCGCTGTTTACAAGTGAATTTTGGCACTTTTGCTAATTTATTATGATTACTTCTATTCGAGGAAGCATTCATCAAGGTCATGAAGCTTTCAGTGAGCATTCTAGAGGCCGAGAGTATGCATTTATGTCATTTGCAGCTTTGCTTTTCAATCGATCAAATTTGGTCGATTTATGTACACGGACAAATATCAATAACATCTTATGTCATGGAGATCCCATTACTAATAAAATGGTACCCGATACCAATACAGTCTGGCAATAAAGGAGTTGCTGGAGGTGGCAACCTTGCAGAACAATGTTGAGTACTGTTTGAACTACAGCAAATTTTATCAAGGGCGTATTGATCACTCATTTTGTGGCGATAGGCCATTTTGCTCACTGAGGCATGTTTTGATGAATGCATTTTCGGATAGTTCAAATGCAATGTTACTGCCTGATGGTTATGTAATGGCTCATTTATAAAAAAATCAGATGTTTTGTCCCTATTTGATTCACATGCACGAAATTCGCTGGGAATGCCTGATGAAAATGGAACTGCTGTTGTTTAGATGAGATAAATTTTCTATTACACGTTGCGTTACACAGTGTCACTGTCACTAATTGTTCTAAAAGGATCAGTTCATGAACCTGTTATTGCCATTATACATGTAGTATCTGTTGTTACACCACAGTGGCTGTTGTTACACCAAGTACATGTATTTAGTTTATTTTATCGTTGCGCTACATAGACAGAAGAAAGTGTCACTGATCGTTCTAAAATCAGTTAAAAAGCCCTTACTATTACACGTTGCGTTAGACAGTGTTATTCGTTACACTTTCCATTTTTGTTAACAAATACATGTACATTTCTTTTCCACTTTTAGCAATTACTACAAGCATAATCCTAACAAAAGCCTTGGCGACACCAATAGTTACTTGTTAATGTTATACTCAAAGAACATACATGTAACCATGTCATTTTGCGAATAAAATAAGTTATATTTTTTTTGAAATTCTCATTGTCATATTTGCATTCAAAAACACCTTTAACGGCAGCACTGACTTGAGAACTGCTAGTATATAGAATTAGTCTTCCGTGAATTTCCCTCCGAGGTGGGGGTATGGATATTTTCTGGAACTACAAAAACAAAATCATTCCTTCTCATTTATAAAACAAAACCTATCCAGTATGCTCAGGCCCATGTCAAACGTTAAACTTAACATGGGACAATGTAACCTCAGCGAATGAAGGTCATTGCAGCTTATACTAATAATTATTGCACTTTCACGAAACGAAACAAATAGAAATTTGTTACCTTGTGAAAAAAAAATCTGCAGTGGCGAATCTAGGGGAGGGCCTCTCTCTTTATTTTGGTCAAAAAAAGAAGAAATGACAGAAAGAAGAAACGCCGGTATGGCAAAAACAAACCCACCCCCGTCTCTACACATGTAGCTCAAGGTTTGGATCTGAAACCGATTTGTACTTTGCAAAATGAAAATCTACAGGTATTTTCCTGAAAAGTTCTTGTGAAGAATCTTCTGCGAACCTTCTATTCTCCTAGAATCATAACAGTAAAAACACGGTTTTTGTCAGTAGTCGAGTTCTTCGTCGACCGCGACCAAATGACCGCTTGTCAGTCATGCAAAAAAATGGCGGCTTTTTCTTCGCGGCTGTACCTTGCCATGGAGGTAAATAGTCATTTTCTCGAAAACAAGTTCGGTGACTCATCACTGTTTCTTTGCTGTTTTGAAATGAGAAATAAATTTATCTACATAACACAAAGATGGACCAATTTTCAGCGTAGAACAAAATCGATTGTGTTGATAAGGATTTATTGGGTATAAACAAGGTGCTGTTGTTCTTAATTTAATGAACACAGGAACCTCTCATTTTTATTTCAAAATTTAAGTTCCTATAATAAAAACAATCAATTGGCAACGTTTGACAAAACTCGGTGCAGGTTCGGTATTTCAGTGGAATGACCAAGTTCATGATATAAAGTTCCACGTTGACCTGGGCCTAAAATGTTCAAATGATGTGCCACATACCTCTCATCCTCTTCTCTTCCTTGTGAAAATTTCCACCGGTAAACAATCTATGGACTTGTATCTTAACCTGGAAGATCCAAAGTTAGTCTGATGCCGACAGATTACATAGACTAGTTTAGATTCTAGTCACAAAACGCAACGAGATGGGTGCTTCTCAATATAACGAACATTTGAAAATCACAATCCCATAAAACAATGCGCGCCGTCAGTGACTAGCGCGATTTTACGTCAGTTTTGCATGAGTGTCCTGTTGTTTGAATCATGAATTTCGTCATAACAAGTCGGCTACTACAAGTTACCATCCACCAAGTTTTTAAAACTATTAACTGAATGAAAAGTTTTTTTTGGAGTAGCCATTTCGTTCGTTTGGGAAGGCAAGAATCGTGCCTTATGCGTTCATCTCACATACAAAGATGTCGATCGTTTTCGGAAAGAGTCTACGAATTATATATGCTTGAAAATTAGCCAGATAAGCAAAGTACACACTCGAATCGTTTTCGTGAGATAACAACTGAGCCGATAGCGGTATGAGTTCAAAAATCACGGCCACATAGCAACTGAGAATGATTTTCCAGCTGTTTAAAGGGACACAGTCAGCTGGTGCACATGCGCATTAGATACCATTTCATATCTAATTTACATAGCCGTGAGGTGCAATCCATGCTTATTTTCACCAAATATGAGAAAATTAATATCATAGGATTGAGCAAAAGCACAATAAAAACAGTTTTTTTTCAGTAAACGATTTAAAATCTAGCAAAACACTACCAAGATTGAAGCGGATTTCTAGATTTACTTTGATGTCAGGTTGAGGTAAACGTTTTTCAAATAGTTTGTTAATTTGCGATCAGGTGTGATCGCTGGTTATAGGTTTGTTAACTTTCTTATATGATAAGGCTTTTCGGCGACATTTGAATACACCGGATCCTAAAAGAAAAAAGAAACACAAACAAAGAAACCGAAACAAAAATGGTTAAAACGAGATTAAAAAAGGTGAATACAAGCGTTTGTTTTTTTTTGGGGGGGGGGGTCAGAGTGTCTGAAACGCCATTCTCTGTATTCTCTAGAGAGTCGTTACGAAAAATGTACTGAACAACTATGAAAAATGTGGCAACATCCAGTATGGTGCCCGTTTTCAGTAGATTCCAATCGGGAAGGAATGAGGATAATTCCAGATATGATGGATATGACGAATGGTTTTACTAGCTTCTTTCTATGAGGTTTCTATGAGCCTTTGGCCTCATCAAATGTCACCTCATGGAAATCGAGAGCGAATAACCTAACTGTTTTAGAAGAGTTCTAACCGAAATTAACGCAAATAACGGTTTCTAATTATTTCTACACGCACTATTGAACTTTACGCACATATTGAATTGTCCTTGGTAAATTTGCAGTTCTTTTCGCGGACGCACGTGTAATTTCACGTTTTTGAAAGTCAAGAAACTGTTAATGTACTTCTTTTAGTCTTTTCAGAAATTTAATTATCCATTTAGAAACTTCTGGAAAACGATAAACATGTCGCATTCCGTGGACGGTCGACAGCCACTACACTCTGATGATTGTTAGTGTTAATCTACTAGCATTCTAACACGAATGGCGTTCTGTGCTTCTCGCTATCTATTCTGTGTTAGTGTGCCCTCGTCAGCTATCACGCAATAGAAATCTAGAGCTCATAATCTAATTGTTACAGAGTAGCGTAGCAGCGTGCGCTTGTTGACAAATTGACGACCGCTTCTTGGTCTTCGAAGTGTCTGTGAAGAGGATTTAGATGAAGTTGTGTGATAGTTGACTCCTTGACCCTATGCACGCTACATTCTTGTTCTCCCGTGGACCCCAGCATTGGGAGAACTCCCCATAAAGCAAATGATTTAGTCCCTTATCGTTCTCTAATAGGCCCTTTGCAAGATCCAGTCACATGGTACGGAACATATTATTCTGGGCCGCAAGTTACTCAGTGGGACTTTCAAACAAAGGAATCGAAATTTGTTTTGGAAGTCTCACTGTACAACTTGTGTCCCACCATAAGTAATTTCCGTACCATGTGACCGGATCATGCAAAAAGTCTATTTTATAAGACTTGATTTTTTTTAATCTAGTTTATATTTCTCTACGATTACCTCGACCACATTTATGTAATCACACCTCTGATTTTACAATCGATTCAACAATTATATTTTCTTTTGTTCGTATTTTCAAATTGGGAGTTGATCGTGTCAGGTGTGTATTACATGTGTTTCAAGTGAGATACTGGACTGCGTGTTCGGCAGACATAATTGCATCCAACCTCGCTCCCAGGGACCTTGGGGCTGGAACGAAGTTGAATTGCATTTGCAATCAGACCTTTGTTAAGCGGGTCATTCTCTATTAAACGGATGCGGTCACCATTTAGACTTCGCAATTAGCTAATTCTATCTCGTCATCACTGCCCAGGGATCCCATGAGATAGCTAGGCGCATGCGCATAATCAGTGCTTTTGGCGCGCGAAATCAGTTTTGCAGCTTTAGATTTGCGGATAGAAATTTCGCTTGTTTTTTAGCCTATTACACTATTTTCTCAGGAAAATAGTTGGCCAGTCGATTTCTTACATAGGCAGCTATGTCGGCTACGACGGAAGATAGCTCAACAACACCTTCGGGCTCAGAACTCCGGGAGTTTGTTCCGGACGGCAGCAACAGCTTGGCGGTCGTCCTCCAAAATCTTACCACCACGTTGTCTCAGTTAAGCGAGGCTTCTCAGGCACAAACAGCAGCATTGGCGGACCTAAAGGAAGATCTCCTCCTCCAAGATGATACAGCTGGGCAAAATCCCGACAGACCAGCCGATTCACTGGACATCACTCAGATCACAGCAGTAGTGAATGACTGCACGCGCGATTCAGGCGCGAACACAAACGCAACAAACAACATGGCTTCTGACACTCGCTCCGACTCGGAGCCTCAGGGCCATAACAGCATAGTAGATAGCCTGACCCAGGCTTACCTACCCAACACAAAAACATCCCCGGCCATCGAGGGAAAGATTGCCACCCTCGTCGACAACATGCTCACTGGTGGCCTCTCTACCGACACGGTCAAAGAGAGCGCCGACAAATATTCTCCACCGGAGAATGTCAAACGTCTTAACCTCACCAGTGTCAATGAAGAGGTGTGGGATTTGCTCCCCCGTCGGAGTCGAACGGTGGATTTAGCATTCCAAAAAGTACAGGAGCTTTTGTTGCCTGGCTTATCTGCGCTGTGTACTTTGAGTGGCAAGCTTGTTAGCTCCATTCAATCTGGCGACACGCCAAATACGAGAGAAACTCTCACGGTTATCATGGATAGCATTGCTTTATTGTGCAATACGCACCACAAATTGAACATGAAGAGACGGGAATTAATTAAACCCGAGTTAAATCCACCTTACACTCGACTCTGCAAGGAAGAGATTAAAACAACATCTAAGTTGTTTGGAGATGATCTCTCTAAACATTTAAAAGATATGGCGGAACTGAAAAAAGCGGGGATACAGATGCAAAAAACCTCCAGTACCAGCACATCATCCCAGGGCTACAAGGCTCCTAAACAAAGGTTTAACAGACCACATTTTGCAAAGCCATATGCCAGGGCACGTGGGCAATTCGCCACACAGAAGGCACATTCCCAAAGGCATTTTTTAGCCAACAGCCGGGCACCAAGGGGTGCCCACACCAAACAACACACTCCAATCCGGAAGGACCAATGAAAGACAAGGTGAGAGAAAAAGCCTCATCTACTGTGGATGCAGAATTGCTATCCCAACTGGTCCTTAACTTTAGAGCAGGCTGTGTTAAGGAGCACATAATTAACTGGAAAGCAATCACTACTGATCCAGTTATTCTTGATGCCATCCAGCATCATAACATAGAGTTTGAGGGGTTTTGTAGACCTGTGCAAACTACCCAACCCAGACAAATTATTTTTTCGTCTGCGGACAAAGACATCATAAACCTTGAAATAGCCAAACTCCTCAATAAAGGGGTTATAGAACCATCTAAGCCGAGTGATGGAGATTTTATCTCTACCATATTTGTAAGACCCAAAAAGGATGGTAGCCATAGGCTTATTTTGAACTTAAAACCCCTCAACGAGTTTGTGGCATATTATCATTTCAAAATGGATACCATCCATGCCGCCCTCAAACTCATGCGACCAGGATGCTTTATGGCATCAGTGGATCTTAAGGATGCGTATTATTCTATCCCTATTTCAGTAGAGGATCGTAATTTTCTCAAGTTTGAATGGCAAGGCAATTATTTTCGATTTACCTGCCTTCCAAATGGGTTAGCATCTGCCCCACGATTATTTACCAAAGTGTTGAAGCCAATCTATGCTCACCTCAGATCCCTAGGGCACTTCTGCATGGGACACATTGATGACTCTTTTCTCATGGGTCACACCTATACTTCCTGCGAGGAAAACATTTGGGAGACAACAAATATGTTTCTCAAATTAGGGTTTGTCATCCACCCTACAAAGTCAGTGCTCATTCCCACGCAAGAATTGGAGTTTCTTGGATTTTTGCTGAATAGCAACTCAATGACTATACGCCTTCCACCCAGGAAAGCTATCACCGTTGAACAGGCCTGTGAGAACCTCCTAAATCAGAGCAATCCTACTATCAGGGAGGTTGCTCGGGTCATAGGGCTGTTAGTATCCAGTCTTCCTGGAGTGCAGTTTGGCGAGTTGCACTACAGACATTTAGAACGAAATAAGATTTCAGCTTTAAAAATTAACAAGGGTGATTATGATGCACTCATGAGCTTGAGTGCAAAGGCCAGATCAGAATTGCACTGGTGGGTGATCAACGTGAATACAGCATTTAAAAATATAATGCAAACCAACCCTGACTTAACCCTCACTACTGATGCCTCTAACACAGGGTGGGGGGCAACGTGTAAAGAACAGCAGACTGGAGGGCTTTGGAGTACTAAAGAACACTGTTTCCACATCAATTATTTAGAAATGAAAGCAGTTTTGTTTGGCCTGCAGTCTTTGTGCAGTGACTTAACAGATAAACACATAAGGATCCAGTCAGATAACACTACTACAGTGTCATACATCAATGCTATGGGAGGCATGAAGTCAAATGACTGCAATGACATGGCATTGCAGATTTGGCAGTGGGCTAATAGTAGGAATATTTGGCTTAGCTCATGCCACCTTCCAGGCGTTGATAACGTAGTTGCTGACCATGAATCCAGGAATTTTGATGGCTCCACAGAATGGTCCCTAAATACGAAAGTGTTTGAAGATATAAGCAATAAATGGGGCCCTTTCCAAATTGACCTGTTTGCATCCAGGTTAAATTATAAGGTTCAGGACTATGTTTCGTGGAAGCCAGATCCTGGAGCAAAGTTTGTGAACGCTTTTCATATGAATTGGGCTAACTCATATTTCTACTGTTTTCCTCCATTCAGTGTAATTGCCTCATGCCTGCAGAAAATAGAATTCCACGAGGCAACAGGAGTGATACTGATCCCTCTTTGGCAAACCCAACCATGGTTCACAACACTGTTACACCTTCTGATAGACAGACCTCTCCTTCTCCCCCAATCCAACAATCTACTAACACAACCTCACAGCGGGGCTCTACACCCCTTATGAAAGCGACTTCGCCTGTTGGCTTGCAGAGTCTCCGGCAAGGCTTCCTCCAGAGCAACTTTTCAGGGAAAGCTACAGAAATTATCTTGCAATCCTGGTCCGTTGGAACACAAAAGCAATACCAACCGTACCTCAGGCGATGGTTTCAGTTTTGTGGTGAACAACAAGTTTCTCCCTATAGCCCATCTGTGACCACTGTGCTGGATTTTTTAGTTCGACTTCATGAACAAGGTTTAACGTACACCACACTCAATACAGCCAGAAGTGCTATATCAGCACTCACCGTATCTTCAGACAGGACACCTATTGGGAGCCACCCGATAGTATCAAGATTCATGAAAGGGATCTATAAATGTACACCACCTATGCCTCGATATCAATCCACTTGGGATGTGCAGCCAGTTTTGTCATATCTTTCAGGATTAAGCCCTATGGAGAAGTTAGATCTCAAGACACTGACTCTGAAAGTAACAATGCTAGTTGCCCTGGTCTCAGCACAGAGGAGCCAGACTTTGCATATGCTTAATATTAACTTCATGAAAGATACATCTTCATGTTTTGAGTTTGTGTTACCCGCTCACATTAAACAGAGTAGGCCTGGCTATCAGCCACCGTCAGTGATGTTGCATGCATACCCTCATGACAAGTCCCTCTGTGTTTATTCATACCTAATGGAATACCTTAAACGAACCCAGCCCTTGAGAGGAAAAGAAACTCAGCTATTTCTTAGCTTCACCAGACCGCACAGAGCAATTTCAAAGGAAACTTTGTCAAGATGGATTCGAACTGTTATGTCCTCTGCTGGAATTGATGTTGCATCATTCAAACCACACAGCACTCGGTCTGCCTCCACTTCCAAAGCCAAGGCAGCATGTATTCCAATGGACGAGATTTTGCGCACGGCAGGGTGGTCCTCGTCTAGATCTTTTGATCGATTCTACGATAAACCAGTTCAATCCACAACCTTTGCATCAGCAGTACTAAATATTGAGTAACTTCTAATGAAGTCCTGTTCCTTAATGTGGACTTGTTTTTTCTCGGGAGGAGAAATCTCCCGTTTATTTGTACACACATTGTTTTTATTTGACCAGTAGGTAATTTGAGGCCATGTTATATTGGGCGTAGTTGTTATAGGTAACACCCCACTGTTTGCATTGTTGTAGACTTGTTATTATGAGCGTTTCTATTTCTTATTTCCATTAAAGGAAGTTCTTCTATTACTGTATTCGGCAGTCTATTTGTCCTCATGTGACTGTCTTGTCTTTGAAATCTCATGGGATCCCTGGGCAGTGATGACGAGATAGAATTATAAAATTAAACGAGACTTACCTGTAAGTTGAAGTTTGATTGGAATTCTATCGAGTCATCAAACTGCACAGAGGGATCACATGCCCACCGCAGCATGTTTACCTCACATTTTACCCTCCCAGCTTGGGTATGTTTTTTGAGGACTTTTGTATTCTATTACCCTGGTGTCAATTTGGGACACTCACATTCGGCTGTAAATACTGATTATGCGCATGCGCCTAGCTATCTCATGTGATCCCTCTGTGCAGTTTGATGACTCGATAGAATTCCAATCAAACTTCAACTTACAGGTAAGTCTCGTTTAATTTTATAATTTTATTGCGTTTCACCTATATTCAAACGGTAAACTGTTAGCTATAGAGCTATTATGTTAAGCTAGACTGTTACACTGCTATAGCTATATATAAGCGGATTCTTTTTCGATGACTCCAGAAATGAGAGGTGTGGTTTATTGTTGTCCAAATGTTGACTCCAGGGGGATACTACACAAAGTTCTATGCGGGGAGATTCCCTCCCGAGGTCTAACCCCTTACCCCTTTGTGTGTTATTTTGACCGAAAAGGTACCCTTTCGTATACCTTTACTAGAAAAATGGTAGCTCTTTCATATACCTTCATAACTGGCCCGTGTTATGAATAAAGTGCCAAAATAAGGAAGCCTTAGCTTCTTGTCATTTTAATGTAGTGCCTAATAACTGAAATGATACAGCCATGAGGTGCGACTATTCGAAAAATTCAATTGAAGGCCCTTTCATACCAGAACTTGTGAAATCACTACCCTTTTATACATCTCCCCCTAGATCCGCCCCTGCTAGATGTAAACGACACTAGGGATTGTCTGAAATAATGTACACCCCTGGGAACTGGATGTGCTCATTAATAGTATTCTGGTCACTTCTCTAGAAACAACCTTCGCGACCACCAGCATTCGGGGCTGCACAACGTTGTGCCACTGAACAAGGGCTTTCTTACCACTGAAGAACGTAGAGGTACATTAACGTTACGGTAGAGGTGCTTTGGACAAGCCTTGTGCGCTTTGAAAACAAGAACAAAGAGCACAAAAGAACTCTTTGTTGGGACAACATTGTGCACAAAGCTGACAAAACAGTCACGAATTTGTCTCGGTGATATACAGATAGTGTACCGCTGTTTGCATTGCTAGTGGACGCGAATATAGCTTCTAGAGGCGTGACACTTTCAATCCCTAGTGAGACTCTCTTTCATTTTTAACGCATAATTTTTTATGCTGAAGAAAGTTACAGTATTTTAACCGAAACGCTCAAATCAACCCTTTTCAAAAAGTTTAGTTAGTGATAACAAAACAAACATTTTAGTATTTTTAGCAATTGCAGTATTTTTAAAATACTTTATTTCTTAAAAAGGCACTTTGCCGCTTGATAATCCCTTGGGGTTGTGTAGTGGGTATCATTAAATGAAACGAATGAGGTTTGAAGACGGTTCCAGGTTCCAGGCTCCGATATAAGCACGATTTTAAAGCTATTTTTCTTTCTTCCCCGCCTCTTTTCCCTTTTTGCCGGCCAAGGGATTATCATTTCTCATTCAGTTGTTTTATTATCATAATGGCGGATTATTGTCGCCCCCAGTTTTATTTAATAGGAGAATCTGTTTTAGTAGTATTAGCGATATGTTGTGAGTTTTAGTAATACCAATTACTCATTTCTTTGATTTCATTAAACATGCCACAGGAGTGGCCAGATTTATCCAACAGAATTGTCTGTTTACTTGGTTTCTCGTTCCTCAGCAAAATACTGAGGATTAAAACAAAACACACACACTTTCTATGTTAAGAAGGCACTTGCGTCAATATAAATATTTGTTTTTCTTTTGTTGCGGAACCGGTAGACCAGTAGGCTACAAGGGAACGTGAAAGAAATCTAATAGGCCATTACGAAATTCAACAGGGAACTGGTGTGAGTTTCAGATTGAAACCAAACGATAAATTGACACCACCACATCAAAGATCACGGATAAATCATCACACCTGGTTTAATTTCATGCCTTTAGGGTAAACAGAGACAAAGGTATGGACCTTGAAATATGGTTCAAAATCCATACAAACTGCTGTAATGCTGAGACAGCGTCCCCCAAAACCATATAAACTCGTTACATTTTTTATGATTTCTGTGATACTCTTAAAAATGGGCAAATATACGTGATTTTCATCTCAGTCAGCTTCTTTCAAATGGTAACTGAATGACGACATTTTACAGTTGCCTTAAACTAATAACAAATTTAAGAGTTTATGGTTTCGGAGGGACGATGTTTCAACATAGACGTTTGTATGGATTTTCCCTGTTGAATTTCGGAATGGCCTATATCTTCTTAACGAGGCACCCACAATTAATAAAAGTGAAAGACAGAGGAGAGAGGGCCTGGCATCCCGTTCCCAGAGCTTCGTTTCCCTTGACCAGTGGTCACACTCCGAACGAAGCTCTGGGAACGAGATTGGTATTGAAGGCGATCGCCGAAACGCGCGAGTTTGGAAGAGTAATCATGCCGCGAGGAAAACGCAGAATGCAGAAATCAAAGGAACAAACGGAAACTGTTGTTAAGGTCTGCCAGGGAAAGGGATGACAGAGAAATGCGAATACAAAAAGAAAGAGACGCATATTCTGGCGCAATAATTGGCGCGAAATGGAAAGCACTGCCGAACAAATTCAAAAAGGACCCTGGACAAAACCAAGGTAAGACCCTCTTAGCATTGTAATAGAATAATCTATTAAAAAGTATCGTAAAAGAGCAGTTGGTTACCTCCCCCCCCCCCCCTAAAAAAAAGAGAAAAAAACAAAACAAATCACTCAATTGAGGGCCCGCGCGTTCTTGCACAGTGTTCACTATCGATGAAGAAGCTAGTCGTGCGGTTTAGGGCCTGATTACATGGCCAATTTCAGCCCCGGCTGAAATTTAAGTCCGTTTTGTTTCTGGAACAAATTCTCATGAAATCAAATTGGCGATTACATGGAGAAGGACCCAGCCCGGGCCGCAATTCAGCCCGGGCTGAAAATCCTATCCTGTTTTGAAAATTCAGCCCGTGCAAATGGGCTAAAACACCTGAAAAAATCCCATGTAATCGAAACGGAATTTCAGCCCGGGCTGAAAAACCGGAAAAAGATGGCTGCCGCTACGAAGTAGAAGCAATTTCAGTGGAGTGAAAGCGATAAAATGGAGGATCTCTCTAATTTCAAAGCTCAAATGGAATATGAGAACATCGAGACAAGGTTAAACAGCACGAGACTGTCAGGGAAGCATGAATCGGCAAGCTTGAGGATATATTTTCTTCCTATGCAAATGCATCTTTCTGGCTGAGAGATATGCAGCCAAAGACGGGTTTCCTTTGCGTTCCATCATCATTATAGGCTGTTGAATACTATTCCAAAAATTTAAAGATTGAGCGCCAACAAAGGGTCCAACTACGAGAGAGGCAATTGGCCTATTTTGATTCGTGTCTCCATGCATTTTGATTCTCCCGAGACTTTTCGCACACAATTTCAGATTTGGCGTCGAGGCTAATATTTGAGCCTGGGGTGAAATTCTTCAAGTTATCGCAACAAAATTTCAGCCCGGGCTGAAATTCGCCATGATTGTAATCAGGCCCTTAGTTTAACACAAGCTGAAGCTTATATAGGGGGAAGGAGAGAGTGTGGCCTTAAAATTTGCCTCCTTTTTATGGCGTAGTGGAAAAATGTACACTCATTTCCACAAAATAATGCAGCTAGGGCATCCCCACTTTTAATTGAAATTGCCACATTCTGAACGCTTTTTCACAACAGAGCAGCTTCAACCCAATGGTCTGATAATTTACGATTTATAGGCGTTCATGTGTTTCTCTTTGCATGGCAGGAAATAGCTTTTGACTTTGGTCATTTCCCCTTCCATCATGCTGTTAAGCGTGAATTTTGTCCTATACAGGGCTGCTACAGATCAGGAAATCGCCAACTGATAAAAATTGTAGTCAATCAATAACAATTGATACAACTGCAAATCCATACCCTCAATCAACATCTCGAGAAATACTTGGTTGACATTCCAGTCAATCCTCAGTCAGTAGATAGTCAGCTGAATGTCGGCTGACTAAGAAGGAATCAATTGAAAAATTAGTCGACTCTTGACCTGCTGTCAACCGAGATCTTAATTGAGTGCCGATCGAGTGTTAACCGAGTTGTTGATGGACTGCTGATTGAGGGTGTTGATCAAGGGTGTCAATTGACACTTGACCGCAGATACCTTCAGTACACATAACATCCAAATAATTTCTGCTCAGAATCAAGCTCAGCTTTTTTCTTCTTTGTTTTTAATTGATTGCTACGTAGCAATTGATATCAATCTTCTGATTGTTATTGATAAATAATGAGTTTATAATCAGTTTATCGATTGACTCTGCCTGGAGATGGCTAAAACGCCATTGAAACTGATCACACTAAAATTAATGGGTGGAAAAGACAGCTGCAACCCCACAGGAGACTATATCTCTATCTGTCATTTTATATTTATTTGATCATAGGAAAGTGTTGTCTTTAGCAACTGTACCTACCCTCTGGATCTCTCTCAACAATGCCCTCAGTGGACACCGGGTACTAAATACCTTTTATTAACCATGCGAGGGTTGTACTGTAAGTTACGGACAGAGATTCTTTCCCCATTGATTTATAGCCCGTGCACTGCACGTTTGGGAAAACCCAGGATCTCTACCTTAGAGTATGGACCGAGAAGACAAGGTTAGTAAGATATTTACTGTGTACCTGATGAGTTAAGGAACAATTTCTGTTCACACAGAACAAGTTTAAATTTCTAAACACCTTGAAAGCAAAAAAGGTCAATTTAAAATTATTATTAAGGCATAAACTCAAACAATCAACCTGGTCTTAGCATCTGCCGTTAAAACCAAGCAGTAAATTCAGCAAAAGTGTGATCATAAGAGGCTGGAACAGCAACATAAATTGAAATTAACAACTTAATTTCAAAACTGTTGCTCCTAATTTAAGGTATTTTTATTGAAAAACAAGGAAAGGGCTGGTTCATTTTATCAGCTTGCTGTGATATTGTAAGGGCTGCCCCACGTAGAATAGACAGTGGGCATCAACTTAAATAATCAACCTAGTCTTAGCATCTGTCATTGAAACCAAGCAGCAAATTCAACCAACATCTGATCATAACAGAGTGGAACGGCAACATGTATGGTCAAAGGAAAAATTGCTTAACAGATTAAATTGAAAACTGTTGCTCCTAATATATAGTATTTTTTTATTTGTTTGGTTTGAAAAACAAGGAAAGGGCCGGTGCATTTTACCAGCTTGCTGTGATATTGTAAGGGCTGCCCCATGTAGAATAGACAGTGGGCATAAACTTAAATAATCAGCCTGGTCTTAGCATCTGTCATTGAAACCAAGCAACAAATTCAACCAACATCTGATCATAACAGAGTGAAACGGCAACATACATTGTGAAAGGAAAAATTGCTTAACAGTTTAAATTGAAAACTGTTTCTCCTAATATATAGTATTTTTTTATTTGTTTGGTTTGAAAAACAAGGAAACGGCGGGTGCATTTTATCAGCTTGCTGTGATATTGTAAGGGTTGCCCCATGTGGAATAGACAGTGAGCATAAACTTAAATAATCAGCCTGGTCTTAGCATCTGTCATTGAAACCAAGCAGCGAATTCAACCAACATCTGACCATAACAGAGTGAAATGGGAACATATACTGTATTGTGAAAGGGAAAATTGCTTAACAGTTTAAATTGAAAACTGTTTCTCCTAATATTTAGTATTTTTTTATTTGTTTGGTTTGAAAAACAAGGAAAGGGCCGGTGCATTTTACCAGCTTGCTGTGATATTGTAAGGGCTGCCCGATGTAGAATAGACAGTGGGCCGCATAAACTTAAATAATCAGCCTGGTCTTAGCAACTGTCATTGAAACCAAGCAGCAGATTCAACCAACATCTGATCATAACAGAGTGAAACGGCAACATATATTGTGAAAGGAAAAATTGCTTAACAGTTTAAATTGAAAACTGTATCTCCTAATAAATAGTATTTTTTTTATTTGTTTGGTTTGCAAAACAAGGAAAGAGCCGGTGCAGTTTACCAGCTTGCTGTGAAATTGTAAGGGCAGCCCCATGTAGAATAGACAGTGGGCATAAACTTAAATAATCAGCCTGGTCTTAGCATCTGTCATTGAAACCAAGCAGCAAATTCAACCAACATCTGACCATAACAGAGTGAAACGGCAACATATATTGTGAAGGAAAAATTGATTAACAGTTTAAATTGAAAACTGTTGCTCCTAATATATAGTATTCTTTTATTTGTTTGGTTTGGAAATTGGCCGTGATGATCCCACAGAGAAATCAAGTTCTATGAAGGGAAATGTTCTTGTTTGCATATCCTGAAATATTCACTTGATCATATTTAGGTTATATATTTTTAAATGAGTTAATTTCCAGGTCTGTTTCTAGAGTGCTCAATAGTAAACTAGAGCGTGACTATATATGTATATCAGTGCTTCAGAGCAATGACACTTGAACTGGAAACCGCAATGGCCATATCTTTGGGAAACTAATCCTAACAAGTCCAAAATTCTTCTCTCACCAGCAGCAATTCCCTTTCATACAAACTATTACAAGAACAGACATAAATCAACTTCGAATGTTTTAGATTTCGGCCGGAAGCAGGATGATGTAACCTTCGACATCGGGGAATCAAGTTGCATTTGCTTTCACTGAGAAAAAGCGCGCAATTCAAAAACGTTCCCTCTCTGTAAACGGTGCTCTTATATCAAATTATTTTCAAACAGTGTTTTTTTTTTTTTGCTTTTCTCACTGGATAAAGTCTTTCCTGCAATCGAGCTTGCAATCCTCTTCGCGAAGCCGAGTGTATGGAGGAGAGAGAAGTTGTAAACGTTGATTGTTCGAACTATGGTCGACTATACTTCACTAACCGTTTCCACTTTGGATGGGTCGTACGGATACAATCTCGCAGGCCAGCTCTTGTTCGTGAAGGAGACGAATAACCTCATTCTTCTTGTTTTCGTCAATCTCGAGAGTTAACTACGGAAAAAAAGGCAACAAAACCACTCTTGAAACAAAGTTCTAGCGGCTAACAACAATACAGAGAGAATCCATGTATTGTAAAAATAGATATGTACTTACCCGTACGCGATTTCCTTTTCCAATGTCAGCTCCACCTAACATTGTACAAACTTTTTTCACGCGTCAGATAATTTAGCTTTGAGATTAAAAAATTAGTTTCGGAATGACAACCTTTATTGGTCTTTGTAAGCGTTGTGCGAACTAATAGCTGATATAAGAGACTGATATAGCTGATATAAGAGACTTGCGTGTATCGCGACCCGGAGATGTTGACAGCTCCGTGTCTAGAATGAAATGACTGACTGCTCGCCCAGTCCAAGGTTCCTTATATAGCGCGGGTCCTTGTTTAAGGCGGGACTAAACCTAAAAGCCGTATTTTGGCTGGGTATTATGTTTTTAATGCCAATATCTTGCTTACGTTTCAAGCAATCAAGAATCTCTATGCTCATCCCACATATCTATGTTTTGGGTTGTTTTGTGAATTTTTTGGTGATTTTTAGGTATATTTGGAGAGAAATAGTTTTTCTCAAAGGATTAGTAAAATTGATGGAAATAGGGAATTTGGAAGATTTGTTGTTGTTTTAAAATTAGAGTTTGAAATTAAAAATTGGAACATACACTTTTCATATCTAATCGTGACAGACGCGTTTGATTTGTGATTTTCTTCACATCTATTAGCTTGACAGTAGCTACAGCTTGAAAAACCTTGAAAACTTCTCTTAAGGCGGGACTAAACCTAAAAGCCGTATTTTGGCTGGGTATTATGTTTTTAATGCCAATATCTCGCTTACGTTTCAAGCAATCAAGAATCTCTATGCTCATCCCACATATCTATGTTTTGGGTTGTTTTGTGGATTTTTTGGTGATTTTTAGGTAACAACCTAGGTGCCATTGTGGGGTCGGGCAACTGTCTGGTGGTGTTCCAAAACCCTTTTTTTCCCTTTCAACCTCTCTATAAACTTACCAAAATTTCACCTAAATTCAGGTTTAGTCCCGCCTTAAAGGCCGACAATTTCGAATATTCTTGACGTTGAAATCAAGTTTTTAATGCCAGATATATTAATCTGATATGGATACAAGTTAAAACGCGCGTTTTAAACATGTTTATTTAAAGGGAGAAAAAAAACGAAAAATAATTCAAGCAAAATGCTCCTCGTTCTCTGCTCCCCCCTACCCCCCTCATGGGGTAGAGTTAAGGGGAGCAGAGTCTCTGCAGAGTCCCACCCTCACCGGTCCACCCGCACGAGGAGCCTCCAACACCTCTTCAATGCGACTAAATTTAAATAAGAGGTGAAATGCTCTTTGCCTCCCTTTTGGGAGGCATTTCTTAGACTCGCACGAGGCGAAGCCTCGTTTTGGTGCTAAGCTTATTGTTGTCCTATAATGCCATGCAATCGCTGTTTTCATATCTAATCGTGACAGACGCGTTTGATTTGTGATTTTCTTCACATCTATTAGCTTGACAGTAGCTACAGCTTGAAAAACCTTGAAAACTTCTCTTAACACGTTTGCCTGATGAAAGATGAGCCCGCAAAATTAAAAGTCCAGAGGAAAGTTTCTCGAAAGCCCCGGAATCTTTTCAGGCTCCATTCATACAAGAAGTTTCAGGCGTATACACTTCTCCGTTTTCAGATACAAATGAACTAGAAATGGCTTTACGGGCACGAAAAGTTTCTGGGGCTTTTCCCGGCGGTAACTTTACAGACCCGAAGCCATATTTTAAGATTTAAATCTAAGGAATAGTAGTGCAGATTTAGCTAAAAAACCAGTCCATTCTGTTTTGTTTCCTGATATTTTTCTTGTTTTCATTTTTTCATTTCCCAAAGTACCATTTCGCAAAGTACCGTTTCGCAAAGTACCGTTTCGTTTCGTTTCGTTTCGTTTCGCAAAGTACCGTAAGCCAGGGAACACTGATACCTTAATTCTTTGTAACGCCCCTTGGATCAAAAACTCGAAAACTTGGCGCATTTGGTTCATATTTTTCGACGTACTGTTCATAAACTTGACTAGAAAGAAATGTATTTCAGTCGCACAATTTACATCTGTGAAACACAGAATGTGTTAAATCTGTAACAATTGAAGGTGGACTGATTTTTGGTAGCTCTCTCGCTTGAGATGAAGTACTTCAGCCGCTTGTTGTTGTTTTGAACTAAAGGTCACCGGGTTTCATCTCTCGTTGGTTTTCACAGCCTCTCTTTCCGAAGTAGAAAATGAATTTGCAAAACTTTCTGGACCATTCAGGCTAAGCTGATTTGCTGCATAGAGGACTTGAAGGTCTTCGCCGGAAATTGCACGCTGGTGCTTTATTAAAGAAATCAATTCCTGTCGCGCAAAATCTTTCAATGATGGATTCGTTTGCGGCTTGAATACTTATCCCAAATATAATGGCAAACGGCTTTCTTTGAAGGAAACAGGAAAAAAGAAATCTGTCCAGCCCGGAACGAATTGGCTTTCACAGTGTTGCCACTGCATGGGTTTCCTTCCACTGAATTTTCTGGCTTCTGCGTAAAAAAGGTTTCAACATGCTTGACAATTCTACCGACTCCATGATTTCAAATGCGACTGGAATTTTTCTCTCCTTCCTCCACGCTAAAGTCGGACGTGAACGGTTGGTTTATTTTATAGTTAGTTATTACATTGTGTTAAATCTTTATTTTGTAATATAAAATGAATTGATTTAAATTTACGTAGGACTAAATATTAAAAGTCTACTCGTGACTCTATCCACCTTCAAAGACTTAGAGAGCCTATTTTGGTGACTTTTATGTACTTTCTGGAACAGCACTTGCCATCAGCTTTTTAATGTCACCATCGCTAGACTCAGTAACACTAATTTGGTTTCCTTTCATATTAAATAAGAGAAAAGAAAAGTTGAAATTCTTGTGCTGACTATGTTTCTCTTCGACGGCAAAATCCGAGGACAAATATCGACTCGGACGGGGGTTATTGCGTGATAACTGTCCAGAGATTTATACAACGTGAAGTAAAATAGCTAATAAAATCAATCAAAAATTAATGGGTGGGTTTCAGTAATACCCAAACTCGGCTTCACACTACAAAATGAGAGTAAATAGGACATTCGCAGTAAACTTCAATTTATTTTGTTCTTTTCTTTTTTTTCTTTTTTTTTCTTTCTTTCTTTCTTTCCTCCTCCTCTGCTTTCCTCCTTTCCTTCTTTTCCTTCTTCTTTCCATTTCTTTACTTACATCAAAGACAAAGAAAGAAATACCAAATAATTTGTTTGCAATCTATTTACCACTGTAACTAATTAAAATCATTTAACCAAATGGAATAATCTCTTTTTCAGTATATACTAGACTAAAACAAAAGATGGAAACAACTTCAAATTCTAGAAAGGGCCAACGGACAAGTCAAAAGTACCGGAATCTGGTAGATTCTGATAAGGTATTGGATGAATTCATTGGCGCGTAATGTGAAGCTTTCGTCGGAAGAGCATATGCGTCGTAATCGGAGAGCGAGGCTGAATGGAATGGCTTGTTTAGTATGTAGAGGGTGACACGATGATTGTAGAAGGTATTGATGTTTGTCTGTCAGTTTAGTATACAGATCGGTCTCAACTTTGCCAAACTGACTAAGTGAGACCTTGAAGTCGAGAAAAGAAGTACATGTCGCTGAATGGGATGAAGTGAATTTGATAGTGGGGTGAATGTTGTTGAGGTAAGTTATAAAAGTGCGTAGTTCGTCTTCTGTGTTTGTCCAGATCATGAAAATGTCGTCTATGAAGCGCCACGAGGTGTGTGGCTGGTGCGGTGCATGTGTAACTGCGTCTGTCTCAAATTTGGCGAGGAATAGGTTAGCGTATGATGGGGCCATGCGTGTTCCCATCGCTGCGCAGTGTGTTTGGATGTAGAAGGTGTAGTTGAATTCAAAACTGTTCATGGTAAGGGTCATCCTGATGACGTCGCAGAGAGTCTCAGTGCGTACGGTGGAGGTAGACTTGTCACGGGTATAGAGATAATGTCGACAAGCATCAATGCCTTTGTTGTGTGGGATATTGGTATAAAGCGATGAAACGTCTAGAGTGACAAGGATATAGCGTTACTAGGTAAGCGTCCAAGTTGGTCAAGCTTGTTGAGGAAATGTGTAGTGTCTTTGATGAAAGATACTATTTAAGGACCAGAGGTTTGACATAGTAATCGACGAACTGAGAGATGCGTTCGGTGGCGTGACCATTGCTGGAAACAATGGGGTGTCCTGGGTTACCATGTTTGTGTATTTTAGGTGGAATGTAGAATCTACCTGGTTTGGGATCATTCTGTATGAGAAATCGTTTAGTTTTGTAGTCAATGAAGCCATCTGTGTGCAGTCGTTTAATATAGAATTCTACACGTGTTTGGATGTCACTAGTAATGTCAATGTCAAGGCGTCTGTAGAACTTAGTATCGTAAAGTTGTCGTAAGCATTCGTTAATGTACCACTCGCGGTCCAAGACAACTCTACCGGATTCTTTGTCTGCTGCTTTGATTATTATGTCAGTGTGTAGGCGTGACGTTCGCGTGTCGTAAGGTTGTCACATACTGGTTTGGGTGTTAGGTTGAGAATGTCACGCTCTACCGCACTGATATAAGCGTCCAAAGCTGTGCCCTATGTTGAGGCGGTGTCCAGGTCCTTTTGATGTGGAAAGGATTATGGTCGATCTGAGTAGGAAAGCAGTGGAAATATTCCAATAAACGCATGCGTCGAGAGAACTCGTTTATGTCAACTCGGACTTCGTTCCAGTCTATCTGTCGTGGCATGGGGCAAAATGTAAGTCCCCTCGCTAGTAGTTGTGTCTCGTCGTGTGGAAGAGTGATATTGCTAAGATTAATGACAGAATTGGTGTCAAGTTGCATGTTGTGATTGTTTCTCCTCCAGTATCTTCTAGTACGTGTGTTACGTCTGCGTCTGCGGCGACGTTTCTGCGGATGATGTGTGTTGTGATTGGCGTGAAGGGTAGTGACTGTAGCGATAGATAGACTAAACTTTAAAAATAAATAGATTGTTCTTGATATTACAAAAGAAGTTAGACACCTAAACTTTAGACATCAAGAATAAAAAAAAATTTGTCCACTATTCATTGTTACAGTGCAAACAAAGACTTTCCTCACAGTTTATATCATAATTAAAAGAAAATGTTTTCCAAAACATTACCTTGTATAGTTTGTTAACATTTTAAGAGTTTGAAGATATACACAAACCAAACAATCTCAAACAATGTAGCTACCAGCCCCTTTGGTCAACTTCCAACAAGAACATGAACATTCTGTAACACAAAAATATTAACAAATTAATAAAGTTTATCACCATGTGCTATACCAATTGATAAAGCTTATCTCCGTGTGCTATACCACCTTATACTTTTGAAATAATTTATACCAATCATCATAATCATCATCATAATAATAATCATCATCATCATCAAAAGCATTATAGTAATCTAACAAAATACTTACTAAACCCAACGTGTATATACAATGACACGGGGAGCTAATTATCTAGCTCCCCGTGTTCCACTGGACCCCTTCCTGCAGCGGGTCTATAAAAAACAGAAAAATTATTCATCAAAATGAACGCAAAAATAAAAAATACCACTAGTAATTATTATTATCCATTATTGTGGAAACAAAGATCAACAATACAAATAAAAACACTTCAATTAACTTACGCAGCAGTCCCTGTCTCCTGGACAGGTAAGGACAAGTGTTCTTCTTCGAGTCCTACATGTATCAAAATGACAATATGGAAAAAAGGCATCTATAGGTGAACACAAATATAAATGAATTAATTTCAGTTAAAAACATATTAACCTCTTTAAAAACACAAAAACATACATCATTTTTATTGCACTGTAAAATTTTGCTAACTACAATTTCTTCATACTGTGTTTTTGGGAAAAGAAAAAATAAAATACTAATTCAGTAACATAAACATTTCATTGTTCTGTACTCATGCAAAAAATAAACAGTTTAATTTACACACAATCTTAAATGTTGCATTAATTGCTACAATTTAACTACAACTGTGTATTGTGTTACGGAATAATCTCTTTTTCAGTATATACTAGACTAGAACAAAAGATGGAAACAACTTCAAATTCTAGAAAGGGCCAACGGACAAGTCAAAAGTACCGGAATCTGGTAGATTCTGATCAGCAAATGCAAAGGCTTGAAAAAACTGAACTCAGAAAGGCTGACCATACGGTTGGGGTTAACTGTATATAATTTCCAATATTTCGTCAGGCACGGCCTGACTTCTTCAGGGAATGTTTACAACTGAGAAAAGACGTTACAATTTAAACAACAAAGATAAACCCTATATAGTATTACAATAAAATGTGGACCGTTGAAGTAACTAATAAATGACAAGATAACAAAAATAGAAAACAAAGCAAGCTAAACCCTTGAACAAACTAATGAAGGACAAGATAATAAAATGGAATATAATACACAAGGGATAAGTAGGTTAAACATTAGATTAAATTTCTTCTCGTTTGTTTATACCTTTGGGTTCAAGAATTTGACCCTTTTCGATAAGGTACGCTTCCCTGGCTTTGCGTAACGCGTCACGACATAAATGTATCAGTTCTAGTGGTATAAGTTCTATGTCATTAGGCGAATGATTGTGGGAAAGAAAGTGGTCTGAAACTGCAATGGGTCTAGAGGAAGGGGTGGGTCTGTCTACTAGTCGTCGGTGTTCATTAAACCGGTCTTTAAGTCGTCTTTTCGTTTCACCTATGTACTGTTTGTTGCAACGTAGACAGTGTATCATGTAAATAAGATTTTTAGAGTTGCAGTGGATATGATCATGAATGGTTCTCATTTCCCCAGTGGCATAAAAAGTATAATTTGTACGGCCGTCGGTGATATAGCAGCAAGTGATGCAATTTTTGCCACAACGAAAGAAACCCTTGGTGACGTTAGTTTGTTTATAAGTACTCGTTGGATTTCTCTTTTGAGAAAAGAGAGGTTGTATCCACGATCGTTAAGGTATTGGATGAATTCATTGGCGCGTAATGTGAAGCTTTCGTCGGAAGAGCATATGCGTCGTAATCGGAGAGCGAGGCTGAATGGAATGGCTCGTTTAGTATGTAGAGGGTGACACGATGATTGTAGAAGGTATTGATGTTTGTCTGTCAGTTTAGTATACAGATCGGTCTCAACTTTGCCAAACTGACTAAGTGAGACCTTGAAGTCGAGAAAAGAAGTACATGTCGCTGAATGGGATGAAGTGAATTTGATAGTGGGGTGAATGTTGTTGAGGTAAGTTATAAAAGTGCGTAGTTCATCTTCTGTGTTTGTCCAGATCATGAAAATGTCGTCTATGAAGCGCCACGAGGTGTGTGGCTGGTGCGGTGCATGTGTAACTGCGTCTGTCTCAAATTTGGCGAGGAATAGGTTAGCGTATGATGGGGCCATGCGTGTTCCCATCGCTGCGCAGTGTGTTTGGATGTAGAAGGTGTAGTTGAATTCAAAACTGTTCATGGTAAGGGTCATCCTGATGACGTCGCAGAGAGTCTCAGTGCGTACGGTGGAGGTAGACTTGTCACGGGTATAGAGATAATGTCGACAAGCATCAATGCCTTCGTTGTGTGGGATATTGGTATAAAGCGATGAAACGTCTAGAGTGACAAGGATATAGCGTTACTAGGTAAGCGTCCAAGTTGGTCAAGCTTGTTGAGGAAATGTGTAGTGTCTTTGATGAAAGATACTATTTAAGGACCAGAGGTTTGACATAGTAATCGACGAACTGAGAGATGTGTTCGGTGGTGTGACCATTGCTGGAAACAATGGGGTGTCCTGGGTTACCATGTTTGTGTATTTTAGGTGGAATGTAGAATCTACCTGGTTTGGGATCATTCTGTATGAGAAATCGTTTAGTTTTGTAGTCAATGAAGCCATCTGTGTGCAGTCGTTTAATATAGAATTCTACACGTGTTTGGATGTCACTAGTAATGTCAATGTCAAGGCGTCTGTAGAACTTAGTATCGTTAAGTTGTCGTAAGCATTCGTTAATGTACCACTCGCGGTCCAAGACAACTCTACCGGATTCTTTGTCTGCTGCTTTGATTATTATGTCAGTGTGTAGGCATGACGTTCGCGTGTCGTAAGGTTGTCACGTACTGGTTTGGGTGTTAGGTTGAGAATGTCACGCTCTACCGCACTGATATAAGCGTCCAAAGCTGTGCCCTATGTTGAGGCGGTGTCCAGGTCCTTTTGATGTGGAAAGGATTATGGTTGATCTGAGTAGGAAAGCAGTGGAAATATTCCAATAAACGCATGCGTCGAGAGAACTCGTTTATGTCAACTCGGACTTCGTTCCAGTCTATCTGTCGTGGCATGGGGCAAACTGTAAGTCCCCTCGCTAGTAGTTGTGTCTCGTCGTGTGGAAGAGTGATATTGCTAAGATTAATGACAGAATTGGTGTCAAGTTGCATGTTGTGATTGTTTCTCCTCCAGTATCTTCTAGTACGTGTGTTACGTCTGCGTCTGCGGCGACGTTTCTGCGGATGATGTGTGTTGTGATTGGCGTGAAGGGTAGTGACTGTAGCGATAGATAGACTAAACTTTAAAAATAAATAGATTGTTCTTGATATTACAAAAGAAGTTAGACACCTAAACTTTAGACATCAAGAATAAAAAAAAATTTGTCCACTATTCATTGTTACAGTGCAAACAAAGACTTTCCTCACAGTTTATATCATAATTAAAAGAAAATGTTTTCCAAAACATTACCTTGTATAGTTTGTTAACATTTTAAGAGTTTGAAGATATACACAAACCAAACAATCTCAAACAATGTAGCTACCAGCCCCTTTGGTCAACTTCCAACAAGAACATGAACATTCTGTAACACAAAAATATTAACAAATTAATAAAGTTTATCACCATGTGCTATACCAATTGATAAAGCTTATCTCCGTGTGCTATACCACCTTATACTTTTGAAATAATTTATACCAATCATCATAATCATCATCATAATAATAATCATCATCATCATCAAAAGCATTATAGTAATCTAACAAAATACTTACTAAACCCAACGTGTATATACAATGACACGGGGAGCTAATTATCTAGCTCCCCGTGTTCCACTGGACCCCTTCCTGCAGCGGGTCTATAAAAAACAGAAAAATTATTCATCAAAATGAACGCAAAAATAAAAAATACCACTAGTAATTATTATTATCCATTATTGTGGAAACAAAGATCAACAATACAAATAAAAACACTTCAATTAACTTCGCAGCAGTCCCTGTCTCCTGGACAGGTAAGGACAAGTGTTCTTCTTCGAGTCCTACATGTATCAAAATGACAATATGGAAAAAAGGCATCTATAGGTGAACACAAATATAAATGAATTAATTTCAGTTAAAAACATATTAACCTCTTTAAAAACACAAAAACATACATCATTTTTATTGCACTGTAAAATTTTGCTAACTACAATTTCTTCATACTGTGTTTTTGGGAAAAGAAAAAATAAAATACTAATTCAGTAACATAAACATTTCATTGTTCTGTACTCATGCAAAAAATAAACAGTTTAATTTACACACAATCTTGAATGTTGCATTAATTGCTACAATTTAACTACAACTGTGTATTGTGTTACGCTAAACAAATTTTTTGCAGGTTACAACTGCACTTGCATTAATGACATTTAGAAAAAACCCTTTAAAACTAACAATTAGGAAAGCAGAATCTATACAATTGCTACTGTGGAACAAAAGACTTTAATTTATTTATACTGTACTGATTTTTACTATAAGTCTAAAAGTCCCCTCATAACGGCATAACCAATGTCCAATAGCTATAATATCGCTTTAATAGGTCACTTGGAACAACACAGAATGTTAAAATTATTTTTGTTATAAAACTGTTGCAAACAGCTCATCGAAAAAAATGCTTACGTGCGCAAATTTTCCGGAGTGAAAAATAGCAACGTATTGTCGCTGTTCATGACATTAATTTGATACATATGCACTTGAAATGAAACAATTTGAATACCTTTGCATCTACAAAAAAGAATGCATGACTATTTCTGATCAAAATATATCAAGTACTTATGTAAACTACGGAAAACTCTAACCTTTAAAATCTTTCCACTTCGCTCCTCTTTAAAATCTTCACCCACCACGAAAATCCAGGGGATTCATGGGATTACAAAATGCCCAAAAGTGGCTAATATTACTTCACAATGGACTCTATTGTTAATTGTTAACGATATAACTAACTTATCTCAAGTAACAACTTCGTTCATGATGCGAACTTGAAATTGTACATTTTCCAGAAAAGCATCAACTACGAAATATCCATCCATCTCAATACAGATTTTAACTAGTTCGACTTCCCGCCTTCAAAGACACGCAAAATACACTTACAGAGGACACTGACAGAGTAAAGAAATCTAAGCGGATTTGCGATTACACAATCACTGGGTAAGACTATGTAGATAAATCAACGATTACTGTATTGTATTGTATTGTCGCGATTGAGAGGACAAACATACATGTCCTCTTTACATTGCTTTTTTTTTTACAGTGGGCTCGGACATCAGCATACTAGGGGCGCCGAAGGCAGACGCTATCAGTCCATTTATGAGCCCACTGAACCCATGATGAGTGATGATGTAAGTTCCGAAGATAGACCACAACACCGGGAACTACGTCCCCTACTCTTTTCGAATAGTGTGTGGGTTCTTTAACGTCCCGCAGAGTTATATATGTGAACAAGGTTTGTGAGACGGGTCCTCCGGTTTATCGTCCTTATCCGAGAAGACTTGAAAGTCTAATCATTTGCAGATGTCATTACAAAGACAGCACTTTCTCCTCAGTTATTTTAAGACCCTGAGTATTGGTCCGGCCGGGATTCGAACTCACGACCTCCCGCTCAGCAGACCGGCGCTCTCCCAACTGAGCTAACTGGGCGGGCATTTCATAGGCTTCAAAAACACAAAATTGTGAACAATTTCTTTTTCTAGATACAAAATCAATGCAAAAATGTAATAATGAAAGATGAAACAATGACCCCCAGGACATAGCCTACAGACAAATGGACTACCTAAATAAAATAAAACACAATACAATATACATAAAAAATGATATTCCAAATGGGTATTACTTGATGTTCTGACATGTAGCTGCTGACATACTTAAATTTTACTTATGTAATTTCCACTTATTTTCATCCTGTACACCCACTAGCAACAATAATTTCTAAATAATGGTACTTGAAATAAACTATTCCTGAACACAAAATGGTACAAAAAGAGCAAAGCAACAAAAAGATAAATGGCTATGATCCAAATGAGTTCAAAATAATAATTAAAAAAACATTAAAATCAACAAACATTGTAAACAATACACCTAAGTAGCGCAACTAAGTTAAATATGTAGTAATACTAATAAAGCAAGAAGTGTTTGGTATTTTTTGGCGTTCACTGGATAAAGAACAAAAAAAGAACAAACAGAGGTGACACTACTTTTAGAATAAGCTCTAAATAGGGAAACACACCATTATATAACTTCACAATATTTAAGACACATAAGACAAAAGCACTCCTCAAAGAAAACATCTTTAACTGATACTAATGCTACTAACCCTGAACAAGAATACTCATAACTCTCCACAATTCCACTTATTCAAAATGCATTTTCTAGTTAAGTGATTAAATAATGCCTTGTTCTTGTCGCATTCCTTGTAGCGTGTATCTGTGAATTCAATGACTGGTCTTCGGCTCTAATTGATTCTCGAACCGTTCGAAAATAATGGCAGGCTTTTTCCTGTCTTCCTCTTTCGTGAATGTCCAACTGTTGTATATATCCAGGCCTTTTTCACCCGACCAGAGTAAAATATAGCTCACTTTTTCTTCGTCATCGGCGTCTTTGAGAACGCTTGAGAACATAAGCTGACATTTTTGTTTGAATCTTGCGAATGCAGTTATCGGATCAGGAGCGTCCCAATTCATCTGTGGCGACGCAAAAGACGTTGCTGTTGCCATGATTCGCTTCTGCTGACCTCTGTCGATTTAACTCTAGAAGTTGTTCTTGTAAAACGCTGCCCCCATGTAGTCGGTTGTCGATAAAGTTTTATTCCGCTTGTTCACTCACACCGCGTGGATATGTGCGATGTCTACATTTCCATAATGTTAGCCTACTTATTTATGCGTATACAAAGTAATATACAATAATAGGTGCTAATTCATGCCGATATGTTACAAACTGACATAAAAAACTCTTATACCGATAAGCATTATATAATTACATAACACAATATATTTAAATAACCAGCTTATTGTGCCAAAAACTAACAATCTTCAACGTATCACAAAAACAACATAAAATGTCCTGGGGAAAAAAGAGTTCTGTAAAACCCAAAAGTATTTAAAAGCATATGAAGGTTTATTCCATTTTCCACAGAAGTTTATTCAACACTTCCCATGGAGATTGAGAAGCACAAGGGCCTCATCATAAGTACATTCGACTCCAAAGCATGCAGTAGAAGTTCAAGCCCTGGCAAAAGACATTATCTTCTGTTCTTTGGCAATACACTTAACTCTCACAATGGCTATTGACGGATTGTTGGGGAACCTTACAACTTGCAAACATGAGAACTGTAATGGACTACCATCACAAGCAAATGAGGTACACTTCCCTTGAAATAGTACTATCAGCATTTTCTGTACATTCAATTTTTTTGACAGCCCTCCTTCAAGACTGAAAATAAGATAAAAACTGCCTCCCACCCATAGACCTTTATCACACAATTCTATTCCATTCCAAGTTATAGACATAACATCCAAACAAAAAATAATCCTGACATCGTTCTTAACTAACCAAAAAATAATAATTTAATTTCAATTACAAAAGCTGCCAATATGTTCGTTTTAGACAATGTTACGGACATATTTACAAGAAATAAACCTACAATTGTTCATGTTCACTACACACTACAATTCCTGTAAATTAACATACTAGACAAAAACTACACAATAATGAAAAAAACAAAGCTCCTTCATAGCTTTTAAAAATCATGTTGAATATATTATTCTAGTTTCGCATTTAAAACTGGAGGTAAAAAACTAACATTACTGAAATTACAGATTTTTTGTTACAGACATAACACTATGAAATACATTTTACAGAAATAAAGTTTAGGACAAACTTAACTTTTTTATGAACTTTTTTTTTGAGTAACAGTGTCCAAACTGTTAAACTAATCTAAATCAGGTTTAATTCTAAGTTATTTCTCTTTCTTAATAGTAGTAAACACCAAAACTTTAATTGTACAACTCTGTGTACAGAATTACTGTAATCTATGAATTTACCCACATAGAGCATACTCAGTGCAATTCAGTTTTATAGACCATGCTGTGACTATTGGCTCTACTGTCTCTTATTCCTGCTCTCTAAGATAATACATATTTTTAGGTTTATCATAATATTATTATTACAAACTTTGTTAAAGAAAGAGTATCAGCCTTTAAGAAAAGACTAAGAACTTAAATCCTGTGAAGTATGAAGCTTAAAAGCAAAAGGAAAGAAAAAAGAAACAAAATGCAAGAACAAAAGAACAAAACACTACAGATCCTGATGCTAACAAGAAAACAAAACTAAACAATGAGAGAATAAGAAGATTCAAGGCTAGGAAGAAGAAAGAAGAAGAAAAACAAGTACAAAGTCTGGAGTAAAGGAACCTATGTACAAGACAACTTAAGCAATTGGAAAAAAGAGTCAATAGAGTAAAACCAGTGCTCCCACAAAGTCCACAAAAGAAAAAAATTGTAATCATGAAGTTGCCTGGTCCAGAGGGTATTACAGCACCTAAAGAAATGAACTTCCAAACTCCAAACTGTATTCCTGCTGAAACAATTCAACTTGTTGAAAACATTTTCCTTTTAAATTTAGTCTTTCGACAAACGCCAAGAAAATGTCACTTTCTGGCAGTAAGAGACAATAGCAAGAAATGGCAAATACAAAAAAAGGCACATGTAGTGGTAATTAAAAGAAACATATGCCCTATTTAAGGAACAGCACCCCTTAGTTAACATTAGGTTCAATAAGTTTTGCACTTTGCAAACCAAAAATGTCCTTGTTTCAGGACAATACACAAATCAAGCATGCCTGTGTTCCTATCATGAAAACATTTGCTTATCGTGTGAGTCTCCTTGTCTAAAAGCATCCCTGATTTCCAAACTTAGGCAGGTCACTTTGTTGATTATTATGTATGCAGCCCTGATTAAAAGGTTTATATACTTGGACAGTGTGATAAATGCCAAGAGTGGCTTCAGTATATTCTGAGGAAGTTTTGAGTTTCATTGTAACTTGGAATAAGTGGGAAAAACTTATGAAAAACACAAGTGGAAAAATCTTTTGAAACATGTTTATAACAAGAAGCAACAATCAAAATACTTTGAGAACAAAATCAACACCTTTAGGAAGTTGAGGCAGTAGTACTGGAACCAGGAACAAGTAACCAATTTCCCAGTTGCCATTTGGACTATCAGAGATGATCTAAGGTAGAGGACCTGCAGCTTCCAAGTTTTCAAAACAAATGTGTTCTAAGATAAGCCCAACTCTGAGTTTAAGAACAGATACAAGATGAATTTGTACCACAAGTTTAGATCAGAGGAAATGAATTTCACATGGTACTTTTTTGCCATGTCACATGAAAAGGGGGCTGTTGATGGTATTCAACGGATAATAAAGAGGGTTGTGTGCCCACAAGAGGGTCAACAGGTCAAATTTCATATCTGTTCTTCTCAGGCAGATTATATTGAGCTTGGAGATCTACACAAGAAAAAGGGTTCTAATTCAGAGAGTGATTAATAGAACAAACAGTGATCTGAGAAAGCTTGAAAACAAAAACAACTAGACGCATATTTGCGTTCACTCGGGCTTTATGTTTGGGAGAAACTCTGGTTTTTTTGGACGTAGTTTCGTTTTGTTTCTGTATCGGTATGTTGAAAATGCAGGGTTATTACTTATGTACACAAGCAGAAGTTTGAAAACATAGTTGTTATGTAGGCTGAAGACATGTTCCTGGGCTTGGTCAAAATGTTAGGAGTTATCTTTTTTTTCATTTTTATGCGAAAGTTCAGCGTAGCGTGACATATTACATATATTGTTACATCTACGCGAAAACGTGACTCTTGCTTGCAGCATATGGAGGTGTTGCATTCGGCCGCCTGTGATTAATATAGAATTAATCTAACATACAACTTAAAGGTAACCGGAAGGTAAAGTAAGTGAAGTTAACTTAAAGCAAAGTGGAGTGTTTATCAGAAGCAAACCTAAGCGCGGAGTTACTGCTTACATAATCATTCTGCAGAAAGGAGTCTACGTGGGAGGCATTTTTCGGAGTTTCAAGTTTCACTCCTGTGATTAAATATTCATTTCGGAACAAACATCGACAAAACGAATGAGTTCTACCTTTTCAAAGAGAATTTATTCGAATAATTTTTGATAAAGACTGCAAGATTTTATACATCAATCCTTTCGATTACCAAATTTTGAGGGAATCGGAGGTATATTTATGTATCGTTAAGTTTTTCTATTCTCGATGAAAGGTTCACTCATAAATGTTCGCTCATAAAGAGAACTCTCGTAAGGTTTGCGGACCAACCCGTTCCGAAAGCGCTCCTCATCTTTTAGTGTGGGTCTACCGCGAATGCTGTGTGCACATTTTGTATCCGTTTTGTATCCGTACACAGTATTTGTGCTGATCTTCCTCCGCATAAACTCTTCTCCGTCCGCCATTACACCATGCCATGTGCTCATCAATTAATAAAATCTTCGCGCATGCGTATTAATTACAGAATTGCAAACTGTGGCTGAACAAAAAAAAAAACGAAGCCGAAATTTCAACTCGGGCGTTTCCTTTGGAAAGCCCGAGTAAAAATTACAATTTCGACAATAATGATGAAGGGATAATTTCAAGTGAACATAACTGTAACAAATGGACATGGAAACACAAGAAGACATTCAACAGCATAGCGTATCTCAGCAACAAAGAGAACTTTCGCAGAGTGCTATAAAAGTGCTATACAAACCAAGCTTAGTTACATATTACAATCGGAAATATAACCTATGTATAAGCCTTTGTTCTTAACATAGCCATGTAATTATCTCTACTACCTGTTGCTTGGAATATAGAAAACTAGTTCTTCACATCCGTTTTAAAACATGTGGGAATATTAGTTCCTCACTCACTTCTTGAGAGGCACAGGAGTAGACTGGTGAATTCAAGGATGTAAAATATCAAGTCTTTATCAAAGCTAACAGAGCTCACGAGAAATTTCGGTGAATATAGAACAGTTGTAATGTTGTATTTTACACGAACTAACAACCTACCCCACAACAATTTAAGTTAATTTCTCTCCATAAACTTTCAAATATGTAATAAATACAAAGCAATTATTCATCGTACAGTTTTGACATACTTAAACACTTTTCCCCTTCGGCAGTTAACTAATTGCTGTTGAATTAAATTTGATAACATATTCTATGAAATACCATAATTCAAAAGCAACGCAAGTCTTGCAGCTCCAAGTATTTGTTGAAACAAGACAAGATAGTTATTTTCATAACCACGCCAAAGTAATATTATGTAGTGTTTGGAGATATCTTTTTACCATGTATTTCTGCTATGCTCTAATGTCACAGTGCAGAGAACGGCATATAGCTGTGTTTCTGGCAAGATAAACACATCACATTTAACCAGAGAAAATATGTTATTGTATTTAGCACCAATTTCCACTAAAAAGCAATAAGAATTGTTAGATCTTTTTCATAGGAGTAATATGCAAGAAGTGGAGTTCTTTTGAATTTGGTGAAATAAGGTAATTGATGAAACATAAATGTTTGGGAAGAACAAATGTGTTGTTATGTTATGTAATTTTATGGCGCATAACAAGTTGTTAACGGATTTTGTAATCATATGTCACAGATGAAATCATACGATTATAAAACATGTAAGCTAAAAGTTGACCTTTTAATGAAAGGGATAACATTTGCTAGGGCTATCGAAATACTTTATCTTGAGAGCAGCCAGAGCACTTTACAAAGTACATGTAGAAGACTTGTAGAGATAACGAACAGGGAAAAGGTTAATTTCTCTCCATAAACTTTCAAATATGTAATAAATACAAAGCAATTATTCATCGTACAGTTTTGAAATACTTAAACACTTTTCCCCTTCGGCAGTTAACTAATTGCTGTTGAATTAAATTTGATAACATATTCTATGAAATACCATAATTCAAAAGCAACGCAAGTCTTGCAGCTCCAAGTATTTGTTGAAACAAGACAAGATAGTTATTTTCATAACCACGCCAAAGTAATATTATGTAGTGTTTGGAGATATCTTTTTACCATGTATTTCTGCTATGCTCTAATGTCACAGTGCAGAGAACGGCATATAGCTGTGTTTCTGGCAAGATAAACACATCACATTTAACCAGAGAAAATATGTTATTGTATTTAGCACCAATTTCCACTAAAAAGCAATAAGAATTGTTAGATCTTTTTCATAGGAGTAATATGCAAGAAGTGGAGTTCTTTTGAATTTGGTGAAATAAGGTAATTGATGAAACATAAATGTTTGGGAAGAACAAATGTGTTGTTATGTTATGTAATTTTATGGCGCATAACAAGTTGTTAACGGATTTTGTAATCATATGTCACAGATGAAATCATACGATTATAAAACATGTAAGCTAAAAGTTGACCTTTTAATGAAAGGGATAACATTTGCTAGGGCTATCGAAATACTTTATCTTGAGAGCAGCCAGAGCACTTTACAAAGTACATGTAGAAGACTTGTAGAGATAACGAACAGGGAAAAGGTTTTTAAATTTTTCTTTAGCTGATTTTTTTTTCTTTAATACAAAGAAAACGTTCTGCAAACATTCCAGTAGCTTACAACTAAAGCCTTAATTGTTTGATGCCAAATTAATTCAGGTGGCTTCATGTGAACTTCAATATTGATAAAGGGTTGTGATGCAGAATTAGCTAATTCTATTTTCCATGAAAGATGAATTTAAAAAATTATTCTTCCTGATTCATGACCTGAAGATTTTGCGTGATCCATGAAGAACCTAAATTATTAAAAGATATTCGTGATTTTACCACACAACTCTACGTGATTTAAAGACACAAATTCTCTGAATAGTTACAGTGGTCTATCAAGAGTGCCTTAGACATGCAATATCCTATACAGAGCTTTGATTGAGTCATTCGCGATTTTGCTTCCTACAAACACTGTTTTTAGTGTAAGAACAGGTCCTTAAAAAGAGTATCTTACTTTCTTATTTTCATAATTCGAGAAAACAAAATTTTTTTAATCCGAGAATATTGAGATCTCCTCTGTATTTTAGGTTCGTGACCAGTGCCAAAGACTTCCCTGTACCATCCTCTTGATATCTAAAGCTTTTAATCGGACATTGTAAACAGAGCGCGACAAGATGGTTTATTTTTTTTTGTGAGATTATTTTTTATCAGTTCTCGCCTGATGGGCCGCTTGGCACATATGTAGACTTTGAATTCCACCGTCTGGGTTTCTATTGCCAAACGAGTGCTTGCACCAAACGTTTCCCATGAAAATCCATCTGATGCACGATTTAGGGGTAACCAAAACCAACTGAAATTTTGTTACGCGTCACAAGCCGTCACACTTATCGTCCTACGTCACATAACGTCGGACATGCGCAACTCACCATGCTGACATGACATGTGCATGTTTTTCGCTGACACGCCGACTACACACTACAATCTGAAATAGTTTGTGGCTTTCTTATTCATTATATTTGTGAATATAGTTTTGTGTTCGACGTAGTTTTTTTTTCGATCTTGTATCTAAGCTAAATTGTAAATAGAATGCCTCCGAGAGGAAAGGGTCGCAAGCGGACATGCGACCCCGCTAGCCTGGTCGACGAACTGCGCAGAGAAGTGGACAGTTCTTTGGCGGCCGAGGATGCTCTTCTTGGAGCCTTTAGAGTGATGTGCACCGCTAAACTTACTCTGGATGGAGTAAGGGCCCTACCGCCCAAAGTCCTATCTGCACACCTTTATGCAGCGTACGAAGCACAGGCACTCACTTATATCAGTTTCTTTGTGGAAGATCTGCGAGTGTTGCCTGTGTCTGTTCGTTTGGAAACGCTCTCTAAGATTACAGGGCTTGCAGCAGAAGAGGCGTCCCTTTTATTCGAGAGCGTAAACATTTTAAAGAAGTCTTTCCCTGACCGCTACGGAATGGACCCAGCAGGAATTTCTGGTCCTATACTGTTGTGTCCTCCAACTGCGACCTGTTTCCAGTGTAGCAGTCCTCTAGCTCTCCACAACAAACCCTGCGATGTCGCCATTCATGGTGTCCGTGGCAAGGCAGCTGGCCTCAAGTTCAGTCTACGATGTGAAAGTTGCCGTACGAATTATAGTTATGACCGTTTTGGTGATAGGGCCAAGGGCTGGAGTCTCTATCCTGAGCCCAGACCCTTTGTCGAGGCCAGTGATGTGTGTTTCATCGAGAGGAAGCTTCTGGACTTCCAGTGTGCCTTAGCGTGAGTCATCAGGTTTGTTTGTCTTACTCATTTTGTGATATTCTTGGTAGTTTTTCATAAATTATAAGCTTATGTAAGTTTATTATATTTTGGTTTCATCTCTAACAGGAATCACAGTTGGGTTAGTTTCTCTGGTTTTTCAACCGCTTACAACGAGGCATTTGGACTGTTAGCTGGAGAGGAAGGTTTGAAGCTTAAGCTTATATAAGCAGCTTATTGGTACTCTCGGTAGAGTTTAATTGTATCTCCTCGCATTTTGTAACCAAGTCCTCAAATGTGCCTCCGTTTTACGATTATGGTTTTCTCTATTCAGTCATATACGATTCTGTTGTTATTGAGTGTGTTCTGGGCTTTCTCAGCCATAGTCAAGTTAAGTTTTATTTTCAGGGGTTTTCGTCACCTAGGTGAGCAAAATTACAACACGAGCGTTAAGCCAAGCATACCGCTATTTTTTTATTTTTTTTTTAGCCTTGGTCACCTTATCAGAATTTATAATGGTAATAGGACTGAGTGGAGTCCAATTCGGTCTGTAATCATACGAGTGATTAACAAAATCGGACGACCGCAAAGCGGGAGTCCGATTTGTTAATCACAAGTATGATTACAAACTGATTTGGACGACACGATGTCCTGTTACCAATTAATCAAAACTATGCCAAAATTCGAGAAACCAACAAAGCATCGATTGAGCGCTGAACGATTTTAAAACGTTGTTATGAATGCTGCAAAACCCAGCAGTTTACTCAACAAAGTGCACAGCAACAGTGCGTGCAAAATGACGCGTACTGTCCAATTACAAGCATGACGTGTGCAACTGTCCAATTGATGCTCAAATCAGGCTGTTGATAGCCAATCACATTCGAGAATTTTGTTATAGTTTTGATTATTGAGATAATACAATTTACCTAGAGGGAGAAATTTTATAATTGATAAAGTACTACACTGTACATGTTGTGAAATGATTAATGCACCTATCAATAGAGAGGTCAAGCATGACGTTTGTGTCAAACGGCAAACCGCAAAAATGAAGCTTTTGCCATCTGTCTTCAGCTCTCTGTACAGTAGAATCAAAATATTTTTTGCATTAATTAGTAAGAGACACTTGCTGCTGGCCTTCTGCCATAAACATCATGCTTAAACTCTCTAATGTCAAGCCGGCAGGGGGGGGGGGAGGCGGGGTATAGGGCGGGGATTTGATTGATCGCTTGGGCCTGGGTGTAGGGCATTTGAATTATCTTGCTGTCCCAGGGGTAGGGATATTTGAATTTTTTTTCTTGCCTCTGACCACAAATCATTTCCCGGGGTGGGAATTTCAGTTCAATTTAACCTCACATTTTTGCCCGGGGGTTGGGAATTTGACAGCAATTTTTCGGAAAATATCAAATTTCCGCGCTATGTCCCGCCTCCCCCCCTCCCCCCATCGGCTTGACATTGATAGGTACATAACAGTTGGGCACTGAAGCACTTGGTTTGTTTTCAACAACATAGGAGTAATTCGAATTATAAAAGTCTTTCTGCTTTGTTTTAATGCATGCATTACTTATTTTTGTATTGCTCTTCTCTAGATTATGGAGAAAAGCATGCTGCTTCGGCCTTTTGGAATGGAGAGCTCGAAACTGAGTTGAGAGATCTGGGAAAATTGGACTTCTTTGGTCTATTCAAAATAAACGAAGATCGTGAAAAAGTAATGGAGGAAGTAGACAAGGTCCGAGCCAAGTCTGTATACAGCCATTCACCTGCAGACTGTTCAGATGCCTGCAAGGCACGAGGTAAGATGAGTAGCTCTTCGTAAATTATATTTGGATGTTCCTGTATTATGATAAGAGGGTACCTTGAATAAGCTGCCTGTCAAAGCTTGTATCTAATCATTCACTTGACAAATTGACTCTTAGAGCTTTTTGTCAGAAATGCATTGTCCACATTTTGAAGATTTTCAGGCTGGATATGAGAAGAACTAGTTTCAATCTACTCAAGTGGGGATTTGCAACATGACAGTATGCCTTTCCTTCCACTAGCATTGACTTTAATGATATTTTTTCTTCTACTCGGGCATGCACAGAAATTAAAATGTTGAGATTTTGGACTAGAAATTGACATTAATTTTGTCTTAGACTTTTTTTGTTTAATTTTGTTTTTGGACTTTCCTTTTTCTCCTTTTCTTATTTTATTGCTGCTGTGATTGATCTTCTGCTGGGCTTGAGAAAGCATCCTCATAGACGCTCCAATTTTTGAGTATTTTCATCCATATTTCAGGCTCCATTGAGCCTAGCGCTTTGATCTTGATATCATTGGAAATATTTTTTTGTCCTCCTGAAGTCAAACCTAGCTTATTAGAATTGTGGTCAAAGGCAATGACATCAGAAGTTGAGCAAAGGCCAAGGCTCATCATGGGTCGTTACAGGTGGCACAGGAGTCAACGGGTTAAATGATATTCAGTTAGCCGCAGACCATCCCTGCAAGCTGATCTCGTTTATGTTGATTGTTCATTTAAACAACCTTAGTCAGCCTCTGCCATTTTCGATGCCATCAAAATTATTAATATTGCATGGTGAAGCGAAATCTTATAATTGTGCTTTACTGTAAGTTGTGTTCCGGTAAGTGTGTTTGGTTATCTGTTGTAGTTCCACAGTGGTTTCCTTTGTTTTGACGTCATCTGAATAACTATAACCGCTAAACTCTCACACTGAAACAAATACGAAGGTGTGGCTGACTAGGGCCCTTTAATTAATTGGTTTTAACAATCAATTCCATTATACTGATTATGTGATGATCATTTTGAGGTTTCCTTCAAATTGAAATTAACTTTGGCCAGTAATATGTATTTGTCGTATTTTGTATTAATGTTTTGCATTATAGGTTGTGGAAGATTGTGGGTTGTGGATGGTCAATGGAAGCTCATGTTTGCACACTGCATGATGCAGAGAAAGGTACTGTACATTATTAAAAGTACTATATCTAATTAATTTTTAATAAAATGTTTAATCATGTTTGCGTTTTAGTTTGTCTAGTTATTAGTTCTCTTGTGCTACAAAAATTAAATTTGAATGCTTATGTAGAAGTTAGCCTTACCTTACCATATTTATTTGTCTTGGTAGGGTTGTAGCTTTATTACAATTAATAGTTTATTCTTATTAATTGTTGTCTCGCTGTAAGTCAGCATGTAGTTGCCAAGACACAAAGATCTACTTTCTTTAGGTGTTAGGTTTTTTCTAGAAGGAATCTGTGTTTTAGAATATACATGATATATTTTTTTAAAAATAATTATATTAATATTATTTTGTTTTCCTTCTGTCTGGAATAGAACTTTGTTCGTGGGCTTCCTCTTCTCAACTATCCAAATGTCTGCACTAATTCTCCTAAATCTGGGAAGGCATTTTGTGAGGATCATTTAGCATTCTTGAGCGACCATCACCCAGACATTCCCACTGATATTCGTGGCTTCTTGAGGCATTGTGGAATCGACCATGGCAATACAGGTAGCTACATGCACTGGTCTGTGTACGGTGCTACTGTATCATTAATATATAATTAACTGTTGCAATCAAGCAATCTGTAAATACAGTGCTTTAGTATCTTATGAGATCATACGATACCATCTGACAAAACATTCATCTATTTCTGGGGACTTTTGAATTAATTGAGCTAGTTTTTAGTCAGTCGCATGCTTATGCTCTGGTTTTTGATCGACAACTAAGTGTGAATGTGGCCAGGCCAGGCACCTTTTATATCAGAACTACTTACTTACAGAAGTCAGTGAGACTGGTGATTCAACTCCTGGAGAATATCTTGACAAAGATGTTTCTAAAGTGGATGATATGATCTCATCACTTGGTAATGATGAAGCCTCTCGTCTTGGAAATAGTGCGGTTGAAGCTCAAGGTTGGTTCGAATAAATTATTGTTACAATTTTTGTAGATTCAATGTTATTTTTCTTCGTTGAATCCATTGTGGATATCACTATTTTAGCTAAATATGTGTATTGATCACGAAGTGAAAGGCAAATGATGTTGTAGTTATTGTCACATCAATAAAGATAATATTACACAGGATAAATATAAATTTAGCTCCTTTGAAATATAATGCATTATATAGCATTTACAAACGAGAGAAGCCACGAGCATTTGTTACGACAATTACACCAGTTGTAAGTTGGGTGTCTTTTAAGGCATGTTGTATTATGCATATTGCAACTTTTGTCTTTGTGTCCACAACAATGCTTTAGATCTCTTCAATGAGTTTTTTGTCAAAACTTTGCCCAATTATTCCACGGAATGGGTTCCTACTGAAACTGCAAAGAAAAGCTGTTACTTTCTCAGAGCTCTATTTTTTTATTATTTACCATCTAGCAAGAGCCAAACCGATTCTCTTTTAATCTTTACATTATAATTAAATTGTACTTATCTCTTACTCCATTGTGCAATGTTTAAGGATTTTTAATGTTATCCCAGTTCTGTTTCTAGTTATCCAGGACACCCTTCGATAACGGCTTTAATGTAGCTGACAGGTTTACCCTGGTTAAATATGTTAATATTATCATCATCATTATCTTTATAATTATTATTAGTACGTTTAAAAAGGTTGGGTATAATGATATTTTGTCTCCATTCTTCGACAAAGTTGCATGTTCAGTTAGAGTTACTATGTAGTGCTTGTTTGTTTACCTTTTGAAGCTTATAGTTGCTGATATTTTTCACTGAATATTTCTTAGGCAATTCAGACTTCATAGAAGGACAGCAACAATCATTCAATGCTGTCCTGGATGACTGCATTGAGCCTCAACCCACTACGTGCAATAAGGACACTGGGTCAAAGCAGAGACTCCAGAAATGGTCACGCGGACACCTGTTTATAGTCCGTGGTGGGGGAATTATTGACAAGTGGAGCCCCCTGTTTAAGTGAGTATCCAAACACATTGTCAGCTTTGTTGTTTGTTTTTACAAATATACACAATGTGAAGAAAGGCAGATTTCGCAGGTGAAAAATAAACAGACCAGAATCTGAAAGAAAAAAAATGGAAAGGTTTACGATGGCATACCACCCTTCACAATTTAATATTTTGTTTTGAGATGTAGTTGCTTTCATTTTGTTGTCTGTAATTCAATAACTGATCATGAGGCTATAGGTTTAAGTTCAACAAACAACAATTTTCATGTAACAATTATTCCAAAATATTCACTTTATTAGGTGTGCTGGTTTTGATCATACATTGCTGGAGTTAACTTCTTGATTTTAAATGACTTGTACATGTTTTTCAGTGCCCTTTGCTTAGTTTTCGTGTTATTTTAATTTGTTTTGAACCTTGCAAGTATTCTAAGAGTCAAGTAACAGAAGGGATAAAATAGTGGTCTTCTTTAATCTTCCTTTCACAGGTCAGAGAGTCCATCTCAAGTCTTCATCATTATTCTCTCCTGGCTTTTTGTGATTTTTAAGAGCATCAGTCCAGCCAACTGGGCCAAAACATTTGTGGCATATGATAACATGTGCCATTTAGATGGTATGAAAGCTGCCAAAAATCCTCTTCCTCTGCCCTCTCCTTGGGATAAAGCATGGATCTGTATTAAAAAGATAATTGACAGCCTGCACATTAAGAACCACAAAGACAAATCTTGCAGAGAACAATATGACCCAAGTATACTGAAAGAAGAACTTCCAGATGGGAATACCATGGCAGCCGAACAGACTTTTGTTTGGCTGTCTCGGTTTAAAAAGATTTTGTGTGCTATGCCAAAAGTACACCACTTGTTCTATCTTCACCGAATGGTAAAGCGTAGAAATCAGTATACCATTCAATGTTACAAAAATGGCAAAAAACCTCTTTTACCAAGGGCTCGTGGAAAAAAGGCTTAATTTTCACATGACTTATGGACCTCGAACCTAGATTATTACACTAAAACCAATGACGGGTACCCCTCAAGTTGAACTTAATGAAATTATTATTTGAATGTTACATCCACTAATAGTTTCAAAAAATAATGCAGTAATGAACTGATTATTGGAAAATTTAACCCACTAGTCATTTCAAGAATACGGCTAATGGTTTTTTTTTTCTTTTTTAAACTACTAGCGAGTTCAAATAAGGAATTCATTGTTGTATGTTTGAAACGACTAGCGGGTTCAATATTCAAATAATCAAGTCATTAATGTAATCTTGAGGGGTATGCCTCCATTGGTTTGACTGTAAAAACAACTTTTTCTGTCAAACTAGTTTCCCATTTATATTGAAGGGCCCTTCAAGGTGCCTTACTACAGTTTTCCAGAGAATCAGCGGTGCATGCTACAATTGCTTGTCACACATCAGTTTTAGGCACATGGGCAAAAATGGCGCAAGCACCTCTAAGTATCAACTTCAGCACTGGAAATGATTCCAAGCACTTAGGAATATGTAGCGATAGTATCAAGCTGCTTTCAAACGCGTGCTTTAGCCTAGGACCGATGAATTATAACAAAAGGAAGATAAACAACCAATAAGAGTTTTAATCTACTAATGCTTCCCACATGTTTAATGCATATTTAAGTGCGCACTCATCATGTGCGCTTTGAAATAAAAAGGACTGCCCAGTGACATCGCCTCTCGCCAAGATTGTAAAAGCTTGTCTTGGAAAAAACCCACTTTACAGCCATGCAACCCATGCATAAATTTTTAGTTTTTTTGTAAGGGTCAATTGCGTTCAAAGTACAAAAAAATTGTAAGACAGATTATGAGCTATTTTCAAATTGGCAAAATTTCACATTTTCTCAATATCCCATACATTTGTCGCCCAAATTTTTATTTTATTCTGTATGAATGTTCAATCAGAGCCAATTTCTAATTCTTGAAATGGTGAGATTGCTGGGGGTAGATTTTGAGGAAAATGTCATTTCAACTACTAGCCCCAGTCTATCGGCCATTCGCTTAGGCTATTTATTAACATTTCAATTGTTGAAAATTCTTAAGCAAATAGTATTAAAATGTGGAAACCCATTTGGGAAGATTTTTCAATAGCGTTAGAAGTTGGGCTCTTATACTGTAGTAAGCCACTTTAAAGAGTCATTATTGGTCTCTTATGTCATTTGCAGTTGGTTAGTGTCCACACTGGTATAGTCTTTCCTTGGATGAAAAGCAGCACCAGTTAAAATACCCTTGGTTGTAATAATTATGTAGGTCATGAATTTTATTTAGGTGACTATTTGATCGAGTGTGAACAAAACTCTGTTTCATTTTATTTCATTACTTCCTCCATCACAACCATAAAGAAAGAGGTAAAAAAAATACTTCCAATGCAATACTTTCATTACCCACATTAGTATAGTTACAAGATATACTGTACTTGCATTATGTTACATTCCTTACATTACAGTACTTACACTGCAGTTTCAACACAACATTAATATAATAAGTAGTTGGTTATACTAACACCACGTACATTATGGTGCGTTTTTCCTTCCCCCCTCCCCTCCCCCCACTTGTATATAATATTATTTAGAAAAGGTTAACTCTTTATAACCATTACTAAAAGAAGTAACTTCTATTTCTGGTTTACTGTCAGATCAATGATAATTACACATTACTTATACTTCTAATTGATACTAATATTTACAAGTTCTTTTTCCTATTAGTTACCACATGCTGTTGCATGTTGGTATACGCCTTTATATCTTTGTAACTATCCACTGAGCTTTCCTTTTTTGAGTTTATTTGAAATATTCTTACTAAAAATAATTTGGAAAGCATGTAAAAAACAAGAAATTGAGTAAAATAAAGCGATTAAAAAACTACAGAAAACGACACAAATTATGAAAAATTGAACCATAATTAGTGTAGCCAGCTAGTTCAGTATTAATTCAGATCTTTAGTAAATGCACTTAACTAGCCCCAAGAAAAGAAAAGGTTGGATCAAGTCGCTTTTGAAATCGGTCTTGCATATGTTTGGTTGATTTAGTGGTAATTTTTAAAAAGAAATCACAGCACTAGGTAATGCAATACCAAGAGAACAATATTCCAGGTTGGTGCCTGCGATACTAACCGAAAACCTCTCTATAGACATAAAACTTGAAAGAGGTTTAGATTACACACCTTTGAGAAGAATTTGAATCTAACATGTTAACTGCATTGTTAGGCGATCCACCTCATTTATGCAATTGGTAGCTTGTAAAAGGTTGCCTAGTTCTATTTTTTTACTAAAGAACATGAGCAAGAAACAACATTTTTTGCAGTAACAAAAAAGTTATTAAAGTGCCTTTGAAGTAAAAAGTAATTGCTGCTTATTTGAAAAGGGTTACACAAATGGGCATATTTGTTTTTGTTTTTTTTTTTAAGAAAGAAACTGGAGCCAAAGGTGTTGTCATGCCAACAACACAGAGGGTGTCATTCTGTTTCTTCTGGTGCCAAGTTTGAAGACACTCCTCCAATATCTCAAGATATTCTTGATTCGGTGTTTTATTAATCAGGTGGAACGATTTATGACGTCATCACTATCCACATTTTTATAAATAATGGGGAAAAGCCATTCGAAAAAAGGTAAACAAAGTTCTTCTTGACTTAAAAGCCTTTTAACTAAACAGCAATCATTTTGACCTCATATGCACTTTAATATGATGTTATAAATAAGAAATGACATATTAAATATCTGTAACAAGTAGTCTCCAGTCTACTTCCTCCGAGAACTTTCTGTAGATGAACAAGTAGGGCAGAACCTATAAAACAGAAGGTTGGTTAGCTTGTGATAAAGTAAATAATATAATAATAATATTGGCCTATCAATGAATTAAAATTTTGTCATCCCCTTAACATGTTGTGCATTAATAATTAATAATTTGGCTAATAAGAAACTACATGAACCTTGCAACCAGAGTTTCTTTGATATTTCCCAGAAAACAAAGTGACCTAGCATACAGGGTTATTTGTGGCATAATACCTGAGGTTTTCATCTTTTTGGAGTTGACCATTCCAGTTTTCAAGCTCCTCTTTTTCCCATTCACAGTGGAACAAAGATCCTCTTCGGCTATTACATCAGATTCCACTATGTTAATTTAAAGTAAAAATTTCACATGTATTATGTAATGAAATGACAGACATATGGCTTGTATAGTCATTCTACAAATGTAATTTATGGCTTACAAGCGAGATGGTATAATTTAGTCACCTTCTATACTGATCCCACTATCATCTAGTGTCATTGGTGTGCGGCTATGTCGACGTTCCACTTGCGCAATTTGTTCCTCAGGTACATTGCTGCCTGGACCCTCAGTTTGTTCTTTAGATACATGTACACGACCACCTGAATGTTCACCTTGTTCTGCAGGTTCGCTACTGCTGCCTGGGCATTCAGTTTGTTCTCCCGATCCACGACTACCTGGACTTTTAGCTTGCTTTGCAGTGGTGTGGTGTCCTGTAGGTAATCCAATCTGCTTTGCAGGAACATTGCTGCCTGAAAGGTCAGTTTGTTCTGCAGGTGCACAGCATCCGGAAAATTCAGATTGTTCTGCATGACCATCATGGCTGTCTGGATGTTCAGTTTCCTCTGAAGGTCCAGCATTGCTGCCTGGATGTTCAGCTTCTGTAATTCCAACCTGGCTGTCTGAACATTCAGTTTCATTTGTATCTGCATTCTTGGTTAACTGTGAGCCATCTGCAGTTGGTTTTGCTGCTGGTGTTTCTTTTATGCCAAATGCTGAAAAGATTATAATAAAATTAATTATGACTTTTAACATGCAAACATTTAGGTCTTGCACTGAATCATGAAGAAGAGCTGTGACAATTTTAATTTATCTTATAACAGCAGCTATAAGTTTTTTTTAATAAATTGTAATTATAAATTGCAGCTATGTTGCTAGCCACGATCTTAGTTAGTACAAAAACACTGTTAATATTATATGGCTGTTATAATTTTGTCATTGATCATTAGTTTCTAATTAATGTCCTTAGGGCATGACAAAAAAAAGTGAACACTAGCATAAACACACCTTCGCTCATAACTTTCCAGCTTTCTGGCCGAAATGCTGATCTCTTCACCAGAACACAGCTCCTTGGAATCGTTGCCACACCACCAGCAGCTCTGGTGATGGTGGTGCCATCAGCATTTCTGTTGAAATACTGTTTCTTCTCTCCCTTTCCATCTCCAATAGAGAGGTTATGAATCTCCTGCCGGATTCTGGATTCAGGGGGATTACTTCCGCCAAAACGTTTCACCAGCCCAAGCAACCACTTCAATGATATGGCCACTCCATTGTGACGCTGATCGCCACTTGATTTCATTCTGAATATCACTGCGGGATTTACACAAGTCAACATCTGTCACAAGAACAGGAAATGAAAAATAGCATGTATAAATGGACTTAATTTTGTTTGGTACTATGTTGAACAACACTATAAATGCACTATACAAATTCTTATAAAGGTGACAATCGCTGTAGCGTTCTCGGTCAAATTAAGACTGGTTTTAGGAATTTCACAATTATGCACTAAAGTGCTTTAAAAGATTGTCCTACATCCATGTAATAATCAAGTTAATAATGTTAAAGAAACTGTCTTTGTATTTGATTCCATTATTACCGAAGAAAAAAATGGTTTCATTTTACAATTAATATTAAGTCATGACAAATCATTGGTCTTTTGCTTATCTGTTTGCATGTCGCCTCCCTTCCCTCCCCCCCCCCCTTAAAAAAAACATCTGCAAACTTTAACAAGTGAGTGCAATGCAAGGGTGCATGGGTACAAAGAAATTTTTTTTTTGCTTTTTTCACAAAAGAAGGGCTTTAAAAAGCAATTAAAGACAACAAGAAAATTGAGCAATCTTACAACCAGTAAAACTGCATATTTTAACTGCTTGGCCACTGGCACTACCTTGGTTAGTTATGAGCACCCACCACCTCAAATCATATGTACTCACTGAATTATGTGCATGGCATCAGAATTATGTTCACTAAAAGGAAAACACAGGGTCAAACAACTAAGCGTGCATGGCCTTAACTTGTAATCTCACCTCTTTAATGGGTATTTTAAAAGTTGTGATACACTTTACCAGGAGATCAATTATAAGAGGTTCATCAGATGGTGCACTGTCTGGTTCGAAGTTTGAGAGTTCCACCTGGTACTTCTGTACATTTGGGAATACCTTCTTTTTAAAGAAGGTGGTTGCCAGTTTCGGTTCTAGGCCTTCTATTTCAGCCATCTCAATCACCTTAAAAAAAGCATCAAAATAGAAGTTGTAAATCACGGTTCTTTCTTTTTAAGACGTTTTAATAATGATAGCCTCTAAGACTGTCAGATAAATCAAACAAAAACAATAGCCGTAAATACAGTATATAAACACTTCTATTTCAATAGATCTTGTCTGAAATTTTAGGTTATTTAATTAATAAAATAATTAAAGAAAAAACGTTCAGTTGTTTCAAACTTTTAAACAGGTTTTGTCCACAGTTACTGGCCATACAGTTAAAGTGTTCTACCATAATCATATTCAAAATCAAAGTACATAGGCTCGGACCTTGAAAGTGTTATTGTATAGTGTCGTGATATAATTGTAAACAATTATTGGATGAGGTTTTTGTGATATCCAGAATAATCAAGGTCAAGGTAGGGGTTATCAGCCGGAGGGCTGAGGCTGATAACCCTACCGAGACCTTGATTATTCTAAATATCACAAAAACCAAACCTAATAATTGTTTTATTTTACATTGAATGCAAAAACTTGGAAGTCATGTTTCTGCTTTTTCACTGACAGCAAGCAACACGAGTCACGCAAAGTTGTCATGATTACCCTTGGAAATCATGCACCGTGGTCATACATGACATGATTACCGGTGACCTTGACATGATTACCCGTGACCTTGACAGGATTATTGTATAATCTGCAGTTATGACGTCACGGGCACTGATTTTGAAAATTCACTGTACACTTTCGGCCAATCAGAAGAGTTAGAGAGTTCACTGTATAATAATATGCTAGAGGCACTTCACCTTTTCAGCAAAACAGATTAAAATGGCATAATTTTTCTGACATCGGTCATCTAATTCAGGGATGGAATGGGCCAATTCCGATGTGATCTCCTTTGTCCTCTGTTTCAGAAGGAAATCGAGTTGCTGGCTCAGGCCAACGATCAGGCCAATGGCACTGGATGCGTGTGAAAAAGTCTCCTCCGATTGGATTTCTGCCCTCTGTTGGGCATCCAGGCCATCTGGACTTCTTCTTCCCTCCAAAAAGGGAATCAAGACCAGGCGACCAAAAACCCTAGATTGGGAAATAAAAAGACGGGAAAAATAATTGCTATTGAATTTTTGTGCTGCACTAAAAGCAATGCATGGAACATAATTGTGAGAGTATGACATAAACAGAAAATTATACTTATCACACGCCCCACAACATCCCACCCCCACCCCTCACATCTGGTCTATATCCCTGTAATTTAATTAACAATGTCAAAATGATGGTTGCTACTGTCATTTGCCCTTAATCATGTGAGGTGATTATAGGAAAGAATCTTTGTGGATATCAGTCTTGAATTATCTTGCATGATGCGACATAAATAGCTTTGTTGTAATGAACATACCTTGGATCTTGATTTAGGGCATCAAGGACCTCCCAGTTCACTGTCAGGATGGGACAAGTGCGTGGTGTGCTTTCAAGAAAGCAAGTCCCATCTTTCCCTTGTTATAAAATGCAACAGCAATATCCTCTATTTGCTTCCCTTTCTTGAGGTCGTCCAAAACAGGAGGCAAGGTTGTTCGTGCACAAAGGCGAGGAATGAACCTCTCCTTCACTGAAGAAAAGAACGAAGCCTTGTTTCCGATAAGGCTTAGTGCAGCCCTGGCAGACTTGGTTTTTCCAAGTCTGTTCACCCCACAGACTACTGGAATAGGGCAGTAGCCCATAGTATCCATTACTGCTTCATAATGAAGCCCAATCATCATTCCAGCTGCAAAGATGATTTATTGCATATCAATAACTGAAAGCATAATTAAATGAGGCCACTGTAAAACAAACTTTTTACGATAACTGCAGAAATTCACGCGCGCTCATTGGCTAATTTTTATTGTCCATATGCGGACATACAAAATAATTTAAAATTCATGCGACGCGTCAGCGAGCGAGAGCGGGTAATTTGACAATTTGTTATCGTAAAAACAAATTGATGTCAGTTTTTAATGCGTCCGTCCTGTTATTGATCATGAATTTCGTCATCAATGATGACGAAATTCATGATCAATAACAGGACAGACGCATAAAAAACTGACGTCAATTTGTTAAATTGCACACTGCAGTTATTAAACTGTTAACTTATTTCTGTTATAATACTGCTTTTGATGCTTGAAGATAATTAAAAATAATAATAGTAATAATAATATTTAGCAATTATTGAATGAGGCTGGGTAGGATATGAAGAATTCTGTAGATCAAGGAGGGTGTTCTCCACAGAGGCCGAAGACCAAGGTGAATAACACCCTCCGAGATCTGCAGAATTCTTCATATCCTATGAAAGCCGAATTCAATAATTTGTTATTCATGCAAAACATTTCCCCGTTCTTAAAGGAGTTTCACCATTATGGCCTTTGTTTTTCTGCTTGCCAAAAATAACACAACCTTGTTCCCAACGGTAAAATAATCTGCAGCAGCTGCACTTTTTTGACGTCATTTTGACATCATTGGTTCAAAAATTTGCTGCGGGCTGCACTTTCGACATCATTGGTTCAGTATTTGGTCAACAGCAGCTGGTTTTGTTGAATTATGCATGTGGCTTTAACCAATCAGAAATAGGGAAATAATTTGAATGAATAATAATAACAATTTAATTATTTCTAAAAGTATTATTAAAATTATTATTATTGTTGTTGTTATTGTTATTGTTGTTGTTATTGTTATTGTTATTGTTATTGTAATTGTTATTGTTATTATTATTATTATTATTATTATTATTATAAGTAATTGAAGGAATTATATTAAATGTAGAATTTGTATAACGGCAAAAGAAATCCAAATTCCAGATGGGATTTAACCCACAACCTTCTTTGATTCTAGCCAGATGACATTTAGTATTATTAACAAAATAGCTTAGGGGTGTTATGATGAATGGAGAAACTATAAAATACAAAGATAATCGACGTACCAATAGTAAATATTGCTGCCATCGTGTTGTCATGGACTGTTTTAATCAGTCCCTTTACAACATCATGAAGCACATGGCCATATAATGGTAGCCTTATATCAGGGGTGGGACCAACTGTATGCTCTTTTCTTCTGCCATTTTCTTCCATACTGAAAACCTGTTTCACCCACATGAAAGAGGAGGTTTCTGGGTTTGTCAGGGTGCCATCTCCATTGAGCTGAAGGTTTTCCCCAAACACCCATACATCACTGTTTGGCTGTCGACCAATGCAGACTGCAGCCTTATATGTCTCCTTCAAGTTTGCGATTCTGCATTTCCTGAAATAAAATTATCACCCAAAAGCATGATCAGTTTTTTTTTTTTCTAAGAAAAATTAAACAATGCAAAGTTGAATTTATCTCCAGCTGCCTTTGTTCCTTTTTGATGGACATAATCAGAGGGCAAAAGTGCATGAGATATATTTGCACCATCTAATCGTCGAGTCCTACATAGATTTTTACTTTTTAGCTTTATTTCAACATGAGTTGTCTGTCCTTGACCTCGCTCTCTATTTTTTTTGTTATTGATTTAGTATGAGATCCGTACTGGTGGAATATCGGTCAAGTTATTTCATCGCCTAAGGTGGGGACTACAATCAGCCAGACTTAACATCTATTTCACTTGTATAAATTATACAGAAGTTTGGTTTACTCACCGAAAGTAGTTTTTCATGAGCCATTTAAGAAAGGCTTTGAACTCCTGCCCTTCGTAGTCACATGTCAATACTCCTGAGCCATAGGTGGCGTTCAGGTCTTCTAAAAATTTTCCAGGACCAGAAAGAGCCCGTTGGATTCTAAAGTAGCACTGCCTGGAAAAAGAAACGAGTACACGCTTTATCGGTTCCCTCCGAAGGCACAATAATGGACAATGAAGCGTGCAATTGTACATTCGTACATTGATTGTATTGTTCAAAATGATCTTTTGACCTTTGGCGGGAAGCCTGGTACGAAAACTTTTCGCGCTCCGATTCTCGGATTTTTGGCCAAATCCTAGCTCTATAGGCAGAAAAACCTTTAGAATTTATTCAGAAAACCACCAAAGGTCGAATAAATATTTTGTAAACATAGTGTCCTAAAGATACCGTCAAACAGTAGACATAAGCACCAAGTAATTGCAAGTCACATGTATGCTGCAAGATACGCTAGACTTCAAGGTCAATTCAAACTCTCTGAGAACGAACCGTCCATATCGTGATGGAAAATGTGACGATGGAAACTTGAAATATTGCAAAATAAACAAACCCAAAATTATGAAAATTATTGACTTACTTCGATTCTTCACGTAGAGAGCAGTATACGCGGCAAAGGAACCCGCTTTGCTGTCCAGCATCAACATGCTTCAACAATTCCAGCGAAAAACTCGCCCTTTCCACATACTCTATTCCATTTCGGCCTTCTACGTTCACCCCCATGTCTTTCTCGTTAACTACAAAATCGTAAGTCGGCGACATTTCGAAAGGTTCAACTTTTGGAAGTCGCGATTAGCACTACGTACTTTGAAGGATACTGCCAAAACACAGATGTTTTAAAGCGAATTTCCCGCTTATTTGACTATGGATCCGTACAAGGGAATAGCTTCCTTTTACGGAAAAAAAAACAACACTGCACAGTAGACCCTTGACCCAACAAACAATCAAATTTCCCGCGTTTACTTGTTTACGCCCGAAAAAGGTCATCTCTTCCTTTTTCGGACCAAGTGTCCTGCTGGTCTGCACCCTCATGTCATTACGTGGACTTTGCCTAGCTCGTGATCACCGCATTCATTTCTCCGGTGTAGTCGCGTAACGTAAGTTCAATTCAAATATCGTCGGACCGGTAAGTGGAGGAGCAGGACATTACAGCAGGCCTTTCAGAACAGCAATTTTTTGCCGGGTATCAGAGGAGAATGAAAAATTTGCCGGAGATCTCTTGACATTAAAGTCTTATCCGTAAAACCTTGAACACCAGAGGAAATTTCTGGAATGATTATTGTTTCGCAACCAACCAAATGTGAGATGAAACCGCAAAAGCTCGATAACCTCCAAACCGCAGCATGGATTAGTCACGACTTTAAACCACTTATCACGAAACAACGAAATGGCTTTTTCCTCCACGGCAAATCTACAATTTTACCGTTTTCAAATACTGCAATTGTTCTTTTTGTATTCCAGCTTATTTATGTGCAAAGAATAGATTTGAATGACATGATTGGTGACCTATTACGGGAAAGCGATGTTTAATCGAGTAGTTATGATCAAACAATGCTTGACAATGCGTCCAAAAAAAAAGAACACGAACCAATCAGAAGCGGGGCTGACCGGTGTGCTTCACGTGTGGTTCACAGGGTCATACTAGTTGGCTGTGATTGGTGGTTTTCGATCCGTATTTTTTGAAGCTGAGAAGCCTTTATCCTTCTAGGTTTATTCCGAATTTGTAGTTTGGGTTTTGAAGGTTAGTTGTGGAAGAAAAGCCAGTTCGTTGGAAGATTTGATAGATCTTTGCTACGTATGTCATCAAATTAGCTAAAAGTAGCCTTAAAAACTACAACTTCTAAGTCACGCACACCTGTAACCATGGGTGCTTACCATTTGTCGGAATAAACCGGATGGAACATGAGTTGAATAATGGTAAAGGGTTTTTTACAAAATCAGCAAACCAAGCAAACGAAATGGCGCTTACCATTTGCAATCCTATTTCCCGTAATTCTTTTCGGCTGATGAGAGACTGGAAACTGGAAAGTTTAGCAAATGGTAAGCAAATTTTCGCCGTTCCGTTCCGAACGGAAAAAGAGGAGTACCTCTGAAGGTACTCCACAATTTCCGAACGGAATTTACGGAAAATTACCTTACCATTTGACTTCAAAACAAAATTTCCGGATTTTCTGGCAAAATGGTAAGCACCCCATGTACCTATTCGACACTATTTGAAAAGTTTATGAGAACTAATTAAAACGTCCCACGTACCGATTTTTTGTGGTGTTTTAGTATAAGGGAAACAATCAGAAAAGGCAGTGATCTGTCGAAAAAAAAAAATGGGGCCACCCAGCATCCAACAAAAACATTCGCACACCAAGGTAACGCAAAGGTCATCAGCTCTATGTGAGTTAATGGTTTCACACTGACTACTGATTTTTTTATGTTTCGTTCAAGAGGTTTCGGCTGGTGCTTAAGGTAATTCCCCTGAAATAAAAGTGGCAATAGATTTTCGTTCAAACTTTGCCCACTGTATATTTATCATATGAGAACTCCAATTTTGAAATAAAAAAGGGGGATGCCCATGCTCATTAAGGAGCACTGACGCATTGAAAATGCCCCATTTTGGCATTTTTTCATGCTCATTACAAGAACGTAATAATATTACATTTTTGTGACCGAGACACATGAAAACACGCATTAAACTGCAGTCAATACATTGTATCGGACACAAATAACTTTTTAAATTTGATTTAGACAGAAAGCTGCATTCTTTATTAAAATTTCAACCAAATTTCTTGGCATGGTTACCATACGCAATATATATAGAAAAGACAGTTTATTTCCTATTTTCGTTATTTATTCAATTTTCAGCAATAGAAATGAGATAAGTCTTTCCTCAAACAAAGTTTAGGATAATTTGATTACAATGACTAGAAGAAAAGTTGGGGTGCCCATGCTCGTTGGTGCGCTATAGCCATTTTTTCAACTCACGGTGCTCAATATCAAGGCAAATCCGCCATGTTTTGCACGAGCACGCGCTCATGTGCGCGTGCGCGTGCTGATGACGCAGAAATCGTGCGCAGTAGAGATGCGCAATGCAATACTGAGGAATTACCTTAAGCCTTCATCAGTTGAAATATAATGTTAGTACGCGTGATTCAAATATCAGCCCGTCAAGCGCGCGCTGAGAAAAAACGCTTGAAGTTTCTTGAAAACGTAGCGTGAGACTTATGCGCAAGCCAGAGTTTTGTAGACCTCTGGGATGGCGATGTGGTCATTTCCGGTTGGCGGATCCTGTACTGAAAACCAGGCTTCCAAGAAAAGTCGCTCGTGATAATTAGCCTCATGTCCAACAACTCTGAGATTTCAAAAATTCATTTCGTGGTTGTTTTCATGGACATGGCAGGAGATCTTAGAGTTGTGGTCAAACATGGAAACAGTCCTTTTGTGTTCCGCAATCCGAGTTTTAAGTGATAGTTCAGTCTGACCGTAGTATACAAAACTGCAGATGGTGCAACTGATTTTGTACACCCATGTGTTGCAGACTGTGGCCGGTCAACCCTCTCCTGGGCTTTCGGTCGCAGGAACAAACAGTTCAAAGTTCTCAATGGTTTGAAGGCAACTTTGATTTGTTGCTGAATATAAGGTAATTGAAGGTAGATAGCACTAGTATAACAGTTTGTGATATTTCAATTTAATGATGGTCTATTTTTGAGACCCAATAGCAACATCACTGAACATGTGGAACAATTTGTAATAGTTTTATCGTTACCAAAATTTATTCTCCGTCACTTCAGAAAAATTATAAATGAAAATTCCCTAGCATCTCTCGACAACTTGCTGTGCGGTCCCCCGACTTTTCTTACCCACTACTACTGTATGGCAGCTCGTAGACAGCCGATAATAGTCATAATAGTCTGCTGGATTAAGTGATTCCTTCTTAACAACCAATTGGTCATAAATTTATTGTTAAGGAAGGTTTGTACCCGTCATTATTTGAAAACCAGACCCTCTTAACGATAAGCTTTTTGCACAGCTTTGCTCCATTGAACAGCGCTGCAAAAGTTTCAAAACACGGCCATATTTAATTAGTCACCTGACCAGAATAGAAACACCGTAGCACTTAAAAGGCATCTAAAGGCCGATTTACACGGAACGACTTTGTGGCATACGAAAAGCTTGCGACGGTCCTAGGACATGAATTGTTGCTTGTAAATCAAACCTACAACTCACTTACGATTGCCGTGTAGGTTCTAAGTCATGCCATAGGCCTGATGAGATTGTTGTATGCGACAAAGTCGTTCCGTGTAAATCGGGCTTTAAGTCCCAAAATTTAAATCACTGTCAATAGATTTAGAACGTCTAAGTGATGAATGCTACGTTTGGGTTTTATGAAACTGGCATTGTCATAAAAATTATGAGGTTATAAACACTGGTATTAAGGTGATTTAGTACCTTAGAATGGATCAAAAAGATTGTTTAACTATGGTGAATAAAAAAGAAATAAATGGGAAAAGAAACTTTTATTCAAAATGGTTGCTATGGCAACCACTTACAGCCTCTTGAGATACTGATTTATAGTATTGACGCCAAGACTTCCTGTTCTTTTACAAAACAAGATTGGACAGTTCAATAAGCACGGTGCTTCTGTATTCTGTTTTGGGCTGTGCCATGAATTTAAATTTTGACAGTTAGCTGTTATTTTCAGTGTTTTTCACAGGCTTTATTTGGAAATAACCTTATTTTATACTACACCCAGTTGACAAATCACGTCAAGAAACCCTCGTTTACCGTCAATTCTGCCAAACGGTGAACACCATTAAAATCTTGTATTAACCGCTCGTTTTCTGATATCGGGGAACGTTCTGTATATTGGGCGTTTTCTCTAATTCATTTGATTCATGCTGTTGAGAAACGCCGGTGACCACCTTGTTTTCCTTTGCGTTTTCTTTCGTTTTCCCGAGTGGATTAATGGAATGTTTGAAGGAGGTTATCCAAGTATAAATGCTGACGGTTAACCCGGCCAGGAAAACAAGCACGGTTCTCCCGCCTTTAAAGAAAAGGTCTTTTGAATACATCGTTTTCATACGCGTTCACGGTAGTTTTGCCGAGCGGGTAAGCGCAGTGTTTGTCGGAGGTTTTTCTGTTGTACACGTTGACGGTTAACAGCGGGAAAACTAACGTTCTCTAGAAATCTTCTCGCATCAGAAAAGTTCTACTGAACACCTCGTAGTTTTCCTACGCATCTTCCGTAGCTTTCATGAAGAGGTAAATGCAGTTTTTGTCGGGGTTTTCCGGTCTACATGTTGACGGTTAACACCAGGAAAACTTGGCGTTGACTAGGATTTTGAACACCTGTTTTCCGCCAGTGCAATTTTCCCGGTTGGATAAATACAAGCTTTTAGAAGCTTATAGGATCCAAATGCGGACGGTTAACACAATGTAAATTGAAGTTTATCAACAGTTTTCCCGCATATACCATTGAAGCCCTTAGTGACGGAAAATAATGCAGTACATTAAGCGGAGGCGGGTTTTCTAAGTCTACAGGTTTATGGGTAACATAGGGAAATCACAACATAGTCTTCCAGTTTTCCTGCGTCAGAAAAGTTCAAACGAACTCCTCGTTTTCCCTCGCATAAAATGACGGTATTTTTCTCCAATGAGTCTTCCACTGAATGATGCGATTTTCCGACTTTTCTTAATATGACACCGGTAACAGTAAATATACGAAAAATGTACCCGTTTATGCATCAATTAAAAATGTTATTTCGTTGAAAGTATCCAGTTAGTGAATCAATAACGCATCTTTACGATGCTCTACGGATCGCGAAAAGGCATCAATGATGCATCTTTATGCTTCTTCAATCCTGATTGAAATCGTTAGCAAAAAAAATACATACCAACAACAAAAAGCTAAAATACGAGCCTGGCTACTGAACGTGAAACCCTTGCGGTTTATATGAGGCGCTAAAAAAACCAAACGAGCTCACTTTCTCGTAATATACTGGAAGATTCCTGCGAAATCGCCGGGAAGACACGTTATTGTCCAGGTGTTACAGGTTACATCCCATGATGACAGCCCTGGGAAACGGACGTTTATATAAAAACTTACTGCTTACATATTCGCCTTTTTCAGGCATTCAGTTAGTTGCGTTGCAGCACCAACTCCCAGTTGGTTTGATAGCTCGGTTGGGCATAATCACAGGGGTCCTTGGTTCAATTGTGTTCAAGTCAGAAATGTTTTTCAGGCTTTGAAAAGGAAAACTGTGTGGTTTACGAGATTTACCGGCATTTGCCGATCTTCGAAAACGAGGGTAGGTTTTCAATTATTAACCCCAGATGAAAGTGAAGTTTTACACCGGGAAACATCTCTAAACACAGGCCAAAAATACATTCGCCAAATTCAAGGAAACGTTTTCCGGCGGCGAAGTAAATAGAAGAAGTAAGAAAATCTTTGATGAAAAGTAAAAGCCATTAACAGCCATTGACAGGCACCTAGAAATCGGTTAATTTTGCATGAGTGACGGACATTTCTTTCTAATGACCTTTTTCAATGATTTAAATTAGAGCGGAATACTTAAGCAAAGCCAACAGGCTGTTCTTGATGGTCAAGTTGTTTAACAACACCGTAAACGACCAAATGTATTTGACAGTTAGCTTTTTTATTTGGTTACTGTTTCGGTGATCCCTCACCTTGTGACTCCTTGTGAAGGTGTGTAACGGCTAGTGACGCCTTGTGACGATGTGTAACGGCTTGTGACGCCTAGTGACGGTGTGTAACGTCTTGTGATGCCTTGTGACGGTGTGTAACGTCTTGTGACGCCTAGTGACGGTGTGTAACGTCTTGTGACGCCTAGTGACGGTGTGTAACGTCTTGTGACGCCTAGTGACGGTGTGTAACGTCTTGTGATGCCTTGTGACGGTGTGTAAGGGCTTGGGATGCCTTGTGACGGTGTGTAAGGGCTTGTGATGCCTTGTGACGGTGTGTAAGGGCTTGTGATGCCTTGTGACGGTGTGTAACGTCTTGTGATGCCTTGTGACGGTGTGTAAGGGCTTGTGATGCCTTGTGACGGTGTGTAACGTCTTGTGACGCCTTGTGACGGTGTGTAAGGGCTTGTGATGCCTTGTGACGGTGTGTAACGTCTTGTGACGCCTAGTGATGGTGTGTAACGTCTTGTGACGCCTAGTGACGGTGTGTAACGTCTTGTGACGCCTTGTGACAGTGTGTAACGTCTTGTGACGCCTAGTGACGGTGTGTAACGTCTTGTGATGCCTTGTGACGGTGTGTAAGGGCTTGTGATGCCTTGTGACGGTGTGTAAGGGCTTGTGATGCCTTGTGACGGTGTGTAACGTCTTGTGACGCCTTGTGACGGTATGTAACGTCTTGTGACGCCTAGTGACGGTGTGTAACGTCTTGTGATGCCTTGTGACGGTGTGTAAGGGCTTGTGATGCCTTGTGACGGTGTGTAAGGGCTTGTGATGCCTTGTGACGGTGTGTAAGGGCTTGTGATGCCTTGTGACGGTGTGTAACGTCTTGTGATGCCTTGTGACGGTGTGTAAGGGCTTGTGATGCCTTGTGACGGTGTGTAAGGGCTTGTGATGCCTTGTGACGGTGTGTAAGGGCTTGTGATGCCTTGTGACGGTGTGTAAGGGCTTGTGATGCCTTGTGACGGTGTGTAACGTCTTGTGATGCCTTGTGACGGTGTGTAAGGGCTTGTGATGCCTTGTGACGGTGTGTAAGGGCTTGTGATGCCTTGTGACGGTGTGTAAGGGCTTGTGACGCCTTGTGACGGTGTGTAAGGGCTTGTGACGCCTAGTGACGGTGTGTAACGTCTTGTGACGCCTTGTGACGGTGTGTAACGTCTTGTGACGCCTAGTGACGGTGTGTAACGTCTTGTGACGCCTAGTGACGGTGTGTAACGTCTTGTGACGCCTTGTGACGGTGTGTAACGTCTTGTGACGCCTAGTGACGGTGTGTAACGTCTTGTGATGCCTTGTGACGGTGTGTAAGGGCTTGTGATGCCTTGTGACGGTGTGTAACGTCTTGTGATGCCTTGTGACGGTGTGTAAGGGCTTGTGATGCCTTGTGACGGTGTGTAACGTCTTTTGACGCCTAGTGACGGTGTGTAAGGGCTTGTGATGCCTAGTGACGGTGTGTAACGTCTTGTGACGCCTAGTGAAGGTGTGTAACGTCTTGTGACGCCTAGTGACGGTGTGTAACGTCTTGTGACGCCTTGTGACGGTGTGTAAGGGATTGTGACGCCTTGTGACGGTGTGTAAGGGCTTGTGACGCCTAATAATGCTGTGTAACGGCTTGTGATGGCGTGTAACGGCTTGTGGTGTCTTGTAACGGCTTGTGGTGTCTTGTACCGGCTTGTGGTGTGGTGTGTAAGGGCTTCTGAAGGCTCGGAGGGGCTGATTGTTATACCTTTCAGCAGTGTGGCTTAAGATTGTGATTGTCAGTAAGTGACAGCGAGTAATGCGTTTCACAGTTAATGAGCTTGCGCCTTAACGTTTTTCCGTTGTTTCTGAGTGACGGCAAGTTACGCGTCACAATTTATTTGTGCCATGCGCGTTACCCTAAATCGGGCATGGTATATGAAAATCACTTGATGTTCATGCAATTGACGGCACAAGTGACATTTCTTTTCATACCCATAGTTTCGCTCAAAGACTCACTTTCCCACAGGGGCAAAAGTAAACTTGGAATTGGGCTATTCATCCATGAGCTGCTCAGGGAACCTTTGATTGATCTTTCAAAGCCCTTCACTTTGTCCTACCACTTACAGTATAGGGCAGATGCTATTGTAAAAGAAATCCCTTCTTTTCATGACCACAGCATTATAAATGACACTGACCTTAATGCCCTATTTAGTCAAAACTCAATTGAGAAAAAATAACTGGCTCTCCAACTTTGTCACTGACAACTACCCACAAGAGCGTCAACAAGTCAGATTTCATATCTATTCTTCACAGGAAGATTATATTGAGCTTGGAAATCCACATAAGAAAAATGGTTCTGATTCAGAGAATGATAATAGAACAACCAATGATCTGAGAGAGCTTGAAGACAAAAACAAAAATTACAACTTCAACAGTAATGATGAAGAGATAACTACAAGCGAAGGTAATAATGCTGACAACAATCATGAAAAAGAAGACAACAATGGAGATGACAAGACCACTGATCACGAAACTGCAAATGAAAACAATAATACCTTAAGTGCAGCAATAATAAAAATACAGCATTATATTCTGAGACATTTACAACTCCTTTTTGATGTTTCAAAGTCCTTCACTTCGCCCTACCATTTACAGTATAAAGCAGATGCTATTGCAAAAGGTGTCCATTCTTTTCATGATCACACCATTATAAATGACACTGACCTTAAAGCCCTGTTTAGTGAAAACTCGATTGAGAAAAATAACTAGCTCTCTAACTTTGACAGACAACTACCTTGAAATAAATACTCCATGAAGATTTCAAAATAAAGACCATTACCTGGAAGAGGTTTAAAAAAGCTATTGACGTTGCACCTACAAAACAAATTCGGAATGAAGAAGATACATTGTGACAACAAGATATTATCTTTATCCCATGCAATTCATTTCAGAGTGACAACTCATTTCCATTGGCAGTAATACCAAAAAATAAGCAACTAGTATCTCTTAACAGCAAAGCAAGAGATTTTGTTAAACCTACTATCCATAAATCACTTCTAAAGATGGACTCACTATTAGTTGCGATGGATGAGAGTATTGATCTGACTGAGTGAGTTTTCTTCTAAACAGGCAACAAGATGTCCCAAAAAAACCCAACCTCTCTAACTGAAGAGTGTACAATTGCCTATTTGCAACGTACCTTTCTTCCAAAAGCCAGTATATGGTCACTACCACCTATAACCCATTTCGCAGATATGGCAGCCATTTTTGAATTTATTGTTTCAAATATCTATTATAGGATGCTCTGGGGGCAAATACATATTTATTTGCCCCCTGAGCATCCCATAATAAAAATTTAAAACAATAGAATTCAAAATGGCCGCCATATCTGCGAAATGGGCTATGGCAGGCATAAATTAACATTTGCGTTTTTTTTTTTCACTAAGGAGATGATCAGGAACAAACTTGCATTCTTTCCAGAAGAGGAACTGAAAAAGAGAGACAAATAATATGTGAGGACATACTGATATTAAGATCACTGAGCTCCTGTAAAAGATACCGCGATATCTCGAACATTTGTTCGACTTTCTCCCGTCAAACTCAACAAATTCACTTCTTTTCACATTTCTGTTTTACTATCTGTTATGTAATTAAAAAGCAAATTGAGAAGCGACAGAGGTTATGGTTAACATTATTACAATAAAAAATGAATTGCATTGTCGACAATTTCTTGATGACAACTTTTTTCGAATAGCTGCAAGAAGCATAATATCTCTAGACAAACGTATAGCTAATTTCTTGAAGTAAAGCTACGAAGTCTCCGAAGAAGAACATACAAAAACAAATATGATATACATGATAAAAATCTACCTACTGTGCTTGCAAACAGTTCTAATCACAGCCCCACCAAGTGTCACAATATAGAATGAAATAATTGTTCAGAGCTCTTCACACGGCAATCTTAAGGTGACAAACTCTGTTGCCAAACCCAAATTGGTCTCTGTGGACAGCAAAAAAACAAGGAGGAAATACCTGTGCTACCTGTTGACGTCAAATACAAAACTATTTATAGACTATTTCTATGCAGTTAATACACAAACCTGAGTTTCCCAAAAAGAAGTTAATTAAAATTAGTTTGCTGTGTCAAGGCAGCTTCAAAGCTCCCAAACTATAGATCTAGCATAACTAAATCTTTGCTACAAGCTTTATGGCGTTTCACCAATTGCTTACAAAATCTCTAAAATATATACAACCCAACTACATATCTTATTCTCTTCAACTTATCTAACAATACATATATTAACAACACCTTCAATCGTACATGTAAAATAGAATTTAAAGAAAAATTAATTTCAAAGCTACTAACGTGCTTATAACTTTCATATTTCTTACCTTGACTTACAAATACTTTAACACCTTCACACTTTACAACCATAATTTTTTTGTAAATGTTTATAAAATTAAACAACAACTTACTATTGCAGCAGTTATTCCCATTACAAAATGAAAACTTGACTTATACCACTTTGCAAACTTCTCCAAACACAGCAGCGATTAACTGTGCATTGAAACAAACCTAACTTCGCACCCAGATTCTTCAACAACAAATTCGCGCAGGAACTGGAACTGACCTCGAAAAAAATACCCATGAAAAAAAAAGATGATGAAGACTCCTTTTCCCCAAAACTACATGTACGTATTAAGAACAACAACAACTAGCCACATGGTAAGTTTCATCGACTTTTATTTCCATTTTCTAGCAAATTTTCAGACCTAAACTTCACCTCATATGTTCTCTATATTTTCCTATATTATGTAAGGTGTCACACACAGTGAGCCTGGGTTACCTATGCGATTACAAGTCACGCTAAACTAACGCTATGCAAAGATTATAATCAGATACTCCTTTTATCGTATATTTGCTGAAAGGTAGGAGAGTCACGTTTCGCGTAATGAAATTAGGTCGTTATGTGACAGTAGATGTCTTTCGCATTGCTCGGGGTCAGACAGTGTAAGTAACTGAGTTTTTTTTAAGCGCGGTTTACAACCGCACCGCGGTTCTTGTTGTTAAGTAGGCTCCAGTTCAAGTCGTTTTAGGAATCCGGTGTTTAACCTCCCCTCCTCCCCAGTCGCCTCCTCACCGTTGCGGGGCAAGGAACGCTGGCTCAAGCGACGATTTGTGGTCATTTGTGACCTTTGGAAACATACGGATAGTTAATTAGTGTACTGGATTTTTTTCAACGGAGATTTTAAGTGTGGAGTGGTTGTGGCGCTTTATCGTGTATCGAAAAAACCCAACTTGGTCTGGGGACCTCCAATTAGATGTGATGGCCTTCTTTCAATAACATCGGACCACTGATGACAAAAAACGCAGAAACCTAAGAACTGTCATTTACGAACAGGCACAAAGCAAAAAGGGGTCTTTTAAATTCAGTTAATCGTATCCCTGTATTGTGTACAAAGTGTAAAGACTTAACCCGTTTTGAATAGTTTAATCTATTTGCTACGCTAATTTATTTTTATTTATTTATTTTCATACTCTTTATTCGTTTTAATTTAAGCTTAAGTTAATTAAACCTTGTAAAGTTTTATAGTTAATGCTAGAATCAAATTTTTATTAAAGAGATGTCGGTAAGTGAACGCAGGTCCACATCATACCAATTTAGAATTATAACCTGCATTGTCATTTTGTATTTTTCGTTTCCATTATTGTAGCTGAAAAACCCACTTAGGGAGTTTCAATATAGTTTGTGTGTATGTATGTATGTCTTGTCAAATATGGTTGCTTGAATGTATGTACATGTAAGCTTATATATATGTACATGTGATTGTTAATGGGTAATGTGAATACACAATACATTGTGCATCAGTGCAACTAATATGTAAGACCTAAGCTTACCTTCTTTAAAAGAGTTATGAGATCAGGGCCTTTTAACACCCTTTGTCTATCATAACATTTCATTTTTTAAGCTAGTTCACTTATTCTGTACCTGCAAAAATACCAATAACAAATTGTTTGTGAACAACTTCTTTTCCAACAACCAAGGTGATCTAACTTTGAGATAAAATGACTTTCAATGGTCTAATTGTTCTTTTGTTTTTTTAATTGTTTTACCTTAAAAAATGCATAGGTCACATCACAATAGATGACGGTGACGGTTATGAACAAGATGGTGGTGAGGAGGTTGAACAACATCAGGGACCTGGACAAAGTGGTTTAAGTAATAATTACTAACAATACTGCCATGAATGTTATAATGTAAATCATAACTAAAAGAATTGGACATTAGTAACTGTCTTATCACATATAGACCATGCATGACTTTTAATTATTGACGAGCCATCAGGGAACTTATATCAACATGAGTACAACTGTTTAGTTACTTACTTTCTTTGTTGTTGACATTCACAATTGTCATGCATTGCCATTGATGCTGTTGTTTTCCTCTATTTAATACTTTTTTATCTTAGTTTAGGATATACTTTTCCACTTTGAATTTTACTGCTTGAATTAAATCTTACTTAACAATAATGCAAAATTTTATACAGCAATTTGTATTTTGTTTTGCCACAGTGGACAGTGATGATGAATGGAACATGCCACTATTTTGTTCTACACCTCAGGCAACCAATCCAGCTGGTAACATTCAACAATCAACACTGACATTCAATATAAGAAAATTCAACATTTCTTTTAAAATTAGTACAATCTCAGTGATTCAAGACCAATACAGATAATTATCATTGACTGTTACAAAAAGTAACACCTGTTGATATTTTTTCTTATTGTTATTTACATATGTAAGCTCAAGTACCAGTTTCTGTACAGGCAGAGAGATTTGTAGCTACATTATATGGTAAGTTTATGTTCTGTAAAAAAAAAAATATGGCTGCTTACATTTGGGGAAGTAGCAATGTCATCTATCAATCAGTGATTAAGTACTTTGTTTAATTCGCAGATTCAATTTCTGAAAGTGGTGCAGCTTCTGCAATTAAACATGGCACTAATGCAAGGGCAACAGAAGGTAACTTCAATATAATTTGATAATATGTATCCGGTGTTACTTCACCTAGAAACATACATGGCTAATTCACATGCATATAATTCAAAGCCTTAAATGTTTCATGTAAAGGTAGTATGTATTATAATCTTTGGCACAGTTATAGTTCTGTAAGATGCTCTGCCTTCTACAGCACAGCCGTGCATGAACATGTCTATCTTAAAATACAAAGCAGATTTTCAATAACTTAAAACTTTATCAATTGTGTCCCTGAAAATACACTAACTTTGGACAAATGTCATGCATGCATCATTCTGATTTGTTGCTTTCTTCCTTTTAAAGCTGTTTGTCACAAAAAATACAGAGAGGCTAACTGGAACTTACAGAATTGCAAAATTTCCTGGCATTATAATGTCCAGCAAAATACAGTTCGAGTAACATTTTTAAGCTTTTAATGTTTTTAATGTTTTAAATGACTTAATGTTATATTACATGACAATCCAAAAGTACAACTTACAGAGTTTTAAATATTCAAACACCTTTCTTTTTCATAGAACTGGAATCGTAGAAGAGGAGTCAAATCACCTGATAGGTGCCGAAGCAAGTGAGTTGATGAGTACATTTTTATCATGGACATTATATACCGTATTTCCTCAAATAATAGCCGCCCCTCGATTAATCTCCTCCCCCCTAATAATCACTCCCCCTTTGACTGAAATATTTAAAATAACCGCCTCCCCCTTACCCTCCCCCTCCCCTCCCCCTCCCCTCCCCTAGTGTATATTCCGTGTATATGCCATACATCACATTTGTACAACTATATGCATACAGACAGATGAATCAGCGGGGCCTGCCTATGACGTGCAGCTATTAACAAGACTGATGGCAGTGAATGAAGTGCCACAAAGGCTCCAGTTTCTCTGCCTAAAAGCAGACGAAATAAGTGATAGCAGAGTGATTTTCTTATTGGATTTGTAAAGCCCTAAATCGATTGAGGTACCAACTGTGAATGTTAACTAGAATACAACTTGCTTATTTTTTTCATTAAGTTACAATGACTGTTATTATGGGTAGGTAATACAATTAGAAAGTATTCACGGCAGGGAGGCCTCCTGGTGGCCTTGGCTTTGTGCTTGTTTCCTTGGTCCAGCATTGATTTATTCTGACTGAAGATTGTTAATTTAACTGCTTGATCTTCAATTTATTCATGCTCAAAGGGCATGTGTTTGAAAGTGTGTACATCTTTTATGCATAGTAGACCAACATGTGTGGGTGTAAATTATATATCAGTCAAAAAGTTATATAAGATGTTGCTTTTAAAGGATTATGACTTATATATGAAAGGCAAATTTCCAGTTCATCAAGTATTAATAGTAGAGATCCCCCAAAAAAGCATACTTTGAAGAGGCAATATACTATATTCACTAGTTTTCAGACAAGTTTCTAATTCTTATCATTTCTCAGATGAGGAGGCAGTGCCATGAAGATAGCACTCCACTAGTGCTAATTCGCTATATTCCTAGTGAGAAGGCCATAAGAATTATTAGGTCTGTATTAAACATTTTCTTTATAAATGCAGTATATCTAAATACATGCACACTTGCAACTATTCTCTTCAGTTTCCTGCTTTTCATAAAATAAAAACAGACACATTTTGTACGGGTTCTTGAAAACCTGGAAAGTCATGGAATTTTATTTTGATCTTTTTGAAATTAAAATCCAGGAAAAAAGCAACTGGTCCTAGAAAGTTCACGAAATCTGTTGAACTCAAGTAAAAATATGAAATGTTTAGCAGACAATAAGAAGGATTAGCATTGTTATCTTTGGAGTGAAAGGGTTAATGTGAAATTAAAAATCCTGGAAAAATCAATTTGAGTAGTCCTGGAAAAGTCCTGGAAATTTGTTTCCAAAAAAGCATATTAACTATGAAAAGTCAACTTGTTTTCTTGTTTTCTTTATGACAGCTATTGTCATTTCCTCTTGTAACACATTTTCATGTTTTAAACTGTTACTCGTGCAGTATTAACCCATTTTCTTTTGTCGTGAACAGTATATGAACCTGATTTAAATGTTAATCCAAGTTTTTTGGTTTTCTGGCTTAGATCATTAATGTAATGATGACAGTAGACTTGATACCCCGGCTGGCAAATTGTTATGTGCATGTAGCTCTACAAGGCAGTCAATTTGATGAGGAAGGTAAATAATTTTGCTTGTTACAATTATATCTCGATTTAAACTATACATCATTTGAACACTATTATGCTGCTTGTATGAAGGCTATCAAAGTTTCCTCTTGAATTTGTCTTGATGTAGCATGTGGAAAACATGGACGATTTAACAGCCAAAATGACATTCAGGTGCATGTCATGCATCCGACAGTGTCAGCAGCAAGAATGATTGTTGAAAACATCTTAACAGGTGAGAGTGCAATGATTGCTTGCTTGCTCTGCATCAAATTTTTGTTTGAGAATAAAAGGCTATTTAATATATAGTTATGTAATTTTTGTTTGAAGAAAAAAGGTTAATTTTGTAATTATTTTCATCGCTTATTGTTTGTCTTAGTATAAATTTATAGAACCTAGTTTTTATGTAGTTTTTGACTTGTTAATGAGTTATGGTAATGTTGAAACGTCATTGATTTTAAATCAGCTTTTTAGCTTTTTGAATCTTAGAATGTTTTTACAAAACGTGCTGTTGCAATTTTTTATAGTCCATTGTTTTTCTAAATCACTTCTTTTACAGAAAAAAAGTTAATTACAAAAAGTAAAATTCGTTAATTTACATTCTCAAACTCATTAACTCATCAAGCTAAAACAAAGAAAATCACAACCGTGAAGGAGGTTTTGATACCCGGTCTTAATTAGCATAGATTTTTACGATTTTACCTCTTGATTTTCCCCTTAGTTTTTGCTTCGATTGAGAAGATATATCAAACACTCGAGACAGTGTTTCATCGGCTATCCAAACACCTCAAATTTCGTCAAAAATACTCCGTTGCGCGTCGTATTTTCAACTCGAGCTCTCTTCTCAGTGTTTGGATATCCCGATGAAACACTGTCGCTCGTGTTTGATATATTACTTTAACAATAGCCCTTAGTATGCATGATGAGATCAGCAGAAATTACCACCACTTGGCATGGCCTCATTAAAAAAAAGGCAAATTTCATCAGGGTGAATTTCCTAAAGCTGAATAGGTAAAGAGAATGCCGTCTTAAAAACAACACAATGGTGCATGGGGTTTGAGAAAATTTAGTGAAAACGAGGCTTAACTTGGTGGTGAATTGTGAGCAGGTGAGGTAAACTTGCACAAGATCTATGGAATGGGAGTATGTAAATTTTGTTTTGTAGGAGAGGAAGACAACTTCCTTTTACAGCTAAGTGGGGCAATCAAGGATGCCCATGATGCCGCCCAGGCTATTAAAACAAACAGGTAATAGCCCAGCTGTAATATTATTTATAAGGTTGCCCTGTTGAATACGTATTGGAGTAATGAATGCAGAAGCAAGACCTCAGCCACTTTTTATGAGATGGAAGGTAGTAAGAGTTACAGTAACTGTAATTATATTAAATGAGTTGACGAACTTTTGTTAAGAACTTTTGAAGCTTTCTGCAGTAATACACTTTACCTCCGGCCCCACTCCAATCAAACAAACACTCCACTCTCTCCAATAATCTGTTGGTAATGGAATAGGGAATATGATATAATTTATTGACGATTTATTCTTTTTTGAATAAGAACCACTACTCTTAACCACGAAAGTCAAAAGTATAATTATTGCTCCTGGATCATTGGTGTATAAAATAGGATGAAACAGCGATCATTCATGATTGCATGGTGCATGGGAGTCTTTTGAAAGTACTTTGTTCCAGATGAGGCTGGTCTCTTTCATCTGCCAAATGCAGTCTCGCAACTTCTGCTATCCCACTACAATTTTTACCTATAATAAATGAGGGAACTGTTAGAGCAAGATAGGGAAGTGCGGAGGCAACAAGAGGAGGAATTATTACTATCGGTATGTTTCAAATGAAAAAGGTTGATCATACAACAACAACAATACTTTATTCACTCATGTATACTTAACACATTTACTAATAGATAAAAATTGACAAGACTATATAATAACTTAAGAAAATAAATATGTTTAGGATTGAGGCAGGAGTACTGGAAAACCCTGCGGTTTTCGAGTTATTCCCTGGGAATTAATTCCCCTATTCCTCATAAGCAACTTTAAAAAAATCCAGTTGTCCTATTAATAAAAATCCAGTTGTCCTAATAAAGCATTTACATTTGAGGTAGATTGACACCTTAAAGGGTGTGAGATGAATTGCGTTTTAAAATGTTCTACTTACAATTTCCAGGAGAGGGAAGACAAAAGAAAAGAAATAAAAGAAAATGAAAATGAAAATAATGAAAATAATGAAGAAAATGAAGAAAGCGAAGAAAGTGAAGAAAGTGAAGAAAAAGTTGTTGATGATGAGGATGTGAGTTCTATTCCTTAATCCAATAATTCTTTAATTTACTTATACCCATGCAAAGCCTATTTGAGCAAAATGTCCTGCAATTTGCATAATCCAGAGAAAGAACAAGAACAACAAGCAAAATTTGAGTACCAAACGGACTTGTTGTATAACACTGTAGCTCCTCTTGAAATTTTGTGTTTGTTTTTCCCATCTTGAAGGTTCGCCGGAAGAGGTTGCTAGCTTTAAATGCGCAGGTACAAATTTATCAATAATAATATCACAGACTGCACAAATTTGTACGTCATATGTGATTCTAAGACCTGTACAGTTAGATCAGCTTAAAGTAATCTGAAAATTGCAATAAAATTTATTATAAGCTTTACAAGAAATATTACTGAAATTGAAAAATACATGTTAAGACAGTCAAGGAGGTGAGACAATTTTTTTTCTTAAAGGTTGACACTTCTAAACGCCCCCGCGATGACAGCAATGTGGGCAATAATAGTGGCACGGTAAGGATGTTGTTTTACAATTACATATAACTTTTTCATAGTAAAAATTTACCCACTTTTTGCAGGGGCTACAAAATATAACATTTCACATCCTTTCCGTCTATGAAGTAAAAAATTCCCTCCATAGTTAAACAAAAAAGTGATGGGCCAGATCAAATTTAATTAACAGAGGGGGCTCCATCCATTCGACAAGATCAAGTAGATTCCCCCCCTCCCCCCCACCAGACAAGTAACTTTTAATTAGTTCCTCAACTGCCAGATGGCCAATAATCTAGCCAAGTCAATTGTCATCAAAGTTTTTAAGGAAAAAAAGTTTAATTAGGGCAAGCAAAATTTGAAAGCTGCTTGTCAGAAAGGCAAACTGGGATTCAAGTTTTTCTAGAGCCCTGAGTTGCTTTGCTTTGTCATTAGCTGGGATTCATCGTCACTTAAAATTAATACTGTAAAATACATTCTACTTTGGTTTATTTTCAGATTACATTCAAGATATAAGTTAGTTATATTAGTTATGAAAGTAAATGCAGTAAATAAGTAAGTAAATGTAGATGCAAATGTCTCTGGAATATATTGTTGAACTGGCTGCAGGAAAATTTTTTCGCAAATCAGCCAATGCAAAAGTGGATACAAAATGAATTATTACCTCTTCTAAGTTTTATTACATCTTACTCCTTGCAGAATTAATAAACCCTTCCCCTAAGATGTATATACTGTTGGCAGTTGAAACCTTTTTGTGGAGGTTGTGACAAGATTTCAAGGAAATAATGGAACTGAAGGGATTTCTCTAGATGATTTAGAAATGATTATGGGTCAATATTATTCACAGAAATGCTAATCTGTGTAGTATTGAGAGACAGTCGGTTTAGTTTTGTTGGAAGTATCGCATTTAGAAACTTTCATATTTGCATGTAACTTTAATTCATAGTTTTAACTTTCATATTTAAACTGATTGACATTAAGTCTGTATTTTACAAACACTGATCATTGATGTACATTAAGAGAATAAACTTAAGATCGTTTCGCTGGTTAACAGTGAGAGGTTGTCGTTCATGGAGGTGGTGACCAAATTACAAGGAAATTTAGTGTTCATGAATGACTTAATAACGTACATGATTAATGAATGGGCCAATATTAGTTTTGTTGGAAGTATCGCATTTAGAAACTTTCATATTTGGATGTAACTTTTATTCATAGTGTCAACTTTCATATTTAAACTGATTGACATTAAGTCTGTATTTTACAAACACTGATCATGAATGTACATTAAGAGAATAAACTTAAGATCGTTTATATGTGTTGTTCATTGCCGAGTCAAAGAATCCGTTTCCTCTACCGTTACATGCTCTCACTATGCAACAAATGTATTGACTACGTCATTCAGAAGTAAATTCTTCATCTAGAACGAAACAGTGGGGAGATCATTAGCAATTTAATGCCAGCTATAATATCCGTTAAGATGCAACTTATAGAGCCAGTAATGCAATAATTGATTAATCATCGATCATTATGATGAAATTGATTACATAAACGTTTTGTTCTTTGAAAAATGAGATGTTGGTTTGTGGTACGCAGGTGTCATTTGGACCAATATGGCTAAAGTCACAGAGGTTAAACATGTCTAAATTAGTGCCGCGAATCAAGTGATCAATTTAAGCTCTGATTAAGCTTTGTTTGGCTAGTTCGACTCATTTGAAGCGATTTCAAAGGCTTGCATAGGCATGGCATAGCTTCTATTAAAGAGTACATAAGGTAGAAAGCACTCTCAGTACTACATGGTTTTATTTATGTACACTATCTGACCGATTTCCTAAAAACATGCCTGCTGTTTTTAGTGCCTGCAGTCTTTAACACGGTTTTCATAAATCCAGACATATATTGGCACAGAATATTCGGAACTGATCGGAGAATGCCCTGATTTTGACTCTAGACGCCTTGGAAAGATGGACAGAAATTAGAAATGCTCGCTTTTTGGCCTCTCTGTGTCATCCAGTCTTATTCCCTTGAAATATATGTCTGGATTTATGAAAACCGTGTTAAAACGAAATCAAGTGGTTTTTTTTAATTGCTTATTTCTTCAATTTAATTTTCTTCCTTGCTCTCGCTATGACAGCAGATTGTAATTCGTACCTAGCATGAAATGTAGAGAACTTCTTGCCGCATGTTTCATTGATTATTTATCCTACCACACCCCCCCCCCTCCCCCTTTGAATTTCTACTAGGTTTAGTCCAGGCTTCACTCGTTTGAATTCAGTTCGTGCGTTCGTTGACTCTGACATGGAGCCGATCGCTTAGCGTTCTGTATTTGCTGTCTAAAGGAAGTCTGCCTGAGGACATCATTAAGTCCAATGAAGGTGCAAGTCCCACGATTTGCTAGCAAGCGTCGTCCGTTATCGTACATTAAACGGCTCTGAGATGTGTATACGGGTCGACATTTTTAGCCCCGTAATAGTGAGCCGTTTGCAGTGTGGCGATAATGTTGTGCTTGCTTTAGACAGCAAAGAGCTTTAGCCACATCAGTTTAGGGCTTAGGCGTGCAATGGAGTAGACATTTCTAGCTGCTGTTGGCGTTTTTTGGCCTGAACGTTGATGTGGTTAAAGACTTGAAAAAAAATCTGTTGTACTGTTGAAAGGCTGCTTTCCCGCTCGGTGAAATTCAAATACATCCGGGATATTGTTATATTTGCGAGCAAAACATGGCTGCGAGCGGAGTCAAGAACATCAGGTCAAGCGCCGATCCGACCGTGAGTAGCATTTCCTTGTTCAGTTTATGAATTTTAGGCGCTCTCGGCTTAGCTAACTATCAGAACTGCCTGTGATTCGCCAGCGCGGAAGCAATTTATCTGTGTGGTTTCCGGTCGATAATTGACGTACTGACAACATGTGGAGTGTTTATGGCCTAGTTTGTTTGAAGTTCGATCCATTCTCGATGTAGGAAGCTCTTGTTTAGTCCATTTAGGACGATGCAGGTTATAGAAAGCTAAACTTGATCAACTCTCCGCCGCCGTTTTTGACATCTGTGCCTTCGTGTGTTTATGTGTTTTGAGTGGCACTTGTTGCATGTGAGGAATTGTTGCACATAATTAACACCATCTGGTGGAAATTGGTGTTGGGTAGTTTCAGTTTTGACATCGCTGGTGTCCTGTCGATCTATGTTGATTTGAATAGATTCTATTGTGCTGTGCCTTGTGAGTGTCTGATACTTGGTTTCTCCATATTCCTTGACAGCAACGTTTTTGATGTTGTAGCAGGTGCCAGTAGTCACCCTTGGGATATCTTTTTCCCAAAACACAACACAGATTGACCCGGTGTTGTCTGTGAAGATTGCTTTTTGTTTTGTCAAAGTTTGTTTCCTTGGATTCATTGAAGGTGAGGCGACCCATAATGTTTATCAAAGTATGTGCATCTCCATCGTGAATTTCTTCTGTTGTGGCATCTATGGCTTGCGTTGTTTCTGTTTTCACTGATACATAATCAAAGTCTTTCTCAGAATCATCTGGGTCTTCAATCTGTGTCCTTTTGTTGAGAATCAGGTCATTTTCTCCACTTCTTTCATTCTTTTTGTAACATAGCGACACCAAATTAGCACCTACTGTATATTACATTTCGCATACGCATATGTAAGTTACGCATGTAACATAGCAGCAGCAAATTAGCACCTATTGTATATCACATTTCGCATATGCATACATAAGTAGGTTAGCACATTATGCAAAAGCAGAGAGCACACTCATCCACGCGGTGTGTGAATAAAGAGAATAAACTTCATCGACATCCGACTACACTTTTGAGCTGATATTTGTGGATTTTTATTGGTGAAGATGACTCTAGTTTGCACTTGAGTAGTGGATGCTTGTCAGGCGAGAAGTAGACAGTGCGGTAGACCTCGTTGCTTCTCTGGATTTGCAGGTCGAAGTAGTGGTTGTTACTTTTACTTGTTTTTATTGGAGACAGATTATGATGGTAACCCACAATTGCTTGTTCTAAAATGGAAAAAAGAGGAAAAAGGAGAGAGTTTTAGACTTCATTTTCAGTGTTAAGGCACAATTAATGTAAGGCATGCTGATGTTATTCAACTTTAATTTCAGTTAATGATGGCAATGATAACATTAAGCGAGGAGATGTATGCCTGTACTTGTTTTAATGGAAGACTCAATTTATTGCAGAAAAACAATAATTTTTGGGTGTTCTTTTACCTTTATTTTGGTTGAAATCCTTGCTACGTATAAAACTTGGAATCAATGTTACTGCAGTACTGTAAATAATAAAGGTAGAGGAGGTTGTTGATGTATGTAGACAAAAATGTTGTGTTACATACTTTGAGATGTTGGAGCTGTGTTTTCGAGTACTAGGCAAGAATTTTGTTTTAATTTGTTGGCTTTTTTATTGCTATTTGTTTGATTAGTTTTTGTTATATTTTCAGGTGTGATTGAAATTGAGGCAAATTATTATTTTTGTAGTCATTCAAACAAACTTACCATTAGTGTCACTCATCTTTGTTCTGTTGAGAAGATAAGATAAGATAAACATATTGAACTTGTTCATTTTGATTATGACTTGATGTTTCGTATGTACTCTACATACATTTTCAGAAGTGACCGTTGAAATTTAAAACAGCTATTTATGTATAACAAAGGTGAGGGGACTGGAACCTAGATTAAGCAAAAAACTTAACAGTATATATATAATTTTAGTTGATTTGCAGAACTGTTACTAGAGTGCTCAATAGATATACTAGAGCAAAATATTTAGAGACAGTCTGATCAACTTTGGATTTGACTTGGCATATTTATTACTACCGTATTTACCCGTGTATAATGCGCGCCCGTGTATAATATGCACCCCAATTTCAGACCAAATTTTGAGAAAAAAGAAAAATAAACTCCTCGACGGGAAGGTTCAATAGACCTTTTTACCGATACGGCGGCCATCTTGAATTCTATTGTTTTGACTGAGAAATTATGGGCTGCCGAGGGGGCAATCGCTGGAAAATTTATCGTATGCACAGCTTTCAGGATAAATTTTTACTGCTTGTCTCTCATATTCCATAACAAATATTACAAGCGTTACATCTTTCCGTCACGATATTTGGCAGTTGTTCCTATGGTTATCGAAAAATTATTGTTAAAAGTTATCACGCCACAGTATTCTTTTTAATTATTTCTCATCGGCTGCCCCCTGGGCATCCCATAATTTCCTCGGAATTCAAGATGGCCGCCGTATCGGTAAAAAGGTCTATTGTATAACATTATTTATTTTAATTAACTTGGCAAACTAACGAAATGATGGTTACAACATCTTTCACCTCCTTAGCTGTCAATAAATTTACGATAGTTCAGTTTTACAAATACGAGCGCCTTTCTGCGTAATAAAATATACCTTAGTTAGCATAAAATTCAAACTGACCGGTACTTAACTTACAAAAATAGCTATTATCTTGTAGTAGCGTTTGCTTTAAATGTCAATTTAAATGTCAACTGCAGCACTTGTTTCCTGTCCTAAAAATAATCTACTCACAGTTCGATTGAGTGTTCAAATATCAAATCCTTCAAACTCGGACTCAGAGTCTGACTGAAACAGTTCTCTTGCAAACGAGTCATCGAGTTCACTGTTGGAATCATCGTCAACCTCGTAAACTAAGTCGTCCTCTGAACCATCAAGTCTGTTGGTAATTCCGCATTTCAGAAATGAAGATTCAATCATTTCTTTGGAAATGTCCTGCCATGCTCCTGCGATCCACGAAAGAATCAGTTCCTTGGATGGTTTCTTTTGGCGGCCACTCGCTGTAAATTCATGGATTTCCTCCGCCATCCATTTCATCCACCTCTTTCTAACACCATCTTTAAATGGCTTGTTTAAAGAGACATCCAGCGGCTGTAAGATCGAGGTTAATCCACCAGGAATTACTGCTAAGTTCGTATTTTCTCGTGTCAGTGCTGTTTTCACTCTTTCAGTCACGTGGGCTTCAAACGCGTCATAAACGAGCAGGCTTCTTCTCCTCCCCAGGTCACCTCTCCTCAAGCGCCAAACTTTCTCGATCCATGTTTTCATTCCTTCACCGTCCATCCAACCTTTCTCTTGAGCGGCGATTACAACTCTGTGCTTGTTGGCAACCTTTGGGAGAGTTTTTCTTTTGAAGATTACCATCGGTCTCAGTTTACTTCCGTCGCCAGCACAGGTCAACACGACTGTAATGCGGTTCTTTTCATTACCCGTCGTACGAATCTTGATCGTCTTCTCTCCTGAGCTGTTGATGGTTCGATTTGGCGGCATGTCAAATGTTAGTGGCGTTTCGTCCATGTTAGCAATAACATGAAGAGGGTAACTGTGCTCTTTGCGAAGATCGATAATGTAGCGGTGGAATCGCACAATTTTCTCCTCATAGTCATCTGGAAGCCGCTGGGCAAGAGTTGTCTTTTGTCGAAGAGACAAGCCATTTCATTTCATAAAACGCTGGCACCAGTGGTTGCCCGCTTTAAACTGCCCTTCTGGAATCCCATATTTCGTGTTCTTTGCCATGTCAAGGGCCTTCAGCCTCACCAGCGATGGTAAAATGGCGAGACCGTTGTTCCGTTTCTCCGTGATCTATTCGAGGAGATCAACTTCAAGTTCTGGCCATGCAGCTTTTTTGCCACGATTCGCTCGTTTCAACCGAGGCATCTTTTCCAAGTTTTCTTTGCTCTTTCGCCATAAGCGAACGTTACTTTCAGATATTCCAAACTCTCTTTCAGCAGTGCGATTTCCATGCTGTTCGGCAAAATTGACGATTCGTAACTTATCTGAGACTGTGTAACTTTGACGCTTTGTTCCGGTGAGTTTTGTAGCCATGTTTACGTTTGATTGCTCAAGATTAAAGTGACTGTTTTGTCAATAAACTGTTCGCTTAAATACTTAGTTAAATTTATTCAAGGATCCAAATTGTTGCCATGTCATTCGCAGCTTAGTTTACCTTCAAATTAAAGACCAATTACATCGCACGTTTCAGTGTCTTTGTTTTTCTAATGTCGCTAGGCCTAAACAAAGGATTCCGTGTATAATACGCATCTCGTATTTAGGTGTTCATTTTGGGGAAAATAAGTGCGCATTATACACGGGTAAATACAGTATATAGTTTCGTACCGCACGACTTGTGCAGCACTCATCAGATAAAATAGCCAACTGCAAAATTACTACATAACGCTGATATATAAAAAAGTGACGCGGTATGAGTGGAGGGGTATAAAATTACAACGGTTTTTTGGTTCAAAATAATACGATAGGAGCTTACAAAACTGCGTGACACTGCACATAAAAATAAACAGATGTTATCGCGTGACTACTTTGATATTTTTAAGAAGGAAGTTACTCGTGTGTCGACAGGAAGTAATTAATTCGTTTCGTGTGTTCAGAGTACCTAAATCGGGCCTGCAGATAATGAAATACTTTTCCCAAAGGCATAAGTTGCAGCGGTTAAAAGCGGGGTTGTACGGTGTAGCTTGTTTCAAGATCTTCCATGATATCTTAAAACCAGTTTTAGCATCTTTCAATTGCCAGATGTGTTTACTGAGTTTAGTACTGTGCTTTTTGCTTGGGTTGGAAAAAGAAGCTTTGTGGTTTGTAAATCTAGTCTTGAAGAAAGAGTTTTCAGTCAAGCCTACGTAGCTTTGGTCGCGTCTGTCGTCGTTGGTTGATACTGTCGCTTGGTACACTACAGACTGTTTAAGACAGTCGCCATTCATGGGACAATCAGCTGGCTTTCTACAATTGCAATTTCTTGTCGCCACGTTCTTCTTGTTTAACACTGATTTGTTATGGCCGTCGATGCTGTGTTTGATGTTGGACATGCAACTGTAGCTAATTTTTACGGTGTTGCGGTTGAAGATCTTGTGCAGCACGTGGTCCTTTGGAAATTCCTCATCTAAAATCTTAAGAAAAGATTTTCCTAGGTTGGTGGCGACATTTCTGCTGTAGGGCGGGTTGTACCAAATAATATTTCGGTGTCGGTTTTTTCTGTCAGGGTTAGAAGGTTGTGAATCGGAAAGCATTGAAAATTTGAGGCAGTGCTTGTATCCGCTGGCATTGAGGGCTTCCTGGTAAAGTGGCGCAGCTTTGTTAAAGGATGCTTCATCATAATGGCTTTATGGCAACTCCTGAACTTGGGCACAGGATGTACGGTTACACATTGTTGTATTGCATTGTGGAGTCACAAGAGTGCTCAAACTGCAAAGCAGTGAGCGAAGCAATATGCCAATAGTGAACACCTCTTACAAGGCTCTCCACCCAATCCATAGAGTGCTCAAACTGTGTATATATATAAAGAAAACAAAAACCAGAACAGATTAATAAAGCATCAGCTTTTCACTTCAGATGTTGACGTTGAAAGCTGGCTCAAGTTCTTGAATAAATAAGGTCTCTTTTATTTTACAATGATAGTCTGTTTTGCCCTTGGCTAAAATATCAAAATGATCCCACTTGATGTTAGGCATTTAGCGCCTTGGTTGCTTTGCAAACCTAAGTAGGGAAATAGGATAATGATATCTTTCTTAGGAACAGTAGACACAGGGTTGCTATTGTGTTTTTGTTCAAAACATCGTTGATATGATAGTTGATTATGCCTTGTGGGTAGCCGTTCTGAAGAAGAAGTTTTCGAAGATCATTGAGGGCAGATTGTAGCAAGGAGCCAGATGAACAAAGACGGTAGTAGCGGTAAGTGAGGAAGTGGATGAGGTTTATTTTTTACTTTCGTGGAGTGAAGAAATCCCATTTTGTGTAGAGACCTGTAAAAGCTTTCTTTTGGTAGATGGATGTCATGAAAGTGCTGTTTTGATTGCGTGTGACAAGAATGTCCAAAAACAGAATTGCATTGTTCTGTTCAAATTTAATGGTAAATTTAATATTGCTATGACAGCTGTTCAAATAGTGCAAAAACTCATTTGCACTGACAGTCTTTGTTGCAAAACATGGTGATCAACGTACGTCAGTCACAGTGACATCAGAGGACGAACTGGGAATTCAGAGATCCTGCTCTCGCCTGGAATCCTTGTAAAACGGCTGAGACAGCCGATAATTCAGACAAAGAATTAGTTGTTTACGCTCGATCCTCTGACAAAAATTCGCTCACCAAGCACCCGAAAAGGCTACTTTGAGTTTTGACGAGCCTTAGCTCGAGCTTCATAAGAATTGAAGATATCCATCTTAATTCAGTGTGTGTTCCATTATAAATAACAAAAAGAAAGAACAGCTCCTGTAAATGACAAATTGAAACATTCAAATCCGGATAGGTAATTTGGACCGTTTATACGGTTTGTTATATTCCAATAACGTCACATTTGTAGCACCCTTACTAGGCAGTCAATCTCCACTTAATACCATTTACTCGAGGCGAGAGTGGACGCAAAAATTAAGATATCATTTAGCTAAACTAATATTTTTACATGTAATTATTTAGGTTACATGTACGGTTCATCACTGCACATCAACATGACCTGTATCATCGGCAACATGAAGATCACGTTAACTTGTCTCCTTCATGTGGTCTGGCAATGTTCTTGAACTCCCACCAACACTATGTACACCCGCAGGCGACCGTTAATACAAGGGAAAAATTGCAAAGTTTACAAAACACGGAGACCATCGACCTGATGAGATGTAAACTGATGCTCGGAGTAAGCAAAGGTCAAGAGTTCAGAAATGCGTACCTCTCGGGAAACAGCCAATGATCTAAATCAACCAATCACATCGTTACCAAACGGAAGCGCCCTGCAGTGAAGTAGGCGCAGTTTCTCAACACAACTCAACAACACAGTCGATTTCCTTTTGCAGTTAAGGTCGTGGTTTCAAGGTAAGCGGCATTAAAGAAAAGAACCTAAATAGAAATAAGTTTGGGTACCTCTACATGTACATGTACAGTCTTATTTCTGCGATACTAAAAGTCTCTGTAACCTAACTTTACATTTACAAGCTTTGAAAAGTTAGGCAAACCGATTGCTCTCTCATCTTTTATAGGAGTCAGACGAGTCAGAGAGTACCTTGCGAACTAGGTACCGTATATAAATAATGTGCAAGCCGTGGGATCACTGTGTTTGTTGCCAACAAGTTGAACTTCATCTTACCATTGTTGGACGATTTTTGCGATTTTGGAAACGCCTCCTTCGCTTTTCAGGAGATTCAGCTGTTAGTAGTTGCTGCCGTTTTGCCCTGTAATATCGCTTAATGCGCTGCTTTAACATCTGTGTTGTTGGTGGAGCTGAAACTGCGGTATCTTCTTCCTTGTTTCGGTACGTACACAACGATTTGAGATGGGCGGTCATTTCTTCTTGAAGATCTTCGGAGACTTCGCACCATGGGACTAAAAGCAAACAAAAGTTTCTTCAGGAAAAGTAGGGACAAATTATGCAAGCTTAATCTAGGTTAACTTTTTCCTAATGAACTGGTTAGGGACAATACAGTTTAAGTAAGTATTGGTAAGTATTTTATAATCAACATTCAATAACGAGATCGGGCGTAGATTTTCTAGTATGGATTTATCTTTGTTCTTTTTAACCGCGCGGCCATGGGCCGAGCGCGGTTCTTGCTCTGCACGGGTTTTTTTTTTTTCGTTTTCGTGTCACCAGACGCAGACCTCCGCGGATGATGTCTTCATCAACCAATCACAGGCCAAACTCCCACTCGGGCAAATGTCGTCACCGAATGATGTCACATTAGCCAATTACAGGCCATTTCTCAGCTCTTTTCGTCATACCTCCCCTCCGAAAAGTTTTGTCTAGTTAGCGACTTGAATATTGATAGTCGGGGAGAAATAATTGGGCCGAAATCCGTCGGAGTTTGACGTCAGGACATTTGCAAGTATAAAGAATGTAATTTGGGACTTGTTGTTGGCTACTAAGGCTGAAATTATCTAGAGTTGTATTTTTGTTTTGCTTACCAATCACGTTACCACGCTATGCAAAGAATGTGAAATAAAATCTCTTTCAATCCAGGCACTGAGCTTACTTTGAATCACCCAATCTATATTGTTTCTAATTGGTAATGTTTACTCGCAAAACGGTGTTGCTAAATACTTAGAAAACAGTTCAATTTTAAAAGCGTGGTTATAAGTTTTTTTCAACTTTTGGTCTCATAATATTATTGCTATGTCGTTATGTTGTGTTGTTCCCACTGGTGACATAAAATGTAAGTGAAAGGTATTTTTGCATTTGCGTGACCTCGTGATTATGTGGTTATGTCGGGCTTATGTCGCTAGTGTGAACCAGGCTTAACAGCTCAACAAAACAACCATTGTTCTATTAAAAAAGATTGCAGTAAGAAAAATGTCTCATCACTTAGCAACAAAAGAAATAAATGAAAATGTAGTTTGCCGAAAATCGAACCCGGGTCTCTAAGTAACCGATCACATACCTTAATACTAGCCTGCGAACGCAGACGTATTTCCGGCTGTCTTGCTGCCATTTGCCGCATTAAATGTTATAATCGTCTTCTTCGGTATAAAAGAGCTTTGGATAGAGTATGAGAAATTGAAAATGGAATCAAGCAAGATTTTACAAATGACGCCGGGCCTAGTCATTTGATTAAAACTGCATATTTATTAGATTGTTATCATGGATCTCATATTTGTCCTCGTACGTTTTTGTTCGGAGACGCCGTGGCTTTACTTCGAGAAAGCTATACGTTTGTCTAGAGACGTTCTTATGTTACTTGCTTATATCTGATCGAGCTTATATTTGTCGAGCTCGGTGTATAGGTTTATTCCTCCTTTTCTTCGTTCTGACACCATACGATGCAAATTTAGCTGTTTACGCGCAAGTTTGTTTACTGTGTTATTTGTGTTGCCCGGCGTCACGATATATGATGCTAGTAAGGAACATGTTCACGGTAAATTTCATATTTTGTCTTTCGAAAGCAAATTCTTGGAGACATATCTTGCATTAGAAATGAGCCTAAACAATGCGTAAACACAGGGCAAATTACAGAGGTGTCAAACTCTGCAAAGCGACATGCCGATAACGGCGGAAACTGACTTTGCTATAGCACAGTCTAACGGCTCAGCTTTACTAAAAATTAATCTTTATAACACAACATGAAGTGCCCTTCATAAACACGAGTGAGGCAACAAAATAGACAGAGAAGGAGAAATTGAAAATGAAATCAAACAAGATTTTACAAAACTGCATATGTAGATTCTTATCAGGGATATTCAGCCGAATTGGAAGGACTTTTATATGGCAAGTTCTGAAGAGAATCAGATATTTTTTGCAGTTAGGATCGGGTCACTACGTAGACGTTTAAATGGGTACTGGAGAAGTTAATATTTGGGATAATTTTGCGACAACGGAGCATAATCTCATTCACAGGAAACTAGAAATACTCCTAATAACGCATTGATAAGCTTTGGCGTAATAGGCCCCTTAACTGGGATGCAGATTTGACGTTTACTTATATTTTTATAAAGTCAATAAGTTGTAAAATAATGAAATAGGTGCTTGCTTTAGTAAATTTGAAATAAAATTTGGGACGCGTCAAAAGACGCTATAGGTACATAGTCCACTATATTGTGCATTGTTGCATAACGTGTCAATAAACGTTCAAAGGTGTTACTAGCACGTCAATACAACATGCTAGATAAAATTCAGAATTGTTTCATCGAAGTTCACAGAGTTCAATTCAAGTTTTTTAATAATAATGAAATAGGTGCTTGCTTTAGTAAATTTGAAATAAAATTTGGGACGCGTCAAAAGACGCTATAGGTACATAGTCCACTATATTGTGCATTGTTGCATAACGTGTCAATAAACGTTCAAAGGTGTTACTAGCACGTCAATACAACATGCTAGATAAAATTCAGAAGTGTTTCATCGAAGTTCACAGAGTTCAATTCAAGTTTTTTACCACCTTGGTATTTATTTTTACTCAACCTTCAAACTTGAATTTTTTTAGTTCCTTTCATGACACGATTTTTTTGCATCATGTAGTGCTTAAAGTAATATTAAACTGAAACGTTTTCATTTTGAAACTGTCAGAATAGTATTACTCAGCTGTCAAATCTGTCTCGGCAGTAACATGAGCGAAAAATCCACAGAGGCTATTTGTTTATAAAGACTGTTCTTGAAGCGCAAAAAAGTATTTTTAAGGAAATTCGATCGTTAATGAAACACCTTTTTGAGTGTTTGATATACCTTGTTAAACGAAATCAAAACCAACAAAGAAACGGAGAAGCAAAAAGGTTAAAATTTATCTTAATTCAACCAGGTATCCAAACTGTGATTTACTTTTGTGTTAGCTTGATGAATCATTAATGAGTTTCAGAGAAACAAAGGAAGCGTTCATTTCATGAGAGGCTGTGATTGGCAAATCAATAACAATACTTGACGTCAGTAATAAGATGACTAGTTAAACTGAGATCACAACTGCAAGAAAAACTATATAGTTGCTTCGCACAAGGACACATACAAAATGGACTCATCTACTAAGAGAATAATAGAACGTCTAGCAAAATGGAGTAAGTATTGGTCATTTATAATCAACATAATGAATTGCTTTATATACAATTTAAAAATGGAATTGAATAATTTATTTTTTATTTAATCTTGGTTTAATTGTTTCTTAGTCTGCATAATGTGTTTCAAGACAAAGTCTTCACCTGTGGCAGACTGGATGGTGCTGCCGTGCGATCATATCGTTTGCTTAGATTGTTTTTTTAAAAATATGGAGCAGTTAAAACAAACAAAAGAATGTGGGTGCAGGTAAGCATTTGATACTTTGTTTTGTATACATTTTGTTATGTAATAAAGCTAGAAATTGTTGCCTTTCATAAACTATAACACTGATCATATTTTTATATTTGCTTACAGAAATATGGTAGAAGATAGTTTGTACGAATATATCACCACGGCCAACTGTGGTTGTAAGTACTTACATTTTTTCTACTATGTATGCTATTTTATAGAAGAGCAATTGGCGCTATGTACGAATAAAAATAATTTCATTTTTCGCAATTAATGTAAAAGGAAATTATTATAGCTTGGTTAAAGAATTAACAACATTTATCATAGTTTAAAACACTTTTTTTAAATTGTTATCCGAGATAAAATGAAAAAAATATTAGCAATAAGGATGTTTCATCAATGAATTTATTTCTCAATAGATTTCAAACTTTGTTGTCAAAATCAAGCAAAATGTAAAATGCAGGCTTATGTTGTAATTGTCGGTTTGTTCAGCAATAAATTTGGTACCTTTTCTAGTTGACTTGACAATAGAAAATTTCACTAAAGTACTAAACAATGAAAAGCAAGCAAAATGTGAAATGCAGGTTTATGTGGCTAATGTACATTTGTTAAACAGGAAATTTACTATCTGCTGTAATTGATTTGATAATAGAAAATTTCACTGAAGTACTAAAATATGAAAAGCAAGCAAAATGTTAAATGGAGTTTTATATTGTCATTGTATATTTGCTCAACAGTAAATTTATTATCTCTTTTAGTTGACCTTGCAATGGAAACTTACGTTAGAAAATTGAACAAGTAAACTGTGGAGGAAAGAAAGGACAACAAAAGATGAACGAATTCTTCTGGACACCATATATACGATAATTTACTATAAGAATGTTTGATTACCACTCTGTTATTTTCAATTAAGGTAAAAATGAGGGCAGTTATGTAAAATTATTTCTTAGTACATGTACAAGTGGGCATAATTTGTAGAATGTGTCCTCTGGGGAGTATCTATACGACAACTTGTTATAGGGGACTTTTATTAGTACTTTTTTAATTCCAATTAAGATAAAAATGAGTGCAATTATGTAAAACTATTTTTTTACTACGGGTCTAAATGGGCGTGATCTGTAGAATATGTCCTCTGGAGAGTATCTATACGACAACTTGTTGTAGGGGTGTTTGATTAGTACTCTTTTATTTCCAATTAAGGTAAAAATGAGCGCAGTTATGTAACACTATTTTTAATACACGTGCAAATGGGCGTGATCTGTAGGATGTGTCCTCTGGAAATTATCTATATGACAATTTGTTATAGGGTTGTTTAATTAGTGCCCAGTTATATGATCTCGGGTACCCGAGACAACCCTTCACCCGAGCTACCTTGGGCGAGTTTACTTTTCATTGTGTTGTTGAAAACGTCAAACAACCGTTTATATGAATGTCCCCGAGTTGTGGACCAGTTGTCTCACCTCGGCAGGTAGGGTAACCCTGGCGGGCGGGACAACTTTTCTTCAAATAAACACTTTGGCTCGCTTAACCGGGACGACTCTCGGCGTAGCGCATGTCACATTATGCCTAGATTTAGGATTCAAGGCAGAAATTGGTATCAAAGAAGTGAAAATCAACTCCACAAAACCCACTGTGACCGAATGACCGAGTGAAACTAAAAAAAAGAGGGATATTTGCACATTTGATTATTCAATAAGGGTTATGAATAATCATGCACAGTCAAGTTTGACTCGGCCTGCAGGGAGTATGTTTTCACATATGAACTCTCGATAAAGTTGCCTCGGGGGGAGGATTGTCTCCAGTACCCGAGACCATATAACTGGGCCCTTAGTACTTTTTTATTTCCAATTGAGGTAAAATAAGCGCAATTATGTAAAACTATTTTTTTTAGTACAAGTGTAAATGAGCGTACTATGTAGAATGTGTCCTTAGAGAAAATGTATATGACAATTTGTAATGTCCTTTCATTAAAAGATCAACTTGGGATTACATGCTAATGATTCGATTGTAACGTGATGACAAATTTACTTAATGTCTTGTTATCACAGATGAAATTAAACAGACTTTTCGTTATCATGCATTCTTGCTAAAAATAGTTGTAGTTGCTACTACTACCAAAATTCACCAAATGAATATAAAACTCTTTTAAAAAAAGATCTGACAATTGTTATTCCTTTTTCTCGATTATTTGTGCTGAATGTAATAAGACATTATATAAGTTAAAGCGTGTTACACTTATCTCTCCAAGGATATGTCATTTGTGCTAATTAGAACATACCACAATTAAAAACACACATAAACGTGCAAACATCAGGAAAGTAAACATTTAGTTACAATGTTGGACAAAAAAATGGAACATCTGGACTATTCCTCCCTCAATTTCAATTATGCCAAAATAGCGCATTTCGTTCTTTGCATAATAGAGCGACTATGTTCAAACATGTCAATAGACTCCCCTTACTTAATTAATACAAAAACTCCATTCTCAATCTTCATAAATCATTATCGAAGCTCAGTGACTCATAGTCACTTTAATTTAACCTTTTGAACTCTCCATCAGCCCAATAATGGAGCATTTGATTTGTCAATATGTCCCCAGTGACAGATAATTGTCAAAAGAGTAAAGGAAACTTTAATTAAAAGCACGAGAATAGTTTACAGCTTGTTTTTCTTCTTGTGCATCCCATGCCCATGTCTCGTTTCAACGTAGAACCCTAGTATAAAGAACACAAATTAAGTTTCAATGTGATCAATTGGGGAAATTCTTGGATAAATAAATTCTCTGTACAGTTCAGTAACATAGAGATTGGAAATAATTTTGAAGAATAACAAATGTATAATTGCAGTAATAAGTAAAAGGTGTATTAAAGGAAATGTAATACACATACAAAATGAGATAATGACGCATATAATGGGAAAAGGTTGAAGGAATATTTGTCTCATTTTACATTCTGTTAGACCAAAAGATAGACTTTGCTAAAATTCTTCTTCATATTTTTCTTAAGAAATAAAAATGTGATTAAGAAAAAGTATTAAAAGAAGAAAAAAAACCCACATATTTTTTTGTTACATGTTTAAAGTAATCTGCATTCCAAACCGTACAAGGGGCAGGAAAGGTCGTAAAGAGGCCCTAGAGAGTTTTGAGAGGGGACAAGGGGCCACGTGGGCTATGTTGATAGGTTTAAGCTAGGAATGTTAATCAAATAAGAAAAAAAGAAATAAGTATATCAATACTTTTAATACAAAACTAAAGAAATTGCAAGACAATTGAGAACTTTTAGGACGGACAAATATTATACAGAAGAGAACAGTGTGCTACAAACTTATACTGATAATGTAAAGATAGAGAAAACACTAGAAAAGGTGTCCCATTTGAAACGAGATGCTATCAACAAAGGATGTTTTGTAAATTGTGTCACTTCGTAGAAAGGTGCATCTGCCCCAAAATAATAAAATAAAGCTTGACTCTAAAGAAATACACTTTGTTGTAACATTTCTTAATTACATCAAAGAAGATATTAAAATTTTTACAGATTCAAATGGACACGTGTGAATAGCAAGAGAAAAACAGAACATGTAGCTTGAACAAACAACCTCCTTAAAAGGAAATATGATGTACATAGAAAAAGAGATAATGACGCATACAATGGAAAAGATACAAGGAATACTTGTCTCATTTTAAATTCTATTAGATTAAAAGATAGATTTTCCTTGAAATTATTCTTCTTATTTTTGCTTTAGAAGTAAAAAATATGGTTAAGAAAAAGTTTAAAAAAAAGAAGAAAAAAGGACTTATTTTTTATTATATGCCAATAGTTACAATTTTGGATTGTAAACCAAATTAGAAAAAAACAAATAAAAGCACATTAATACCTGTAATAGAAAACACAAGAAATTTGTTTACAACCGAGAAGAAGTGATAGCATACTAAAACATTAGACATTAGAGAGCAATGCACTACAACCTATCCTGATAATGTACACATAGAGAAAACAATAGAAAAGTTACGCCTAAGAATGTTAACCAAATTAGAAAAAAAAAATAAAAGTGTATCAACAGCTTTAATAGAAAACCGAAGAGATTTCAAGACAATTGAGAACTTTTAGCACAGACAAATATTACACAGAAAAGAACAGTGTACTACAAAGCTATACTGATAATATACAGATAAAGAAAACAATGGAAAACTTGTCTCATTTGAAACAAGATGCTATCAACAAAGGATGTTTTGCAAATCGTGTCACTTCGTAGAAAGATACATCTGCTTCGAAATAATAAAAAAAAGCTTGAATCTAAAGAAATACAGTTTATCTTAACATTTCTTAATTACAGCACAGAAGATACTAAAATTTTTACAGATTCAAATGGACATGTGTTAATAGCAAGAGAAAAACAGAACATGTAGCTTGAAGAAGTACACAAACAACTCCTTAAAAGGAAATATGATGCAAATAGAAAACGAGATAATGACACATGCAATAAGAAAGATACAAGGAGTACTTGCCTCATTTTAAATTGTTAGATTAAAAGATATACTTTCCTTGAAATTATTCTTGTTATTTTTGCTTAAGAAGTAAAAAATATGGTTAAAAAAAAGTTTAAAAAAAAGAATAGAAAAGGACATATTTTTTATTATATACCAATAGCTACAATTTTGGATTGTGAACCAAATTAGAAAAAAACAAATGAAAGTGTATTAATACGTTTAGTAGAAGACAACTGAGAAGAATTGTTAGTACACTGAAACATTAGACATTAGAGAGCAATGCACTATAAACCTATCCTGATAATGTAGATATAGAGAAAACAATAGAAAACTTGTGCCCTTGAGAAAATATGCTGACAAGCATGCAGTCATGTTATCAAAACAAAATGAATAGAAAAAGAAAGTAGTAAAAATTTTCCAATAAAGTGTAACTAATGAAATAAGAGACAATATATATACTTAGAAAATAACGCTAAAAACAAAGCTAAGTTAATTTTCAAAAAACATCACAGACAACTTTAGGTAAATGATGTGAAAAAGATAAAAAACTAGAGAAAGATAAGATAATTAGCACTTAATTTCCTATAAATAAAAGTTGTGCAATGTTTATCAAACAATAAGCCAATAAGGTTACTGTTCACTGTTACGAAATTGGATATAAAGTTGTCTTTATTTCTACTCCTTAATTTTCAGTCACTTAATGAAAGTGACAAGTCAATATGGTAAAACTAAGCAACTATCTACTCTTGTTGCTGTTGTTTTCTTCTTTCCCAAATAGTTCTAAAGGTAAAGTTTTTATTTTTTTTCTAACTTTGATATATTGAAAGATACATGTATTTTGTTTGTGTTTAAATTGAAAGTGTACCTAAAATGTTAAAATCTATGTATGGTAGATCCATAAAGGCACTAAATTTACAGTCGCGGTAATATGGTACTTCTCCAACCCCGCCTCAAATCTAAAGACAAACAGCATGATCAATCTATATTTTTGTCGATCAAACAGCCCAGAACCAATAAGATCTTTTTATTCAATACAATGACATCGTTTTGCGATTTGTGTATAAAATGCACACATCTTGTTTGTTTTCTGCCACTGTAACATTGCGTTGTAAAGCATAAAATTGCCTTCTATGAGTGTATAGCTTTTCACTTTGAAAATGTCAAAAGGTAAGGGACAGAAACCTCTAAAACAATATTAAAACAAAGTATATACATGTATTTATAATCTATTTTCTTCATTGCAGAAAGAAAAGACTTTGGAAAAAATAAATCTTTAAGAAAAAATAGTAGTACAGTGGAGGAAAAATCTTGCAATACAGGTTTGTTATTATTTGCACTAGTTATAAATTAAAACAAATAAACACAGAAATAACACGATTGTGTGAGAAAAATGATAAAAATAAAAACTTTTACTTTTGTTTCACTAGGTAAACAGAAGGAGAAAATTAAACTACAAGAAATCGTTATTGCCAAAAATGAAAATTCACTTACTGAAACAGAAACATCAAAATCTACAGGTAGTACGTAAAATGTTATTTCTGTCCATGTAAATTGCTCCAGTAACCATGTTGTATTAAATATTTATAAGGTCAAACTGAAGGAGGGAAAGATGAAACATTGACATCTCATGACGACTCTTTGTGCAGCGCAGAAAAGTCAAACTTAACCGACAAAGGTACAGAATGTCACAATTATGTTGAATTTCCTCTATATTGCGATGTAAAAACTTTAATGTCCTCAATGCCATTAATCCCTAAAGGCCTTGGCGTAACAACTAATGACATT